>CM053786.1:568418859-569102359 GCA_028749045.1 Cupressus sempervirens | reverse complement strand
TACATAGTATTTTCTACAAATTGTTTAATGTTAGTATTGATTGAGAATTATTTCAAACATTTTGATTGATGAGTTCCAATGAAACAAAATTCTAGTATATGATTTACGATACTTCATGTAGACATTAATTCATAATTATTTGTAGTTTTTTTGAGGATAATTGGTTTAGAAGTCAAATTTTTCTTAAATAGAGAAAGGTAATTTATTTCTTGGCAAACTCAATGAGGAAACATGTTGTTTGGATTATTGTGATTTTCTATTAGATGATGGTGTATTAATTATTATTGTAATCTACGCTATATGTGTTCTAGATAGCAATTATGGAATCACATTAGTTAATGTAATTTTTTTTGTTATTAGGTATCATAATTACTTGACCTAATAAGTGTTTTAGACTTATATAAGGAAGATACTTTACTTGAGAATTTGGAATGCAAACTAGAGAGAGAATACTATGATGAAAAGATAAGCATGTGAGATTGGATCAAAGAAACATATAAAATTTGATTGACAAGAGGAATGAATAGAATCTAATGTTATGTTCTTGAAAGGAAATATACTAGCATAGTTGATGCTTTTGATCGACTCATCTCAATGAATTGTTTCTCATAGAGAAATTTTGTTCACTTTTTGGGTTGTTTCCCTTGTTATAATTAAATTATTGGCTAATAAAAGTTGTTTTCCTTTTAGGAATAGAGAACTGAGATCCAGGAAAGTTCCTAAATGTATGTGTATTCCTCATCGTACCTTTGACAAGGTTTTATATGTGTTAGTACATCATCTTGTGGGTTTGATCCTTAGCTATACCTTTAACATAATCTAATGTATTCTAAATACTCATTAAATTCTTTTGAACTCTATGTAGTGTCACTTTAGTTATGATATAGGTAAATTCTATGTTGTAGGTTTCATAATTGCACAATTGCTAAGAGTTTGGAATAGAAAACATGACACTGGAGGGTATGTGCTGGATCATGGTCAAACAAACTATGCCCTTAAGTGGCAATAAAAAATCAAAAAATTAGGGTTATGTCAACTTGACATGTAATTTTCTACTTGTTATTAAATTTATATCAAAAAGTTGAGAGAAAATAATCTCTAGCAAATTGAATCTAGTTTCTAAAATACTAGGACTTATCTCAAAAAAATAAAAATTGATTGGTCATAATTTTGAATTTTAATGCAATATTACAAAAATTTGAGAACAAAAATAAGAAGTAGACATATGTCTGACCATCTTAATCAAAATCAAATGATGATATTTTTAAATAGTATTCTAGATATAATTAGTAGACTCATGCTTGAATATGACACATATTTTTAGGTATTTTTATTCTAAATAAATAATAAATAATTAATTTTTGACTTTAGTATTTTTGGAATAAAAAAAATCTTGTGTTTGACCACCTTAACAAATTCAAAACTCTATAAAATTCAAATTTTCATTTATTTTTCTTATAGAAGAAGAAACATAGAATGTGATGCATCTTTTGCATTTAGAAAATGTTCTACTATTTTAAAGTTATAGTTGTTTCTCAAGTAGTGTGTCACTCAGTACTTTATACATAACTCCATTAGAAAATAAGTAATAATTAGTTATTGAACTCATAATTTGACAAACCTTACATGTATGGAAAGATAAGAACATTCTTAAGGAACCTTTTTCATTTCATCAAATTTTAGTGAAAAAAAAGTCATCAGCTACATGTTTGAAGTTGACCATATAGGTTTGGTATCAAAAAATATAGTAGACCTTATAAAGATATTAAATGTTTTCATTTAGTATCAGGGTGGGTGGGAAAAAAGTTGGAATAGATTTTGAAATGGTTTGAGATATTTTAGAACTACAAATTTTTCAGATGGCCACTTTTTGGCACACCATGATCCTGCACATACCTTGGAGTTAAAGAAAATTTTAATTGTGAAAATAAATATGTAGAAAGTGTGCTACAAGTGGAGTATGAGAGGTTGATAGTAAGAGGGAATGTGTAAAATTAATTTTTAGTGTTTGATAACCTAAGTAGAAAATGAAGAAAACAATATTTATTTGACAAAAATGCATTTTTAAATTTCATTATCAAAAAGAAATTTGTAACTATTTGAATAATCTATTGAATTGTAAGGTAATACTTTGGTGCTTTGTGATTTTACTGATTGGGAATATCTCCAATTTTGAATACACCAAGGAAGTTATCTCAATGGAAATACATAATAATATATCACATATATGCTCTTCTCATAATAAGAACAATCCACTTACATTCCTCTTCATGCACATTACCAAATCACACACATAGAAATAATCATACCCAACAAACCTATCCTTTTCTAAGGTAGAAAATTTTATATACCAAGGAGAATCCCACATCTTTCAACCCATGCTCTAAGGTTACTCTTTTCATATGGATGAGCTTGACCTTCGTAACCCATTCCCAAACATTGCACACCATGAAGCTTGAATTAATACTCATGTACAATATCATCAATCGTTCATATTCACAAAAATAGATTTATAGATAAAGAGATAAAATCAAAAAAGCATACCTTCAAATATCTTCAACAAAATACCACAACTTTTCCAAATCTCCTCCTAATTAAAGAGAAATACCAAATAATAAACAATTCAAAATCCCCTAAAAGAAGAAATTCCTTTGCCAAATAACTTTCTTCTCATTTTCAAATGGGAGATAAACAAGAATTGCCCATTTATTATGGTGTTACTTTATTGGCAAAAGAAAAATCAATTTTAATATTTGTCACTCATTGGATGGGTTTTACTAAGTACATTCAATTTCTTTATTTCTAAATTTTAAAGCTCTATTGCATAATCTAACATTACTAATATTTAAGTTCATTGATTATCTCAATCATAAAAGGTCATTTTTATTAAAATAATTATTTATTATAATTATAGACTATAAAATTAAATGAGAAAATTTTAACTATTTTTTATTTAACTATAGATTAATTATAAATATAGAAACATATTTTTAAAATTATGAAAATCAAATTGTATATGGATAGATTGAATTGTAACTTTTTTATATGCAAGTTTACTTGACATGTTTTACTTGAAAGACAAATGATTAATATTAAAAAAATTAGATGACTCAAAATGAGGAATATTAATATACATATGTGCTACATACAATGTATGTATATATACACATAGAGAGGACTGAAATTATTTTTTGGTATAATAACATCCAACATAAATACTATAAGAATCACAAATCATAACATTACAATATGCATTAAACAAACATGCTTATTTGATAAGTTGCACTTCAAATATGATTGATAAAATAGAAAATTTGAAATAATTGACAAGTGACTCAGAGCAAGAAATTTTAGATATATCTAAAAATGTAATAATTTCATATATACATAACTACTATAACAACAACAGGTCGCTACACAACTAGTTTCATGTTTAAACAGACTATTGGTCTTACACATGCATTACAAAAACTAGGATTTTTACATTGAAATAGATTCTTTCCCTTACACCTAATATACTAAATACAATTCCATATTCTAAAAAAAAGGATGAAAAGACTAAATCAAGGCCAAATGGGTAACCTCAAGGTAGGGAAGGTGAGAAGATCATGTTTTCTAGGCATGCTGATACCAAATTTTTCAATCATGTCTAACTCTCCTTCCACAAACCACCCAAAGTAGTGCATGAAGTAAGTGATGGTAAGGTTGAGAGAGGTGAAGGCCATGGTAGCTCCAATACATCCTCTACATCCTTCTCTAAAGGGAAGCATATCAAAACATTCCTTTTCATTGAGAAAGTCAACATCTATACTCATGAATATTTCTAGCTTGAATTCTAGTGGATCTTTCCACACAAGAGGATCTCTCGCAAAAGCCCAATCATTGATGATGATCCTACTTCTCTAAGGAATGAAGTAGCCCTCAATAGTGGAAGCTTTTCTTGAGTTTAAGGGTATTAATGGGTAAAACCTCAATGTCTCTATAACTACACACCCAAGATATTACATGCTTTCAAAATCACTAGTTTTTACTACCTTTTTTCCTACAATGCCTTCAATTTTCTCTTGCACTTTCTTTACAATAGGATGGTTTCCAATTAGTAATCTAATCACCCATCCTAATGTAATGGCTGATATTTCTACGGAAGCTAGAAAAAGATCTTGAAAAAAAATTCAAATGTAGAAATTTAGAAAAACCATAAGGACCTATACTCCATAACCCAAAATTTAATGTTGTTCAAATTAGGCCTTGAGATCACTAAAACCTACATAATTTAAAATAATAATAAATAAATATAACTTCATTAGAGATTTATAAAATATTTAAAGACCCACACCTTATTACCCAAAATTTCATTAATATTTGGACCAACAAACCAAGGTTCAAAGAATAGGCCTTGAGCTTACTAGAGACTATATAATTTAAAATTAAAATAACCTTGGAAGTACTTGGAAGAATTGAGATTAATAAATATTTAGTTTAATATCTTGTATTACATATTAATTAAGAAGATAACATGTTTATAGATATGATATGACAAGTAAAATAATTGGTGCAAGTACTACTTGAAGATAAAGGGGCTAGTAATGGTGAAAATCAACGATAACAAGGAGATGATGCATCAAGAGTCTAAACTAAATAGAATGGAGAAAGGGAACCCTTCTCAACAATAAAGAGGGGCTAGTAATTATAAATAAACAATGAGAACAAGTTGATAATTATTCAAAATTTTAAGTTAAATGAAAAGGAGAGGGGTAATGTGTGCAAGTATTGTTTGATGATGAATAAAGGATAATAATGATGAAAATCAATGCTAGTAGGAAGATAAGGAATAATAAGCTTCAAAGATAAACAGAAAAGGAAAAGAGAAAGTTTTCTCAAGGACAAAGAGAGGCTATTATTATTGAAAATCATGAGAACAAGAGGATAATGTATTAGAAGTTGAATATATTCAGCCTAGATGGATAGTTGACCAAGATTGGATTATGGATTTTCTCCCTCTTAGTCTTGGTTTTGACTCTAAGGCATAGAATTGATGAATGGATTTGGCTTGTATATGGCTTAATCTTTCTTGTTCCATAATGAAAAACCTATATCATTGTAGGGATGTTCTAGACTTAAAATAGGAAGAAGTAAGTTGACTAAAAATAAGAAGGGTGTCTTAAAGAAATAGTACTAAATGATGATGAAGGACTAGAAAGGATAAAAATGAATGAGAACAATAGGAAAATAGATTCAAAGTTCAAGCTAAATGGAAAGGATGAGGGTATCTTATACAAGGAATTCTCAAAGATGAAGGGAGGCAAGTAATGTGAAAATCCTTGTGGCCCTCTAATATTTTGGAAGCAATTTTGTCCAAAGATTGTTGTGCCATTTGCATTCCTTACTTTATTCCTCCAACATCAAGCCAGTCCAACCATGGAATTAACTCCCAATTTTGAGACTTCCCACCAAGTGTGACATCTCCAAAAATAACTCTCTAATCTCCTTCTCACTATCATTCAAATGGTACTCATAAAATGACATGTCTAAGAGGATTCACCAAACACCAACCTCTATAATAGTTAAAAGAATCTTGCTCAAGTTAATGGCTCATTCCCCACAATGAATCTCTTCCCACACCAAATGTAGAGCATTAAGTTATCTTCTCCTCTAGAATGGGCGTGAAAGAATCTAGTCTTTTAGGGTTCATTTGGTTGTTGGAATATGAATTTGGAATTGAAATTTAAAATTTTGGATTTGGAATCCAGATTGAGGTTTTGAGGATTTGGTTTGTGATTGTTTGGTTCACCAAGAATTAATTATGAGAATACACATTTAATCCATTTGGTTGCACATTTTTGGAATTGGAATACCAACTAGAATAAACATTTTTAATTTTTAAATTTTTATAATGAATGAAATATTCTTTGACAGTTAAAGTAAAAGGAAATAATAAGTGATATCAACATTAGGCATATTTAATTTCACAACATATGGTAGTATTGATTGAAATAATACTCATCAATCAAAGGTGAATTTTTTTTTAATGTGCTAACAAAGACTAAAATAAAAGGAATATGAGCTATAGCTCTATGATGTCATCTTGTAGCTCCTTTCAATGTTGTTCTGTGAATTGTTATGTACCCAAAACTCTATCGTAATAGTTTAAGATCTTCTCCTTAGGAATTATACTCTATTTATGTATACACAATTTTTATTTTCATTGAATGCAACCGACTTATTTGATGTATACTAATGAAATGTATACTTAGACTGCACTGGATCTCATCATTGATTAAAGAATAATAACTTTAAATGCATATTATAGTGCACAAATTTTTGTGTTTAAAATGAATGGAGTAGGCAATGCACTAGGAGTGTTATGTGATAGTGAAGAATCACAACAACATTGACTCTTATATCTTTCTATCTTGTTCTTCAGGTTCATTTCTATAGCCTTTAAAGCCCAAATGAATATCACCTGATAGAGCCTTACACTAGCATTTATGAGAATATTCAATATGCTCCATTCTCCAAGACATGTTGAATTTGATCAATGTTGACTCTCATGACAATTTGGCAATGCAGTTTGAAGCTGTTAGTCTTGGAACTCAGGTAAAATATCATGGGATGCTGCCTAATCAAAGTCGTTGATCTCTAAACTTAGGAAAAATAGGTCAAAACTTGAAAAGGGTTTCATTTGAATTAATATGTAATCATCATTTTTGGAAAATTAGAATTAAAATCTAGGAATGGGAGCAATTTCACCTATTTAAATGGAAGAACAAATTATTGGTTTAGAGGGTAAATGAGGATACCAAGTTCTAATTTTTTTCAATTCCAATTCCAATTTCGTGCACCCAAACAATGGATTAGAAATTTTCAAAATTTACCTACACATTCACCATCAATCAAAGTTAATGAGGTGCTACAATAGATAGCTTTCCATTTCTTCATTGATGACTGCCTGCTAGTATCTCCCTCAATAGGAGTTTACAAAAATTAGGGATTAGGCGGTGCAGGCATCACCACAAATTCATTATCAATGCTATGAAAGATAATGTCATGCCCAAAATATAGGTCAAAAACACACTAACAATTTTATTTTTTATTTTTTATATTTTTTAGAGATAATACAATTAAACATAATACATGAGTATTCATATAGAATTACTTAACTTCCCCACACCCAAGTATAATTACAAAATTTAAGTATCAATCAAATGAAACTTTTATTAACATATGTTAAAACTTAAATTGTATAACTTAATATATATAAATCACCATGTTATATGATTAACCTCAATCAAATGAATAGGATTTCGAATGTAATGCATAAATTGAAATACCAGAAATATCATAAGCAAAAATATTACTCAATTTTTTTATATCAACAGACATGGTTCAGTTATTTCTCATTCATTTTATTGAACCACCTGATTCAAAGGCTCCATCGGAAAAGAACCAAAAAGAAAACCCGACATTGTTGCCACTACAACAAAAATTTTAAATACATATTACACCGTATTTCAATCTAAAAAATAATTGAATTTCAACAATCAAATTTAAATTTCCTTCATCGCCCTTAACAAGAGACCCATTTCATAATCTGCAATACATCGTTGAGATCGTGGAGAGAACGAAAAACTGACCAGGTGACAACAATCATAACAAGGAGACAAAATCAGACATTCATATCCATACTAGGTTTCACAAAAAGATTCAACATTGAATCAAAACTAGGGAAAGGTGGATTTTTCCAACAAGAGATGTCAGAAACAACACTAAAATAGATGCCCAATCAGGGCTATAACTCAAGAACTTTCGTTCTTCCATTCTTACATGCCAAAACTCATACGTGGTTTGTGCTGATAGGTAGGGGCCCATAACACCCTATGCTCTCTCCCTCTTCTTGTCCTGAGAAGAGACTCTACATTTTTGGAGTCCAACTAAAAAGACCTTTCTCGAAATTGGCCACTTTTGCCCTATCCAAGGGTGAGTAATGCCAAAACACCCATACAAGAAAACTTCAAAATTCAAACAAAAACATGAAAGAAAAGCATTCAAGAGAACATGGTTTCAATCCTTCCCAAGCATACCCAACTCACATACAAGCATACCATTAAACAACACAATAGCATAAGCATGAAACATCATGAGAAACATGAACAACATGAACAAGGAGATGATTAACTCCTACCTTCACAAAGAGGTTATGGTAAAATGAACAAATTGAGAAGAGCTTTTCCTTCCTTGCCTTCAATCTTCCAAGACTTATCTCTAAAAGTAGAGATTGGGTAACAACCAAAACTACTCCAAAAAGGGCCTCTAAATAAGATCCAAACTCAACCACCAAAAAGGGCAATAACTTTCCCCACTCACCTAAAAATCTAGAAGTTTCTAACTCAACCAAACCTAAGGTTAACCTCCAAGTGGAGTTGAGGTTATTCAACTCATGGTAACAACTTTCAATTTTAGCACAAAGGCAAAAATAGACTTTTTGAGTGACCTCAAAAGTCAACAAAAGGGGCTTAGGGGGTGAAAAATGCCCCCAACCCATACCCATACCCTTTGGGTATTAAGATTTCATGATTTTAGGCCTTAGGGATTAATTTGGGACCTCTCAAAAGCTAAGAATTTTTTTTAGGTCTTTCTAAGAACCTTCAAAATGCAGATTACTCACTAATCATGATTAGGGTAATTAACCTTGATTACTCACTGATCAGCAAACAGGGCACTAACCTAGTTTCACTTAGATCTTTTAGGTTACTTGGTTAACCCTAACTATCATGTTGGAATGCATAAATAGTTCACGAGTGTCAAGAGATACCATAAAAACACTATTACAAACATTACATTTAAAGATTACAAAATGATACATTCATTCAATCTACGATACAAATAAAAACATGAAAAAAGGGGTTTGCATCCTTTGTTGGATTCAACCTTGGTTTCCACAATCGGTACATAGGGTTCAATTTTTTCTCTCCATTAGATCTCCCAGCTAAAATATCCTACATAGTCATTGCACACATCAGTAGTTCAAGAAATCACATGCATATATGTATATAACGTATTAGGAAAATCACATAACTAAAATATCTATCTTTCAAATAATCAATTATTTAATTCATTTCTACTCACATTTAATCATCAGTAAATGCAAAATTGATATAACATAACTTATTCATTAATTCAGATTAGCATACTAGAATAATCATCGTTAGGCATGCATATACCTAACATTATAAACATCTCTAACTAAGGAATACTGAACTATCTAAAAGCATATAACCCAATCATCAAGGTACCATAATCAACATCATCATCATCAGATGAAAATACCTTGTATCATCTTTAGTGAAATTTTAATGTTTAAACAATCGAGACACTGTAGTAGTTCTCGAATCACTAAGCATTAAAACATGGATGTGTCAATTGCTCTCAATTTCATTAGGACATTCACAATATAAAAATTACTTCATATCCATTTAAATCTCCTATGACGATTTTAATAGAGAATTCATATTTGATAATTACATACAAGGAGGGTCCTTATATCCTCCCCCACTAGCCTTTGACTTCCTCTTGGAAGTCGCACAGCTAGAATGTTCATTCTATGTTAGACCTTGTCTGGGCTTAGACCAAAATTTACTCTTGTAAAAGTAATGATCAATAATTCATATACATACACACAAATGATAACATATTTGCCTAATTATTCTTACTAATAGTGAAGTTAATTATTCTTACTAATAGTGAAGTCCAATCCAAAACTCTGACATGGTTACATTTTTCTAGGGTCAACCACTTCTTAAAACATATTGGTCACATATAAATAACTTTCTACTCTAATATAAATATACCTATAGAGTCTCTAGTAATAATAATATAATAAGATATTATGAATTCACATACCCACTCATCAAGTGACAGTTATATGACACTCCCTCAAATGAGGTTTTCTTAAAATGTAACTTGGCTCTTAGTGTAGGGGTAGGGATAATGACATTCAGTTCACAAATCATTACAAAAATTGAACAAAAATAGAGCTCATAGAGAAAAGATTAAAAGAAAAAATTAAGAAACATTTAGAAACTAACACATTGATTCAAATGGTTACAAATTTATTTTCCATACTTTACAAATGAGAATGACAAATATAGAGAACCAAGAATGTAGGATAAATTTAAGATCCATACTTTAAATTAGTGAGACATAATTACCAAATAAGAAAAGATGATGAGGGTAATGATATCATAGTTGGATCGGGATAGTATTGAAAATTGTAGATTCATGCTATGCCAAAATCATAATCTAGGATCTAAATCATATCACTACAGACAAGTGCGGAATGACATGTCTTCTTTAAGGGATTCTCCTTCTAGAAAAATATATGATACAAAGAAATGGTGCATTTGATGATAAAATATCCTGTTGAAGTCATAGTTTAAAATATAGTAATTCACATATATGACACCCAAACATTGAGGGAGCATAGCCCCGCCTTGTAGAAGGAAGATGTAAAATAAGAAATGTGCCCCCACCTTGTAGAAGGAAAATTTAAAATAAGAAATGTGGAGTGGCCAAATAGGCATTCCAAATAATAATGGAATATTTACTGTTATAGATTAGGTACCATAAATAATTACCATTTTCCCTTCTATTTCATTGGAAAAAAATGAGTCCAATTAATTTCATTGCCAATACTGCTATGAGTACACATATGAAAATATATGAATGTGGGGAGAGATTATATGTGAAAAAAAAAAGGTGGGACATAGATGGAGGGAGGGAGAAAAAGATCAAGATAAATGTGAAAGAGAAGGATAAAGATATATGATCATATAAATGGGGGCAATATATTAGGAATAGAGAGGAATGGAGAGATAAAATAAACTAGATATATTGTTAGAAGAGGTTTGGTTGGAGAAATATGATGGTGTAGAGATTAAAAGGTATTGAAAGGGGGTGACTGAGAAGGATAGATAGAAAGAGAGAGAGTTTTTGAGAAATGGAGGGGAAGGTACAAGATATAGATAGAGATGAACATAGAGTGAGAGGATTAGAGAAAAAATGATAGATAAATATAGAGAGAGATCTAGAGGTAAAGAAATAAATGAATTTAGGGAGATACATAGTGAGAGATAGAGGGGAAGAGATAGAAAGAGAAATAGATGCTGAGATAGCTTGGTAAAGAGATAAGGAAATATAGAGAGGATGAGGGATAGTTTGGAAATGTGACAAATACTTTGTTCACATTCCATACATCTACAATGTACCCATTGCACATAAAGGTGTGATTGCTAGTATATATATAGTAGTGAAATAATCATCATGGTGGTTATTATAGTTGTTTCAGGAACACTACCATTGTAAGAATTATCCTCTTTTTGTGTATAACATGTGTAGCACTATTCCCTATTTTAAAAATAATTCCATCATAGTGGAGAAGTTTCCCTCATGAGAGTGCCTTATTTATTTTTCATTTGGATGAATAAGAAGCATCATATTCTTTTCAATGGAAAGCCATGTTAGATCCTCTAGAGATGATCCAATTGTAGACTAGACACATGGTAGGCTATCATAATTTTATTTGATGTCAACTTCCTTCTTTCTCTTAAAACTTTGTGGCTTTGACACATTATCCTATCTATTACAAACATGTCATGAAAAGTGCGACAAAGGAATCATCCGACTCTCGATGCATGTCAAAGTTCTACATGGTGTCATTGGTGAAGAAGATCCTTAGGTGGTCTTGATTTGGGAATAGTAGATATATCGTCATTTTGAAAAATTAGAGGGATCTTTATCTGCCAAGAAAGAACCTTTGAATTTTTTTTTCATAGGCCAGATTGCCTTATCTATTTCTATTTCACTTAGAGGATCTATTTCTAACTTTTAAAGTTCTATTGCATGATCTAACATGACTAGTATGTAAATTCATTGATTATCTTACTCATAAAATAAACATGTATGATTAAAACAACTATTTATTAGAGTTATTAACTATCAAATTTAATGAGAAAATTTTAACTATTTATTAATTGACTATAGATTAGTTATAAATATAGAAACATATTTGTAAAATTATGAAAACTAAATTATATATGGATGGATTGAATCATAAAATTATTGTATTCAAGTTTATTTGAAATGCTTCACTTGAAATGCAAATGATTAGAATTGAAATTTTTAGATAATTGATATATGACTCAAAAAAAGGAATGTAAATTATAATACACACATTTGCCACATACAATGATGTATATATACACATAGGGAGTACTAAAAATAATTTTTTTGATATGCTAACATCCAACATAAGTACTATAACAATCACAAATTATAACATTATAATATGCATTAAATAGACATTCTTATATGATATATTGCACTTCAAATGTGATTGATAAAATAGAAAATTTGAAATAATTGATAGGTGGCTCAAAGCAAGAAGTTTTAGATATATATAAACATTTTAATGACATCCATACATAACTACTACAACAACACCAGGTTGCTACGTAATTATTTTCATGTTGAAATAGACTATTGTTCTAACATATGCTTACTAAAAGTAAGAGTTTCACATAGAAATAGATTATTTCCCTTACACTCATTTTACTAAATACAATACCATATTCTATACCAAAGGAAGTGAAGAGTAAATCAAGGGCAAGTGGGCAACCTCAAGGTAGGAAAGGCAAGAAGATCATGTTTTCTGGGCATGGTGATGCCAAATTTTTCAGTCATGTCTAACTCTCCGTCCACATGCCAGTCAAAACAGTGCATGAAGTGAGCGATGGTAAGCCTAACAGTGTTGAATGCCATGGTAACTCCAGGACATCCTCGACGTCCTGCTCCAAAGGGAACCATATCAAAAAAATCCTTGTCTTTTAGAAAGTCAACATCTTTACTCATGAATCTTTCTGGTTTGAATTCTAGTGGATCTTTCCACACAATGGGATCTCTTGCCAAAGCCCACTCATTGATGATAATCCTACTTCCCTCAGGAATGAAGTAGCCCTCAATAGTGGAAGCTTGTGTTGACTCATGGGGAAGTAATAAAGGTGATGGTGGATACAACCTCAATGTCTCTTTAACCACACACCCAAGATATTCCATGCTTTCAAGATCACTACGTTTTACCGCCCTCTCTCTTCCTACAATGCCTTCAATTTCCTCCTGCACTTTCTTCGCCACGCGAGGGTTTCCAATTATTAAGCTCATCGCCCATCCTAATGTAGTGGCTGATGTATCCACTCCACCCACAAAAAAATCCTGAAAACACAACCATTCAAATGCATAAATTTACAAAAGTTCTGAGGACCATACTAGAGATGAGAATAAAAAAGAACTAGTTAGGGTTTAATGAATGAGGAGAGAATCTATATTAGTAGGAACAAGGACATCTTACAAAGAGCCATATGAAAGATGAGAATCGACAAGAACTAGTGAGCAACGAATAAGAAGAGAAGCTATATATTAGTAGGGTAGGGGCATCATACAAAAACCATGGCCTTGATGTGTTCAGCAGTCATAGTGATGGAGTCATTGGCCTGCATCTCCAAGAGGGCATCAATGACATCCTCTTTCTTCTTCTTGTCAAGCATTAATGAAGGCTTTGTCCTCCTCTCCTCGTGGTCCTCTAATATTTTGGAAGCAACTTTGTCGAAGGATTGTTGTCCCCTTCGCATGGCCCTCTTTACTCCTCCCAAATCGAGCCAGTCCAACCATGGAATAAACTCCCCAATGTTGAGACATCCCGCCAAGTGCGACAACTCCAGAATCAACTCTTTGATCTGCTTCCCGGTCTCATTCAAACGGTACTCCTCAGATGACATGCCGGAGAGGATTCTCCACACGTGCGCCTCTATAACGGCCACAACAATCTCGCTCAGATTAACGGCTCGTTCCCCACAACGGCTCTCCTTCCACACAAAACGCAGAGCGTAAGTTAGCTCCTCCTCTAGAATGGGTGTGAAACACTCTACTCTCTTGGCACTGAACAACTCCACCATGCACAACTTCTTCATCTGCCTCCAGTAAGCTCCATAAGATGTGAAAGCCACGTCCTTGTAGTCATAGGCGAAGTACTTTCCCGCAGATGTTTTGGGTCGACTGGCAAAGATTGAATCTTGGGTTTTCAATATCACTTTTGCCATGGCGGAAGAAGAAACTACAATTGTTGGAACAGAACCCATTCTTAATGAGAAGATGGGTCCATACTTGTTAGCAAAATGTGAGAGATTGAGGTGGGGAAGCCTTCCCAACTGGAACAAGTTTCCCACAATAGGCCAGGGGGTTGGCCCCGGGGGCAATCTTGATGATGCACCTTTTCTCTGCCTCCTGTGGAAGAAAATCCACAGCACCACCAGAATTGCAGCAATGGCGGAGGTGAATTCAGGAGCTTTTGCATTTTGAAACAACTTGGGATAATCCATTTTGGAAGGAGATGAGAGGAGTGCGTTTCACTGCTTCATGCGCTGCTTTTATATATATCACAATCTGATTTGGATCAAGAACACGTGATTTGGATCAAGAACACGTTGTTGGACCAAGACGATGAGAGGGAAAGCGCCCAAAATGTCTTCGACGCCCAAAATGTCTTCCTCCTTTGTTGAAACAATTGTGCCATTTTTTATGATGGTGAAGCAAGTGTTTTCCGCTGCTTGATGTCACGCGCCGAAGAATTGAAGCCAATGCCCGAGATTAGACTAAGATGCAAAAGATGTCACGCGCCGAAGAATTGACTCTCAAAGTTTTACAAAATGCAATGTTGATCTTTTAAAAAATTAGAAAAACTGCGCCATGGTGCTTGCAGAATGATGCCCCTGTCCCACTATTCTATATGACGAGCCCATTAGAATAGTAAGGCTGGTGCATGCAGAGGCAGGGAGAGTCTACGTTCCTCCAACCAGAGGGAAGGAAGGTAGCTCTCGCTATTCTGGAGGACCCCAATCCAACTATAGTTAGTAAATTAGGAGGCATTTCCCACCTTTGGCAGCTCGGTGCAGTTGAAAACACAATAGATTTATTCTAAATTTTTCAATATTTACTCTTTATGATCAATATATTATAGATCAGCCTTAAACATCACACACTAAAGTTTGACTTCCTTGTTCTCGGTCGGGTTGTTATTATATTCAGTGTCTTTCTTCCTTTACCCAAATTTATTTTTGCAGCAAACAAAAGACATGATGGGATTGTATACCCTGATAAAGAAAATTTACTAGGCATCCATCAAAGCATAACAAAAGGGCAAATACTGTGGTAGACATGTCTATCAAATATATACGGATAGATGAGCCGTATGAATAATTTGACCAGATTATTTAAAGTTATATGACAGCATATGTACAAAATACATTTGTTGAAAAAGATTCAGCACTTTCAACCAAATAAGATTTCTCATTGTAAGCCCTAACACCACAACCTTTTTCAGTATCTTCTGAGTCCCTAGGAAAGTGAGAGCTTTATAAAAAGGCATGGACAAATTGTCGCAAATGTAGTGGCTGTATCTACCATGTGAGACATGTATGCAAAATGTATAATGTTCAACACTATAGGTAACTAAATTGCTCAAAGAAATTTGATAGAGTGCCTTATTTCATAGTTTGGTGTTCTTGTTTAGAATTTATTATTTCCCTCAAAATATATTATGAGTCTAAATTTGATTAAACATACCAAATATTTCCAAAATTTTGAACCATCTGCTTTGGCAGCCATGTTTGCTTGTTGTGGTCTCATGTTCCTCGGCTGCTAAAAGATTTTTTTTTAAAATATTTAAATATTTAATTATTTTGTCAATGTTATATAATAATTTATCATCAAGAAAGCATTTATGTGTTCATATGAAATAACGAGCACTTGCATGGTTTTGTGGATGCAACAATAAGCCAATAGGAGATTTAGTTTTCACCCGTAAAATGAAATGTCACACGAAAAATAACATGCATCTTGAATTTGATTGGTGAAAGTTCTTACAATGTATATGTTCATTTAATTTTATATTTTGTTTCAATGTACATGATTACAACATCTTGTGTTTAACTTTGGCTATACAATTCCTCTTAAAATAATAAATGACACAAAATTTTAGTTTATAAACTATGCAATTACTCTTGACATAATAAACGATACTAAATTTTGGTTTTACAAACTATGAGTACAATGAGTGGTAAGGATTAAAAATTCAAAGTTATATGATAAACCTCAATTTAAATGCAAGAAGTATAGTGGTTAGAGTTTATGAAAAAATGTCTTAAGATAATGTATAAAACAATTTCACTCAATAAGAAACCAGAAATAGGTCACAAAAATAATTAATCAATCATTGCAACAATCCAAAGATTTGAAAAAAATAATCCAAATAAGAGACAACAAATTAAAAATGATAATATAAATTTTAGACTCTACACTCTCAATCAATTATAAAATGAATAAAATTAATTAAAAAATCTATGTCAAAATTTAATATGATTTATAAATTTTTTTAATTTCTTTAAATTACAGTACTAATTTATTTAATTTCTATTATAAATTATGTAAAAATTTTAAGTTGATATTATAAATTATCATTTAAAATTTTTAAATTGATATTATAAATTATGTAAATTTTTTAAGTTGATATTATAAATTATCATTTAAAATTTTTAAATTGATATTATAAATTATCGTGAAGATATATATCTTAAGATCTAAGATTTGTTATCTTGATTTATTTATTTTGTTGAAATAAATCATTATATAAGAAAAATATATAGTAGTCATCTTAGATTATTATTTTTTAAACAAAATTAAAAAGAAACAAATAGAAATTAGATTACAAAATCACTTTTAATATTAAACTTCGTGATTCTATTTTTTATTATAATTTCTATATAAGATAATATTATTTGTAGATTTTTGAGGTTTTAGTATAATTTAACTAACTAAAACCTATAGAATATCATTTTAATTTTATAAAATAATTAAGTATAACAATATTTCTAATACTTACAAATTATTCATTACAAATTCTAAAATTAAATTAAATTTTATTTGTTTTATAATTTTTTTATTTTTAAAATCACCAACTATTTTTAAACTTTTGCAACTTCAATTTTTTTTTTCATAAAAAAAATGATATTCTATAAAAAAAAAATCACAATTATGAGGAAAAGAATCTTCTTGTCCAAAAATTACATTTTTTAAATGTTATTTTGCTGATTTTCCACATATAAATGATGTACAAAGTGGAGAGAGCTTTAACTTATTTCTAACTTATTTTATATTAAATAAGGACAAACATTCTATTCCACGTTGAATGAGATAATTTATTTTTATAAATAATGTTCAAATAAAAGTCATCAAATTTGAAGGTAGAAAATAGAAATTCAAGTTAGAATTAGAAACAAAAATTATAAGTGTGATAAGTAGAAACATAGAAATTAAAAATCATTAAGAAAAGGAAAAATTTGTTCTCATGAAACATCTATCAAAATTTAAAAAATCTATCAAAATAAGATCTAAACAACTCTTCATTATAATAAGTACTTTATGAAAAGTAAAGACAATAAAAGATTTAACAATTAATCTATTATATATATGAAATTCTTACTAGAGTAATATGACATGCTAATATATATGCTGAAAATATAATATTGTGCATATGTTTTAGATTACTAAACTTGCTTGATTGAAGTATATATTATATTAATGAAATTAAAAAAATATACAATTAAGTTTTACACAACTTAAATAAGAGAATCAATTCAAAGATAAAAACCTATAATATCTTTTGATTCAACAATAATGAAGAATTTTTTTTTAAATGGATAGATTATGGACATGGTTGTCAAGGGTGGGGATAACTTTAACAATCACATTAACAATCACAGCTACTAGAAACCCAAAAGATATGATAAATATTTCTACCAATTATAGTATAAATTTCTCCTAAGTTCAAAATAGATTCATTGTTCTGAAAGTGATAATTTTGATCAGTTAATTATACAACATCAAAGTTTTGAATACTACAATTTAAATTCCAAATCTTAAGAAACAACCATTATGTCTAAATTTGAAATATGAAGTACATACATCTATTTTTGTAATTTTTATTAAATTTAAAAAAAATTCACTCTCACAAATGGAGAAGAAGATTAAAAATAAAGTCAACTTTGATAAAAATGTAACTCTATATTGTTACATAACATATTGCAAGAAAAAGTTGGCAACACATTAATGCTAGAAAATTGAAATGGCAATGAGAGGTTTATAATAGGGGAAAATAAAAATAGTGAAGACAAGGAAGAAAAAGAAAAATGATTATGCAACAAAGATGAAATTCATAAATCTACACAATTTAAGTTAAATACCCATAATACAAGATTATTATTATAGCTTCAAAAGTGATCTGCATGTAAGGATCCCCATTATTAATTTGATTTTTGGCAAGCTCATACTCACATGCATCTTGAAATCAAATTAAAGTTTTCCAAATAAAGATTTATAAATTTCTCTAGGAAAGAAATATTAAAAAGTGGTGACATGCTAATTTAGAAATGATTTATGCCAATTTAAAGAATAGTAATAAATAGGAATAGAAAGAATTTTAAATTAAAAAAATTAAAGTAATTCCAAAGAGTTCAAAATTGCCGGAAATAAATTTTCTCCATTGGGGCTGACAAATTTTCTGATTAAAATTTGTAAAATCTCAGAGGAAAGCTCCCACGTATAAGCCTATTGACTTAAAAATACTCCATATAGTTTGGACATTAAATTCCTCATGTTCATCTTCTTTAAAATCACACTCTTCATGATCTCTTTAGTTATGATGAAGATCTTCTTTACCGTTCATATTTTCAATGACAAAAATTTATCATAACTTAAACAACCAGCAATCAAAAAAATTCATGTGGCTTGTCAATGCTTTTGAATACATGTCTTAAAATTATTTTATCTTGTATCCTAGAATGGTATCCTAAGCTCCCATTTTATCTTTTTCTAGGAGGACACTGTTAAAGATTTGGTAGCCTGGCTGTCCACTAAATGATCCCATGTGACTCAAAATAAGTTGCACCCTTGCTCTAATTGTTAGTGACAGCAAGTTTAGTAAGAAAAACCATTAACAAGATGACAATAAGAGAAGGAAAAAACTAACAATACAACTCATAGAAAAGTTTGATGCATCTTTTGTTGGTGTTAGAGAAAACCCAAATACTAGTTATATTGTGTAGTGGTTATTAGACAAAACCCTATATTTAAAGATATTCAAAACATAATGCTAATTTCATAGGAAGGTAATCAATTTGGTAAATGTAAAATATACATTTAATCTTACAATTAAAGATAAACAAAACAACGTATAAATACCTTTTATATTTAAAAATCTAGGATTTGATGTGCTTCAAGATGATTGTCTAAGATATGATGTCATAATATGTCTTATATGATGTTGGGTACATTTTAGTTATTATTTTCATTATTATATACTTATAATAATTGGGAAATGATTTATACATATTTGGGTTTGGGGATTATGGATTTTAATTCCATAGTTAATATGTTCATTTGGATTTATGAGTATTTTGCCTCTATGTTGAGGATATTTGTTATTTAATTTCAATTGATATATATGCTCCAATAATGAATAATGATTATATAAATGAATTAAATTAGATTCTTTACCATGCCACTATTTACCCTTGTGTGCTTTTTCTATTATATACATATTGTGCATCTACACTTGTTGTTTTCTTATTTACTGAACATACATCTATATCCCTGTTAATGACACCAAGAGATAATGATTTCATTTGTTCATGCTAAGTAAATGGCATCCTTGTATGAGTGGCATATCTATCTAGTTATTATTACTAACCCTCTTGTAATTGGTAAGTCTAGGTTCATAATCCATTTGTGGTTAGACCTATGAGTGTGTATGTGCATTGATGGTTTCATAGTTACCACATAGATTACTAATTTAAATGCTTATTTAATTTACACCATAGACACCTTCATAGCTACTAAAACAATGACATGAACCATTCATAGAAAAATCCTCTCCCTCTATCGTAGAACTCCCTCATGTCAAAGTAGTTTGGCCTCTCATTGAGGATAAACTATCAATACAATTTTCTTTAAAAATTCAATGGACCCTCATAATGTTGGAATAATTTAGAATAACTGGAGTTGCGGGGGGGGGGATGGGTGAGTGAATTAGTTATCCAAGGTCCAAATGTACAAATAAAACTTTTCAGTACTAGAACTTATTCTTATGCATGCTTTGATCATTCAATATATTAAATATATGCATATTGTTGTTGTATGTCAAAATAACTTTGTAGAAATGTAAACATGCAATATCACACAATCAATCACACATTTTGACACAAGGATTTTACATGGAAACTATTAAATGTGACCTAGTTAAAGGATTCAAATCACCCTATTAAGAGCAAGTCTTGTTAGAGGACATTAAAACATTTTATTAGAATGTCACATTGTTAAAGGATTTACTAATGAATGTTAGGTCAACCTTACTCCAAAGGATTTATCCAAGATGATACAATTGTTAGAGAATAACAACAAGACTTGATCTAGTAACAATAACAAATCACTTATGACAGATCCGATATTTGCCTCCAAACAATGTTTAAATTACGCTCGCATATGCATTGGGGTGAGTGAAGGAACAGACATGCCTGAGTTCATTGCTCTTCACTCTAAACTAAGGGTGCATAAGTAGAAAATCATTTATGAAACCATCCCTTTTGCATGCTTCCTTTGCTTGAAGGCAGGTCATAAAGCCCACCAGTGCCCCACTGCGGTAAAGAAGCTGCCCACAGAACTAGTCACCTCTGACCAAGCCAAGAAGCAATCTTGCCCCTCCGATAAGGGCAAGATGAAGTTTCTCTAGAGGCGCAAACTTTCTATGGTGCATGCGAGGAAGGCCGTCATCCAGAAGGATAAAGCCTCAAAGGATATCCCTAAGATGGTCTCTCCCAAGGAGCAGGCAAGTGCTACTCCCCTCGAGAAGAGTCCTACCTCAGAGATGCTAGTATTAGCCTTGAAGGAGGGTCTAAAGATGTAGGCAAGTCCCCACTCCCAAGCCATGGGACTAGCAGAGGAGCTAGCTCCACCTTTGGAAGCAACAAAGAAACTTGTTTTTGTAGTGGATCATGTACGACTTACGAAAGCTACTTAGCAGCTTAGTTTGGGGCAGGAAGCCCTGGCCCATATTATTCCAGAAGCAAAGGAGAGCCAGCATAAACTTTCCCATAAGCTCACAGATGCCCAGACCCATTTAGGGTTGAAGGGGGGAGAATCTACTATTCCCAAAGGGTTGGAGGCCAAGCTCCATCTTCACATTAAAAACATAGATCCAAACCAGATCGCTCAATGGGAAGGTCAGTTAGAAAGTAGTGCGATGGTAAGCCTACATGACTGGTGCATGGTAAAGAAGAAAAAGAAGAAGCAAAAGAACCAAAACAAAGTCTGCCCTCCATTATCTCCAGCGTCTACCAGAAGTAGGGTCAAAGCTAACATTGGGATAACCCCTAAGGGAGTAGGAAGAAAGAGCTCTAATCAGCTACTACAAGAAGAAACAAAAAGGAACCTAGCAGATGGGAACCAAAGAACCATCAAGGATTTCTTAGGTAGTAAGAAATGGAAGTCATTTCATGGAATATAAGGGGCCTAAATGGGGCTCATAAACATGATTTAGTCAGAAATATGATTAGAGACCATAGACCTAATTTTCTGATGTTACAAGAGACTAAGATGAAAAGGGACCTGGTTAAGAGGATATCCTTCAATAAAGATTTTAGCTGTATAGCCTCGAATTTGAAAGGTGCTTCTGGAGGAGTACTAATCCTGTATAACTCCAAGGCCTTCAAGCTATCTACTCTTTTCAGCACTCACAATGCTCTTCTGTGTGAGGTCTCTCACATCCTTAGCAATCATTCCTAGCTTATCCTAAACCTGTATGCCCCCAACACCAAGAAGGATAGAAAAAGTTTCTAGATCAAGCTCCTCAACATCCTTTCAAATTGCAGTGTTAATAAAGATATCTTCATGGGGAACATCAACACGCCTCTCTTTAATGCTGAAAAATGGGGGGGTCTTGCCTCGGATCAGGACAATATGTGTGACCTGGCTTTGTTCATTCAAAATCTTTCCTTCTTGGATATGGACCTTCAAGGGGGTAGTTTCACTTGGTCTAACAGGAGAGTGGGGGGAGACAACATTTAGGTTCACCTTGACATAGCCCTAATTTCTTTTGGATTGCTTCTTTCCCATACTTGCAGATTATCCCTCCTCCCTAGGGTGGGTTCTAATCACTCCTCGATTTCTCTCTTTGTTTCCCCTCTGTCTAGAAAGAAGGCCTTCCCTTTTTGCTTTGAGAAAATGTGGCTTTCCCATCCAATGCTAGAAGGAAAAATCTCTTCTTGGTGGAACTTTGAGGTTGACGGTACTACTATGTATAGAGTTGCCCAGAAGTTGAAAAATGTGAAAAGGAACATTAAATCTTGGAATAAAATTGACTTTGGCCACATTTTCTAGGAGAAAGATGAGAAAACTGATCAGCTCAATTCTATCTAGGAAGAAATCCAACTCTCTGGATACAATGCTCACAACAGGCAGGAGGAAATGGTAATCCTCTCAGACTTGCACAACATCATATCTAAGGAAGAGCTATATTGGAAACAAAGATCTAGAGTCAGCTGGTTGAAAGAAGGAGATTGTAACACCATATTTTTTCACCTGACCACCCTTAAGCATCGAGCTAGTAATAGGATATCTAATATAAAAAAGGGCCAGGTTCTAGTTTCTAAGGAAGAAGAAATAGCTAAGGAAGCTATTTGCTACTTCTCGCTCCTCACTATTGATCCCTCCCTCTTTGTGTTTGATCAAGAGGATATCTTGGCAGCCATCTCCCCCTTGCTACAAGATCATCATAATTCCATGCTGAAAGCTATACCCACCTTGGAGAAAATTCACCAGACCCTCTTCTCCCTATCGGGGGATAAAGCTCCAAGCCTAGATGGTTTCCCTACCTTTTTCTTTTAGACTTATTGGAATGTGGTTAAGAAGGATGAGGTTAAGGTGGTTCAAGAATTCTTTGGGGCTAGGAATCTGCTCAAAGAACTTAATGTTACTTTTCTTGTCCTCATCCCCAAGACTTTGAGAGCTGACTCTTTGGACAAATTCAGGCCCATTAGCCTCTGCAATTCTTTCTACAAGATTATGTCCAAGGTTCTCACTTCAAGACTCCTCAACATTCTTCCCCTGATCATTTCACCCCAGCAAACTGGCTTTGTCCTCCATAGGAAGATCCTTGATTCCATCGTTTTGGTTCACAAAGTCATTCACTCTCTTGAGGCAGGCAACAAGGAAGGTTTCCTTCTCAAACTGGACTTGTCTAAAGCTTACGATAGGGTCGACTGGAATTTCCTCTTTGTTTTCCTTTGGGCCTTTGGTCTCGATGCTCATGTTTGTAAGCTCATCTCTCAGCTAGTGTCTTCTCCCTCTTTATCTATTCTAGTTAATGGTATCCCCACTCCCTTGTTCTCCCCCTCAAGGGGTTTAAGGCAGGGTGACCCCATTTCTCCTATCCTTTTCATCATCTTGGTGGAATGCCTGGGCAGAATCATCTAGAAGAAAATCTAGGACAGGGTTTTAAAAGGCCTTAGGCCTTCTTCGGCGCCCTCTACTTTCACCCACTAGCAATTTTTGGATGACACTATCTTGGAGGGCGAAGCCTTTGTCTGGGAGGCTAGGACTTTCAAAAGCATTCTAAATTCCTACACTAGGGGCTCAGGATAGGCTATCAATCTAGATAAGAGTTCAATTTTCTTCCTCAATACCCCTCTGGAGAGGTAGAGGAAAATTGCTCGCCTCCTAATATGTGGCATCGGATCCCTTCCAGTGACTTATCTTGCACTACCTCTTGGATCAAAACCTTTGGATTCCTTTTGGATTAGCATTATAGATAATTTCAATAGGAAACTTGCAGGTTGGAAAGGGGCCACCCTCAGTCAAGCTAGTAAATGCTCCCTGGTTAACTCTATTCTCCAGAACCTCCCTACCTATGCCCTCAGTCTTTTCAGGATTTCGATTAAGTTTGCGAAAAGTTTGGAGAGAATTCAGAGAAATTTTCTTTGGATAGGGACTGATGACCACAAGAGATACCACCTGTTTGCCTGGGACTTAGTCTACTAGCCCAAAAGCCAGGGTGGTCTTGGTATTAGAAAAATTTATCACCTCAATCAATCCCTTTTAGCTAAACATCCTCGACGCATCTTCCAAAGCATAGGCGTTTGGAGGGATATTATGGCTGAGAAATATTTGGGTAGACTATCTCTTAACTCCATATTTCAAGGGGCTGAGCTGCCGATGGGGTCCCATATTTAGAATGGAATCTTGAAGGCCCTCCCCCTTGCTAAATCCAAGGAAAGATAGAAAGTTGGAATGGGAGACAAAATATTTTTTTGGCAGGATACCTGGCTGTGTCAGGAACCCCTCGTTAATCGCCCCATATATTATAGGTGGGCTGATCAGTGTATTGGCAGATACGATTTGATGGTAAGGAACTAAAAAAATGGTAATGAATGGCACAATCTGGCTGAACTTTCATAGGACCTCAAGTTTTTAATGTCTTCTTTGAATGCCATCTTCATCAACTAGAATGGCAACTCTTTAGTTTGGGGAGATTCTTCAAGGGGCCTTTACTCTATGGCCACTGGTTATCTATCCCTTGTGAGTAAAGAGGAGAAACCTACCTGGGCCAAAGCCTGGATCCTTGGGCTTACACCTAAGATAAACATTTTCTTCTGGATCCTCCTTCAAGATAAAATCCCCACCTAGGATAATTTAGCCAAGAGAGGCAAAATTTTACCTAATAGATGCTGCCTCTACAAGCAAGATGTAGAAACAATTAGTCATATGTTCATCCACTACCCCTTCTCCCCCAGGGTGTGGAGCCATCTGAAAACTAAACTGAATTTCAATTGGTTCCCTCCAGCTAGCATCCAGGATTTCTTTAGTCAATGGAGAAGCCACCACCATGGCTTGAATTCTTAGTTATTGAGCTCCTGGATTGATGTAACCACAAGGTTTGCTCTTGCTACATAGTCCTTTCCTAGGGCTTATAGGTCATTACTTTGACCTTTATTTTTATTACCCACTCACCAACCTTGGATCAATCCAAGATCCACTCCATTCACCTTGTGACACCAATTGAAACAAAGTACAACTTCATAGGTGACTGAAATTTTCATTCACCACATGGCTTGCCAGGTGCTTCCTAGGTAACTGGCCACAATATGCTCTCCAGCCTTTCTTGGGGTTCTTGGTGGTCTTCCCATGCTTCATCAAGCTTTTTTTAATCATGTTCAAACCAAAATAAAACACTTTAGAAAGATTTTCCAACTTTACAAACAAGTTGGCAAAGTGTTGCTATAATGTTGCCAAAACAAAGCTAGAACATAGACCTTGTGTTTTTCCAACTTCCTTCATCCTTGAAGACCTTTCTACTGCCTTAAAATTTTCATATTGACATTATCAAGCCAAGAAACAACTTTCAATAGAAGATCTTACAAGTTCACACAAAGACCTTTACAAATGCTGTTGTCATACAACCAAGAAAAGAGGGTTTCAACACTTAAAATTGTGTGCTGCTCACAAAACCTACATAAAAATCCTAAAAAAAAATAGGGATATGAATACCCTTTTTGAAAACAAAGATTATTCCACCACGTTTAGGCCTCCACCATATGCCAAACACCCAAAACACAAAAATGCTAAAAACTAAAGCTAGAAGTAGTTTTTGAACCCGATTTTGCAAAATCTTGCATAACTTTCTTTCTAGAGCACACCATCACCTCCAATTTCACCAAGAGTACTGTAGGAACATTCCCTACCACTTTCCATACTTAGTTTCACATTTTCAATCACCCAACACGTGATATGTTTCTGGTTACAACAATATTTCCACTAGCCAAGACACTTTTCTTGCCTAGGGCATCAACAAACAATTGTTTTCCTTCATATTTAAGAGCCCTTCTTTTTGTAACATAATGTACATTGTATCTTCCTCCAAATCCCATAGCATCATGAGGTTTCAATGGTGGAAAATCGAGAAAGAGTCCATTTAATTCAAACTGCTGCTATAAACTAGAAAACTGGCAAAAACTTCAGAAAAACTTATGTATGTACAGTATTAACAAAGCTTGTACTATCAACTTGAGCACATGAAAAAGATTAAAACTAATGCATGTAACTATTCCAAAAAAGAAAAACCAGACTTCCAACCATATTCAACACCAAAATGCTCATTTACCAAGTGGTTGCCATGAAAAAAATGCATACAAAATCCGTACATGTATGGCCACTAAAATTGATAACCCCTAAAACTGATCAAGAATGGACTTATATAGGTGTTTCCAACCTATTTTTGTCATGCTCAAACCCCTAACTAACTCTTTGCACTCATTTTCAACTTTGCAAGAAAAGTTGCAAAAAGTTGCAAAATTGCAATTTTGCAACTTTTGCAATTTTGAGCAATTTTTGCCATAACTTAAAATTCTTAACAAATGAGTTCACCAAACTTGGTAAGGGTTCATATTAGGTTGATTTATACATTCCAAGATGGTTTTTGACCCTTGGTCAACTTTCCTACCACTTTGGTCAACCTAACCCCTGTTGAGCAACTTCTTGCATAACAACAACTTAGGAGCAAAAACCCACTTAGCAACTCATGAAACATTACCTAAGGACCTATTAGGTCTTATTAAACCACTAGTGATGTGGCTAGCATCACTAGAAGCCAAAATTACAAGAAAGAAGCACTAGGTAGAAACTAGCCTACCTAGGTGCTCCTGCACCATACTCCCCCCCTCAGGGAAAGTTAAGCATTTTCAGTTTGAAGAAGGTCCAATGGAATGTTCAGCTTCTTGAAGTCAGCTTCAGCCACCCAAGTAGCCTCTGAGTCAGGTTTACCCTTCCACTTGATGAGGTGCTCAAAATACACCTTGTGCCTAGTAGCCTTCTTGGGTCTTGTTTCTAAAACTTTTTTTGCTTCCAACTTTGTGACCTGTGGTGTAGCAGAAACTTCCACATCTCCATGAAAATCTACAGGAGTCTAAGATATATAACCCCTAAAAGATATCAAATCTTGAACATTAAAAACTGGAGAGATGCCCAAATCATAAGGAAGTTCTACCTTGTAAGCATTTTCACCATACTTAGCCAAAACTTTGTACGGTCCTATTCTCTTCATTTACAACTTGGTGGGAACACCTTTTTGGAGTCTTTCTTTCTTCAAATGTACCATGGAATAATCACCAATAGAAAATTGTATATCTTTCCTCTTTTCATCCAATTTAGCCTTGAGTTTTTGAGTGTTCTCTTGGATAGTTTGCCTAACTTGGTCTTGAATTTCCTTCATAGTTTGAACAAAGTCTTCAGCTTGTCCACTCCTCTTATCCAAGTCTCCAAGATTCCTCAACTCACACAAACCTCTAGGATGCATGCCATAAAACACTTCAAAAGGGCTTTTTCCAGTTGTTCTATTTTTGCTATCATTTTATGCATATTCAGCTTGTGAAATCACAATATCCCAAGACTGACCATACTCCTTTGTAAGGAACCTTAAGAGGTTGCCTAAGATCTGGTTAACCACTTCAGTTTGACCATCAGTTTGAGGATGGTAAGCTGAACCGAAAGACATGTTAGTACCAAGCCTCTTCCATAGAGTTTGCCAAAAATGACTCATAAATTTCACATCTCTATCGGAAACAATACTCATAGGGAGTCCATGAATCCTAACCACCTCCTTAAAGAACAAATAAGAAATATGACTAGCATCATTAGTAGTCCTACAAGGAATGAAATGTGCCATTTTGCTGAAATTATCCACTACAACAAAAATACTATCAATCCTTTCTTGGTTTTGGGTAAACCAACAATGAAATCCATACTTACACAATCCCATGGACAGTTAGGAATTGGTAAAGGCTGGTAAAGACCTGTATTACTCATACCTCCTTTTGCTTTCATGCATATGATGCATTGCTCCACATACCTGGTAACATCTTTGACAAGTTTAGGCCAAAAGTAGAATCTTTGTATTAGTTCCAAAGTCTTGCTCATGCCAAAATGGCCACTTAAGCTACCATTGTGTTTCTCTTGAATGAGATTCTCCCTTATAGATCCCTTGGGAACACACAACTGATTACCCTTGAAGAGTAACCCATTTTGCAAAGTATATTCTGAAAACTTGCTATGAAAATGGTTCTCAAAATCTGCACATACCTTGTATGCTTCACCAAAATCTTCATCATCTTTGTATAGGTGTTTGAATGCCTCTATGCCCATGCTATGGAGCTGTACTTCTTGGACTGTCATGATCCTTCTACTAAGTGCATCTCCTACTTTGCTAAGCTGCCCTTTCTTGTGCTTAATGGTGAAAGTGAAAGCCTGCAAGTATTCCATCCATTTCAAGTGCCTATTGCATAATTCTCTTGGGTATTTATGTAACTAAGGGCTTGGTTTTCAGTAAACACCACAAACTCCTTAGGTAACAAGTAATGCCTCCACTTCCTAAGACATTGCACTAAGGCATACAACTCCAAGTCATAAGATGAATACGTCTTTTTGGCATCATTAAGTTTTTCACTATAAAAAGCTATGGGCCTGCCCTCTTGACTCAAAACACCACCTATGGCTAAACCACTTGCATGACATTCTAAGGTGAACAACTTCTCAAAGCTAGGTAATTGCAATATAGGTTGGGTAGCTACATGTTTCTTCAACAACTCAAAGGATTTTTCAGCCTCTAGGGTCCACTTAAATTTTGTTTTGACCCCTCCTTTGATAGTATCCAACAAAGGTGCACAAATCCCACTAAAGTTCCTAATGAACTTCCTATAGAATTGTGACAAACCATGAAAACTTCTTACCTCGGTGGCTGTAGTAGGTGTTGGCCAACTCAGGATAGCAGCAATTTTTTCTTTATCCATCTTCAAAGAACCTTTGGATACAACAAAACCCAAATACACTAGCTCTTGTTTGAAAAATTCACATTTCTCAAGATTAATAGCCAACTTCTCTTCATGAAGCCTCTTTAGGACTACCTCCACATGCTTGAAATGGTCCTCCTTTGTCTTACTATAGATGAGAATATCATCTAAGTACACCACCATGAATGTACCCATGAAATCTTTGAGCACTTCATTCATGAGTCTCATGAATGTGCTAGGAGCATCAGAAAGACCAAATGGCATTACAAGCCACTCATAAAGACCATCATTTGTCTTAAATGCTGTTTTCCATTCATCTCCCTCCTTTATCCTAATTTGGTGATACCCACTTTTCAAGTCCAACTTTGTGAAGTACCTAGCACTACCTAGACAATCCATTAGGTCTTCAATCCAGGGTATGGGAAACCTATACCTAATTGTGATTTGGTTTATTGATCTTGAATCAGTACAAAGCCTCCATTTTCCTCCCTTCTTGGGTGCCAAAACCACAGGAACCACACATGGGCTTATGCTCTCTTGAATTAGGCCTTGATCCAACAACTCTTAAACTTGTCTTGCAACTTCCAAATTCTATTCCGGGGTGAGTTTGTACGCTGCTTTATTAGGTAGAGAGGCACCAAGAACAAAGTCAATTTGATGGCTAATGAATCTCCTTGGAGGAAAAGTAGATGGTGTACCATCACTCACAATTTCCTTGTACTTATCAAGCAAAGTTTGAACTTCAAAAGGCAAAGGTTCTTTGACTGATTTTTCTTCATTTTCAAACTTTAGTATGACAAAAAAACCCTAATTTTCTACTTGTTTAAGTTCCCTTAAGAACTCCTTCTCACCACACAACAACACTTTAGGAACCTTCTCTTGCGTTCCCTCTTCTTCCAGTAAAGACTGAATTTTGAAAGTCTTACCTCCTTTCTTGAATGAAATGGAGTTTTCTCTACCATCATACTTCATCTCTCTATCAAATTGCCATGGTCTACCTAGAAAAAGATGACATGCATCCATGGGCAATATATCACACAACAACTTGTCCTTGTAGCCGGCTATGGATAATTCCACCCAAGCTTGCTCATTAACCAAGATACTTTGCCCCTTATTTAACCAAGTGACCTTGTAGGGATTCTCATGAGGTATCCTTGTCAATTTCAGTTTAGTAACAGCCTCTTTAGAGATGACATTATCAGTGGATCCTGAGTTCACTACCACCTTGCATACTTTTCCTAGAATCTTGCACTTGATTCTAAACAATGCCCTTCTTTGTTTGGGTTCATTAGGGGCAGGTTGTTTGATTAGTACCCTCCTATACATCAAACTCTCTCCTTTTTCAAACTCAAGATGATCTACATCAGCATCCTTGCTATTTGAACAATCCTCTTGTACAAATGCCGCTCTCTTGCTTGGATTCAAAGAAAAAGGCTTCTCAGGACACCTATAAGTAGGGTGTCCAAGCTAGCCATAATTTTAGCACTTCATGCTTGCAAAATAAGAACTTGATCTTCCTTCTCCTCTTCCTCTTTGAGAGCTACTATGATTTCCTCTTCCTCTATTATGACCTCCTCTTTGTGAGGTTTCATTTGGCTGCTCATTGGTCTTACTTTCAGCTTGACCTTTTGGTTCACCACCTCTACCATGGTAGCCTCCTCTTTGCCCTCTTTGGTTCCTTCCTTTTCCTCTAAAACTTGAATCACCTTTCTTTTTGTGCTTCTCCTCCACCTTTATAGGAAGTTGATGGCATCTTTGGACTGTTGTAGGTGTCCACAAACTAAGCTCTTCTTGAATACTCCATTTTAGGCCACTTAGGTACCTTGCAACTTTGATAGGCTCCTCCTATTGCTTCTTGGATCTCAAATACAATATTTGGAATTCTTCTATGTAGGAAGCCACATCCATATCTTTTTTTTTAGTCCTTGCCTTCTTTGATGAAGTTGGATTTCAAAATCGTCTGGAAGAATTTTTTCTTGAATCTTCATTACCATAGCTTTCCAATTGGGTATGGGTGCTTTATCCTGCATAACTCTCTCACCTTGGATATATTTCCACCAAGTGAGTGCTGATCCTCTAAGTCTAGAGGTTTCCACCTTCACCTTTTGAGCCTCGGTTACCCCTTCACACTCGAAATGGTTCTCCATTCCTTCAATCCAATCTAAGATAGCATCTAAGTCCATCTTTCCTATAAACAAAGGTATTCCTTCCAAAGCTTTGCCACCTAGTGCTTTAATGGCTTTTAAAAATGGCTCTTCTTACAAGATAGGATCAGGTTCAGGTACAATGTCTTCCTCTGCTACCATTTTACCCTTACCATCTTCTTCTTCATCTCTTTTCTTGGCTTCCTCTGCAACTACATCTAATTTTTGCTTCACCTCTTCCAGTGCTTCTTTAAGAAGCCAATTTCTTTCCTTTTGTTCATTAACCTCTTTGACTAATTGAACATTAGTCACCATCATGGATTCACCTACTGATTCTGTACCTTCAGACATCCGCTACCTTTTCCCAAATCTTTAACTTGCTCTGATACCACTCTGAAGTAACCACAAGGTTTGCTCTTGCTACTTAGTCCTTGCCTAGGGCTTATAGGTCATTCCTTTGACCTTGATGGTGATTACCCACTCACCAACCTTGGATCAATCCAAGATCCACTCTATTCACCTTGTGACACCAATTGAAACAAAGTACAGCTTCATAGGTGACTGAAATTTTCATTCACCACATGGCTTGCCAGGTGCTTCCTAGGTAACTGGCCACAATATGCTCTCCAGCATTTCTTGAGATTATTGGTGGTATTCCCATGCTTCATCAAGCTTTTTTCAGTTATTTTCAAACCAAAATAAAACACTTTAGAAAGATTTTCCAACTTTACAAACAAGTTGGCAAAGTGCTGCTATAATGTTGCCAAAACAAGGCTAGAACATAGACATTGTGTTTTTCCAACTTCCTTCATCCTTGAAGACCTTTCTACTGCCTTAACATGTTCATATTGACATTATCAAGCCAAGAAAAAACTTTCAATAGAAGATCTTACAAGTTCACACAAAGACCTTTACAAATGCTGTTGTCATACAACCAAGGAAAGAGGGTTTCAACACTTAAAATTGTGTGCTGCTCACAAAACCTACATAAAAATCCTTAAAAAAATTAGGGATATGAATACCATTTTCAAAAACAGAGATTATTCCACCACGTTTAGGCCTCCACCATATGCCAAACACCCAAAACACAAAAATCCTAAAAACTAAAGCTAGAAGTAGTTTTTGAACCCGGTTTTGCAAAATCTTGCATAACTTTCTTTCTAGAGCACACCATCACCTCCAATTGAACCAAGAGTATTGTAGGAACATTCCCTACCACTTTCCATACTTGGTTTCACATTTTCAATCACCCAACACGTAATATGTTGCTGGTTACAGCGATATTTCGACTAGCCAAGACACTTTTCTTCCCTAGGGCATCAACAAACAATTGTTTTCCTTCATATTTAAGAGCCCTTATTTTTGTAACATAATGTACATTGTATCTTCCTCCAAATCCCACAGAATCATGAGGTTTCAATGGTGGAAAATGGAGAAAGAGTCCATTTAATTCAAACTGCTGCTATAAACTAGAAAACTGGCAAAAACTTCAAAAAAACTTATGTACAGTATTAACAAAGCTTGTACTATCAACTTGAGCACATGGAAAAGATTAAAAACAATGCATATAACTGTTCCAAACAAGAAAAACCAGACTTCCAACCATATTCAACACCAAAATGCTCATTTACCAAGTGGCTGCCATGAAAAAAGTGCACACAAAATCCGTACATGTATGGCCACTAAACTTGCCAACCCCTGAAACTGATCAAGAATGGACTTATATAGGTGTTTTCAACCTATTTTTATCATTCTCAAACCCCTAACTAACTCTTTGCACTCATTTTCAACTTTGCAAGAAAAGTTGCAAAAAGTTGCAAAATTGCAATTTTGCAACTTTTGCAATTTTGAGCAATTTTTGCCATAACTTAAAATTCTTAACAAATGAGTTCAAAAAACTTGGTAAGGGTTCATATTAGGTTGATTTAGACATTTCAAGATGGTTTTTGACCCTTGGTCAACTTTCCTGCCACTTTGGTCAACCTAACCCCTTTTGAGCAACTTTTTGGCAAAACAACAACTTAGGAGCAAAAACCCACTTAGCAACTAATGAAACCTTACCTAAGGACCTATTAGGTCTTATTAGACCACTAGTGATGTGGATAGAATCACTACAAGCCAAAATGAGAAGAAATAAGCACTAGGTACAAACTAGCCTACCTAGGTGCTCCTGCACCATGGATCCTCCCACACTTCTACTAGGGAATCTGGAAGGAGCACAACTGTAGGATATTCAAAGATAGAGAAGCCCTTAACGTTATAATTATTGAGAATAATGAAAGCCTTATGACAGAGAACTATTCCATAATCAGAGAAGGAGACATAAAGGTAGAAGGGAACAGTAGAGCTAGGAAAGATGACAGGATCAAAAAAAGACAAGAGGTTATCTGGTCTTTTCCCCCCGACAACTAGCACAAAGCCAATTTTGATGGGGTAGCTAAGGGGAATCCAAGTCCACTTGGATGCAAAGGTATCATAAGAAATAGTTTGGAAGGTGCTATTTTTGCTATCTCTTCCCCTATTGGCCACCAAACCAATCATCTAGCTAAAGCCAGTGCTGCTAGGTTCACTGTTAAGTTGGCCCTACCCTCAGGGATTGAGCAGCTGTGGTTTGAAGGTGACTCCTTAAATATAATAAATTGCATCTTAGGAGTCACTAAACCCTCCTAGACCATTGAAAGCATTATTGAGGACCTTAAATAAGACTTAAGGAAATTTAAAAACTACCACGTCCACCACATTTATTGTGAAGCAAACACAGTAGCTGACTGGTTCGCCAACAAAGTGGTTGCTAGCAACTCAGTGATGACGTGGGGAAGCAATAATGATTTTTTAGCAGCAGCGATTGAGCTAATCCAAAAGGAGAAAATCTACGGCACCAACATAACATCTTTTTAATGATGATAGGATTTGAAAAATTGTACTTCAAAAAGGGATTTATTAGGAGTTATGCAAAACCCCCTCCGATCCATAATTATGTGTATGGAAGACACAAGTTGAAGGAAGCTAGAAAAAATTTAATAAATTTATTTTTTCTCTTAGCACCTTTTGCTACTCTAAACTCGACAATATTGCTAGTGGGTTAGGGTTTGTTGAGCCAAAAATTGTAATGGTGGGAGAAAGGATTAGAAGAGAGCCATGAGGCGAAGCAGAGAGATGGAAAGAGAAGAGGAAGGTCTGGAGAAAGCTCCAAAAGGGAGGCATAACCAAATTCATAGAGAAGCTTCATGGATTTGATGCGGGGGTTACAAAAGCTATGGTTGATTCTTGGCAAAATGGCATAGTCAAAATTGATGGTGTTTCCCATCAAATATCTGAGGGTCTCATTACAAAGGTGATTAGCTTTTCTTAGGATGGCCTGGACTTCTACAGGGACAAGAAGATGTCCGCCAACACTATTAACAACTTTGTTAAGGATGATAAGGAGAAAAGAAATTTGGTCAAGATTGACACCTACTATGATATTGATTCCATCAAAAAGTTTTGGAGGTATGTTCTCAGGATCATCATTGAATATGTCACTCTTGACCCTAGGTTTGATAGAATTAAGACTCATCATTTTGTTCTGTTAAATCATTTTAGACACAAAGTGAAAATTTCTTTTCCATTTTTCATTTTCACCTCCATGGCCAAGAATATAGAGGGGTTCAAGAAATGCCCTATCGAAAATCCTACCCTCCATGAGGGTCTCCTACTTCTAATTTATGAGTTCTTGAAAATCCAAACTAGAGGTAAAACCATTGGGGATTTGGGTAGTGCCTCGGAGGACACTGCTAGTTCTGATTTTGAGGATGAGCTTGTAGTGAAATCAAAGAAAATTGAAACCCCAAGCAAAGCTATCCATGTTACCCGTGACCCCCACATCCCTAGAAAGAAAAGCCCCACATGTCTTCCCCCTATCCCCCCCTCTCCTCATCCTAAGGAGGTGAAAGAGGCTAGTGATGATGATGTGAAGTCTAATACAGAGTCTGAGGAGGAGGACTCAAAGAAGGGGAAGGAAAGTGAGATGGAAGAAGATAAGGGGAGAGATAATGACAAGGAGATGGTGACCCCTATGGAACCCAAGGTTAACCCCAAGAAAAGAAAAGTGAACTAGGCCCTACCCTAGGAACATCCTAGCAACCCTGTTGAAGTACCCCCCAACCCCATCCCACCCAATTCACCTCAAGAGGTTCCCATTTCACCCCCAGAGGAGATGATTGAAATCATGGTTGAAAAAGGGGGGGAAGTCATCAGAAAGAACAAGAGGAGGGCCTGGAGGAACTTCTATGGCAACAAGGTCAGTTTGGGAATTTTTAGGGAACCTGCTAAAATCTAGGTGCTGGAGGACCTTGACAGAAGCACCCACTACAACAAGATCCTTGACTCAACTCTTCTAGTTATCTCTAACAATGTGCAAGAAATTGGTTTCAACTTCCTAAATAATGCAAAGAATAGTTTGATTGACAACTTTTGTTCCATCAAGTGGCATTTTCAAGAAATTGAGTCTCTGAAGGACAGGAGCAACCAACCCAATAACCAGGTTACTGACAAGGACCAGCAAGCCAAGGGGAGCAAGGACTAGGTGGGTAGCCAAGAGAAAGATAGAGGCCAAGTCTCCAGAGACCATTAGGATGACAGACTCACCTAGCTAGAGCAAAAGGTCCAAAGGCTAGATTCTGTCCACTAGATAATCACCAAATAGATAGTAGAGACCCTTCACACCTTGAATGAGAATATTGTCAATCTGGGTGACTATTATTCTACAACTAGCCTTAAAAGGGATGTGGAGCAGAACATAGAGCAAGGTCACAACTGGGATGAAATTCAGAAAGAGGCTAGTGACCAGGTGAATTAGGAGAACCAGATGAACACTCCTACTAGGATTTAGGAAGAAGCAGCTAGTTAGAAGGACAATGACACTGCAGAAGCCCTGCAGGCCATGGACACGGATGGCCACTAGCTTGTTTTCCTAGCTTTGTCTCTGGCCTTTGTACTTTGGCTTCGAGCCTTCTTCTTTTTTCTAGCCTTTTGAGGCAATTTTTTTGTTTTTTTAGACTATTTTTTCTCACTCTTTTTGCTGTAAAACTTTGGGTTTCATGATCCTTGTAAAACCTATTTTACCTAATAAAAAACAATAACAACTCACTTGCAGATTATAGATCTCACATTCAGTCCTCCATTCTGCTTGGCATTCATCCTCTTAATCTCTGATAGCTTGTTGACCCTTCAAGCCTTCATCACCTTAAGCCTTCTTTGTTTTTATGTCAACTATAGACTCTTCTATTTAGATATCATATGAAGAAACACCCTAGACTTCTTGCATTTCTCAAGTTCTTGCACATGACAATAATTGCTTCTAACCAACCATCCGTATAAATTGAGAATTAAAATATTTTTCCATTCATTCTCCATCATCCACTATCTTCAAGACTTTTCATCATTATGGCTGAAGCATTCAATAGGATTATTAAACATCAGCAAGAGATAAGTAAGTGGCATGGTGCAAATATTTTGAGTACAAATATATTTATCACTCACTCCTTATTTGCGGATGATACATTACTATTTGGATTGTCAAAAGTTTAGGAGGGCTAGCAAATAAAACATGTACTACATCTTTATTCAAAGGTGTTAAAGCAAGCTATCAATGTGCAAAAGTCAAAAATCTATTTCTATAATAATAACAAAGTGATATCTGACAAAATAATTCAGATTTTAGGCTTCATAGTGGATTTCTTACCATCCATATACTTGGGAATTCCTTATTTTTATGGGGTCAAATAAATCTAGTTATTAGTCTTCAGTCCTCAACATATTTAGAGCATAATAGTTGCTTGAAAAGCTAGATGTTTGTCATTGGCAGGTAAAATTTTTCTCATTAAGTTAGTATTAACAACAATTCCAAATTATTTTCTTATAGTCCTAAAAGCCCCTCCTAAAATATTGCTTCAAATTCAAAAGATGATTAAGGGTTTCCTCTGGATAGGTTATATGAATGATTCAAGAAAAATATCACTTATTTCCCTTCAAGATATGGCACATATCCCCACATTTGGAGGGACATGAGTTAATGATTTAACTAAAAGAAATGAAGCTTTTGGTGGCAAACTAGTTTGGCAAATGTACAGTAAGCCACATTCTACATGGTGCAAGATTATGCAATAAGAGTGTTTGGACAATAATGAATCTACAAGAGTAACTCTATCTTGGATCCTCTAAAAGGTTTCGTTATTTGGGATTTTATGATACCTTCAGGAGATATTATAGTAAAATATGTTACTTGGGAAGTGAATAATGGTAGTAGGGTAAGTTTTTTATAGGGACTCTTGGAATTGCCAATGATGCTAGGAGGATATGAGTAACTTAGGCCAATTGGCACACTTAGCTTAACCAAAAAATCATGCAAGAGTTCACACAATGGAAGCAAACACAAAAGAGAACAACACCATAGAGAGAGAGAGAGAGAGAGAGAGAGAGAGAGAGAGAGAGAGAGAGAGAGAGAGAGAGAGAGAGAGAGAGAGAGAGAGAGAGAGAGAGTAATATTATTTTATTAATTCATAAAATTATCAACATGCATGCCCAGCTATAAGAACTTCTATGTTATGGCCAGATAAAAATACATTGATGATCTAAGATCTAGCTTCAAATTCGCACTTTCCAATTTCGGTCTCTAATCATCTCCAAAAATTGCCCTAGCTCTAAGCCTAAACACTCTATTTATACTAGCCAAAATGGCTTAGAGATCATTCTACAACATGGAAAAGCCACAAGTTGTCTCTCAAAAAATATTAAATACCCATCATGAAAATAAACCTAACATTAAATACATGAAGAGCTACAAGTCGGCCTACAACAACAATTAAATGTCTAGAAATTGATACTTGAGAAAAATCACAATATCTCCTAGCTTTGATTGAATTAGGACTCATGATTCAAAAAAAATGTAGTACTTTATGTTCTCTACAATTCCTTAAAGGCTCAAAGGCTGATTCACCAAGGATAAGTGTGCATCCATTCCAGAAGTTAAGCACATAAGCCCATCGTGCAGGCCGTTAGAAATTTATACTCTAGGAGAATTTCCATATCTCGCAACTTATAAGGAATTGGAACTTTTTCCATGGATGCAAGGAACTAATCTAGGCACTCTTCAATCTCTAAAATGTGGATCCTTTCATTCATTAATTATAATTAGTTACATAGTACACAATAGGCCCCCAAAAACTAATAAAATTGTTAGATTGTGGTGACTGATCAGGAAAGTACTGTACATACTTCATAAATAGTGGGGTTCGGGGCATCGCCCCGAAATTTTTTTTTTTGGGAAGTAGCCGACATGGTAGCTGAAATATTATGGCCGACATATGGCCAACATGTTATAACCCTAAAGCAGTTTAATACTTGTATAAAAAGGGCTTAGGGTTGGGTATTTTTCATGTGTGGTGATATGAAATTGGTTCTTGCGGCGGTATTGAGCTGTAAGGGATTACGGATTGTAATCAGGTTGTAATCACTGGATTGTAATAAGATCGGACTTGCTATTTGGTGGACGTAGCCCAGGGATTGGGTGAACCACGTTAAATCTTGGTACCTTGTGTTCATTTCTGTGTGTTCTATTATTTTTTGTTATTGGTTATATTTGCATGTAGTTTTTATTTCTGTCTGTGGTTTATCCTAACAAGTGGTATCAGAGCAATATTGTCTTTCAGTTATCCTCTACAGGAAAGTCTCATGGTTAAGTGGGAGTCTCATAGTTGAGTGGGAGCAATGGCAGATGAGGGTAAGTTGAGGGTTGACAGGTTTAATGGGCAGAACTTCTAGTTATGGAAGATGCAAATTGAAGACTATTTATATCAGAAGGATTTATGGAAGCCGTTGGAAGGAAAAGCCAAGAATCAGGGAACTATGTCAGAGGATGAATGGGATCTTTTGGACAGAAAGGCACTCAGAAGCATTCGGTTATGCTTGGCACCATTGGTGGCATTTAATATTACAAAAGCAAAGACGACAGAAGATTTGATGAAAACCCTAGCAACACTGTATGAAAAGCCCTCCGCTTCAAATAAGGTATTTCTCATGAAGCATTTATTTAATATGAAAATGGCAGAAGGTGGATCTGTTGCAGATCATTTAAATGAGTTTAATACTATTACTAGTCAATTATCTTCTGTGGGTATCAATTTTGATGAAGAAATTAGGGCTCTCTTGATTTTGTGTTCTTTGCCTGAAAGCTGGAATGGCTTGGTAATGGCGGTGAGTAATTCTGTTCCTGGATCTAGTACCCTAAAATATGATGATGTGATCGGTGTTATTTTAAGTGAGAAAACTCATAGAAAATCCTCAAGTGGATCTACATCAGGAAGTGCTTTAAATGCACAAAGCAGGGGCAGAACGACTGAAAGAGGAAGTAACTCTGGAAATCGTGGGAAATCAAGAGGAAACTCAAAGGGGAGGAGGTCTCAATTGAGAGGACCAAATGATTGCTGGTACTGTGGGAAACCAGGGCACAAAAAGAAAGATTGCTGGACTCGAAAGAAAAATGAAGGAGATAAATCAGATGGAGACAAAGAGGCAAATGTGGTAAGTAAAAAATCCGAAGAGGATACTTTGCTTCTGTCTTTAGAGAGTGTTGATGATTCATGGGTTTTAGATTTTGGTGCTTCTTTTCATGCTACACCTCATAGTGGTTATTTCATTGATTATGTCCAAGGGGATTTTGGGCTTGTTTATTTGGGGGATAATGAACCCTGTCAGATTGTTGGAAAGGGAAAAATTAAGATTAAGTTGCAGAATGGGAATCATTGGCTACTACATGAGGTAAGACATGTTCCAAAACTAAGTAGAAATTTAATTTCAGCAGGGCAACTCGGTGATGAGGGTCGTGTAGTTACTTTTAATGATAAAAATTGGAAGGTTTCAAAAGGTTCCCTTGTAGTAGCAAAAGGTGTGAAAGTAGGCACCTTATATCTTTGTACAGGTCATATTGTTCCTTCTACTTTGATTGTTTTAGAGAAAAATGAATATTCAAGAACAATTACTACAGTTGAGCAAGGAGAACAAATAGCTGCTATAGATTCTGATACAGTGTTGTGGCACAATAGACTTGGGCACATCAGTGAGAAAGGTATGAAAGTACTTCATTCAAGGAAAGTTTTACCAGGTCTAAAATGTGTGAATATGGATTTCTGTGAAAGTTGTGTGTATGGAAAACAAAAGAGAATGAGTTTTGTAAAGACTGGGAAGGAAAACAAAAAGGAGAAATTAGAGCTTGTGCATACAGATGTATGGGGACCAGCTCAGGTATCTTCCCTTGGTGGCTCTCATTATTATGTTACATTTATTGATGATGCAACTAGAAAAGTATGGGTTTATTTCCTTAGACAGAAATCTGATGTATTTCAAACTTTTAAGAAATGGAAATGCTTGGTTGAAAATGAGACTGGTAAGAAATTAAAATCTCTCAGATCTGATAATGGTGGTGAGTATTGCAGTCATGAATTTGAAGATTATTTCTCCACTAATGGTATTCGTAGACAAAAAAACTATTCCAAGGACTCCACAGGAAAATGGAGTGGCTGAATGCATGAACAGGACTATAATGGAGCGCGCAAGGAGCATGAGGTTGCATGCTGGGTTGCCCTTACACATGTGGGCGGAGGCTGTCAATACTATAGTATATTTTATTAATAGAGGTCCCTCTACTCCTTTGGGCTATGGTATTCCAGAGGAAGCATGGACTGGTAAGAAGGTGAGTTATTCTTTTCTCAAGACCTTCGGTTGTGAAGCTTTTGCTCATATAGACTCTGAAAATAGAACCAAGCTAGAAGCTAAATCAAAGAAATGTGTCTTTTTTGGATATGGCATTAATGAATTTGGCTATAGGCTTTGGGATTTTGAAAATCATAAAATTATAAGAAGCCGGGATGTCATATTCAATGAAAAAGTGTTGTACAAAGATCTGTTGCAGCAACATGAGAAGAAAGAAGATGATTATGTAGTGCTGGATGATACTCCAAAAGCTGATGTTCCAGCCATTCCTCATGATGTGCAACAACTGCAAGAACAAATACCACACACAACAGTGAATGTTAGATGGTCAACAAGGCCAATTAGACCTCCACAAAGGTTTTCTCCCTCTTTGTATTCTATTTTACTTACTGATGCTGGTGAACCTGAAAGTTATGATGAAGCTGTGCAGGTGGATACTAAGATTTAGTGGGAGTCTGCAATGAAAGATGAAATGGACTCTTTGCTGAAAAATAAGACATGGGATTTGTGCAAGTTGCCTGCAGGTAAAAAGGCTTTACAGAAAAAATGGGTTTACAGGTTGAAAGAAGAGGAAGGAGGTAAGAAAAGATTTAAGGCCAGGTTAGTTGTAAAAGGATTTGCACAGAAAAAGGGAATTGATTTTGATGAGATATTTTCTCCTGTTGTTAAAATGACTTCTATTCGTACTTTTTTAAGTCTTGTGGCTACTGAAGATTTGCATTTAGAGCAGATGGATGTTAAAACAACCTTTCTTCATGGTGATTTGGATGAAGAAATATATATGGCTCAGCCACAGGGTTTTGAGGTCAAAGGTAAGGAGAACTTAGTGTGCAAATTGAAGAAAAGTTTATATGGCTTGAAGCAAGCACCTCGGAAATGGTATCTAAAATTTGATAGTTTTATGCATGAGCATGGATATAATAGGTGTCATTCAGATTACTGTATTTATTTTAAGAGGTTGGATGATGATAGCTACAATATTTTATGTTTATATGTTGATGATATGCTTATAGCTGGGTCTAACATGGATCATATTAAGGGGCTGAAACGCCAATTAGCACATGCATTTGCTATGAAGGATTTGGGGGCAGAAAAACAAATCCTTGGTATGAAGATTTGAAGAGATAGGAAGAATAGAACATTGACGCTATCTCAAGCTAATTATGTTGAGAAGGTGTTGCAACGTTTCTCTATGGAGAATGCTAAAGCTGTCAGCACACCTTTACCTGGTCATTTGAAATTGACTAAGGAGATGTGTCCCAAGACACAGGAAGAGGAGGATAAGATGTCCAAGGTACCCTATGCTTTAGCTGTAGGAAGTTTGATGTATGCTATGGTATGCACTAGGCCAGATATAGCACATGCAGTGGGTGTCGTTAGCAGGTATATGAGTCATCCAGGATTTGAGCATTGGAATGCTGTCAAGTGGATTCTCAGATATTTGAGAGGAACATCCAATAAGTGTTTACACTTTGGGGGCTCTACTACTGATTTACAGGGCTATGTTGACTTAGATTTGGCTGGGGATATTGATACCAGGCGGAGTACTACAGGTTATGTCTTTACTGTTGGTGGGGCAGCCGTGAGCTGGGTTTCTAGGCTACAGAAGATTAATGCTCTCTCCACTACAGAGGCAGAGTATGTTGCTGCTACAGAGGTAGCCAAAGAGATGATATGGCTTCAGTTATTCTTGGAAGAATTGGGACATCCTCAGAAGGATAATTATTTGTTCACAGATAGTCAAAGTGTCATTCATCTTGCTAAGAATTCAGCTCTGCATTCTAAGACCAAACACATACAGTTGCGGTACCATTTCATTCGGTCAGTTTTGGAGGATGGACAATTAAAGCTGGAGAAGATACATACCAATGAAAATCTAGCAGATATGTTGACAAAGGTTGTAATAAGGGAGAAGCTGAACTCCTCTTCATCTTCAGTTGGTCTTTTAGACTAAATGTGAATACAAGAGCAACAGAGTCTAAGGTGGTTTGATCCAGTGGGAGCCCCATGTGGTAGTTGTATTGCTACAGGATCAGTCTCCAAGTGGGAGATTGTTTTTTAGTGTGGAGCCTGATCAGTTCCCAAGTGGGAGATTGTTAGATTGTGGTGACTGATCAGGAAAGTATTGTACATACTTCATAAATAGTGGGGTTCGGGGCATCGCTCTGATTTTTTTTTTTTTTGGGAAGTAGCCGACATATTATGGCCGACATATGGCCAACATGTTATAACCCTAAAGCAGTTTAATACTTGTATAAAAAGGGCTTAGGGTTGGGTATTTTTCATGTGTGGTGATATGAAATTGGTTCTTGCATCGGTATTGAGCTATAAGAGATTACGGATTGTAATCAGGTTGTAATCACTGGATTGTAATAAGATCGGACTTGCTATTTGGTGGACGTAGCCTAGGGATTGGGTGAACCACGTTAAATCTTGGTGCCTTGTGTTCATTTCTGTGTGTTCTATTATTTTTTGTTATTGTTTATATTTTCATGTAGTTTTTATTTATGTCCGTGGTTTATCCTAACAAAAACACAGTTCCAATAGAAAGCTACAAATGGCTCTAACTTCAACTCAATCCATCCAATATGCATCCAATCATGAGGAAAAAGGTTCTCCAATGTGTCACCAATTCTTAGTAACTATTGAAACCTCACAATTCAATACATTTCAATGCATCAAAATTAGGAAGGAAAACTAAGAACATGCAAGATAGTAGTGCAACCCAGGATGCTCATGTATCACACAACTAGGGTTGGAAGAAATGATTCGCTTGAATCATTGAGATGTTACAACTTGAGCTGAATCCAACTCAAATTGATAAATCCATGAAGCATCTTCCATAGGTCTATTCTTCTACTTCACCAAATATTCATAATAATATTTTTCCCTTGTGCTCTTACCAACTCTCTGATCCAATACCTATTCAACTTTATCAATTTGCTTCTTAGGATAATCCTCTGATACAATAACTTCATCATCTGACTCATGATACTTGTACAAATCAGTAACATTGAATATAGGAGATATATCCATGTCATTAGGTAACTCAACTTGATAAGTATTACCACTATCAAACTTCTTCAAGATCTTACAAGGTCAAAACTTCTTCATCTTCAGCTTACTATATGTTCCAACAAGAAATTTTCCTTTCTTTAGATGAACCATCACCTCATCACCAACTTGAAAATCATGATGTCTTCTAGACTAATTAGCATTTTTCTTATACTTCTGATTACTTTGTTCTAATCTCAACTTCAGTTCTTTATGTAAAGATTTCATAAAATTAGCAAATTCTTCTCCTACAACACTTCTCTTTTCTTCACCAACAACATCTCTCAAATCTAATCTACCTCTAGGCTGCATTTTAGTAACAATATCAAAAGGTGTCTTCCCTGTACTCCTATTCATAGAATTATTGTATACATACAAATTTAGCTTGTGTCAATACCATCTCCCAATTACTTGACTTATTCCCTACTAAATATCTTAGCAGATTACCCAAGCTTCTATTCACAACCTCTATCTATCCATCTTTCTATGCATGGAATGTAGAACTAGACTTCAACTCAATACCCATCTTCTTCCACAAATTCTTCTAGAAACAACCAAAAAATTTATTGTCTTTGTCAAAAATAATACTTCTTATTAGTCCATGCAATCTCACAATCTCTTTAAAGAAAAGTTCAGCAACATGCTCAGCATTTGATGTCTTCTTACATGGTAAAAATGAGTCATCTTAGAAAATTTATCCACTACAACAAATATGGAATCATACCCCTTCACTATCTTAGGTAATCCAAGAACAAAATTCATATTGATGTCACTCCAAGGTTTTTTAGGAATAGGAATAGGTGTATACAAACTAGTATTTTGACTCACTCCTTTTGCAACTTGACAAACTCCACAACTCTTTAAAAATTTCTGAACATCCTTATACATTTGTGTCCAATAATACTTTTCCTTCAACAAATTCAATGTCTTATCAATTCCAAAAGGTCTAGCCAATCCACCACTATGCTTTTCTTTAATCAGATTCAACCTCCTAGAACTTCTGGGAATACACAACTAAATACCTTTGAACAAAATACTTTCTTGAATGAAATACCCATCATACTTATTGGTCTGATTTGTTAGATTTGGTGCTCTACACTCTCTCCATGCCTTACAAAAATCAGGATCAGCATCATACAACTCTTTCATTTCAATAAAACCAAGAGCTTCAACCTTCATTTCAGTCAACAAGGAATGTCTTCTACTCAATGCATCAGCAACTCTATTAGTATATTTACTCTTATTCTTAATCACAAATATAAAACTCTACAAGTATTCAACCCAATTCATATGTCTTTGATTCAATTTATGTTGACTTCCCAAGTATTGTAAAGCTTTATGATCAATGTATAGCACAAACTTCTTAGGAAACAAATAATGTCTCCACTTCTTCAATGCTTGGACAATAACATAAAATTATTGATTATACATAAAATACTTCATTTTAGCATCATTCAACTTTTCACTAAAGATAGCAACAGGTTTACCTTCTTGACTTAATAGAGCTCCTATTGCATTACCACTTGCATCACATTCAACTTGAAATACCTTATTGAAATTAGGCAAAGCCAATATAGGTTACTCAACAAACTTTTCTTTTGAAGTTTCAAAAATTTTATCAACTCCATGCGTCCACTTGAATTCCTTTTTATCTCCTCTCATTGTATCAATCATAGCATTACAAACATAACTAAAATTTCCTGTAGAAACTAGCCAAACCATGAAAAGATCTTACTTCACCTATATTCTCAAGTGTAGGCCACTCCAAAATTGATTTAACCTTCTCAGGATCCATCTTCAAACCATCAACTAAAATTACAAATCCCAAATACACAATCTCCTCTTGTATAAAAGAACACTTTTTCAGATTAATCAGCAACTTTTCCTCTTTCAACCTCTGCAATAGTTGTCTAATATGCTCAAGATGTTCTTTCTTAGTCTTACTAAATATCAAAATGTCATCCAAATAAACAATCATAAACTTAGCCAAGAATCTTTTTAGAACTTTATTCATGAACCTCATGAAAATACTAGCTGCATTAGTCAAACCAAAAGGCATAACCAACCATTCATACAAACCATCTTTTATCTTGAAAGTAGTTTTCCATTCATCAACTTATCTTATTTTGATCTAATGTTAGCCACTCTTCAAATCAATCGTAGTAAAATACTTTGCTTCAATCTAAAAATCCATTATGTCATCCATGCTCAGCATAGGAAACCTACATTTCATTGTGATCTTGTTAATAGCTCTAGAATTAGTACACATCCTCTATCCTCCATTCTTTTTATGTGCTAAAACAATAGGTACAAGATATGGACTCAAAATTTCTCTGATCAAACCTTTCTACAACAACTCATGCACTTGTCTATTAAGTTCCTCATTCTCTATAGGCATCAATCTATATGGTGCTTTGTTTTGCAAACTAGCTCCAAGAATTAGATCCATAAAATGACTTATACTTCTTACTAATGGTAAACCATCTGGAATATCCTTAGTAATAATATTTTTATACTCATTCATCAATTTTGCAATTTCTTTTGGTACTTAGCAACCGCTATCTACTATCACTCTATCATTAACAACTTTTGTTACTTAGTCCTCTAGGAACTATAGCAAAATAGACATGATTGTTCTTTACTTCCTTTTTCAAATTGCTTTCCATTAAGCATGAAAATTTTTATTGAAGTACAATTGACCTCATATGGACTTTCAATCAAAGGTAGCAATATTTATTTCTTCCCATTTACCCAAAGAGTACATTGATTCAATCTTCCATCATGTACAACATATCTATTACATTGCTAAGGTCTACCCAACAAAATATGACAATAATCCATTGGCATAATATTACACAAGACTTCGTCAAAGTAATGTCCAATCTTGAACTTAACAAGGCATTACTCACTTACCAATATCTTATGTTCACCCTTGATCCATGAAACATGATAGGGCTTAGGATGCTTCAGTCTTTGCAATTGCAACTTGGTAACCAACTATTCTGATGCCAAGTTTGTAGAACTTCCATTGTCAATGATCACTTTGTAGCATTTTCTAGCCATCTTACATCTAGTCTTGAAAAGACAACTTCTTAAAATAGGTTTCTCATAATTTCCCTTATTACATAAGGTTCTTCTCACCATCGTATTTTCTCTAGCCTTAGGTCCACTTGGTGAACTCTTAATGTCTTCTTGAATCACAACATTTCTATTATTCTACCCATTTTTAGGAGATCTACATTAAAAATATCTATTCCCCTCTTTACCACATCTGGAACAATTACCATAGAAACTACCCCTAGAATATGAATTACCTTTTCCTTGGTAAGATCTAATACCTCCTCTATATGAACTACCACCTTTCCACTTAGTCTTGTCTTTGCCATCATTTTTCCATTTAGATTTGCCTTTCTCATGCACAAAACTATTAGATCTACTGCCTTCTCTATAGGATCTACCTCTACCTCTCTAGAATCTACCACCTCTAACTCTTTTTCTTTGTTCATGCTTCTTTGTCAAGATCTCCTCAACTTTCAAGGCATATTGATATGCTTCTTCCACACTTTCCAACTTCACAAAACTTATTTCATCTTGAATTCTAGATCTTAATCCATTTATGTACCTTACAATTTTCTCAACATCATTATTGACATGTCCAGATTTGATGTCCAATATATATAATTCCTTGGTATATTCTTTTATAGTCACGTCCTTTTGCCTCAAATTTTTCATCTTTCTCAACAAGCTAACTAGGTAATCAGCAAGAAGGAATTTGTTCTTTACCTTGCTCACCATCTTTGGCCAAGTTTTGATTTTCTCTTTTCTTCTCCTTTGCCTATTAGTATGTAAATGCTTCCACCATAGTGAGGCATGACCTTTCAACCTTGTAACTACAATCTTCACCTTCTTATTATCAAGAATGTTTTCATACTCAAAGAAATTCTCCATATACGAGATCCAATCTAAGACAGCATTGGTATCCAATTTTTCATCACAAGGAACAACTTCTACAACAGGCTTTGAATGTGCCCTAGATAATACTCTCAACAACCTTGCTTCATCTTGGTCTTCTTTAGGTTTTGGATTAGGGTTTGATGCTACTGCTTCATCATCACTTGCATCATCAAGATGTGTTCCTCTCCTCTGGGTTATCTCCACAGCATTTGATTTGGCTGCAACTTGTCTCAAATTGATCCAATATAGCATTATAAGAATTTCCTTTGCAACAAACCATCTTTACAAATTATGGTCCTGGAAGATTGTAACCCTTTGCAAGTTATAAGTCAAATCCATAGACCTACCACCCTACAACCAAATCTAAAATAGGGTTATACAAGATACAATCAGCATAAGGATAAACCTCAACTTCTAATACCACCTAATATAGGGTAGGTGCAAGTAACTAAGGCCGATTGACACACTCAACTACGCAAACCACCATGTAAGAGTTAACACAATGGAAGAAAACACAAAAGAGAACAACACCATTGAAATAATTAATCAATGGGAGTATCATCGGTGTTTCATGTGGAATATTTGGGCACTCATGTTTATGTCTAGAAGTACAAGTTGCAAAATTTTCCAAGGACACATTTTATGCAATATTCACATGGGTTCTTAGGTGTGAAACTAAATGTAAAGCATCACTTTACATTAGGTTCATACGTATAGGTATTTTCCATATCTACTAATAAGTGCTTTCAACATAGCATACTTCTCCAGGTTATTTATCTAGCTCCAGTTTGCACTTTACCCATTTGTTATGAAAATGTCAAAAGTGATAGGTATTTCTGCTTCCCACAAAAATTTTCACAACCAGCATCATGTTTGTTGCCAAAGAACTATCACATATGGATTCTACCAAGTTTCAATGAAATTGTGTTGCCATTTGATGTGGATGATATAGTACTCAACTTGATGTTTATTGTCCATTCCTCTACAATTCAGAGAGCTATCAAACAAGTTATTGGAGAAGAATTCACAGTTTCTTTAGTGTTACATTTCCTATATCCTTCAAACATGGTATCCATCTTCCTATCGAATACAATGGATTTAATGCAATCTCCTCTTCTTCTTCACTCACTAGCTCACAAGGTAACATGACCCAATTTTATTGTTGATAAGAAACTATCTATGGCTATATAAAACTATGATGTTTGGAGTGGAATGGCTCTAGTGCGAGGTTTATTTTTTCATTCACAATTGCTTCACAAGCATGAATGTTTTTTTATGTTTGAAACCCTTAAAAAGGAAATAAAAAAGTGCAATTCTTCCCAAATGAAAGTTGCATTGAAGGCCACTTCCTGTGAATTAGGTTTCAACTAGTAGAGAGAGTAAAGAAGGTTGGGTATGCTCTTTTAGATTTTCTCACATTTTCTAATTTGATTCACAATCAGGGTAATGGAATGCTTGGGAATCTCTCGTTGCACTAGAAATACTGTCATCGCATAATACAATACAAGTTGGGTTAGGATGGTCCCCCAAATTATCAAAGTTGGTGTATTTTGGTTGGGACCCCGAGGGCACTCATGTTGGGGTTGGGCTTCAGTAGAATGCATGAATTCAAGTTTGCAAGGTATCACAAATTTTTGACATAACCAAGACAAGATGAACATGAATGATAAGGTAAATAGGGGTCTTTGTGGCTATGATGAAATGGAGGAGTGAACAGTGAAATGAATTTTGGATTTTTTGTTTTTTTGCTGGATAATTTGTAAATTTGAACATCAGATGGCATGGTAATTAACTTTTATAACTTGAAAGTTTAATATTGGGAGGTATTTTATATTTCTTAATGTATTTATAATATTCTTTTAATGGTGCTCAAAAAAGAAACTTTGGAAACTATATTGATGTAATTAAAAGGGATGATGTTGGGTTTTCTTACTAATTCTTTCCTATTTAACCTATTTTGAATTAGATTTATATATAAATATTATAGTGGCTTGCCACTTTTTCCTTTTAAAAAAAAACATTACTATATGCATATTTGTCTGACATGTTTCACTTACAAATGAATAATTTTTTTAAAAAAATAGATGACTCAAAATGAGGAATATTACTATGCACATGTGCTACATACAATGTATGTATATATATACACATAGAGAGGACTCATTTTTTTTTTGGCACACTGACATCCAACATAAATACTACAACAATCACAAATCATAACATTACAATATGCATTAAACAAACATGATTATTTGATAATTTGCACTTCAAATATGATTGATAAAATAGAAAATTTGAAATAATTGATAGGTTACTCAAAGCAACAAATTTTAGATATATCTAAAAATTTATTAATGACACATATGTACATAACTACTATAACAACAATAGGTTGGTACACAACTAGTTTCATGTTTAAATAGACTATTGGTCTTACACATGCATTACTAAATGGAGAACTTTCACATTGAAATAGATTATTTCCCTTACACCTATTATAATAAATACAATTCCACATTCTAAAAAAAAGAATGAGACAACTAAATCAAGGCCAAATGGGTAACCTCAAGGTAGGAAAGGCGAGAAGATCATGTTTTCTAGGCATGGTGATACCAATTTTTTCAGTGATGTCCAACTCTCCTTCCACAAACCACCCAAAGTAGTGCATCAAATAAGTGATGGTAATCCTAAGAGTAGTGAAGTTCATGGTAGCTCCAATGCATCCTCTATATCCTTCTCTAAAGAGAAGCATATAAAAAAATTCCTTGTCATCAAGAAAGTCAACATCTGTACTCATGAATATTTTTGGCTGAATTCTAGTGGATCTTTCCACACAATGGGATCTCTTGTAAAAGCCCAAGCATTGACGATAATCCTACTTCTCTGAGGAATAAAGTATCCCTCAATAGTGAAAGCTTGTCTTGAGTTGATGGGTAAAATCTCAATATCTCTCTCACTACACACCCAAGATATTACATGCTTTCAAGATCACTAGTTTTTATTGCCTTCTTTCCTACAATGCCTTCAATTTCCTCTTGCAATTTATTCACAATAGGATAGCTTCCAATTAGTAATCTCATCACCCATCCTAATGTAATGGATGATATTTCTATAAAAACCACAAAAAGATCTCAAAAAAAACATTTAAATGTAGAAATTTACAAAAACCATAAGGACCTATACTCCATACCCCAAAATTTAGGGTTGGTCAAACTAGGCCTTGAGATTACTAAGACCTACATAATTTAAAATTATAATAAATAACTATCACATCATTAGAAATTTATAAAATCTATAAAGACCCACACCTTATTACCCAAAATTTCATTAATATTTGGACCCGCAAACCAAGGTTCAAAGAATAGGCCTTGAGCTTACGAGAGATTATATAATTTAAAATTAAATTAACCTTGGAAGTACTTGGAAGCATTGAGATTAATAGGTATTTAGTTTAATATCTTGTATTACATATTAATTAAGAAGATAATATTTTTATAGATATCAAATGACAAGTAAAATAATTGGTGCAAGTACTAGTTGAAGATAAAGTGGCTAGTAATGGTGAAAATCAATGATAACAAGGAGATGATGCATCAAGAGTCTAAACTAAATGGAAAGGAGAAGGGGAAGCTTCTCAACAATAAAGATGGGCTAGTAATTATAAAAATACAATGAGAACAAGTTGATAATAATTTAAAATTTGAAGTTAAATGAAAAGGAGAAGGGTAATTGGTGCAAGTATTGCTTGATGATGAACAAAGATTACTAATGATGAGAATTAATGATAGTAGGAAGATAAGGAATACGAAGCTTCAAAGATCAATATAAAAGGAAAAGTGTAAATTTTCTCATGGACAAAGAGAAGCTAGTATTATTGAAAATCATGAGAACAAGAGGATGATCAATAACCTAGATGGATAGTTGACTTGGCTTCGATTATGGATTTTCTCCCTCTTAGTCTCATTTTTTACTCTAAGGCATAACAATTATGAATGGATTTGGCTTATATATGGCTTAATTTTTCTTGTTCAATAATGCAAAACCTATATCATTGTAGGGATGTTCTAGACCTCAAATAGGAAGAAGTAAGTTGAATAAAAATGAGAAGGGTATTTTATAGAAATAGTATGAAATGATGACGAAGGACTAGTAAGGATGAAAATGAGTGAGAACAAGGGGAAAATAGATCCAAAGTTCAAGCTAAATGGAAAGGAAGAGGGTAGCTTATACAAGCAATTCTCAAAGATGAAGAGAGGCAAGTAATGTGAAAATCCTTGTGGTCATCTAATATTTTGGAAGCAATTCTATCCAAAGATTGTTGTGCCATTTGGATCCCTTATTTTTTTCCACCCAAATCAAGGTGGTCCAACCATGGAATGAACTCCCCAATATTGAGAGTTCTCACCAAGTGCAACATCTCCAGAAATAACTCTTTGATCCTTCCTACTATCATTCAAATGGTACTCATCAAATGACATGTCAAAGAGGATTTATCGAACATGCACCTCTATAATAGTCGAAAGAATATTTCCCAAATTAATTGCTCATTCCCCACAATGACTCTCTTTCCACACTAAATGTAGAGTGTAAGTTATCTCCTCCTCTAGAATGGGCATGAAAGACTCCAATCTTTTAGGAGTCGTTTGGTTGTTGTAATATGATTTGGGAATTGTCATTTTAAATTTTGGATTTGGAATCTAGATTATAGTTTTTAGAATTTGGTTTGGGATTTTTTGGCTCACTAAGAATTGATTATGAGAATACACATTTCATCCATTTGGTTGCACATTTTTGGAATTTGAAAACCAACTAGAACAAGCATTTTAAATTTTTTTAAATTTTTGAAATGAATGAAATATTATTTTATGATTAAAGTAAAAGGAAATAATAAGTGAGCTCAACATTAGACATATTTAATTTCACAATGTATGGTAGTATTGATTGAAATAATACTCATCAATCAAAGGTGAATTTTTTTTCAAATGGGCTGACAAAGACTGAAGTAAAAGCAATATGAGTTGCAACTCTATGATGTCCTCTTGTATCTCTTTTCATGTGTTGTTCTATGAGTTATCATATACCCAAAACTCTATCTTAGTAGTTTAAGATCTTTTGCTTAGGCATTAGACTCTATTTATGTGTATACAAATTTTATTTTCATTGAATGCAACCAACTTGATTTATACTAATCAAATGCGTACTTAGATTGCACTAGATCTCAGAACTCATCATCGATTAAAGAATAATAACTTTAATTGCATATTATAATGCACAAATTTTTGTGTTTAACAATGAATGGAGTAGGCAATATACTAGGAGTGTTATGTGATAGTGGGGAAGTGCAATGTAACATTGACTATTATATCTTTCTATCTTGTGGTTGTTTCCTGTGCAATGATAATAACAAAGTTGTTCTTTAGATTTTGTTCTATAGCCTTTAATACCCAAATGAATATTACCTAGTAGAGCCTTACAAAAGCATTTCTGAGCATATTCAATATGGTTCCATTCTACAAGACATGTTGAATTTGATGGATATTGGCTCTTGTGACAATCTGGTAAAGCAATTTAAAGCTATCAGTCTCGAAACTCAGGTAAAATATCATGGGATGCTACCTAAAGTCATTGATCTCTAAACTCAAGTAAAATACGTAAGAAAAACTTGAATTTTTTTTCATTTGAATTAATACATAATCCTCATTTTTGGAAAATTGGAATTAAAATTCAGGAATGGGAGCAATTTCATCCATTTAGATGGAAGACCAAAGTATGGTTTTAGAGGGTAAATGAGGATACCAAAATCTAATTTTTCTCAATTCCAATTCTGATTTTGTGCGCACAAACAATGGATAAGAAATTTTCAAAATTTTGAATGTCAATTCCTCTCCAATTCTAGAAATCAAATGGACCCTTAGCATTAAACAAATCCACCATGCCTAATTTCTTCATCTACCTCTAGTGAGGTCCATAAGAAGTGAAAAGCACACCCTTGAAGTCATAGGTGTAGTACTTTCATACAACTATTTTGAGTCTACTAACAAAGATTAAATCTTGGGTTTCCAAGATCACTTTTGCCATGGTGGAAGAAGAAACTATAATTTTTGGAACATAACCCATTCTTAATGAGAAGATGGGTTCATATTTCTTAGAAAAATGTGTAAGTTTGAGGTGAGGAAGCTTTCCCAATTGGAACAAGTTTCCCACAATATGCCAGGGGATTAGGCCAGGTGGCAATCTTGATGTAACCTTTCTCCACCTTAGAAAATCTAGAGCACCACTAGAATTGCAATGGTGGTGGTGAATTTAGGAGCTTTTTCATTTTGAAAGAACTTTGGAAAATCCATTTGGAAGGAGAGAAGGAAGTGTGTTCCACTGCTTGATCTATAGCTCATGCCCTACTTCTATATCCAAGAGATCAGTTCAAGAATATTGTTTATTCAAAATTTCATAAATGATGGGCATGTTATTGGACAATATTGACTAGACCAAAATCAAGAGAGTGGACAAGATGCCTAGTCAAAGTTGAGGGAACATCCTAAACATCCTAGCTTGTTTCTTAGGGTAAAAGTGTTAAGTAGAGATATGGGAATGACCAAAGATTTTCTTATACATTCATGCTTCTTTATCATTTCAAGTCCATGAATTGAATCTCTAGGTTTCATAAAGAATATGATGTGTAAAGGACATGGATTCTATCATTTGGAAATCATGATTAGCATAGTTTCTTGTTAAAAAAAGTTTGCAGAATTTTACAAAAGTTTATTGTTTAATTTCTCTATATTTTATCCTTATCACAATAGACATGTGAAGTTTTCCAAAGAATATGATTAAAATAATATGAAGTGTTTCATTCCATAATTGTTTCATTTTGGAAACATGGTTGTGTCATTCAATAAACTATGTGTGATTTGGGAAATACTTTTCTTTATTTTGCATAATTTCTTCTCAAATAAACTTGTAGAATTTTGAAAATATTTTCATGAGTTTTAAACTTGTAAAATGTATTTTATTTTTTAAATAACTTTTGTTCTTTTGACAAGTTTGTTTTTGTAACTATGATTTGAAACATTTGATGAAAATGAATTGTGTCATTCTAATCACCTTTAAAAAAAATTGTACATAGATTTGTAGCAAAGAAGTTTGCCAGAAAATTGAAACCACTTTTGTCCTATTTGTTTAATTTAGATTTTCCTCAATTTTCATTAGAAATATTGTAGCCATTTACCATAATCATAGTAAGGAATAGAAAATTCAAGAATAAAACCCCATACAACATAAATATCTTCCTACTATTTGACTAAATCATTCATGTTGAACAATGATGCAACACTAGAAGATAAACTAGAACATTTATAAATAAATGATCTCATTTAAAGTTTAATGCTTCACAATTGTATTTTTGGAACAAGTAGAGGGAAAAAGAAATGACCAAAACTATATATCTATAATCATATATGCACTTTGAATTATAATGCATCCATGCTTCTATATCACAATAGAAGGAAATTTAAACACTATAGGTTTTCTATAAAGATGATGTTAAAAATTCCAAGAATGAAGAAGATGAATTATGTGTGTGTTTTGGTTATATTAATTTTGACTAACCCTTTTCTTCATTTTCCATAGCTTCGTGTGAAAAGAGTTTGCCCAAAAAAAATTAAATAGTTTTTCAAAAATCTATTTTTTAGAATTTATTATTATTATTTTTTAAATTTTCATTCCAAATTTTGTAGACAATAATCACAACCTTATTGAGGAAGACATAATTCTAGAATAAAACTCCATGTTACACAAATATATTCCAACATTCTAACTAAATTGTTAACAAAGACAATAATATCTTCTAAAGATAAAAGTAGACCTAAATACTCTAACTATGAAATTGGTTAATTATTTTGAAAGAATTCACATCAAACCATGCTACATCAATAGAAGATAAATAGAAATATTGATGAACTATTTTGACACAATGGTAGCTCAAATTCATTGATCCAAGGCACATTAGAAGTCATATTTCTAAATGTCTATGATAATTATCTTGTGATGAATTACATACAAGAGAGAATGAAATACAACATTTCTTCACTTTATACAAATTAAAAATATACTAAACCATTTGCAAGAGTTTTTTACTAGTTGTTGCAGTCATAGCAGAATAAATAATAATTTTTTAGTAATTTTGTGGATTATTTTTAAATGACCTCTTTATAATAATCATGAGGTATTCCCACATTTTATTAGAAAATTATTGTGGATTATAATCTATGTAATTTCTAAATTTTTGACATAATGGAGACACAAGGTACAGAAAAAGATTTTTCCAAGTATAAATATTATTATCATCATGTACAAAACCATCAACAAAAACTATTATTCTACAAATGAATTCATAATGTAATAGTATCATCCATTATCAAGAAGACCATGGAGGTTTAGAAGCTTTTTGATAGTGTTAATCTCATGCACACCTTAATACTACAAGTCATATATATGTATTATGACTTATTTATTCATTTAAAGGTGATCATATGTCAAAACTATCTAGTCTTAGGAATGATACCACCACTACAATAGTTATTATGCTATATAAGTTATAGGATATAAGTGTAATCCATAGGATGCACATGATCTTAGATCCATCCATTACCTCTATTTTGTTCTATGTATCTTTAAATATCAAAAAATAGTCTAACTCCATCAAACAAATTGGTGTGGCTTGTATAATATGCCATCATTGATGATGCATGCTTTTTTGTAAACACATAAATTTGTCAACCCTTAATAATTCCTAGTTTTACCTTATTATAATTCATTAATTGAAAACCATAATGAATATTATATTTAGTCAATTTCATCAGTTAACCCACTCCCATATTAATTTTAATTAATTAAATATTAACTATATTTTTAACATTTCACCATTCACTTGATTTTATTAATTAAATAAATATCTATAACATATTTGATTAATTCAATAGTTTAATTTTGTCCATATCTATTGAATCTTAGAATCTATTAATCTCCTTTGATTGAGCCTAATAAAGAGATAAATGTGATGGATAAAAAAGGGGTCACCAGAAAGCCAAAATTTCCCCAACTCATGCCTTACATTACAATATTAAATCCCCTTGAGACAAGCTAGATCAATATTGTCTAATAGAAGAAATGCTAATAAAATATTCTTTCAGGATGGTTTGTATTCCTTTGTCACTTAAAACTAGAAAAGAATGAATAAGACTAGTGTAAAAATTGATTAAATGAAATAATAAATGATCTAATTAGATCGAAAATAGATACAAATGTATATTAAGATATATTTTGATGCATCTAGAATCAAAACATGAATAATAGATATTTAGATCCAAATTCTCAACTATTGAAGTTCCAAAACTTGTTGTAACTAGTTTTCTCAACTCTTGTAACACGTACATCTTACTTGTTGCCAAATTTGTGATTATTTCTAATGGTATACATCATTTGAGAGGATGTTTACTATTGATTCATGACATAGTGAAAGGTAGGACAATCCTTAATGGAGATGTCTTAACCACCAGCAAATAACCAAACAATAGAATATAAATAGTAACACAAGATCTAATACTAATTCATGACTCTTTATTCATAAAATAACTGATTATATGCAATGTGTCGAGTTGTAAGGCTTCTCGGTTATGGCCAAATACAAAGAAATTACAATAGTTTTTAAAAATCACTCGAGATAGAACTCATATCCTAGCTAGCCTAGATCTATAACATGACATCAATCTAGTAGAAACCTCCAAGATCTCAACTTGTGCTTGCAAGTCACCAAGCAACATCCTTGTTTCTAAACCATAGCTACTAGCTCTTCTCACAAACTCCCATTCTAGATTCCAACACAAATATTTTCTCTCTAGCTCCCACACTGAACTAAATTGCCTTCTTATTTCTTAAGACACTACCCAAACCCTACTTAAATAGCTAGCTAAGCCACAGGTCATCTAGTCAAGTATTTAGTTACAGTATAGGTCCACCTTGGAAGAGTAAACCAAAACTTAATACAAAGTTATATTTGGGTCCACATGTGACCCAATGACATGTCCCTCTATTAACAAGATCCCATTTCCTCATATGAAATTTTGCACGATGAAAACTCCACATGTTTCCACAAAAACTGCTTGAAAATTGATACCCGAGGAAAATCGAGATATCTCCTCACTCTAATTGAATCAAGACTTGTTATCTTAAGTGAGGGTAGTAATTTGAGTAGTCTACAATTTCCTAAGTTTGTAAAGACCGATTCATTCGGGATAACTGCACATTCATCACGAAAGTCATGTGCATAAACTTGACATGTAAACTGACAAAAAATTGATGTCCCAAGAGAATAGTAATATCTCACAACTCATAATGAATTAGGACTTGCACCTTTGGAAGAAGGTATTACTCTAGGCCCCCTTAAATCCTTGGAAAGAACATCCTCTCATTTATTAAAGATAATTAGTTGCACCACCCACAAGTAGCCTACAGAAACTAGAAAAATATAACTCTAGCTGTGAGGTAAAACAACTCTAACTTCAACACGGTAACTCAAATCTCTATGCACTCATGAGGAAAGGTTCCCAATGTGTTTCCAACATATCCCTAACCATGAAAAACATAACTCCAGCAAAATCCAAGCTCAATGCCCTTGTATCAATCCAAGACCTAGGCTCCCACCTAAATGAGTGCAGTCTGGAAGCGTCACATCTTTTCGCACTGAACAACTCCACCATGCAAAAAATTCTAAACCTTTTTTGTTCTATTTGATTTATTTTTATAGATTTTACTCAATTTTTATACGAAATCTTGTATAACCATAATTATATTAAGGAAGAGATAATTCTATAAGAAAACTTCATACAACATTATTATTTTTTGACTGGTAATTGGCCAAAGCCTAGATTAATTATTTTTTGTCAAAGAAGCTTCAAAAAAATCTAAACATTTTTTTGTTATGTTTGATTTATTTTTATAGATTTTACTCAATTTTTATACTAAACCTTGTATAACCATATTTATACCGAGGAAATGATAATTCTAGAAGAAAACTTCATACAACATTATTATTTTTTGATCGGTAATGGGCCAAAGAATAGATTAATTATTATTTGTTGTAGTTAATTATAATTATTATGTGTTCAATTCAAGTAGACTCAAACCCAAGACCTCCCACATAAGAGGCTCACAAGTTACCGATGTGTTACAAGCTCTTGCCTTACCCCATATAACATTATTATCTTCCAATAACTTTAATAAATATTTCACATCAAACCATGATGTAACATTAGAAGATAAATTTGAAACATTCATTCATTTAAATGACCTTGTTTAAAATTTCATGCTTTGTGACCATATGATTGGGCCAAGTTGAAAGACACAGAAATGGTCAAAATGTGATATTTGTAACCACGTATGCACTTTGAACTATAATGCATCCATACTTCTATATCATAATCAAAAGAAAGTTAATCACTATAGGTTTTCTATAAACATGACGTTGAAAGTTGCAAGGAAGATGAAGATGAATTGTGTATGTTTTGGTGAGAATTTATTAATTTGGTTAACATTTTAAAAAAAATTTTCCATAGCTTCATGACAAATGAGTCAATTGGCAGATTGAATCTTGGATTGTCATGATCACTTTTGCCATAGCGGAAGAAGAAACTACAATTTGTGGGGACAGAAACCATATTTCTTAGCAAAATGTGTGAGTTTAAGGTGGGGAAGATTTCCAACTGGAACAAGTTTCCCACAATGGGTCCGGTGACAATCTTGAGGAAGGTTTTCTCTGCCTCGTGTAGAAAATCCAGAGCACCACCAGAATTGCAATAGCGGTGGTGAATTCAGAAGCTTTTACATTTTGAAACAACTTGGGATAATCCATTTTCGAAAAAGTAAGAAGTGTGTTTCGCTGCTTGATCCTCAGCCCATGCCCAACTTGTATATCTAAGACTTCAGTTCAAGAATATTGTTTATTTAAAATTTCAATAACGATGGGTATGTTACTGGACAATGTTGACTGGTCCAAAACCATCTAGTACTTCTATTTTGTTAAATATGAAGAGCTTATAAGACTAGGATCAAAAGGAAAAAAATGCATCTATTAGAATAGAAATCCTAGCTCTAACTAAAATCTCCAAAACACTCCTTTTACAAAGTGATCGTAGGCATTTTATAGAAAGAAATCCCTCAACGAAATCTCAAAAATGAAACCAGTGGAGCCCTAATTACGCCGTAGGCGTTCCCTATATGAAGTTGAAGAAGCTGAAAAGATCCGAGACGTTCATTTTTTTGTTCTCGAATTCTTCGATGTTCATTACTCCTTATCTACTTTTACTGAAAGTGAAGTCAACAACGTTCAATAATGTTCTGGACCAAGTTACTTGCCAAAATAAATGCCCGGCTCTCTGAAGAAAAAAGTGTAGCTACAGAAGTAGAATGGTGCTCGACTCTCTAGAAAGAAAAAATGCACTACGGACAAGTGCGGAATGACATGTCTTCTTTCAGGGATACAAAGAAATGGTCATGGTTTCAAATATAGTAATTCACATATATGACACCCAAACATAGATGTAAAATAAGAAATGTACCCCCGCCTTGTAGAAGGCAGACTTTTTCTAAAAAAAGTGGAGTGGCCAGAATAGGCATTCCAAATAATAATGGAATATTTATGGTTATAGATTAGGTACCATAAATAATTATCATTTTCCTTTCTATTTCATTGGAAACAAATGAGTCTTAATAATTTCTTGCCAATACTCTTATGATACCGATTATACAATAGTAAGATATCTTCACAAAAAGGAAAGTCTAACCTTCAAAATTCGATTTGAAAAAGTAAATTAATATTGATTAGAAAACATATGGAATAGAGGGGGTAGAAAGAGGGAGAACATAGAGATACATAATTGTACACAAAATTATAAAGATAAAGAAAGCTACAAAGATAGAGAGGGAGAGGGAGAGAAGAAAATATTGAAAGATAAGAAAGAATGGAGATAGTTAGAGATATATAGATGATGAGATGGACTAAAAGATAGATAAAAGGATAAGATGTATAGGGAGAAGAGGGAGGTAGAGATAAATAGAAGAGCATCAAACATACACAAGTACACATGAAAATATATGAAGATGGGGAGAGATTACGTGTGGGACAAAATAGATAGGACATAGATGGAGGGAGGGAGAAAAAGATCAAGATATTTATGAAAGAGAAGAATAAAGATATATGATCATATAAATGGGAGAGATATATATGGAGTAGAGAGGAATGGAGAGATAAAATAAACTAGATATATTGTTAGAGGAGGCTTGGTTGGAGAAATACGATGGTGTAGAGATTAAAAGGTATATGAAAGGGGGTGATTGAGAAGGATGGATAGAAAGAGGGAGAGTTTTTGAGATATAGAAGGGAAGGTACAAGATATAGATAGAGATGAACATAGAATGAGAGGATTGGAGAAAAATTGATCGATAAATATATAGAGATATCTAGAGGTAAAGATAGAAATGAATTTAGGGAGATACATAGTGAGAGATAGAGAGGAAGAGATAGAAAGAGATATAGATGCTGAGATAGATTGGTAATGAGATAAGGAAATATAGAGAGGATGAGGGATAGTTTGTAAATGGGACAAATACTTAGTTCACATTCCATACATCTATGACATACCCATTGCACACTAAGGTGCAATTTCTAGTATATATACTAGTGAGAGAATCATCATGGTGGTTATCATAGTGGTTTTAGGAACACTACCCTTGTAAGAATTATCCTCTTTTGGTATATGACATGTGTAGCACTATTCCCTATTTTAAAATTCATTCCATCATAGTGGAGAAGTTTCGCTTGTAATTTGAACATGCCTTATTTATTTTTCATTTGGATGAATAAGAAGCATCATATTCTTTTGAATGGAAAGCCATGTCACATCCTCTAGAGATGATCCAATTGCACACTAGACATATGGTAGGCTATCATAATTTTGTTTGATGTCAACCTCCTTCTTTCTCTTAAAACTTTGTAGCTTTGAGAAATTATTCAATCTATGACGAGCATGTCATGGAAAGTGTGATGAAGGAATCATCCAACTCTCAATGCATGTCAAAGTTCTACATGGTGTCATTGGTGAAGGAGATCATTAGGTGGTCTGGATTTGGGAATAGTGTATATATCATCATTTTGGAAACTCAGAGGTATATTTACCTACCAAGAAAAAACATTAAAATTTTTGTTTCATAGACTAGATTGCCTTATCTATTGGGCCTAGAGTCAGATAAATGAGATTCAAAACAAACATGCCTTAAAATAAGAAGGGAAATAAAAACCTAGCATGTGCACTTGGAGGATCTATTTCCAACTTTTAAAGTTCTATTGCATGATCTAACATAACTAATATGCAAATTCATTGATTATCTTATTCATAAAATAAACATTTATGATTAAAATAACTATTTATTAGAGTTATAAACTATCAAATTTAATGAGAAAATTTTAACTATTTATTAATTGACTATAGATTAGTTATAAATATATAAAAATATTTGTAAAATTATAAAAACTAGATTATATATGGGTGGATTGAATCATAAAATTATTATATCCAAGTTAAATTGATATGTTTCACTTGAAATGCAAATGATCATAATTGAAATTTTTAGATAATTGAGATATGACGCAAAAAAAAGGAATATAAATTATAATACACACATGTGCCATAGACAATGTATGTATATATACACATACAGAGTACTAAAAATACTTTTTTGATATATGAACATCAAACATAAGTACTATAACAATAAAAAACCATAACATGATAATATGCATTAAATAGACATGCTTATCTAACATATTGCACTTCAAATGTTATTGATAAAATACAAAATTTGAAATAATTGAAGTTTTAGATATATATAAACATTCTAATTACATCTACACATAACTACTATTACAACACTAGGTTGCTACATAATTGTTTTCATGTTGAAATAGACTATTGTTCTAACATATGCATTATTAGAAGTAGGATTTTCACAAAGAAATAGATTATTTCATTTACACTCATTATACTAAATACAATGTACCATATTCTATACCAAAAGAAGTGAAGACTAAATCAAGTGCAAGTTGGTAACCTCAAGGTAGAAAAGGCAACAAGATCATGTTTTCTAGGCATGGTGATACCAAATTTTTTAGTCATGCCTAACTCTCCATCCACATGCTAATCAAAATAGTGCATGAAGTGAGCGATGTTAAGCCTAGCAATGGTGAATGCCATGGTACCTCCAAGACATCCTCTATGTCTTGCTCCAAAGGAAAGCATATCAAAAAATTCCTTGTCTTTAAGAAAGTCAACTTTTTTACTCATGAATCTTTCTCGCTTGAAATCTAGTGGATCTTTCCACAAAATGTGATCTCTCGCTAGAGCCTAGGTATTGATGATAATCCTACTTCTCTCGGGAATGAAGTTTCCCACAATAGTGCAATAGGGGGAACCAATAAAGGCATTTTTGGGTACAACCTCAATGTCTCTTTAACCACACACCCAAGATATTCCATGCTTTCATGATCACTACATTTTACTGCCATCTCTCTTCCTATAATGCCTTTGATTTCCTCTTGGAATTTATTTTCCACACAAGGGTTTCGAATTATTAAATTCATTGCCCATCATAATGTAGTGACTAATGTTTCCATTGTGCCCACAAAAAGATCCTAAAAACACAACCATTCAAATGCATAAATTTACAAAAATTGTTAGGGCTATACTAAAGATGAGAATCAACAAGAACTAGTTAGGCTTAATGAATGAAGATTAATAGGAATAAGGGCATCGTACAAAAACCATATGAAAGATCAAAAAGCTATATTAGTAGGAACAAGGGCATCTTACAAAGAGTCATATGAAGGATGAGAATCAACAAGAACTAGTGAGCAATGAATGAGAAGAGAAACAATATATTAGTAGGGTGGGGGCATCATATGAAAACCATGGCTTTCATGTGTTCAGTAGTCATAGTGATGGATTCATTAGCCTACATCTCCAATAGGGCATCAATGACATCCTCTTTCTTCTTCTTGTCAAGCATTAATGAAGATTTTTTCCTCCTCTCCTTGGTCCTCTAATATTTTGGAAGGAACTTTTTTGAAGAATAGTTGTCACCTTCACATGGCCCTCTTTACTCCTCCCAAATAGAGCCAGTCCAAACATGGAATAAACTCCCTAATGTTGAGACATCCCGCCAAGTGTGACAAATCCATAATCAACTCTTTGATTTTCTTCCCACTCTCATTCAAATAGTCTCATCAAATGACATGACGGAGAGGATTTTCCACATGTGCACCTCTATAATGGCTCATTCCTTACAAAGGCTCTCCTTCCACACAAAATGTAGAGCGTAAGTTAGCTCCTATAAAATAGGTGTGAGACACTCCACTCTCTTGGCACTGAACAACTCCACTATGCACAACTTCTTTATTTGCCTCCAGTAAGCTCCATGAAATGTGGAAGCCACATCCTTGTAGTCATAGGCATAGTACTTTCCCATAGATGTTTTCGGTCGATTGGCAAAGATTGAATCTTGGGTTTTCAATATCACTTTTTCCATGCTAGAAGAAGAAACTACAATTGTGGGATGATAACCAAATATTGATGAGAAGATGGGTCCATACTTGTTAGGAAAATGTGTGAGATTGAGGTGGGGAAGCCTTCCCAACTAGAACAAGTTTCTAGTTGAACAAGTGCTTATTGATCTAGTTGCATACATATTCCAGAATCCAAAAAATAAAGTTACAATAAAACTCACTCAACACGTAGCATGTTCACATATGTGATAGAAATGCCTATTGGTAAGTAGATTCCTCTTTTTCTCTATCATTTTTCATATGCTTATTTCAATTGAACTATTATTTCTTAGGTGGCATTTTGTAATATTGGATTCATTTTATGCAGGAGGTGATGATGACATTTTTGGACATGTATCATGTTAGATGTACGAGAACACTAAGGAATTTTGATGAATTTCTCATGAGTATTGAAGATGAACTTCCCCTGAGAGTTCCCCAACTTCTAGGTTTTTAAAGATTGATCCTCCAGTAAAGATTTTAGATGTTTGGGTGGGGGGGGGGGGGTTGTGGGGTTGGGTGTGGTGGTGGCCAAGTAAGCTTCCACCTTCATGTGGTTGGCCCTAATTAGTAGAGAATATTGAACTATTCTCAAAACCAAGTGAAGCTCAACATTAACCTATTATTGCATGACAAAAAACTATATTAATCTTTTTGTTTCAACCCATGCAGAGAGGCCATAGTTCAATATGCAATCTCAATTCATATGCATACAACATCAAGTGGAGCTAAACAAATGCAATAAGTTTGAAATTTTATTAGAGGTCTTTAATTAGGTATTTTAAGTTATAGAAGAACACCCAAATCCCTCAAACTATTTTAGAGGCCTACTTGATTCCCAATAGCCTCACAATGAAACAAAAGTGAACTTTCCTCTCAATCTTTCCAAAACACTCCTAAAAAAAATGGTAGATTTAGATACCCATTAAGCCATACTACAACATATCAGAAGGGTTCCATGTGTTCCTATGGGTCATATGCTGCTATTACCATACTGTGGCTAAAAAATGCATGAAAGGAAGGCAATTTAACAAATGAACTACAAGTTTCTTGTATTCCCAAGACCCCAAACTTTTCATAGTCCCTCCTTATGTTGTAAATATTCCAAATCTAAAAGGAATTAGTCTCAAAACTTTTGTAACCCCAAAAATCCCAAATTAGTATCCTATAAACCCTCAAAGGTTGGGTTTTCCAAGTCACTATCCTCCAAGTACCTTTAGACTCAATTGAAGGTTATTGCACCTTGTCTCCAACATACCAAAGCACTTCCAATCATTAAACATTGACCTCTAATTTTTATAACCCCTGTTGTTGCTCCGTAGTCATGAATTTAGTGCCCTTTACTTCACAAACTCCAATCACTTGATCACCAATCCCTAAAAATTCCTGTCAAAACATTGTTAGATATGATTTGTACTTACTTTTACAAGATCATTCCATGAGAATAAGACTCCTACATTCATAGAATGATCAACATTTCAAATAGAAACTCAAACTTGTTAATGAAAATAATGAAACCCTTAAAGCAAAGACAAAAAACTTGAAAGGAATGAACTTCACAAATCTTTGTACATTAGGAATTGATCAAACAATATGAAAAAAACATTATGAGATCATAAGACTACAAGTAATCAATGATAGTCAAGCCACCATGCACCAAATGCTTGGAAAATGAAGTTTTTGTTGGCTCTCTTTACACAATTGATCAATCTCAATACTGTTATCTTTGTACAGTGCCTCAAACTTGACTTAATAACATCCCTTAAAACTATCCAAACTGATTTGGATGAGTTTCAATTCTTATTTATGCGTAAAAACTCATTAAATCTAACTTCCCCCCAAAATGGAACTAACCATTGGGATTCAAATATATGAATTTCCCAACTTACAATTTATTGAATAAAATAATTAATTAACCGACTAAACTTGCCTATTATGTCTTCAAGGCCAATCTAACAAATCCTAAACCTTTTTAAGACTCCTGAGGACCCAATTAACTCCAATATGCCATTATGTCCATATTTCACTATTAAAGATCCTAGGGTCCTTAACAGGCCCTTAAGGATTCATTACATTTTTATCATCTTTATAGCCTTCTAAGGCTATGATTGCCTCCAACACATGCCAATTGATTTTTTTAAATTCCTCCTTGCCTCTAGTCCATCTTTTGTCTTCCTGAGGAATCCTTGCTTGTCCTGATGCTCCTGCATCACATACACTTGACCAATGTAATGGAAGCCAAGGATGCAACCATACATGTATTGGCATAGTCTCTCTACGAGGATACCAAGTAAGTACTATTATTGTTAATTTGGGCATGACTATATGATCTAGAATGTTATGAAGTACTGAAGCCAGTAGTAACTTCTCCCATGTCTCTAGAAAATGCAACATAGATTCAAGGTCCCTTGGTTCCCAGGAATTCGTAGCAACTATTCTCACTACTAGAAGAATAACTTTAGTGAAGAGTTGAGTGTAAGGAGTTGAAGAAGAAATTTATTCTTCTATATAAATGCCATAATCACAAGGCTCATTCCATTGCAGAAGCCTCTTCCACAATGATATCACCTCTAAACCATGCAAAGGATGTTGAAGTGGTTCCCAACCTTGAAAAACTCTTATAAGAAATGACAAAACAAATGTACATGCAATACATATATTACTATTATTTATGTATACATGTGTATGCATGTGTATCTATGTCTATATGTGTGTGTGTGTGTGTGTGTGTGTGTGTGTGTGTGTGTGTGTGTGTGTGTGTGTGTGTGTGTGTGTGTGTGTGTGTTTGTGTGTGTGTATAACTTGTGCTTAGTGACTTACCTCAAGATCTTGCACAAAAATAATGTAGACTAGGAAAAAGGGGCAAAGTTGATAAGAAATTTTACAAAAATATATCATAGAAAATATTTTTATAAAGAAACAAGCCATGACCTAGTTAAATTGGTCTAGTTTTTGATTAACTCATTTGATTACAAATTTTGGTAGAACTGTTATCAAATTAGGTACAACAAATGAACAATCAGTTGTTCCCAGTTAGTAGGATCAAATAGAGTTTTCCAATGTGATAAAATTGCATAGTCAAATGCCACAAAAAATGACCCTTGTGAAATAGTGAATTTCACCATTTTGGAAGGTTTACTTTTGTGCCTTTCTAAAATAGAAAAAATTACTATTTTGCAAGGGTCAATTTTGGTGGCCTGGGAAATCACAAAATATATTTTTTAATAATTGAACAAGTTGTCATAATTATGACTACTAGTCCTAAAAGATAATTGTCACTTCTACAAGAAAACTATCGCATGGACATCACAATTGCGATAGAGAATTGGAAGCTTAAGATGCCATATTTATGATGTCGTTCTATTGCAATTCCAATTTCCTCAACATGAACTCTTGCCCCTTTCTTCTTTGGAATTACAATAGTTTCATCTATCACAATTGTGGCAGTTGCCCTTGCCATCACAATTTGCAACAACAGAAGTTTGACACCTATCTGACATGAGCTAATGTGTGGTTCTATTTCTTGGGTGATGAGTGGGCATCATAATTGGGATGACCTACGATTACAATTTGGGCCCAAATGTGGTAGTGTCTTTTTGTTCTGGGTAAGCCCTCATTTTGGCTTCTTTTTAATATAAAAAATAATTAGACATTCATCAAACATTACAAATAGTTAATGGTGGATAAAATAATAATAAATAATAGATACTCATACTATATATTTTGGAGAAGAAAACCTACAGTTCACAAAAGATAGGTTGATTATAATTTAAACTAAAGTTGCACATACAAGAAATTAAGATCACCATAATAGAATGAGAGCATATAGCCACCTGACAAGTAGAAAAATTAGGAATATTGTGTTATGGAAAGAAGTATTTCCATTAATTGAGAAGATAAAAAATGTATGCTTGGGAAAGGTATTCACTGATTTGGACCTCTAATAAATTGCCATGGTTGCAGAACATGCAAATAAATGACAAAAGTGAGGAAGAGATAGATGACAATTTTTAGTGATTAGACATCATTGATCTCACCACCCATTTTGGGAAACTCCAAATTCTTTTGCCACACATCTAATTATCTACACTCTACATACATGAAAATAAAAATCACAATTTTTTTTCCATTTTCAATAAACTTAATTATAAAAAGTCATGATTAGGATATACAACTTAAGTTTGAATAGATAAGGTTTTCTGAATAAGTAAACTAATGCAAATTTTGAGTGCCATTTGGTATCTATCTCATAATGATCCTTTGACTTGTTGATCAAAATGATTTATAATCTTCTTGTTTGGTAAACTATTGTATACAATGCTGAGAGAAGGGACCATAAACAACAGATGGAATTAAAGCGAGGGAAGAGAACATGTAGAATGATATAGGCTAAGACATACAAATATGTGTTTGTTTCTTTGGGGGGTATATATACATTGAACAAATACATGTTTACATGGCATGAATAGGTTTGAAAACCAAAATTCTTTGAACCCATTTTCAAATTACAAGTAAAAGAAGTATGAAATCCCCTTCCTAATTCACCTACAATAAAGGGACACCATTTAAATATAGATTTTTCATTTTTCACAATTTAGTCTCATTTGTGGATGTTGACCCATTTGATCATCTATAAGATTTAGAGTATTCTCATGTAAGAAAAAATATTACAATAGAGATCATGAACATGCTCTGAAAGAACACTTATGATGAGGAGCTTCAATAGGAACACGTAAAATACACAAGAGAGAAATTTTTTGACTAGGTAGTGATGCTGAACAATGTGGGTAAATTATATTTCTCAAAAAAACCTCATAATATTCAAGCAATGGTAATAGGCAAGGATAAATTCAGGCTTCACAAATTTACCAATAGCTTCGACACCTATGCCATATTAAATTGCTCCTTGTTACTCTATTTTAAATTATTTATTTCAACTTTGTTATTATTTTCACTATAGTAATTTAAATAAAAAAAAATTATAGTAGATAATTTTTTGATAAAAGAATTTAAATTTTCATATCAGAAATCAAACATTATTGTTATTTATATGTTAGCAACCTATACCAAATGCAACCATTGGGGGGAACAAATACATTTAAAATGAAGAGTAGTGATAAAATATTTTTTAAAAAGAATTTTTAAGATTTAAATGGTAGAAATAATTATATCAAATATTATTATTGATTATTTGTGAAAATACCAATTTTATGAGTTCTAACAAAAATCATGCTAATGGTAGACATCATTTGACAATTAATATTAATATCATAATCATTTGATTAGTTTTAAAATTCTAGTTAATAGTAAGCTTCAAATTAATATTTAACACATTATAAATTTTAACATTAATAAAATTAATTGAATATTTACAAATTGTTTTCTTGATAAAGTGGTAAAAATTTATTCAATCAAATCCAAATTACACAGGAAAGGCCAAATGCCCACAAAAATACTACATATTTTTGTCTTCGAATAATAGTTGTTCAATGATCCCATGATAGTCAGAGGGTAATTTTTCCCTACTACTAATATCCCAACCATCCACATTCCCTAAAGCCCAATTTGGCAAACAATCATCTACTTTGTTCTATTCTCTAGGGATAAGAGGAAAGGAGACAGAGTCCAAGGAACTACAAAGACTTAGAGTTTTTCTAACTAAAAAGGCTAATTACCAACTAACATCCTCCAAACTCTAATTATTTAGCATATCCACAATAATCTAAGAATCTGACTCATAGATGATCCTCCTCTAGCCTAAAGAGCATTCTCTCTCAACAACAAGCTTAATAGCAAGAGCCTCCATCAAATTATAAGAGTGTTGTCCATTGTAAATAGAGAAGAGAAAAATCACACCATGATCATTACCTCTCCCTATACCCCCAACAGGTGCATGTCCAGGGTTCCCACAAGAAGAACCATCTGTATTAATCTTCAAGATCCCAACCGAGGGAGGAGTCAACCTCCCATCCCAAAAAACCCATTGCTTGACACTTTGAGGTCTTTTTACAAGAGTTCATTCCTATCTACTATCATCCAGGTTTAAATTCCTCACAATAGCATAATCACCAGGATCAATACTTTTAGACATATCACACTTTACAAAAATAGTCTCCTAAAGCCTAATAAGAATCATCTTCAACAATTGAAAACTTCCTACTTTAAAATCACAAAAAATTCTACAGTTCCTCTCTAGCTAAAGGTTCTAGAGAATGAAAATCAGCCCAAGCAGCTAGGACACCTATAGCAAAGAAGTCTTCACTAGAGGTCTGGCCAAACTTTCCCAAAAATTAATTAAGGAGGTAGCATGAATACAACCACGATGCCAAGCCTCCCACCATCTACACAATATCTCTCTGAAAAAATGACAAAGAAAAAATAAGTGAGAGATATTTTCCTCATTATTCAAACAAAAGAAGCAAACAAGAGGTCCCTAAAACCCTCATTTGTGATTATTCTCCCATGTAAGACATTTTTTTTGACCAACAACTATAAGAAACAAATACATTTGGGCCAAGAAAAGTTATTTCAAACCTTCTTCCATTAGTACACCTTAGCTAGACCATGTAAGTTCTTCTCAAGTATAGCATAGCCTTGAGCCATAGTAAATTTACCGTTTGGGCTAGGACTCCAAGGCAAAGTATCCCTGACATTAAGGGAGCTACAAAACCTACTCTCTAGAGCTTTAATAAAAACAACATGATCCTAATCAGATCCACCCATGGGAAACTCCTAAGGTTCCTTCTAGCAAGTCACCTCCACATGCCCCATACATGTGACAATATTAAAATGATCCACCTTAAACCATCCACCATTAGTAAAAATATGGCAAAGAGGTTGAAGCTAGGGCAAGCTTAAAAGAATAGGAGGGTGGTCATCCCAAGAGTCTTGCCAAAATAGAACATTTGAGAATTTGTTACAAATCGTGAAGAGCCCCTCCTTAATAAGTTGAGCTTCCTTCTTAACAATGTCCCAAATACATGAGCCTTTACCCACTAAAGAAAGCCACGGCACATCAAGGAAATCAACACCAGGAAAATACTTGTGTGCAAGAATCTTGGGAAAATCTTGATCTTGATTATTGCACCACCACTACTACAACTTGGTAGCCAAAGTCGTGACAACAAGAGTCATTGATCTAAGACCAAGGCCCCCAACATGATTTGGCCTACATAAAAACTCCCACTTGACTAGGCTCCACTTCAAGGAAAGAAGGTAGGTAGGCCAAAGGAATTACCAAAATAAAGCATCAAAATCCCTCACAAAGTTGGAAGGGGGGACCTAAACACAATACCTATAAATGGAGAGAGACCACACCATAGTTTTTAGGAGAACCACTCTCCCACTAGAAGATAACCATCTGTAAGACTAGTGAGTAAATGTATTCTAAAATTTATCCAAAATCCCCTACCACTAGCCTCTATGCTGAGATCCAAAGCCCAAAGGAACCCCAAGGTATGTCAAAGGAAGGGAACTAATTTGAAATCTAAGAATCCTAGCAATCTTTCTCTGAATAAGTTGAGGAGTATTGAAGAAATAAATGGATGACTTATCCTCATTAATACTCTGACCTGAGGCTTTCAAGTAGATATCCAAAGCTCTCCTAAAATTCACTGCCTCACTAATTCTAACATTTCCCAACAACCTAGTGTCATCCACAAATTTAAGATGAGAGTAGGGAGGAAGATTATTTTTCTAGCTCCAACCTTGGATAAGACCTTGCCTCACCTGATATTTTATAAATTTTTAAAGACATTATGCAATGATAATTAATAAATAGGGAGATAAAGGGTCTCCTTGCCAAAGTCCTTGGGAAGCACAAAACAACTTTGAGGGTTTCCTAGTAATGAGAATAGAGAAGGAGGTTGAGGTCACATAGCTAAGAACCTAGTTCACTCACTCCTCATCAAACACAAAATCCAAAAGAATTTTCAGTAAGAACTCCCAACTCACCTAATCATAGGCTTTAGCCATGTCAATTTTAATGAACATAGATTTCTCCTTAGAGGTAGCCATAGAGTGAATTGCCTCCATTGAAATTACAACCCCATCCAAAATTTGTGTACTTTCAAAAAAACTACTCTATTCAACAAAGATCAAAGAACCAAGGAGTGGTTTGAGTGTCTCAATAACCAATTTGGTGATGATCTTATAGACAAAATTACATAATGTTATAGGCCTTTATTGATCCAACTGATTAGCCCCTTCCTTCTTAGAAATGGGAGCCAAGAAGGTAGAATTCAAAGACTCTAGCATCTGTTTGTTTCTATGTGATTCCTAAACCATATCTAGGAGATCAAACTTTATTATTTCCTAGAATTCTTGAAAAAATTCTATCGTAAAACCACTTGGGCTAGGGGACTTACCTTTTTTCATAGTAAACGCAGCTTTCTCTAATTCAAGCAACAAAATAAGACATAAGAAGGCCCTGTTCGTGTCAACAGAGACCATGAGGGGAATACAATCCAAGATGGCCTACTCCTTTTTCTCACCAATAAGATCCTCCCTAGTAAACAAATAAGAAAAATAATTAATAGCTTCCGTAGAAATGTTTTCACAGGAAGAGATCCAAGCTCCATTAGTTGAAACCCTAGATGCAGGTCAAGCTAGGGCATGCAGAATGGGCTAAGGAATGTAGGCCCTAGCGTGAGCTACATCTTTGTGTGATAACATCCTAACCCATTGAATATTTATACTTCAAATCCAAAAAAGGGAAAAAAAAAATCAATCTAATAATTAAAATGATAATTATGTAAGCTCAAAAAATGGAAAATAGATAGTGTAAAAAATGGGGGTGAAGTTGGCACTTTTACCTGAAATTGCATAAACCTGAACTTCAAAGAGAAATTTGACCTTGTCTTGTGCTGAAAATTAGAAGAAATCTAAAGAATAAGAATTGTAGTAATATAATTTTTTTTTTAAATAGATAAGATTAAGAGGATCAAACCCACTATGCACAATAAACTATTCCAAATGTTTTCTAATAAAACACAACTTAGTAGTTTTTATGTACTCAAAAAAAGATATAGTTAGATTTAATATTTAAAAAAGAAATTAGTGTAGAACAATAATATGTAAATTTTTTTTTGCAATTGGTCAAGTAGATCAAAAGTTATTAAAAAATGGTAGACATATGTCTATGAAGCCTATCAAGAAAGTATTAAAGAAAATTAAATTTCACTATGTTAATGTTGTCCAAAACTTAAAAAGATTATATGGTTAAAAGGATGAAAATATGTGTGAGATTATGGTAGTAATTTTAGAGATACCCATTTGATCATTTGTAAACCTAATGAGACGAGGTCAAGAATTAATGTTGGACAATGAGAAAAGTGTAAAGGGACTAAAATGAAGGGAAAATGGGCTTTCAAGCCTTGGGGTCATTTATGAACCCTTTTTTGAAGCTTAAAATGCACTTAAGTTTTTCTTTCCATCAAAACATGATTAGATTCTAGAAAGCACAAAGTACGTTCAAGTCATTCTCCATAACACACTCACATTTTGGAGACATAAAGACATGCCTCCTCTCTGTCTCATTTTCCTCATTCATCAACTTCTCTATATTATTTGAGCTATAATTAGTTTTCTTGATCTCTATCTTATATCTCTCCCCCTCCCTCTCCTCTTTTCCTCATATATCTAACACTTTGCTCCTTCTCATTCCCATGTGTCTCTCACCCTCTCCTCATGCTCTCTATCCCTATTCCATTATCTCTCTTTCCCCATCTCTCTTTCTATGTTGCCCTAACTCTCCCATCACTCTATCTTTCTCATCCTTCATCTCCTCATCTCTCTATATCCTTAGATGCCCCCTCTCTCTATCCCCTCAACCATGTCTCCCTCCCTATCCCATTCAAGCTCTCTGTGTGTGTGTGTGTGTGTGTGTGTGTGTGTGTGTGTGTGTGTGTGTTTGTGTGTTTGTCTTTATACTTTCTCTCTCTTCCTCCTCCCCCCTCTCTATCTCTCCTTAGATCCTATTCATTTTAATTTTATTATTATTTAATAATTTTAAATATTATGCTAAATATTATTTTATTGATAATATATTACATATTTATTTATTAAATTTCTATCTTAATGTGGTTTTATTATCATTTCTTATTTAATAATACTATATTATCTATTTTTTTTATCAAAATTCTATCTCTATTCCTTGTTTTACTCATTGTGTTTACTCTTTCTACATGCTTGCACAAATTTTGATGTCCCTCCATCCATGACTAAATTAGGTGGCATAAAATCTTAGTTTATATTATCATGGAATTGAGTTGTTGAACTAAAAGTTTTGAATCACTAGTTGATTTTTAGTAGGGTGGAAAAATTAGATCCCACCTACAATTATAGTGGGTTAAAAGTAATTTCATAGAAGAAGAGATGTAGATCTTGTGTTTATGGATATATTAATACAAATTATATCTAGACTTGAAGAAACTACTCAAAGAATTGGATTACCTATTGAAGATGTGAGCAATGAAGAACTTGAGGAAGAAACTATAGGAGATGACATATATGTACTTGATCAAAGGGATGATAGATTCTTGAGAGTAATAACTAGAGTTAATGATTGACCACATTTATTTTTTTCTAAACATAATGGAAAGCTATATTTAGATGAATTTCTTGATTGTATCATTGATATAGAATATTGTTCTCAGTATGAAAGTAAAAATGCATATAAGAAGCTAAAAATTAATGGCAATAAATTGAAAAGATGTTCATCATTATGGTGGAAACATTTGTATATAGATAGATAGAGGAGATGAAAGGAAAATATTAAGTAATGAAACAAGATGGTAAATAAATTGAAAGGTAAATTCTTGCCTAGTGATTATCAAGTAAGTTTGTTGAGGAAAATGTATAACTTAAAATGAAAGGAATCTACATTAAAAGAGTATACTAAAGAATCCTATAGGTTGGATATTGGACCTTGACATATGGATGATGAGGGGAGAGAATTTCAATGTATATGAATGTTTTGAGTACATCTATTGAAGCTTAGATTGGTTTGGTAAATATGAAATGTATTACAGAAGCTTAACATTTGTCCCTTAAAGATGAGTAAAAATTGAATAAGAGATGAGAACATAGACTCATATTAAGATGTAGGAGATTTCAAAGAGGAAGGAAATTCACTGGTGGAGGTAGATCCTTTACTATAGGAGGAAGATCTTATTCAGATCCAAATAAAGGAAAATCAAAGTGGAAAGGAGAAGTTTTATACTAAGGAAGAAGAGGAACTTATCCTAGAAGTAGTAATTATAGAAGGGAGTATAGGAGTTTGTTCAAGTGAATTTGTTTCAAATGTGGATTAGAAAGCCATAGAGAATTTGAGTATACTCAAGAAAATTAAAGTAAGAGAACTAGTAGTAGTAGGAATGATTTATAGGAGAACAGTCCCTCGATCTTTGAGTCAATAAGAAGATGGAGAGGTCTTGATGGTTATAATAGCTATTATTGCATGACAACTAACTATGTGAATCTCTTGGTTTTAGGTAATGTAGAGAGGCCATAGTTCGAATTGCAATCTCAATTCATATGCATACAACACTAGGTGGAGCTGAAAAAATGTAATAGTTTTGCAATTTTTTTAGAGGTCTTTAATTAAGTATTTTAAGTTATAGACCATCACCCAAATTCATCAAATTGTTTTAGATGCCTATTTGATTTCCCAACAGCCCTATGATGACACAAAAGTGAACTTTCCTCTCAAAATTTCCAAAATACTACAAAAAAATGGTGGATTTAGATATCCATTAAGCCATACTACAACATATTAGTAGGGTTCCATGTGTTCCTTTGGATCATATCCTATTATTACCATAGTATGGCTCAAAAATACATGAAAAGAGGGCTATTTAACAAAGCAACTACAAGTGTCTTATATTCCCAAGACCCAAAACTTTGGAGACTCTCTTCTTATGTTGTAATTTTTCTAAATCCAAAAGAAATTAGTCCCAAAACTTTTGTAACCCCAAAAGCCCCAAATCATTCTCCTACAAACCCTCAAAGGTAGGGTTTTCTAGGACTCTGCCTTCCAAGCACCTTTGGAATCAATTAAAGGTTATTTCACCTTATCTCCAACATATGAAAGCACTTCCAATCATTAAATGTTGACCTCTAATGACTATAACTCCTGCTATTGCTCCATAGCCTTGAATTTAGTGCCCTTTACTTCACAAACTCCAATGACTTGAACACCTATCATTAGAAATTCCTCTAAAAATATTGTTAGATATGATTCGTACATACTGCAACAAGATCATTCCATTAGAATAAGACTCTTGCATTCATGGAATGATCAACATTTCAAATAGAATCTCAAACTTGTTAATGAAAATAATGAAACCTTTAAAGCAATGACAACAAACTTGGAAGGAATGAACTAGACAAATCTTAGTGCATTAGGAATTGATCAAAAAATATGAAAAGTGGATTATAATATCATAATACTACAGGATATTAATGATAGTCAAGCCAGCATGCACCAAATGCTTGAAAAATGAAGTTTTTTATTGGCTCTCTTTACACAATCCATACAATTATATTCCAATATTGCTCTCTCTATAAAATGCCTCAAACTTGATTTAATAACATCCCTCACAACTATACCAAGTGATTTGGATTGGCTTCAATTTTTAGTTTTTCCTAGAATTTATTAATACTAAGAACTTATTAAATCTAATTTCCCCCCAAAATGGAGCTAATTGTTGGGATTCAAATATTTGAATTTCCCAACTTACAATTTATTAAATAAAAAAATTAACTAACCCGTGACTAAACTTGCATATTAGGTCCTCAAAGCTAATCTAACCAGTCCTAAACCTTTCAAAGACTCCTAAGGACCCAATTATCTCCAATATGCCATTATGCCCATATTTCACTATTAAAGATCCTATGGTCCTTAGGAGGCCCTTTAGGATTCATTACATTTTTTTCATCTTTAAAGTGTACTAAGGCTATGATTGGCTTCAACACATGCCAATTTATTTGATTAAACTCCTCCTTGCCTCTAATCCATCTTTTGTCTTCTTTAAGGATCCTTGCATGTCTTGATGCTCTTGCATCACATACACTGGCCCAATGTAATGGAAGCCAAGGATGTAACCATGCATGTATTGGCACAGTCTCCCTAAGAGGATACCAAGTAGCTACTATTGTTGTTAATTTGGTCATCACTATATGATCTAGAATGTTATAAAGTACTAAAGCTAGTAGTAAATTCTCCAATGTCTCTAGAAATTATAGCATAGGTTCAGGGTCCTTAGCTCCCAGGAATTTGTAGCAACTATTCTCACTTATAGAAGAATAAATTGAATGAAGAGTTGAGTGTAAGGAGTTGAAGAAAAAATTTATGCTTCTATGTAAATACCATAATCACAAGGCTCATTGCCTTGCTTAAGCCTCTCCCATAATGATATTACCTCTAAACCATGCAAAGGATGTTGATGTGGTTCTCAACCCTGAAACACTCTTATAAGAAATGACAAAACAAATGTAGATGAAATGCATATATTACTATTATTTATGTATATCTATGTATGTATGTACATTTATATACTATATATACACACACACTCACATATGTGTGTCTGTGTATGTATGTATGTATGTATATAGAGAGATCTTGGCACAATAGAAAAAATGATCTAGTTGCATGCATATTCTATAATCCAAATAATAAAACAATAAAACTTATTTAACCTATGCTAAGTGACTTACCTCAAGATCTTGCACAAAAATAATGCCGACTAGAAAAATGGATTGAGTTTGCAAGAAATTTTACAAAACCATATCATAACAGATATTTTTAGAAATAAACAAGCCATAACCCAGTTAAATTGGTCTAGTTCCTGATCAGCTGGGTTGATTACAAATTCTTGTAGAACTGTCGTTAAATTAGGTACAATAAAATGAACATCCAATTTTTCCCAACTAGAAGGATCAAATAGAGTTTTCTAATGTGATAAAATTGCTTATGCAAATATTGCCAAAAATGACCCTTATGAAATAGTAAATTTTGCCATTTTGAAAGGCTTACATTCTTTCCTTTTTGAAATAGAAATTTTTCTATTTCACATGGGTCAATTTTGGCACCCTGCAAAATCCCAAAATAATTCTTTCTAATAATACTAGTTGTCACAATTATGACTACTTGTCCCGATGGCTAATCGTCACTTCTACAAGACAATTATCTCATGGACATCGTAATTGTGACAAAGGATTGGAAGCTTAAGACATCATAATTATGATGGCATATTATTGCAATTATGACCTCGTCAATGTCAACTCTTGTGATTTTTGTCTTCCAAATTATGACAATTTTATCCATTGCAATTGTGGCAATTGCCCATGCTATTAGAATTTGCAATAGCAAAACTTGTTCACCCATCTAATAGGAGCTTAATCATTGTTTTGTTACTTGGGTGATCAGTGGCCATCATAATTGTGATGAACTACCATCACACTTTTGGCCCAAATGTAGTAGTGTCTTTTTGTTCTAGGTTAGCCCCCATTTTGGCTTCTTTTTAATATAAAATTTGAGTAGACATTCATAAAACATTACAAATAGTGAATGGTGGATGGAATAATAATAAATAATAGATACTCATACTATATATTTCAGAGAGAAAAACCCTATAGGTTGCAAAATATAGGTTGATTATAATTTAAACTAAAGTTGAACATCAAAGAAATTGAGATCACCATAACAAAATGAGAACATATAACAACCTGACAAGTAGAAGCATTTCCATTAATTGAGAAAATAGAAAATGTACACTTGGTTGAGGTATTCACTAATTTGGACCCCTGATAAATTTTCATGGTTGGAGAACATGCAAAGAAATGACAAAAGTGAGGAAAAGATAGATGACAATAGTTAGTGATTAGAAATCATTGATCTCACCACCCATTTTGGGAAACTCCAAATTCTTTTTCCATGCATCTAATTATCTACACTCCACATACATGCAAATAAAAATCACAATTTTTTTTCATTTTCCATAAACTTAATTATAAATAGTCATGATTAGCATATACAAGTTAAGTTTGAATAGATAAGGTTTTCTGACTAAGTAAACTAATGCAAATTTTGAGTGCCATTTGATATTTATCTCATAATAATAGTTTTACTTGTCTATCAAAATGATATATAATATTCTTGTTTGGTAAACCATTGTACATGATGCTGAGAGAAGGGACCACAAATAATAGGTGGAATTTAAGTGAGGGAAGAGAACATGCAGAGTGCTATAAGCTAAAGCATTCAAATTTGTTTCTTTTCTTTTTTTTTTGGGGGGGGAGGTGGGGGGGGGGGGGGGGGGGGGGGGGGGGGTGTATATATACATTGCACATGTACATGTTTACATGGCATGAATAGCTTTGAAAACCAAAATGCCTTGAACCCATTTTAAAATTACAAGAAAAAGAAGTATGAAATCCCCTTCCTAATTCACCTACAATAACAGGACACCATTTAAACATACATTTTTCATTTTGCACAATTTAGTCTCATTTATGGATGCTGACCCATTTTATCTTCTATAAGATATAGAGTATTCTCATGTAACAAAAAATATTGCAATAGAGATCATGAACATGATCTAAAAGAACACCTATAATGAGGAGCTTCAATAGGAACAAGTTAAATACATAAGAGAACAATTGTTTGACCAGGTCGTAATGGTGAACGATGTGGGTAAATTATAAATCTCAAAAAAGCCTTATAATTTTCAAGCAATGGTAATAGGCAAGGATAAATCCAGACTTCACAAATTCATCAATAGCTTCCACACCTATGCCATATTAAATTGCCCCCTAAAACTCTATTTTTAATTATTTATTCCAACATTGTTATTATTTTCACTATGGTAATTTAAAAAATAAATAAATTATAATAGATATTTTGTTGATAATTTTAAAAAACTTTTCCCCTATTAGAAATCAAACATCATTGTTGTTTAATTGGTAGCAACCTATACCAAATGCAACCATTGGGGGGGGAAAATACGTTTAAAATGAAGAGCAGTGATAAAATATTTTTCAAAAGGAGTTTCTAAGATTCAAATGGCAGAAATAATTATATCAAAGATTATTGTTGATTATTTTGTGAAAATAACAAATTTATGTTTTCTAACAAAATCCATGCTAATGTTGGAGAGCATTTGACAGTGAATATTAATATCATAATCATTTGATTAGTTTTAAAATTCTAGTTAATAATAAGCTTCAAATTGATATTTAAAACATTATAAATTTTAATGAATAAAATTAAGTGAATATATACACTTCAAATCCAAAAAAAAGAAAGAATTATTTTTTCATTCTAATAATAAAAAGTTTATAATGATGCAAGCTCAAAAAATGGAAAATAAATAGTGTACAAGAGAGGGTCAAGTTGACACTTTTATCTGAAATTGGATAAACTTGAACTTCAAAGAGAATTTTGACCTCATCTTGCATTGAAAATTAGAAGACATCTAAAGAAAAATAATTATAGCAATCTGAATATATTTTCTAAACTGCTAATTTTTTCTAAAAAATAGATAAGATTAAGTAGATCAAACCCTCTACACACAATGAACTATTCCCAATTTTGTTCTAAAAAATAGAACTTAGTGGTTTTCATGTGCTCAACAAAAGTTATAGTTAGATTTAGTATTTTGAAAAAAATAAGTGTAGAACAAAAGTTACTAAAAAATGGTAGACATGTGTCTATGAAGGCTATCAAGATAGTACTAAAGAAAATTAAATTTCTCTATGTTAATGTTGTCCAAAAATTGAAAAGCTTATATGGCTAAAAAGACAAAAACATGTGTGAGATTATGGTAGTAATTTTAGAGATACCCGCTTGATCATTTGTAAACCTAAAGAGGATGAAGTCAAGAATTAACGTTCGATGATGAAAAAAGTGTAAAGCGACTCAAATGAATGGAATATGGGCTTTAAAGCCTTAGGGTCATTTATGAACCCTTTTCTATAGCCTAAAATGCACTCAAGTTTTTGTTTCCATTAGAACATGATTAGATTCTAGAAAGCAAAAATTACTTTCAAGTAGTTCTCGACAACACACTCACATTTTGGAGACATAAAGGCATCCCTCCTCTCTATCTCACTTTCCTCACTTATCAACTTTTCTCTATTATTTGAGAGCTATAAATAGTCTTCTTGATCTCTATCTTATATCTTTCCCCCTCTCTCTCCTCTTTTCCTCATGTATCTAACACTCTTTTCCTTTTCATGCCCTTATCTCTCTCTCTCTCTCTCTCTCTCTCTCTCTCTCTCTCTCTCTTCTCTCTCTCTCTCTCTCTCTCTCTCTCTCTCTCTCTCTCTCTCTCTCTCTCTCTCTCATACACACACACACACACACACACACACACACACACCAAGGTAAACTTTAAGAAAACCGCCTTCAAAAAAAGATATAAAATGTTGGCGAATCTTTCATTATTTTGAAAAAAAATTTATTTCTATTGGCAAATCTCTCAATTTTTTATTTTAAGTATGATTAATACTGGCGATTATTTTTGAATCATAATTTTTTTTGTATAAAATATTGATGAATCTCAATAATAATAGGAAGTTCATTAATCACCATGGAATATTACAAATCAAAATTGAATTTTTTTTTACCTCATGGAATATTATGTGAATTGTTACATATAGTTTAAATCAATGGTGAAAAATAAATATTGGTGACATATCCCTAAAGTAACTAATAATTATGATAATTATTAGTCAGTTTAATTTAATTTCTGCAATAATATATTATATTTAGGTAACTCAAATCTATTCATGTAACAAATATTATGGCGAATATTTGAGTTTAAATTTTTGAACAAAATAAATTATTGAGAAATTTTAAATATTCTAGAACTAAATTTTATAAAACTATGGCAATTTAGGTTGTATCAAATCTTAAATTATTAGCCAAATTACTAGCCAAAAAATTCTAAAATTAGCCAAATTACGAATATTAGCCACTAAATTGTACCCTAACACACACACACACACACACACACACATTCGTCTCTTCCTCTCTTTCTCTATCTCCCTTTCTCTCACTCTCGCCTCTTCCTATTATCTTTCTTTCCACCCTCTCTTCCGATCCCCCTATCTATCTCTCCCAATCTCATTATCTTATCCCTTTCTCTCTCTTAGTATCCCCTTATCTATCTCTCTCTCTCTCTCTCTCTCACACACACACACACACACACACACACACACACACACACACACACACACACACACACACACACACACACACACACACAAACACACACACACACACACACACACACACACACACACACACACACACACACACACACACCTCTCTTCCTCTCTTTCTCTATCTCCCTCTCTCTTACTCTCCCCTCTTCCTATTCTCTTTCTCTCTACCCTCTTTTCCTATCCCTTGATCTATCTCTTCCAATCTCCTTATCTTATCCCTCTCTCTCTCTTAGTATCCCCCCCCCCCCCCCCTCTCTCTCTCTCTCTCCCTCTTCCTCCTTCTCTCTTTCTCTTTCTACTCCCCTCTCTCTATCTCTCCTTAGATTCTATTCATTTTAATTTTATTATTATTTAATAATTTTAAATCTTATACTAAGTATTATTTTATTGAAATATATTATATATCTAATTATTAAATTTCTATCTTAATGCAGTTTTATCATCACTACTTATTTAATGATATTGTATTATCTATTTTTTTATTAAAATTATATCTCTATTCCTTGTTGTTGTACTCATTGTGTCTACTCTTCCTACATGCCTGGACAAACCTTGAGGTCCCTCCATCCATGACTAAATTAGGTGGCATAAAATCTTATTTTATTATTATTGTGTAATTGAGTTGTTGAACAAAAAGTTTTGAATCACTAGTTGATTTTTAGTAGGGTGGAAAAATTAGATCTAACCTACAATTAGAGTGGGTAAAAAATATTTTCATAGAAGAAGAGATGTAGATTCTACATTTATAGATATATCGATACAAATTGTAGCTAGACTTGAAGAATTGGAAACTAGTCAGAGAATTGGATTACCTATTGAGGATGTGAGCGATGAAGAAATTTAGGAAGAAACTATAAGACTTGACACATATATACTTGATCAAATGGATGATAGATTCTTGAGATCCCTAACTATATTTAATACAAGACCACACATTATTTTCTTCTGAACATAATGGAAATCTATGTTTAGATGAATTTATTGATTGTATCTTTGATATAGAAAATTGTTTTGAATATGAAAGTAAAAATGCATATAAAAAGCTAAAAAATAATAGTACTAAATTGGAAGGATGTTCATCATTATGCTGAAATCATTTGTAAATAGATAGATAGAGGAGATGAAAGGAAAATATCAAGTAATAAAACAACATGGTAAATAAATTGAAAGGTAAATTATTTCCTAGTGATTATCAAGTATGTTTGTTGAGGAAAATATATAACTTAAGGTGAAGGGAATTTGAATTAAAAGAGTATACTAAAGAATCCTATAGGTTGGATATTGGACCTTGACATATGGATGATGAGGTGGAGAGAATTTCAAGGTATATGAATGTTTTGAGGACATCTATTCAAGATGAGATTAGTTTTGTAAATATGAAATGTATTAAAGAAGCTTAACATTTGTCTCTTAAAGATGAGAAAAAATTGAACAAGAGATGAGAACATAGAAACATATTAAGATGTGGGAGATTTTGAAGAGGAAGGAAATTCACTACTGAAGGTAGATCCTTTACTACAGGAGGAAGATCTTATTCAAATCCAAATAAAGGAAAATCAAAGTGGAAAGAATAAGTTTCATATTGAGGAAGAAGAGGAACTTATCCAAGAAGTAGTAATTATAGAATAAAATATAGGATTTTGGTCAAGGGAACTTGTTTAAAATGTGTATTAGAAAGCCATAGAGAATTTGACTGCACAAAAAAAAAAATTAAAGTAAGAGAACTATAGCAATAGTAGGAATGATTTATAGAAGAAGAGTCTCTTGATCTTTGAATCAACAAGAAGATAGAGAGGCCTTGATGGTTATAAAAACTCCATGTAATGAGGGGTCTAATTAAAAACTAATATCAAAGAAGATTTTATTCAATACAAGATGTAAAGTTGAAAGAAAGTGTTGTAGAGCCATCATTCATTGTGGAAGTTCAAGTAACCTAGCATCAGAGAAATTGGATACTAAATTATAAATACCAAGGATGAAGAACTTTAAGCCTTATTATCTTGAATGGATACATGATGGTAATAATCTATTGGTAAGTGATGAATGTGTTATAAAATTAAAAATTGTGTACTATGATGATAACACCCTTTGTGATGTTGTGCCAATGGATAGTTGTAATATCTCATTGGGTGGACCATAGAAGTATGACAGACAAGAAAAAATTGATGGTGGATTGAATAAATTTGTTTGGATTATGATCATTGGAGAGATTGTTTGAGAATGGAATTATTTCTAGTTACATTTTATATTAATTGTTTTTCATTGATGTCAACATATTTTTTTATTAATCAGTATACCTATTGATGATCTATACATATAGGTTCAATCAAGACAAAATTTGATGCACTTAAGTATGAAAATATTATGAGATGATTTTTGTGACTCTAAATTATATATTTCTCATAACATGTGTTTTTGAGATTATTTGGTCAAGTTATGAAGGATTTTCTACAAATTGATTAATGTTAGTATTGACAAAGAATTATTTCAAGCATTTTAATTGTTGAATTCCAATGAAACAAAATTCTAGTATGCGATTTAGGATACTTCATGTAGACATTAATTCATAATTATTTGTACATTTTTTGAGGATAATTGGTTTAGAAGTTAATTTTTTCTTAAATAGAGAAAGGTAATTTATTTCCTGGCAGACTCAGTTAGGAAACATGTTGTTTGGATTATTGTGTTTTTTGTTGGATGATAGTGTATTAATTATTGTTATAATGTATTCTATATGCATTCTAGCTAGCACTTATGGAATCACATTGGTTAATGTAATTTATTTTTGTTATTATGATCAAAGAAACATATAAGAAACATATAGGATTTGATTGACAAGAGTAATGAGTGGAATCTAATTTTATGTGATTGAAAGGAAATATACTAGCATAGTTGATGCTCTTGATCAACTCATCTCAATGAATTGTTTCCCATTGATAATTTTTTTTTACTCTTTGGGTTGTTTCCCTTGTTATAATTGAATTATTGGCTAATCAAAGTTGTTGTCCTTTTAGGAATAGAGAAGTGAGATCAAGGAAAGTTCCTTAATGTATGTGCATTCCCCATTTTACCTCTAACAAGGTTTTATGTGTTAGTACATCATCTTGTGGGTTTAATCCTTAGCTAGTCCTTTAAGATAATATAATTTATTTTAAATACTCATTAAATTCATCTGAACTCTATCTGGTGTCACTTTACTTATGATATAGGTAAATTCTATGTTGTATGTTTCATAATTTCGCAATTGCTAAGAGTTTGAAAAAGAGAACATGATAACGAAGTTAAAGAAATTATTTATTGTAGAAATAAATATGTAGAATGAGTGCTACAAATGGAGTGTGAGGTTTTGACATCAAGAGGGAATGTGTGAAATGAATTTTTAGTGTTTTCTTATGTGAGTAGAAAATAAAGAAAACAATATTTATTTGATAGAAATACATATATTAGAGTAGAAAATAAAGAAAACAATATTTATTTGATAGAAATGCATATTTAAATTTCATTATCAAAAAGAAATTTGTAAATATTTGCATAATCTACTGAATTGTAAGGTAAGACTTTGGTGCTTTGTGATGTTAGTGATTGGGAATATCTCCAATTTTGAATACACTAAGGCAGTCATCTAAATGTAAATAAATAAAAATATATCACATTTATGCTCGTCTCATAATAAAAATAATCCACTTACATTCCTCTTCATACACATTACCAAATCACACACATAGAGATAATCATACACAACAAAACTATCATTTTCTAAAGTAGAAAATTTTACATCCCAAGGAGGATCCCACCTCTTTCAACCCATGCTCTAAGGTTTCTCTTTTCATATGGATGAACTTGACCTTCACAACCCATTCCCAAACATTGCACACCATGAAGCTTGAATTAATACTCATGTACAATATCACCAATCATTCACATCCACATAAAATAGATTTATAGATAATGAGATAAAATCCAAAAAGCTTACCTTCAAAAATCTTCAACAAAATACCATGACTTGTTCCAATTCTCCTCGCATTTAACAAGAAATCCAAAATAATAAACAATTCAAAATCCCCCAAAAGAAGAAATTCCTCCACCAAATAACTTCCTTCTCATTTTCAAATGGGAGATAAATAAGAATTGCCCACTCCTTATGGTGTTACACTATGGTCAAAAGAAAAATCAATTAGAATATTTGTCACTCATTGAATGGGTTTTATTAAGTACATTCATTTTTTTTGTTTCTAAATTTTAAAGCTCTATTGCATAATCTAACATGACAAATATTTAAGTTCATTGATGATCTCAATCATTAAAAATCATTTTTATTAAAATAATTATTTATTATAATTATAAACTATCAAATGTAATGAGAAAATTTTAACTATTTGTTATTGAACAATAGATTAATTATAAATATAAAAATATATTTTTAAAATTAAGAAAATCAAATTGTATATGGATAGATTGAATTGTAACATTATTATATGAAAGCTTATTTGACATGTTTCACTTGAATGACAAATGATTGGTATTAAAAAAATTATATGACTAAACATTGAGGAATATTAATACACAAATGTGTTACATAAAATTTATGTATATATACACATAGAGAGGATTACAAATAGTTTTTGGTATACTAACATCCAACATAAGTACTATAACAATCATAAACCATAACATTACAATATGCATTAAACAAACGCACTTATTTGATAAGTTGCACTTCAAATATGGTTGAGCAAATGGAAAATTTGAAATAATTGATAGGTGACTCAAAGAATTTTTTTTATAGATATATCCAAAAATTTATTAATGACATATATACATAACTACAATAACAACAATAGGTTGTTACACAACTAGTTTCATATTTAAACAGAATATTGGCCTTACACATGCATTACTAAATGTAGGACTTTCACATTGAAATAGACCCTTTCCCTTAGACTTGATATAGTAAATACAATTCCATATTCTAAAAAAAAGAATGAGAAGACTAAATCAAGGCCAAATGGGTAACCTCAAGGTAGGAAAGGCAAGACTATCATGTTTTCTAGGCATGGTGATACCAAATTTTCAGTCATGTCCAACTCTCCTTCTAAAAATCACCCAAAGTAGTGCATGGAGTAAGTGATGGTAAGCCTAAGAGTGGTGAAGGCCATGGCATCTCCAATACATCCTCTACATCCTTCTCTAAAGGGAAGCATAATAAAAAATTCCTTGTCATGGAAAAAGTCAACATCTATACTTGTGAATATTTCTAGCTTGAATTCTAGTGGATCTTTCCACACAATGGAATCTCTTGTGAAAGCCCAAGCATTGATGATAATCCTACTTCTTTGAGGAATGAAGTAGCCATCAATAGTGGAAGGTTTTCTTGAGTTGATGGGTAAAACCTCAATGTCTATTTCATTATAGACCCAAGATATTACATGCTTTCAAGATCACTAGTTTTTGTACTGCCTTCTTTCCTACAATTCCTTCGATTTCCTCTTGCACTTTCTTCACAATAGGATGGTTTCCAATTACTAATCTTATCACCCATCCTAATTTAATGGCTGATATTTCTATAAAAGCCACAAAAGATCTTGAAAAAACACATTCAAAAGTAGAAATTTACAAAAACCATAAAGACCTATACTCCATAACCCCAAATTTAGGGTTGTTCAAACTAGGCCTTGAGATCACTAAAACCTACATAATTAAAAATAATAATAAATAACTATCACATAATTAGAAATTTATAAAATCTATAAAGACCCACACCTTATTACCAAAAATTTCACTAATATTTTGAACCACAAACCAAGGTTCAAAGAATGGGCCTTGAGCTTACTAGAGATTATATAATTAAAAATTAAAATAACCTTGGAAGTACTTGGAAGCATTGAGATTAATAAATATTTAGTTTAATTAAGAAGATAAGATTTTTACAGAAATGAGATGACAAGTAAAATAATTGGTGCAAGTACTACTTGAAGATAAAGTGGCTAGTAATGGTGAAAATAAATGATAACAAGGAGATGATGCATCAAGAGTCTAAACTAAATGGAAAGGAGTCAACAATAAAGAGGTGATAGTAGTTATTAAGAAAACAATGAGAACAAGTTGATGATAATTCAAAATTTTAAGTTAAATGAAAAGGAGAGCGTTAATTGGTGCAAGTATTTCTTGATGATGAATAAAGGTTACTAATGATGAAAATGAATGGTATTAGGAAGATAAGGAATAAGAAGCTTGTAAAATAAACAGAAAAGGAAAAGGGTTATTTTTCTCAAGGATAGAGAGATGCTAGTAGTGTTGAAAATCATGAGAACAAGACAATAATGTATAAGAAGTTGAATATCAATATCCTAGATGGATAGTTGACTTGGCTTTGATTATGGATTTTCTCCATCTCAGTCTTTGTTTTGAGTCTATGGCATAGAAGAGATGAATGGATTTGGCTTATTTATGGCTTAATCTTTCTTGTTCCATAACAAAAAACCTATATCATTGTAGGGATGTTCTTGACCTAAAATAGGAAGAAGTAAGCTAAATAAAAATGAGAAGGGTATCTTATATAAATAGTACTAAATGATGATGAAGGACTAGTAAGGATGAAAATGAACAAGAATAAGGGGAAAATAGATCCAAAGTTCAAGCTAAATGGAAACAAGGAGGGTATCTTATACAAGCATTCTTAAAGTTGAGGAGAGGCAAGTAATGTGAATATCCTTGTGGTCCTCTAATATTTTAGAAGCAATTTTGTCCAAAGATTTTTGTGCCATTTGCATCCCTTACTTTATTCCTTCCAAATCAAGCCAATCCAAAAATGTAATGAACTCCCCAATGTTGATACTTCCCATAAAGTTCAACATCTCCAAGAACAACTCTTTAATCCCATTCCCACTATCATTCAAATGGTACTCATCAAATGACATGTTAGTGAGGATTCACCAAATATGCACCTCTATAACATTCATAAGAACTTTGCTCAAATTAATGGCCCATCCCCCATAATGAATTTATTTCCACACCAAATATAGATCATAAGTTATCTCCTACTCTAGAATGGGCACGAAAGACTACAAACTTTTAGGGGTCATTTGGTTCTTACAATATGATTTGGGAATTGGCATTTCAAATTTTGAATATGGAATCCATATTTTAGTTTTAAGAATTTAGTTTGGGACTATTTGGTTCACCAAGAATTGATTATGAGAATACACATTTCATCCTTTTGGTTGCACATTTTTGGAATTGGAATATCAATTAGAATAAGCATTTATTTATTTATTTATATTTGAAATGAAAGAAATATTCTTTGATGGTTAAAGTAAAAGGAAATAATAAGTGATATCAACATTATACATATTTAATTTCATAGCATATGGTAGTATTTATTGAAATAATACACATCAATAAAAGGAAATTTGTTTTAAAAATGGGTTGACAAAGACTAAAATAAAAGCAATATGAGTTGTAGAGTTATGACATCCTCTTGTAGCTCTTTTCACACATTGTTCTATGAATTGTCATGTACCCAATACTCTATCTTAATAGTTTAAGGTCTTCTCCTTAGGAATTAGGCTCTATTTATGTATACTAAATTTTTTATTTTCATTGAATGCAACCAACTTACTTGATGTAAACTAATCAAATACATACATACACTGCACTAGATCTCATAATCAATTAAAGAATAATAACTTAAAGTGCATATTATAATGCACAAATTTTTGTGTTTAACAATGAATGGAGTAGGCAATGTACTATGAGTATTAGGGGATAGTGAGGAATCAAAACAACATTGACTCTTATATCTTTCTATCTCATGGTGGTTTCCTTTGCATCGATAATAATGATGTTATTCTTCAGATTTTGTTCTATAGCCTTTGAAGCCCAAATGAATATCACCCAATAGAGCATAACAAGAGCATTTTTGAGCATATTTAATATGGTTCCATTCTCCATGACATGTTGAATATAGTTCCATTTCTCTTATAGTCATTATACTAAATACAATACCATATTCTATACCAAAAAAAGTGAGGACTAAATCAAGGGCAAGTGGGCAACCTCAAGGTAGGAAAGGTGAGAAGGTCATGTTTTCTAGGCATGGTGATACCAAATTTTTCAGTCACATCTAACTTTACATCAACATGCCAGTCAAAATAGTGCATGAACTAAGAGATGGTAAGCCTAAGTGGTGAAGGGCATGGTAGCTCTAGGACATCCTCTACATCTTGCTACAAAGGGAAGCATATAAAAAAACTCCTTTTGTTTTAGAAAGTCAACATCTTTACTCATGAATCTTTCTGGCTTGAATTCTAGTGGATCTTTCTATCAGTGGGATCTCTTTCCAAAGCCTAGCCATTGATGATAATCCTACTTCTCTCAAGAATGAGGTAGCTCTCAATAGTGGAAGCTTGTGTTAACTCATGGGGAACAATTAAAGGCACTACCGGGTACAACCTCAATGTCTTTTTAGCCACACACCCAAGATATTCCATGATTCTAAGATCACTACATTTTACCACCTTCTCTCTCCTTACAATGCCTTCAATTTCCTTCTACACTTTCTTCACCACATGAGGGTTTTCAATTATTAAGTTTATCACCCATCCTAATGTAGTGGTTGATGTTTCCATTGCACCCACAAAAAGATCTTGAAAACACAACCATTCAAATGCATAAATTTACAATAATTCTAAGGACCACACTAAAGATGAGAATCAACAAGAACTAGTTAGGATTTAATGAATGAGGAGAGCAGCTATATTAGTAGGAACAAGGACATCTTACAAAGAGAAATATGAAAGATGAGAATCAACAAGAACTAGTGAGCAGTGAATGAGGAGAGAAGTGATATATTAGTAAGGTAGGGGCATCATACAAAAACCATGGCCTTGATGTGTTAAGCATGTTAGTTTTAGGTAGCTTGGATAGCTATTCATCCACATGTGATTAATTGGAAAATAATTGTTAGAGTTGTGAAAAATAATTATTTGTTAATTAATTGATTCCTTCTAGAAACCACTAGTAACCTATTGGTTAGGTTGTTTTAATCAAGAAGCAACTAGAAACTTCTTGGTTGAGTTGTCTTGATCAAGAAGCAACTGGAAACCTCTTGGTCAAGTAGAATAAAAGGGAGTCAATGGATGCATTTGGAGAATAGAATGGTACAAAGAACAACAAGAGTCATAAGAAGTATTTGCATTGTTAGCAAATGAGTTTGTGGTGATAGAGAATAGTCTAGCCATGTTAGCAATTTTTGAGTGATTGTAAATAGTCTTGTAGTGTTAGAAAGGGTGCTATGATAGCATTGGGAATAGTAATCAAGAATATCAGTAGAAGAAATTAGGAGGTTGTTTGAATTCTGCAAGTGAGAGGAAAGGAATTTTGTATCTCCTAATTTGTAGAAGTTAATTTATTTTCCATCTAGAGAATTGGTTTTCCCTTAGGGGTTTTCCAAGGACAATTGGTTCAAAATTATTGTGTTCTCTGTGGTCTAAATTTCTTTTCATATTTAATTAGTGAAGTTGCAATTTTTTTATTTTTCAATATTAGCTATGGATTTGTTTCCAATAGTTTAATAAACATTTACGATAGGAGATTAATAACCAGTGACTACAATAGTGTTAATTTTTACATGGTATTAGAGCATTATTGAGGGAAGAAGAGTTTTTCCCTAGGAAATAAATTGTGATCTCTTCAGATTTATTATTGCTTTAATCCCTTAAGATTACTTTATCTAGTTTGAGAGATCAAGATAGATTGTATGCCACCTCTAATTTTTGTGTTTGGAAGGCCAAAATTTCTTTATTGTTGGAAGAGAATGGTACCAAATATTATGCTACCATTGGTATAGTTATATGTATAAATGCTATACAGCTTGCAACATATACAAAGGATGATGTCAAAATGAGGAGGATTATCCTTGATGGTGTCAAGCATCATATTGTTCCAGATATCATGAGGATAGATACAACAAAGAAGATGTGGGATGCAACTCTAAATCTATACTAGAATGTTACCACCAATTGGAAGATGATTCTCAGAGAGAAGCTAAAGAATACCTAGATGAACTAGGGAGAAGATGTTACAAGTTACTTCACCAGGATTAGACTTGTCAAGGATGAGTTAGTAGCTGTTGGAGATAGTCCCAATGATGATGAGCTAGTGAGAATAGCCCTAAATAGGTTTACTAAATAGTGGAGTGTCTTTGTTCAAGTTGTTAGTGGATGAGATACCTTATCAAGTTTGGATTGACTATGGACCAATTTCACTCAAGAGGAATTTAGACTAAGTCTTGTCAATGTGACCAACAAGAGTTAGAAAAGTGAGGTGGAATAGGAAAATGTTGCCCTATTAGGGAAAGGGAAGGAAAAGAAGGGATCTAGCTCACAAAGTGAGAAGAAGAAGAACTTTCCTAAGGATAAGTGCTTTATATGTCATGAGTATGGTCACTATATTAGTGATTGCCTAGAAAGGAAGAAGGCAAAGAAGCAAGCAACAACTTTAGTAAGTGTAAAAGAACTCTCCAGAAGATTAGAAGATCAGTTTGCACTTATAGCTGCTATGGTGAGCTCAACCTCATAGACTATCTGGTATATAGATAGTGGGATGTCATTTCATATGATAGGAGTTAGAGAGTACTTCTCTAGTTATAAGGAGGAGAGCACCAATATCCAAATTTCTATGGGAAACTTGCCCAAACTCAACCTAGTTGGGAAAGGGACTATTTAGTTTTAGAGGGAGAATGGCAAGATAGTTCCTATTCATGATGTGTTGCATGCGTTAGGCTTAGGTATGAATTTTATTTCCACATTTTTCTTTAGGATAGGGGGTATAGTTTACTCTTTAGAGAGACAAATGTGTTGATTAAGCACAAGGATTGGAAATCACCCATAGCTATTGGAGTTAGGAGTGGTCACCTTTATAAGTTGCAATTTGATACTCTTAAGGCACTCATGAGCATCACTAATCCTAGAGATTTTTGGAGAGCTGTGGCATATGAGGATGAGCCATATTCATCACGGAGCACTCAACTTGCTTCATGAGATAGTGATAGGTGTTCCAAAGGTGAACATAGAGCATGATGATATATGTAAGGTATGCCTATTGGGCAAGCAATGACACCACATCTGAAGGTGTTCTTGATCTAGTACATTAAGATCTATGTGGACCTATGTTGATGAAGTCTCTAAGAGGATATGAGTACTATGTTAATTTTATTGATGATTTCTTGAGGAAGACCTAGATATACTTCTTGAAGATCAAGGATGAGGTTTTTAATTGGTTCCAAGAGTTCAAGGCTCTAGTGGAAAACTTGACTAGAAGGAATATAAAGGTTCTTCGATCAGACAATGGAGATGAGTACAAAGGAAAGAACATCCAGGAGTTTTATACTAGGGAAGGAATCAAGAGAGAGTGGATAGTTCCTCACAATCCATAGCCAAATTGAGTTGTTTAGAGGAAGAAATAATCTATATTAGAGGCGGCAAGAGCCATGCTACATGACCAGGATATGGCCTGCTACCTATGGGCAGAGGCATGTAGTACAATAGTCTACATTCATAATAAGGTTCTACTAGGGAGGATGATAATAGAGGAAGCTTTCATAGGTAATAAGCCCGATGTTATCCATTTTAGAATATTTGGAAGTTCAACATATTTCTATATTCTAGGTGATACATGTACCAAGTTAGATAATACTATAGAGAAGAGGTACTTTGTTGGGTACAATGAAACCTCAAAGGCATATAGGATTTTTATCCTTGAGACTAGAAGAATTATTCTCAGATGTGATATGAAGTTGATTGAGGACAAGGCATTTAGAAGGTCCAAAGATTTACAAGTAGATGATTAGAGTGAGGAACCAATAGAAGCTCTAGGGCCTATTCAAGGGCAATAAAGTAAAATTATAGTTACTAGTACAAGTGTAAGCTTAGGTGGTGAATTTTCATAGAGTACGGAGTAGCAGGTGCAATAGGAAATGCATCTAGAAGACTTAGAGGTTGATATCTCATCCTCTATAGTTGGTAGTAAGAATTGTGAAGTTCAAGAGACACCAAGGGATACTCAAGAGTTTGTGGGAGCTCTAAGGAAGAGTACTAGATATTAGAGACAACCAACCAAGTTTAATGACTATGTGGCACTAGTTAGCCAATTGGTAGATAGTGAACCTTCTAGCTATCAAGAGGCTATAGAGCATCATGTATGGTAGGATGTTATGTTTGAGGATTATAAGTCAATAACATAAAATGATGTGTTGGAGGTAGTTCCTAAACCAATAGATAGAGAAGTTATTGGATCACGGTGGATCTATAAGATAAAGCATGGTGTAGATGGTAGCATCAAGAAATACAAGGCAAGGTTCGTGGCCAAGGGGTTCTCTCAGAAGGAGGAAATAGACTACAAGGAGACATTTTCTCAAGTGGCCAAGTATACTTCTATAAGAGGTATGATATCATTTGTAGCATAAATGGGATGGAAAATATAACAAATGGATGTCAAGACAACATTCCTTAATGGTGAGTTAAAGGATGATGTATACATAGAGAAACCAAAAGACTTTGTAGCACACAACAAAGAGACCCATGCATGTAGATTGATCATATATTTTCAAGGTGAAGGTATCAAGTTGATGGGCTATACTGATGCAAATTGGGTAGGAAGTACAATAGGCAAAAGGAGCTCTTCATGGTGTTGTTTCAGTTTGGGCTTAGGAGTTGTATCATGATTCAACAAGAAGTAGAAATCTGTTGCTCTAAGTTTAGAAGAACTGGAATACATAGCAGTGAGGATGGAAATATGTGAAGCTATATGGCTTTGAAAGTTGTTAGTAACCTTTTTTGGTCAGAAGGTTGAGACTACTATGATACACTGTAAAAATTAGAGTTGCATCAAGTTGTCTAAGAATCTAGTGTTTCATGATAGGTCTAAACATATAGACATTAGATTGACTTCATCAGAGATTGTGTACAATGGCAGATTTTTCAACTACAGTACTTACCTATGGAGGAGCAGGTAGTATACATTTTGACAAAGACAATAGGGAAGGAAAAATTCATCTTCTTCAAAGATAAGTTGGGTTTCATGCAGAACAACTTCCTCACTAAGAAGGAGTGTTTCTTTTAGGTAGCTTGGAGAATTGTTCATCCACATGCGATTAATTGGAAAATAATTGTTAGAGTTATGAAAAATAATTATATTTTAACTAATTGACTCCTAGAAACCACTGGTGACCTATTGGTTAGGTTATTTTAATTGAGAAGTGACTAAAAACTTCTTGGTTAGGAAACAACTAGAAACATCTTGGTTGAGTTGTCTTGATCAAGAAACAACTAGAAGCCTCTTGGTTAAGTAGTATAAAATGGGGTCAAGGGAAGTATTTGCAAAAAAAAATAGTATAGAGAACAAAAAGAGTTGTAAGAAGTATTTGTAGTGTTAGCAAATGAGTTTGCAGTGATAAAAAAAAGCCTTGCAATGTAAGCAATGAGTTTACAGTGATAAGAAATAGTCTTGCAATGGTAGCAAGGACATAATGATAGCATTGGGGGTAGTAGTGCAGAATATTATTAGGAGAAATTAGGAGGTTGTCTAAATTCTACTAGTGAGAGGAAATGAATTTTGTATCTCTTGATTTGTTGAAGTTAGTTTATTTTCCATTTGTAGAACTGGTTTTCCCTTAGGAGCTTTTCCAAGGATGATTTTTTCAAAAATGTGTTCTCTGTGGTCTAAATTTCTTTCCATATTTTATTGGTGAAGTTGCAGTTATGTTATTATTCAACATTAGCTATGAATTTGTTTCTAGAAGTTGAATAATTGTTTACAATAGGAGATTAATAACTAGTGGCTACAACAATGTTAATTTTCACATGGTATTAGAAAATTGTTGAGGGTAGAAGAGTTTTACCCTAGGAAAGAAATTGTCATCTCTTCATATTTATTATCACTTCTTGAGATGGCTTTAGCTAGTATAAGAGATTAGGATAGATTAGATGGTGCCTCTAATTTTTATGTCTAGAAGACAAAAATTTCTTTATTGTTGGAAGAGAATGGTATAAAAGATTATGCTACCATTGGTATAGTTATACTTAAAAATGTTATATAGCTTGCAACATATAAGAAGGATGATGCCAAGATGAGGAGGATTATCCTTAATGGTGTCAAGCATCATATTATTCCACATATCATGAGGCTAGATATAGCAAAGAAGATGTGGGAGATAGTCCTAGTGATGATGAGCTAGTGGGAATAGTCCTAAATGTGTTTCCTAAATAGTGGATTGTCTTTGTTCAAGTTAGTGGATGAGATACCTTACTGAGTTTGGATCGACTATGGAACAATTTCACTAAGGAGGAATTTAGACTAAGTCTTGTCAATGGGGCCAACAAGAGTCAAACAAGTGAGGTGGAACAGGAAAATGTTGCCTTAATAGGGAAAGGGAGGAAAAAATAGGGATCTAGCAAAGGATTTAGCTCACAAGGTAAGGAGAAGAACAACCTTCTTAAGGTCAAGTGCTTTGGATGTCATGAGTATGGTTACTATGTCAGTGATTACCTAGAAAGGAAGATGGCAAAGAGGCAAGCAACAACTTCAACAAGTGTAAAAGAACTCTCCAAAAGAATGGAAGATGAGTTTGCACTTATATCTTCTATGGTGAGCTCAACCTCATAGACTATTTGATATATAGAAAGTGGAGCATCATTTTATATGATATGAGTTAGAGATTACTTCTCTAGTTATAAGGAGGAGAGCATCGATATGAAAATTTCTATGGGACAGTTGTCCAAAATCAACCTAGTTGGGAAAGGGATTGTTCAATTTTAGAGGGAGAATGGAAAGATAGTTCCAATTCATGATGTGTTGCATGTGCCAGACTTAGGTATGAATTTTATTTCCATATCTATTATTCATGATAGGGGTTATAATGTACTCTTTAGAGGGATAAATGTGCTGATTAAGCACAAGGATTGGAAATCACTCATAACTATAGGAGTTAGGAGTGGTCATCTTTTTAGGTTGCAATTTAATACTCCTAAAGCGCTCACGAGCATCACTAATGCTAGAGATCTTGGAGAGCTATGTCATAGGAGGATGGGCCATATTTATCATGTAGCACTCAAATTGCTTCATGGGATGGTGACAGGTGTTCTAGAGGTGAGCACAGAGCATGATGATATATGTAAGGGATGCATGTTGGGGATGTTTGCAGAAGCATCTTTTCCAAGGAGTGACACACAATTTGAAGGTGTTCTTGATCTAGTACATTTAGATGTATGTGTACCTATGTTAATGAAGTCTCTTAGAGGATATGACTACTATGTTACTTTTATCATTGATTTCTCTAGGAAGACCTAGATATACTTCTTGAAGACCAAGGATGAGTTTTTTAGTTGTTTCCAAGTGTTCAAGGCTATAGTAGAGAACTCTATAGGAAGGAAGATAAAGGTTCTTTATTCAGACAATGGAGATGAGTACAAAGGAAAGAACTTCCAAGAGTTCTACTAGGGAAGGAATCAATAGAGAATGGATAGTTCCTCACAATCTACAGTGGAATAAAGTTGTTGAGAGGAAGAACCAATCTATAATCGAGGTGGAAAGAGCTATGCTACATTACTAGGATATGCCCCACTACCTATTAGTAAAGGCATGTATTATAGTACTCTACATTTAGACTAGGGTTCCACATAACATGCTAGGGAGGACAACACCAGAGGAAGCTTTCATAGATAAGAAGCTTGATGTTAGCCATTTCAAAATATTTTAAATTTTGGCATATTTTAATATTCTAGGTGGTACATGTACCAAGTTAGATTAGACTATAGAGAGGGGGTACTTTGTTGGGTACAATGAAACCTCAAAGGCATATACAATTTTTATCCCCAGGACTAGAAGAATTATTGTTAGATGTGATGTCAAGTTGATGGAGGACTAGGAATTTAGAAGGTCTAGAGATTTGCTAGTAGATGATTAGATTGAGTATCTAATAGAAGCTCTAGGGCCTAGTCAAGGGCAACAAAGAAAAAGTATAGGTACCAGTACAAGTGTAGAATTAGGTGGTGAAGTTTCATAGAGCATGGAGCAGAAAATGCATAGGAAATGCATCTAAAAGACTTAGAGGTTGATATCTCATTTTCTATAGTTGGCAGAAAGAACCATGATATTTAAGAGACACTAAGGGATACTCAAGAGTTTTTCGGAGCACCTAAGAAGAGTATGAGATAGTGGAGACAACTAGCCAAGTTTAGTGACTATGTGGAACTAGTTAGTTAGTTGGTAGATAGTGAACCTTCTAGAAATCAAGAGGTAGTAGAGCATTAGGTATGACAGGATGCTATGGTTGAGGAGTATAACCCAATAATGCAAAATGATGTATGGGAGGTAGTTTCTAGACAAATAGATAGAGTAGTAGTTGGATCATGTTGGATCTATAAGATAAGGCATGGTGTAGATGGTTGCATCGAGAAATACAAGGGAAGGTTCCTAGCCAAGGATTTCTCTCAGAAGGAGGGAATAGACTATGTAGAGATCTTTGATCCAGTGGCCAGGTATACTTATATAAGAGCTGTGATCTCATTTACAACACAAATGGGATGGAAGATATATCAAATGGATGTCAAGATAGTGTTCCTTAATAGTGAGTTAAAGGAGGAGGTATACATAAAGTAACCAAAAGGATTTGTAACACATAACAAAGAGCCCCACATGTGTAGATTGATTACATATGTTCAAGGTAAAGGTATTAGGTTGATGGGCTATATTGATGCAAACAGGGCAAGAAGTACAACAGACAAAAGGAGCACTTCGAGGTGTCGTTTCAGTTTGGGATCAGGAGTTGTATCTTGGTTCAGTAGGAAGCATAAATCCATGGCTCTAAGTTTAGAAGAAGTAGAATACATAGAAAATACCATGGCGACATGTGAAGCTATATGGCTTCAAAAGTTGTTAGTAGCCTTGTTTGGTTAGAAGGTTAAGACTACTATGATACACTGCGACAATCAGAGTTACATCAGGTTGTTTGAGAATATTGTGTTTCATGATAGATCAAAACACATGGACATCAAATATCACTTCATCAGAGATTGTGTATAATGGGGGGTTGTTCAGCTATAGTACATACCTACAGAGATTCAAGTAGTAGACATTTTGACAAAGACATTAGGGAAGGTGAAATTCATCTTCTTCAAAGATAAGTTGGGTGTCATGCAAAATAGCTTTCTCACTGAGAGGGAGTGTTAGTTTTAGGTAGCTTGGACATCTATTCATCCATATGATTAATTGGAAAATAATTGTTAGAGTTATGAAAAATACTTTTTTGTTAATTAATTGACTCTTTCTAGAAACGACTAGTAACCTATTGGTTAGGTTGTTTTAGTCAAGAAGCAACTAGAAACTTCTTGATTGTTTTAGTCAAGAAGCAACTAGAAAATTCTTGGTTAGGAAACAACTAGAAAATTCTTGGTTGAGTTGTCTTGATCAAGAAGCAACTAGAAACCTCTTGGTTAAGTAGTATAAAAGAGGGTCAAGGGAGGCATTTGGAGAACATAATAGTATAGAGAAAAACAAGAGTTGTAACAAGAATTTGTAGTGTTATCAAATGAGTTTGTAGTGATGGAAAATAGTCTTGTAGTGTTAGCAATGAGTTTGCAATGATAGAAAATAGTCTTGCAGTGTAAGCAAGGGTGCAGTGATAGCATTAGGGATAGTAGTGGAGAATATTAGTAGGAGAAATTAGGAAGTTGTCTGAATTTTTCCATTGAGAGGCAAGGAATACTATATCTCTTGATTTGTTGAAGTTAATTTATTTTCCATTTGAAAAAATAGTTTTCCCTTAGGGGTTTTTATAGTGATGATTTGCCCAAAAATATTTTGTTCTTTGTATTCTAAATTTCTTTCTGTCTTTTATTGGTGAAGTTGTAGTTGTCTTATTTTTTGATATTAGTTTTGAATTTGTTTCCATCAATTTAATAATCATTTAAAATAAGAGATTAATAACCAATGACTTCAACAATGTTAATTTTCACACATCTATCATAATGATGGAGTCATTGGCCTGCATCTAGAAGAGGGCATCAATGATGTCCTCTTTCTTCTCCTTGTCAAGTATTAATGGAAACTTTTTCCTCCTCTCCTTGTGGTCCTCTAATATTTTGGAAGCAACTTTGTTCAAGGATTGTTGTCCCCTTTGCATGGCCCTCTTTACTCCTCCCAAATCAAGCTAGTCCAACCATGGAATAAATTCCCCAATGTTGAGACTTCCTACCAAGTGCAACAACTCTAGAGAAAACTCTTTGATCTACTTCCCACTCTCATTCAAATAGTATTGATCAGATGATATGCCAGAGAGGATTCTATACATGTGTGCCTCTATAACAACCACAAAAATCTTGCTCAAATTAATGGCTCATTCCCCACAATGGCTATCCTTGCACACAAAATGTAGAGTGCAAGTTAGCTCCTCCTCTAGAATGGGTTTGAAACACTCCACTCTCTTGGGACTAAACAACTCCACCATGCACAACTTCTTCTTCTATCATAAGATGTGAAAGCCATATCCTTGTAGTCATAGGCATAGTACTTTCCTGTAGATATTTTGGGTCGATTGGCAAAGATTGAATCCTAGGTTCTCAATATCACTTTTTCCATGGTGGAAGAAGAAACTATAATTGTTGGAACATAACCCAATCTTAATGTGAAGATGGGTCCATACTTGTTAGAAAAATGTGCAAGATTGAGGTGGGGAACCCTTCTCAACTGGGACAAGTTTCCCACAATAGGCCAAGTGGTTGGCCTCGGTGGAAATCTTGAAGATGCACCTTTTCTCTACCTCCTATGGAAGAAAATTGATAGTACCACCAAAAATGTAGCAATGGTGGTGATGAATTTAGGAGCTTTTGCATTTTGAAACAACTTGGAATAATCCATTTTGGAAGGAGATGAGAGGAGTGTGTTTCACTATGTTAGCTTTAGCTCCTTTGTTGAAATAATTATGCCATATTTTATTATGATGTTGAAGCAATTGGGCCATTTTAGGTTATGATGGTGAAAAAAGTGTTTTTCTTTTCTTAATTCTCATAAGCCAATGCTTGAGATTAGACCAATATGCAAAAGATGTCACATGCCAAAGAATTGACTATCAAAGTTTTCCAAAGAAGATGGAGTGTTTCATGTGTGGGAAACATGCATTTTTTTTTGAACTCTTTATATTTTATGAAAAATTTAATGTTGATCAATTTCGTTTAATTTTTTTTTGAAAACTAGGCCATGTTGCATATAGAATGATTTGGCATATACAGAGAACATTCTAGAACTCACTATTTAGATTAATGCCCCTAGTGCTCCATTCTATAGGATGAGCCCATTAGAATATTAAGGTTGGTTCATGCAGAGACAAGGAGAGTCTATGCTCCTCCAACTAGAGGGAAGGAAGGTAGCTCTTGCTATCCTAGAGGACCCCAAACCAACTATAGTTAGGAAATTAGGAGGTGTCTCCCACCTTTGGCAGATCAGTGTAGTTGAAAACAAAATAGATTTATTCTAAATTTTTAAACATTTACTAGGTGCAAGGTTTCAACATCATAAGGGATGAGGTTTGGGTTGTGCCCTAGATGATTTTGATGGCATGGATGCCCTTAAATCCTTGACTCTAAGCTGAAGATATTTCAAGCACAAGTGGGCATGTATCAGATTCATTCTTTGTTGAGTTGATATGTACCCTCCATTAAAAAAACTAAAAAAAAACTGATGGGATGTGTTGATATTTCATATCTCAAAAAAATATTCACCACCACATAGATTATTTTGTAAAGAAATGACACAGAGGAAACACACTAGCTAGATTTTGTTTTGAATTATTGTAGCAAATCTATATCCCATGGAAGAATTAGTACATGTTGAGGCATAATTTGACAATCCATTCAATTTAAAGTTAAAATGGCCAGTTAAAATCAACTCTTTTGAGGTTGCAAAGTGCAATGTTTGCATATGTTTATGAAACATATCTTTCTTGTGTTATTTTCTCCAAAATAAAATACATGTCTATACAATGATAGAATGATTGAGTTCTAAATGTTTATTCTTAGCATGATTTATTTCATATGTTTTCCCTATCTTATGTTTTCAGCTTTGATCATTCTCTTTTGGCATATGTAAAGTCCAAGTCCATTTGTGTTAGACTAAAACATTGTTTATTGCATATATCAAAACTTAATGAAAATGAAACTTTTCATTATCTTTTTATTCGATTTTATTTTATGTTTCCAACTTTTCAATCACATTCATATTGATCAAAATTGGAAAATTAAAAAATCACATATATTTGTGATGTATTCAATAATAATAATAATAATAATAATATTGTTTTCAAGTGTATAGAATAACAACTAGTAAATAAATTCATTAAAATATAATTAAGATGAGAACTATTTTGGGTTATAATTGTAATAATAGTACAAGCATATAAAAAATATGGAAACACATATACTACAAGCAAAATATTTTACATTCTTCTTCCAATGCTATTGTATACATTAAAATGATTGGACTTTAAAAGCGTTCAATTTTTTTATAACTTAAAATAATGTTTTTAATAAACTTAAATATAATAATTTTTGTATAAGAATTTGCAAAGAGATAATAGCATTTGGTTGGTTCTTATTTTGATAAGTAAAATAGTTTATATTTGAATAGAAGTAGGGCAATTTTTCCACAATATTTGAATTAATGAAAGGTAGGTAAATAAATTTAAACATACAAGTTGGACTCGAACATTTGTACTTTAGTAGATTCAAAATAGAAAAAAAATTTAAAAAATAAAGATATATCTTGAAGAGAGAAATACTAGTAATATGAAGTTTTTATCCAAACTTGTTTTAAAAAAGTATATATTTGAGATAATAAGTTTTGATAGTTGTTCTCTATGAAATCTATGTATTTTTTTAAGATTAGGCAAAACCCACATCTATGATTTCAATGATTTTTCTTTCCCTTGATCATGGTGTTTAGATCTAAAACACATTGAATTGAGTACATTGGGTACTGGTTTTCAAGAAAATTATTAGTATTTTTTCTTGGAGAATAAGGAGACTAGCTTCACATCTCTTACCTTGGTCATGCATTTTTTGAACAATTTAGTTTTTATAATGAAGAATATAAAAGAAAATTAACTATTAGATAATGTTTGCAAAATATTCACAATTTAGAAACTACAAAATTATACAAAGTAGTTGAGACACATTTTAACTAATTGCTTGGTTCAAAAACAAGGATTTTGAGATTTATGTGATTTTACAAAAAGATAACTATTGATTATATAGGTACTGTTATACTAGGCTAAGTATTCCAAGTAGTGATTACATAATTATGGTTAGTTACTATCTAGGCTAAATAGGCTAGCTAGGGATTGTTGATGAATTATACTATGGTTATTATATATTAAAAAGAAATCAAAATGGGTGACTGGCTTGAAGGAGCAAACTAGTGATAGAGTCACAATCGGTCAATTTCATTTTGTCCATCCTCATCTCTATTATGAACTTCCCAATTATGGTTTATTTTTGAGATGTTTTCTAATAACATAGAGGTAGTGCTCTTAACGATGATGATTTTGAACAAATGTAGTTAAGGTTAAGGGTCTTTTTGAACATTACAAGCAATGACAAAGCTAAATATTAACAATAATAAACAACATCTTATCTAGTGTAGTACAAGATTGAGTAATTGTACCTATACAATTTTATCTTCTGTAAGGTACAACATTGACCAATTGTGCATATAAGGAAATATATGCATTGGAATACATGTGAGTGCCCATTACAATTTATTTTCTATGAATGCAGATCTAACATATGTAGCCCAACTCTTTATAGGCACAAGACATCATTTAGTGATATATGATTGTACATTTATATGTGTTGGGGGTTATTCTTTAATCATATTCAAGGCAATTTAACAAAGGGAGGAAAATGGGTTTTTGGATAACAAAATCAATTAAAAGGGTTATGAGAATATTATTTGGATACAAACACCTATATCCATTTTTAACCAACAAGATGTGTGTGAATGGAATTGAACCACTCATGTTTGTTAGTACAAAACTACCAGTATCCATTTGGTTTGAGTTTTGAACATATGGGAATTCTTTGATGCTCACATTCTAACGTTGAAGTTTAATTTCTTATTATATCTTAGTACAATAAAAAAAAAATTCAGATGCATAAATATTCCAAAATCTAAATAATAAAACAATAAAACTCACTCAACCCATGCTAAGTGACTTACCTCAAGATCTTACACAAAAATAATACAGACTAGAAAAAATAGGTAGAGTTTGCAATAAATTTTACAAAAACATATCATAAAAGATATTTTTAGAAAGAAACAAACCATACTCCAATAAAATTGGTCTAGTTGATGATTAGCTAGGTTGATTACAAATTCCTATAAAACTATCATCAGATTAGATACAATCAAACTTCTCAATATCTACCTCTACCATATCCAAAATTAACTTCACATTGTAATGTAACTTTGACATACATGTTTGATCCTCAATAGCTTTCATTCTAGAATTTCAACATTCAAGTTTTCAAGTTTCCTCTAGTTTGATTATGATGCATCTCAACTAACTACTCCAATGATATAATTACCCATCAATCTCCAGATTGTGAAAGCACTTGTTGTTTTACAAAATCTAGATAGATATGGACACTTCCAAAGCCATAAACTTGAAGAATATCATGTGTGTGTCCCACTTTAGGGAAAAATTAGATGTCATGTTCTTGTGCATATGTTTCAAATACTTCCTCAATAGCTTTCATTTCAGCATTCAAGTTTTCAAGATTTCTCAAGATCCTGCACAAAAAATAATGTAGCTCAAGTGAAGCTCAACATTAAAATATTATTGCATGAAAACTAACTATGTGAATATCTTTGTTTTAGGCAATGTAGAGAGGCCATAGTTCAATATACAATCTCACTCCATATGCATGTGACATCAAGGTGGAGCTGAAAAAATACAACAAGCTTGCAATTTTGTTAGAGGTCTTTAATTAGGTATTTTAAGTTATAAACCTTCACCCAAATCCCTCAAACTGTTTTAGAGGCCTAATTGATTTCCAAATAGCCTTGATATGACACAAAAGTGAAATTTCCTCTCAAGCTTTCCAAAACACTCCCCCTAAAAAGGGTGGATTTAGATACCCATTAAGTCATACTATAGCATACAGAAATGTTCAATGTGCTCCTTTGGATCATATCCTATTGCTACCATACCGTGGCTAAAAAATGCATGAAAAGAGGGAAATTTAACAAAGAAACTACAAGTTTCTTGTACTCCCAAGACCCCAAATTTTGGAAATCTCTCCTTATGTTGTAAGTGTTCCAAATACCAAAGGAATTAGTCCCAAAATTTTTGTAATCCCAAAGGCCTCAAATCAGTCTCTTACAAACCATTAAAGGTAGGGTTTTCTAAGTCTCTACCTTCCAAGGACATTCAAACTCAATTGAAGGCTATTTCACCTTATCTCCAACATAAAAAAGCACTTCCAATCATTAAACACTAACCTCTAATGCTATAACTCCTATTGTTGCTCCATAGCCATGACTTTCATGCCCTTTTCTTCACAAACTCCAATGACTTGATCACCAATCCCTAGAAATTCTTGTCAAAACATTGTTAGATATGATTTGTATATACTATTACAAGATCATTCCATGAGAATCAGATTCCTACATTCATGGAATGATCAAGATTTCAAATAGAAGCTCAAACTTGTTAATGAAAATAATGAAACCCTTAAAATAGAGACAACAAACTTGAAAGGAATGAACTTCACACAATCCATACAATTGATCAATCCCAATACTATTCTCTCCATACAATTCCTCAAACTTGACTTAATAACATCCCTTACAACTATCCCAACTGATTTGTATTGATTTAAATTCTTATTTATGCCTAAAAATCATAAAATCTAATTTCCCCCCAAAATGGAACTAACCATTGGGATTCAAATATTTTAATTTCCCAACTTACAATTTATTGTATAAAATAATCAATTAACCCACTAAACTTTCCTATTAGGTCCTGAAGGCCAACCTAAGCAATCCTAAACCTTTCTAAGACTCCTAAGGACCTAGTTAACTCCAATATTCCATTATGCCCATATTTCACTATTAAAGATCGTAAGGTCCTTAATAGGCCCTTTAGGATTCATTACATTTTTATCATATTTAAAGCCTTCTAAGGCTATGGTTGGCTTCAACACATGCCAATTAATTTTTTTAAATTCCTCGTTTCCTTTGATCCATCTTTCGTCTTCTTGAGGGATCCTTGCATGTCTTGATGCTCCTACATCACATACGCTGGCCCAATGTAATGGAAGCCAAGGATGTAACTATGCATGTATTGGCATAGTCTCCTTGCAAGGATCCCAAGTAGCTACTATTATTATTAATTTGGGCATCACTATATGATCCAAAATATTATGAAGTACTAAAGCCAATAGTAACTTCTCCCATGTCTCTAGAAAATGTAGCATAGGTATAGGGTCCCTTGGCTCCATGGAATTTGTAGCAACTATTCTCACTGCTAGAAGAATAACTTTAGTGAAGAGTTGAGTGTAAGGAGTTGAAGAAAAAATGTATGCTTCTATGTAAATGTCATAATCTTTTGGCATTATGTTATATTTTTCATTAGTGACAACACTTACTTGATTTGGAATGCTTACCAACCTCATCACTCAGTCTATAGTTTATACTAAGCATTTAGTGGTTACCTTGTAAACTTTGCAGTTAGTTAGTTTACACCGAGCATTCCTAAAGCTACTGAGTAAATACAGGCAATGTGAAGACCAATAGTGTCTAACAAGCTTCTCAGTATCTGCCATGCTTCACATTGTTTATCAAGTAGTAAATTTATGTCATGAAGTTCAATGTAAATTGAGCATTGGAAGAAGTAGTGTTTACTAAGTTAAGCAAGGTAAACTCAATATGCAGTATCTACCGAGTGACACTACATCTACCGAGTCACCAGTGGTTACTGAGTTCAGAATTGCATCAAGTGATTAGTATGGACCAAGCCTTCACTTCTACTGAGTGCATGGCGATGCTGAGTAATGTAGTGGATGCCGTGTATCGGAAGGTCACCAAGTCAGTTTAGTTAACCCTAGTTATTTATTATTGGGTAGACTTTGTAATGTATTTGTTTACTTGTATTTTGGCTGACCTTCCAGTTTTGTAAATTTAAAAGGTATATATTTGATGCAAGAGTATCCTAGGTATAAGGACAATCCAATGTCACCCAAAAAAAATATACCTAGACATAGTTTTAGTTTCATGTGTTTTCATTTCTAGATACCCATTTGGGTCAAATAAAGGTTCCAATTCTCGCAGTTCCACTATTAGTGTTCTAGGTTAGAGTTTTTAAGCACCTTGGAATACATGTAAATGTAGGAAAAATAGGACTATGTAATTGAGCCATAATTATGGTGAGTTAGAAGTTGTAAATTGGAGGTATGATTAAAATTGTAATTTAGAACATTCCAAAAAAAAAAATCAGGTCAAAAGGTTGTACGTTTTGAAAGTTATCGCAATTTTTTGATTTCTGGAGACCTCCTAAGAATGCTTCAAAGTAATGTTTGAGGTACTAAATGACCTTTTATAGGCCTAAAAAATTGGGAACAAGCAAAGATTTTCAATATGGCTATAGAGCACTTTGAGAGCTTTCTAGAAATGTAAACGGTTCATTAATTAGAGCTACAGTTCAAAAGTTACGCCTCTCAGAAGTTTGACTACCATATCTGGATTCTTCTAATTTTGCACTGACTTCTAAAGCGACTTTTGGGGCCTTCCATTTTGGCAGTGGATGGCAACTAGCACTTTCTAGAATGTATTCCTAATCTTTAACCCTTTAGGGTCTATTTAAGAACATTTCTGGCATTCTAAAAGGCAGTTCATAGTGGAGTTTGAGAGAAGGTACTAGAAGAAGAAATTATCTCCAGATTTATACTATTGTAAGCCCATAGGGCATGTTTTGGAGTCTATTCTCTCCGCACTGAGTGTATTAGCATATTTTCATAGTTAATAAAGTTTTCCCTTTCCTATTGTGCCCATTCTATACATGGGTTGTGTCTCCATCAATATGTAAGGTGTATTGCAAGATATCATATGTATGAAGAAATAACTAAGTAATGAAAAGGATATGCAATAGTTTTTCAGTAGTAGTTTAAGGAATACAACAAGGTCAATACAGAGGCAAAAAAGTTATATCCATCACATAAGGTGATCAGTGCATAAAGGATCTTATCAGAAAGCAATTGAAAGTAGATCCACTACTTCATCTTAATAGGTGAATCAATTTTCTAAATCCTCTAAGAGGGTAGACTTAACAGTCTTTGTATAAATCTCCTAACCAAGTGCATACTTCATTGTATGTTTGTAAATCCTTTAACAAGGTGGACCTAGTAGTCCTTTGTGCTCCTAACAGGGTAGATCACCAGAAGTGGTCAATGTAAGCCTTAATAGGCCAACTTTATGCTACAGTATTGAAGTTTTGTGGGTATCATCCCCACCCTAGTTTTACCTTCTATTTGGAAGGTTTTTGGGTCACCAAAATATTGTGTTCTTTTGTGTGATGAATGATTTACCTTTCAATACTAATGTATATAGTAGTATAGATGGATGTGTGATAAATTTAAAGGAAAGTTTTAAAGTTATTGATTCACCCCTCCCCTCTTAGTAACTTGTCATATCCTGAATATTTCCAACAATAATCATGAGGTTCATTCCCCTGTAGAAGCCTCTGTGACAATGATATTACCTCTAAACAATGCAAAGGATATTGGAGTGGTACCCAACCTTGAAATACTCTTATAAGCAATGAAAAAACAAATGTAGATGCAATACATACATTAATATTATTTATGTATATGTATGTATGTATGTATGTATGTATGTATGTATGTATGTATGTATATATATATATATATATATATATATATATATATATATATATGTATATGTATATATATATATGTATATATATATATATATATATATACATATATATATATACATATACATATATATACATATATATATATATACATATATATATATATATACATATACATATATATACATATACATACATATACATATACATACATATATGTATATCTATATGTATGTGTGTGTGTGTGTGTGTGTGTGTGTGTGTGTGTGTGTGTGTGTGTGTGTGTGTGTGTGTGTGTACTATATATACATACACACACACATATGTGTGTGTGTATGTATGTATGTATGTATACAAAGAGATCTTGGCACAAAAAAAATTGATCTAGTTGCATCAATATTCCATAATCCAAATAATAAAGCAATAAAATTCACTCAACCTATGCTAAGTGACTTATCTCAAGATCCTACACAAAAATTATGCAGATTAGGAAAAATGGGCAAAGTTTGTACAAAATTTTACAAAAACATATAATAGTAGATATTTTTAAAAAGAAACAAACCATAACCTAGTTAAATTAATCTAGATTTTTATTAGCTTGCTTGATTACAAATTCTTGTAGAATTCTCATCAAATTAGGTAAAATAAAATGAACAATTAGTTGTTCTTAGTTAGCAGGATTAAAAAGAGTTTTCTAATGTGATAAAATTGCATATACAAATGCTACAAAAAATGATCATTGTGAAATAGTTAATTTCACCATTTTAAAAGGCTTACTTTCTTGGCTTTCTAAATAGAAAAAATTTCTATTTCGCAAGGGTCAATTTTAGAGGCCTATGAAATTGCAAAATAATTTTTTTTAATAATTCAAATAGCTGTCACAATTATTACTACTAGTCCCAATGGATAATTGTCCCTTATACAAGAAAACTATTGTGTGGATGTTGTAATGGTGACAGAATATTGGAAGCTTAAGACATCATAATTATGATGGTGTACTATCACAATTGTGACATCATCAAAATGAACTCTTGCCCCTTTCTTCTTCCAAATTACAAAAATTTTATCTGTCACAATTATGGCCAATTCATGGTTCTATTTCTTGGGTGATGAGTGGCCATCATAATTGTGATGACCTACCGTCACAATTTGGGCCCAAATCTAGTAGTGTCTTTTTGTTCTAGGTCAGCCTCCCATTTTAACTTCTTTTTTATATAAAAAATAATTAGACATTCATCAAACATTACAAATAATGAATGGTGGAGGGAATAATAATAAATAATAGATACTCATACTATATATTTTTGAGAAGAAAACCCTATAGCTCACAAAAGATAGGTTGATTATAATTTAAATTAAAGTTGCACATCAAAGAAATTGAGATCACCACAATAGAATGAGAATATATAGCCACTTGACAAGTAGAAGAATTAAGAATATTGTGTTATGAAAAGAAGCATTTATATTAATTGAGAAAATAGAAAAATTACACTTGGGCAAGGTATTCACTAATTTGGACCCCTCATAAATTGTCATGGTTGTAGAACATGCGAAGAAATGAAAAAAGTGAGATAGATGACAATAGTTAGTAATTAGACATCATTGATCTCACCATGCATTTTGGGTAACTCCCAATTCTTTTTGCATGCATCTAATTATCTACACTCTACATACATGCAAATACAAATTACATTTTTTTTGCATTTTCCATAAACTTAATTATAAACAGTCGTGATCAGTATATACAAGTTAAGTTTGAATAGATAATGTTTTCTGACTTAAGAAAACTAATGCAAATTTTGAGTGTCATTTGGTATCTATCTCATAATGATCCTTTGACTTGTTGATCAAAATGATTTATAATCTTTTTTTTAGGTAAACTAATGTACACAATGCTAAGAGAAGGGACCACAAACAATAGATGGAATTGAAAAGAGGGAAGAGAACATGTAGAGCACTATAGGCTAAGACATAGAAATATGTTTTTTTTTCTTTTTTTTGGGAGGGGGGGCGGGGAGGGGGGGGTGAGCGGGCGGTGGGGGGGGTTATATATACATTTCACAAGTACATGTTTACATGGCACAAATAGCTTTGAAAAACAAAATTCCTTGAAACTGTGTTCAAATTACAAGAAAAAGAAGTGTGAAATCCCCTTCCTAATTCACCTACAATAAGGGGACATAATTTAAATATACATTTTTCATTTTAAACAATTTAGTCTTATTTGTAGGTGTTGACCCATTTTATCTTCTATAAGATATAGAGTATTCTTTTGTAAGAAAAAAATTGCAATAAAGATCATGGACATCCTCTAAAAGAGCACTTATGATGAGGAGCTTCAATAGGAACAAGTTAAATACACAAGAAAGCAATTGTTTGACCAAGCCATAATGTTGAACAATGTGGGTAAATTATATTTCTTAAAAAAGCCTCATAATATTCAAGTGATAGTAATAGGAATGGATAAATACAGACTTCATGAATTTGTCAATACCTTCGACATTTGTGCCATATAAAATTTCTCCTTATAACTCTATTTTTAATTATTTATTTCAACTTTCTTATTATTTTCACTATAGTAATTTTTTTTATAAAAAAATTATAATATATATTTTGTTGATAAAACATTTTAAAATTTCCCCTATTAGAAATCAAACATCATTGTTGTTTAATTGGTAGTCGACTACACCAAATGCAACCACTAGGGGGAATAGATATGTTTACAATGAAAAGTAGTGAGAAAATATTTTTCAAAAGGAGTTTTTAAGATTTAAATGGTAGAAATAATTATATCAAACAGTATTGTTGATTATTTGTGAAAATACTAATTTTATGTTTTCTAACAAAATCCATGCTAATGTTGGAGATCATTTGACAATGAATATTAATATCATAATCATTTGATTAGTTTTAAAATTCTAGTTAATAATAACCTTCAAATTAATATTAAAAAAATTATAAATTTTAGTGAATAAAATTAATTGAATATTTATGCTACAAATCTAAAAAAAGGAAAGATTTTTTTTCATTCTAATAATAAAAAAATGGCTATGATTTAAGCTCAAAAAATGGAAAATAGATAGTGTACAAAAAGGGGGTGAAGTTGACACTTTTATCTAAAATCGGATAAACTTGAACTTCAAAGAGAAATTTGAACTTGTCTTGCACTCAAAATTAGAAGACATATAAAGAATAAGAATTGTAGTAATTTGGATATAGTTTCTAAACTGCTATTTTTAAAAAAAAATAGATAAGATTAAGAGGATGAAATGCTTTACAAACAATAAACTATTCCTAATGTTTTATGAAAAGACATAACTTAATGGTTTTCATGGGCTCAACAAAAGATATAGTTAGATTTAGTATTTTGAAAATGAAAATAGTGTACAGCAATAATATGTAAAAAAAAATTGCAATCGGTCAAGTAGATCAAAAGTTATTAAAAAATGGTAGACATGTGTTTGGGAAGCCTATCAAGACAGTATTAAAGGAAAATTAAATTCAACTATGTTAATGTTGTCCAAAAATTGAAAATCTTATATGGTTAAAAAGGTGAAAAGATGTGTGAGATTATGGTAGTAATCTGAGAGATACCCACTTGATCATTTGTAAACCTAATGAAGATGAATTCAACAATTACTCTTGGAAGATGAAAAAAGTGTAAAGGTACTAAAATCAAGGGAAAATGGGCTTTCAAACCTTGGGGTCATTGATGAACCATTTTTTGAAGCCTAAAATGCACTCAAGTTTTTATTTCCATCAGAACATGATTAGGTTCTAGAAAGCACAAAGAACATTCAAGTAGTTCTCCATAACACGCTCACATTTTGGAGATATAAAGGCATGCCTCCTCTTTCACTCTCATTTTCCTCACTCATCAAATTATCTCTATTATTTGATCTATAATTAGTCCTCTTGATCTCCATCTTATATCTCTCCCCCTCCATCTCCTCTTTTCCTCATGTATCTAAAACTCTTCTCCTTCTCATGTCCTCATGTCTCTCACCCTCTGCTTATAAACTCTATCTCTATTTCATTATATCTCTTTCCCCATCTCTCTCTCTATCTCCCTGTCTCTCCCATTCCTCTATCTTTCTCATCCTCAATATCTTCATCTCTCTATATCCTTAGATCCCCCAACCCTCTCTCTCTCCCCTCAACCATGTCTCCCTACCTATCCCATTCTCTCTCTCTCTCTCTCTCTCTCTCTCTCTCTCTCTCTCTCTCTCTCTCTCTCTCTCTCTCTCTCTCTCTCTCTCTCTCTCTCTCTCTCTCTCTCTCTCTCTCTCTCTCTCTCACTCACACACACACACACACACACACACACACACACACACACACACACACACACACACACACACACACACACAATCACATATTCCTCTCTTCCTCTCTTTCTCTAGATCTCCCTCTCTCTCACTCTCCCCTCTTCCTATTCTCTTTATCTCCACCCTCTCTTCCTATCCCCCTCTCTATCTCTCCCAATCTCATTTTCTTATCCCTTTCTCTCTCAGTATCCCCCCCCCCCCCCCCTCTCTCTCTCTCTCTCCTCCCCCCTCTCTATCTCTCCTTGGATCTTATTCATTTTAATTTTATTATTATTTAATAATTAAAAATCTTATAATAAATATTATTTTATTGATAATATGTATATATTCAATTTTTAAGTTGCTATTTTAATGTGATTTTATTATCACTGTTAATCTAATAATATTGTACTATCTATATTGTATTAAAACTGTATTTCTATTCCTTGTTTTTGTACTCTTTGTGTTTACTCTTTCTACATGCTTGGACAAACCTTGAGGTCCCTCCATCCATGACTAAATTAGCTGGCACAAAATATTAGTTTGTATTATTGTGGAATTGGGTTGTTGAACTAAGAGTTTTGAATCACTAGTTAATTTTTAGTAGGGTGGAAAATTTAGATCTGACCTACAATTATAGTAGGTAAAAAATAATTTCATAGAAGAAGAGATGAAGATCCTACGTTTATGGATATCTTGATACAAATTGTTGCTAGACTTGAAGAATTGGAAACCACTCAAAGAATTGGATTACTGATTGAAGATGTGAGCAATGAAGAAATTGGGGAAGAAACTATAAGAGATTATATATATGTACTTGCTCAAAGCAATGACAGATTCTTGAGAGCCTTGACTAGAGTTAATACAAGACCACACATTGTTTTTTTTTTAACATAATGGAATGCTATATTTAGATGAATTTATTGATTGTATCATTGATATAGAATTTCTTTTTGAATATCAAAGTAAAAATGCATATAAGAAGCTGAAAATTAATAGCACTGAATTGAAAGGATGTTCATCATTATGGTGAAAATATTTGTAAATAGATAGATAGAGGAGATGAAAGGAAAATATCAAGTAATGAAACAACATGGTAAATAAGTTGAAAGGTAAATTATTGCGTAGTGATTATCAACTATGTTTGTTGAGAAAAATATATAACTTAAAGTGAAAGGAATCTACATTAAAAGAGTATACTAAAGAATCCTATAGGTTGGATATTGGATCTTGACATATGGATGATGAGGTGGAGAGAATTTCAAGTTATATTAATGTTTTGAGGACATTTATTCAAGATGAGATTAGTTTGGTAAGTATGATATGTATTAAAGAAGCTTAACATTTGTCCTTTAAAGATGAGAAAAAATTGAACAAGTGAGGAGAACATAGACATATATTAATATGTGGGAGATTTTGAAGAGGAAGGAAATTCACCATTGGAGGTAGATCCTTTACTAGAGGAGGAAGATATTATTTAGATTCAAATAAAGGAAAATCAATGCAAAAAGAAGAAGTTTCACACTAAGGAAGAAGAGGAGCTTATCATAGACGTAGTGACTATAGAAGGGAATATAGGAGTTTTTTGAAGGGAACTTGTTTCAAATGTGGATTAGAAATCCATAGAGAATTTGAGTGCACACAAGAAAATTAAAGTAAGAGAACTAGTAGCAGTAGTAGGAATGGTTTATAGAACAAGTCCCTTGATCTTTGAATCAACAAGAAGATGTAGAGGCCTTGATGGTTATAACAACTCTAGTTAATGAGGGACCTAATGAAAAACCAATATCAAGGAAGATTTTATTCAATATAAGATGTAAAGTTATGAGAAAGTGTTGTAAAATCATCATTGATTATGGAAGTTCAAATAACCTAGCATAAGAACAATTAGATACCAAATTATAGATACCAAGGATGAAGAACATTAAGCCTTATTAAATTTCATGAGTACAAGATGTTAATAATCTATTGGTAAGTGATGAATATGGTTTAAAATTAAAAATTGTGTCTTATAATTATCAAACCCTTTGTGATGTTGTGCCAATGGATAGTTGTCATATCTCATTGGGTGGACCATGGAAGTATGATATATAAGAAAAACCTGATGGTAGATTGAATAAATATGTTTTGATTATGATCATTGGAGAGATTTTTTAAGAGTGGAGTTATTTCTAGTTAATTTTTCCATTAATTGATTTTCATTGATGTTAACATATTTGTTCATCAGTCAGAATACCTATTGGTGATTTATTTAGATAGGTTCAATCAATACACAATTTGATGTGCTTAAGAATGAAAATTTTATTAGATGATTTTTTGCAGCTACAAATTATATATTTTGCATCACATGTACATTTGAGATTATTTGGTGAAGTTATAAAGGATTTTCTACAAATTGGTTACTGTTAGTATTGACCAAGAATCATTTCAAACATTTTGATTGATAAGTTCCAATGAAACAAAATTCAAGTATGTGATTTAGGATACTTCATGTAGACATTAACTCATAATAATTTGTAGATTTTATTGACCATAATTGGTTTAGAACTTAATTTTTTCTTATATAGAGAAACGTAATTTATTTCTTGGCAGACTCAATTAGGAAACATGTTGTTTGGATTATTGTGATTTTTTGTTGGATGATAGTGTATTAATTATTATTGTAATGTATTCTATATGTATTCTAGCTAGCACTTATGGAATCACATTGGTTATAATTTTTTTTGTTATTAGGTATCATATTGAGCTAACCGAATAAGTGTTTCAAACTTGTATAAGGAAGATACTTGAGAATTTGAAATGCAAACTAGAGAGAGAATACTATGACGAAAAGATAAGAATGTGAGATTGGATCAAATAAATATATAAGATTTGATTGACAAGAGGAATAAGTGGAATCTAATGTTATGTGCTTGAAAGGATATATACTAGCATAGTTGATGCTATTGATCAACTCATCTCAACAAATTGTTTCTCATAGAGAATTTTTGTTAACTCTTTGGGTTGTTTCCCTTGTTATAATTGAATTATTAGCTAATTAAAGTTTTTTTCCTTTTAGGACTAGAGAAGTGAGATCCAAGAAAGTTCCTAAATGTATGTGCATTCCCCATTGTACCTCTGGCAAGGTTTTATATGTGTTAGTACATCACCTTGTGGGTTTAATCCTTAGCTAGTCCTTTAACATAATCTAATATATTTTAAATACTTGATAAATTCATTTGAACTCTATCTAGTGTCACTTTAGTTATGATATAGGTAAATTCTATGTTGTAGGTTTGTTAATTTTGCAATTACAAAAAGTTTGGAAAAGAGAACATGACAATGGAGTTAAAGAAAATTTTAATTACATAAATAAATATGTAGAAAGAGAACTACAAATGGAGTACGAGAGGATGATAATAAGAGGGAATGTTTAAAATTATTTTTTAGTGTTTGATTATCTCAGTAGAAAATAAAGAAAACAATATTTATTTGATAGAAATACATATTTGAATTTCATTATCAAAAATAGATTTGTAAATATTTGGATAATCTATTGAATTGTAAGGTAAGATTTTGGTCCTTTATGATTTGACTAATTGGGAATATCTCCAATTTTGAATAAACCAAGGCAGATATCTAAATGGAAATCAATAAAAATATATCACATATATGGTCTTCTCATAATAAAAATAATCCACTTACATTCCTCTTCGTACATATTACCAAATCACACACATAGAGATAATCATACCCAACAAACCTATCCTTTTCTAAGGCAAAAAAATTCACATCCCAAGGAGGATCCCACATCTTTCAACTCATGCTCTAAGGTTTCTCTTTTCATATGGATGAGCTTGACCTTCACAATGCATTCCCAAACATTGCACACCATGAAGCTTGAATTAATACTCATGTACAATATCATCAATCATTAACGTCTACAAAAATAGATTTATAGATAAAGAGATAAAATCCAAAAAGCCTACTATCAAATATCTTCAACAAAATACCATAACTTGTTCCAATTATCCTCCCAATTAACAAGAAATCCAAAATAATAAACAATTCAGAATCCCCCAAAATAAGAAATTCCTCTACCAAATAACTTCCTTCACATTTTCAAATGGGAGATAAATAAGAATTGCCCATTTCTTATGATGTTACATTATGATCAAAAGAAAAATCAATTTGAATATTTGTCACTCATTGGATGGGTTTTCTAAGTACATTCAATTTTTTTATTTCTAAATTATAAAGCTCTATTACATAATCTAACATGACTAATATTTATGTTCATTGATTATCTCAATCATAAAAAATCATTTCTATTAAAAAATTATTTATTATAATTATAAACTATCAAATTTAATGAGAAAATTTTAACTATTTTTTATTTAACTATAGATTGATTCTAAATATAGAAATATATTTGTCAAATTATGAAAATTGAATTTTATATGGATAGATTGAATTGTAAAATTATTGTATGCAAGTTTATTGACATGTTTTGCTGGAAAGACAAATGGTTAATATTAAAAAAACTAGATGACTCAAAATTAGGACTATTAATACACACATGTGCTACATGCAATGTATGTAGATATACACATAGAGAGGACTGAAAATATTTTTTGGTATACTAACATCCAACAGAAATACTATAACAATCACAAATAATAATATTACAATATGCATTAAACAAACATGCTTATTTGATAAGTTGCATATCAAATATGATTGATAAAATAGAAAATTTGAAATAATTAACAGGTGATGCAAAGAAATAAATTTTAAATTTATCTAAAAATGCATTAATGACATATATACATAACTATTATAACAACAATAGGTTGTTACACAACTAGTTTCATGTTTAAACAAACTATTGGCCTTACACATGGATTATTAAATGTAGGAATTTCACAATGAAATAGATTCTTTCCCTTACACATAATATAGTAAATACAATTCCATATTCTAAGAAAAAAAATGAGAAGACTAAATCCAGGCCAAATGGGTAACCTCAAGGTAGGAAAGGCAAGAAAATCATGTTTTCTAGGCATGGTAATACCAAATTTTTCAATCATGTCTAACTCTCCTTCCACAAACCAACCAAAGTAGTGCATGAATTAAGTGATGGTAAGCTTGAGAGTGGCGAAGGACATGGTAGCTCCAATACATTCTCTACATTCTTCTATAAAGGGAAGCATATCAAAAAAATTCCTTGTCATTGAGAAAGTCAACATCTTTACTTATGAATATTTCTTGCTTGAATTCTAGTGGATCTTTCCACACAATAGGACCTCCTGGGAAAGCCCAGGCATTGATGATAATCCTACTTATTTAAGGAAAGAAGTAGCCCTCAATAGTGGAAGCTTCTCTTGATCGGAAAAATCTCAATGTCTCTTTCACTACACACCCAAGATATTACATGCTTTCAAGATCACTAGTTTTTACCACTTTCTTTCCTACAATGCCTTCGATTTCCTCTTACACTTTCTTCACAATAGGATGGTTTTCAATTAGTAATCCCATCACCCATCCTAATATAATGGCTGATATTTTATGGAAGCCAAAAAATGATCTTGAAAGAAAACATTTGAATGTAGAAATTTACAAAAACCATAAGGACCTATACTTTATAACCCAGAATTTAGGGTTATTCAAACTAGGCCTAGAGATCACTAAAACCTACATAATTTTAAATAATAATAACTAACTATCACATCATTAGAGATTTATAAAATCTATAAAGACCTACATGTTATTACCCATAATTTCATTAATATTTGGACCCACAAACCAAGGTTCAAAATATAGGCCTTGAGCTTACTAGAGATTATATAATTTAAAATTAAAATAACCTTGGAAGTACTTGGAAGCATTGAGATTAGTAAATATTTTGTTCAATATCTTGTGTTACATATTATTTAAGAAGATAAGATTTTTACAGATACAAGATGATAGGTAAAATAATTGGTGCAAGTACTACTTGAAGATAAAGTGGCTAGGAATGGTGAAAATAAATGATAAAAAGGAGATGATGCATCAAGAGTCTAAACTAAATGGATATGAGACCCCTTCTAAAAAATGAAGAGGGGCTGGTAATTATAAAAATTTAATGTAAACAAGTTGATAATAATTAAAAATTTGAAGGTAATTAAAAAGGAGAGGGGTAATTGGCGTAAGTATTGCTTGATGATGAATAAAGGATACTAATGATGAAAATAAATGATAGTAGGAAGATAGGGAATAAGAAGCTTCAAAGATAAATGAAAAATAAAAAGGGATATTTTTCTCAAGGAAAGACAGAGAGGCTAGTATTATTGAAAATCATGAGAACAAGAGGATAATGTATAAGAAGTTGAATATCAATAACCTAGATGGATAGTTGACTTGGCTTGGTTTATGGATTTTCTCCCTCTTGGTCTCATTTTTGACTTTAAGGAATAGAATTGATCAATGGATTTGGCTTATATGGATTAATCTTTCTTGTTCCATAATGAAAATCCTATATTGTTGAAGGGATGCTCTAGACTTAAAACATGAAGAACTAATTTGAATAAAAATGAGAAGGATATCTTATAGAAATAGTACTAAATGATGATGAAGGGCTAGTAAGGATGAAAATGAATGAGAACAAGGGAAAAATAGATCCAAATTTCAAGCTAAATGGCAAGGAGGAGGATATCTTATACAAGAAGTTCTCAAAGATGAAGAGAGTCAAGTAATGTGAAAATCCTTGTGGTCCTCTAATATTTTGGAAGCAATTTTTTCCAAAGATTGGTGTGCCATTTGAATCCCTTACTTTATTCCTTCCAAATCAAGCTATTCCAACCATGGAATTAACTCCCCAATGTTGAGACTTCCCACCAAGTGTGACATCTCTAGAAACAACTCTCTAATCTCCTTCCCACTATCATTCAAATGGCACTCATCAAATGACATGTCAGAGAGGATTTATCAAACATGCACCTCTATAACAGTCAAAAGAATCTTGCTCAAATTAATGGCTCATTCCTCGCAATGGCTCTCTTTCCACACCAAATGTAGAGCATAAGTGATGTTAATATCTTAAGGTCTTCTCCTTAGGAATTAGACTCTATTTATGTAAACACAATTTTTATTTTCATTTAATGCAACCAACTTACTTGATGTATACTAATAAAATTCATACTTAGACTACACTAGATCTCATCATCAATTAAAGAATAATAACTTTAAGTGCATATTATAATACACAATTTTTTTGGTTTAACAATGAATGGAGTAGGAAATGTACTAGGAGTGTTATGTGATAGTGGGAAATCACAACAACATTGATTCTTATATCTTTCTATCTCATGGTGGTTTCTTATGCACTGATAATAACAATGTTATTTTTCAAATTTTGTTCTATAGCCTTTAAACCCAAATGAGTATCACCTAGAAGAGCCTTACAAGAGAATTTTTGAGCATATTAAATATGGTTCCATTCTCCAAGACATATTGAATTTTATGGATGTTGACTCTCATGACAATTTGGCAAAGCAATTTAAACTTGTTAGTCTCAGAACTCAAGTAAAATATCATGGGATAAGGCCTAATCAAAGTTGTTGATCTCTAAACTTAGGTAAAATACATTAGAACTTTAAAATGATTTCATTTGAAATAATATATAATCCTCATTTTTGGAAAATTGGAATTAAAATCTAGGAATGGTTGCAATTTCACCTATTTAGATGGAAGAACAAATTATGGTTTTAGAGGGTAAATGAGGATGCCAAATTCTAATTTGTCTCAATTATAATTCTGATTTTGTGCACCCAAACTACTCATGCATTCACCATCAGTTGAAGTCAATGAGGCATTACAACAGATAGCTTTCCATTTCCCTCAATAGGAGTTTACAGAAATTAGGGATCAGGCAACACAAGCATCACTACAAATTCATTATCAATGCTATGAAATAAAATGACATTGAATTCACAAATCACTACAAAAAATGAACAAAAATAGAGCTTACAAAGAAAAAATTAAAAGACAAAATTAAGAAACATTAAGAAACTAACACATTGATTCAAATGGTTATGAATTTACTTTCCATAGTTTACAAATGAGAACGACATATATAGAGAACCAAGAATCTGGGAGAAATTTAAGATCCATACTTTAAATTGGTGAGACATAATTATCAAATAAGAAAAGGTGACAAGGTTAATGATATCATAGTTCAATCAGGATAGTACTAAAAATTTTAGATTCATGCTATGCAATCCTAATATAGGATCTAAATCATAGCACTATGGACAAGTGTTGAATGACATGTCTTCTTTTAGGGATTCTCCTTCTAGAAAAAAATATGATACAAAGAAATACAACCTTTGATGATAAAATATCTTGCCAAGATCATGGTTTCAAATATAGTAATTCACATATATGACACCCAAACATTGAGGAACCATACACACTCCTTGAAGAAGGAAGATGTAAAATAAGAAATGTACCCCCCACCTTGTAGAAGGCAGATTTAAAATAAGAAATTTGGAGTGGCTAGAATAGGCATTTGAAATAATAATGGAATATTTACAGTTATAGATTAGGTACCATTAATAACTACCATTTTCCCTTCTCTTTCATTGGAAATAAATGAGTTCCAATAATTTTATTGCCAATACCATTATGAGTACACATATGAAAATATATGAAGATGGGGAGAGATTACACGTGGGAAAAAATAAATAGGACATAGATGGAGGGAGGGAGAAAAAGATCAAGATATATGTGAAAGATAAAAATAAAGATATATGATCATATAAATGGGGGAGATATATTAGGAATAGAGAGTAATCAAGAGATAAAATAAACTAGATATATTGTTAGAGGAGGTTTGGTTGGAGAAATAAGATGGCGTAGAGACTAAAAGGTATATGAAAGGGGGTTGATTTAGAAGGATGGATAGAAAGAAGCATCATATTCTTTTGAATGGAAAGCCATGTCAAATCTTCAAGAGATGGTGTAGTTTAGACTAGACATGTGGTAGGCTATCATAAAATTATTTGATGTCAACTTCCTTCTTTCTCTAAAAAATTTATGGATTTGACACATTATTCTATCTATGATGAGCATGTCATGAAAGGTGTGATGAAGGAATCATCCAACTCTCAATGCATGTCAAAGTTCTACTTGGTGTCATTGGTGAAGGAGATCCTTACATGGTTTGGGAATAGTGGATATATCATAATTTTGGGAACTCAAATGGATCTTTACCTACCAAGAAAGAACCTTAGAATTTTTGTTTCATAGACCAGATTGCCTTATCGATTTGGCCTAGAGTCAAATAAATGAGCTTCAAAACAAATATGCCTTAAAATAAGAAGGGTAACAAAAACCTAGCATGTTCACTTTGCATGGAGGATCTATTTCTAACTCTTAAAGTTGTATTACATGGTCTAACATGAATAATATGTACATTCATTGATTAACTTATTCATAAAATAAATATTTATGATAAAAATAACTATTTATTAGATTTATAAACTATCCAATTTAATGAGAAAATTTTAACTATTTATTAATTGACTATAGATTAGTTATAAATATAGAAACATATTTTTAAAATTATGAAAGCTAGAGTATATATGGATGGATTGAATCATAAGATTATTATATTCAAGTTTATTTGGCATGTTACACTTGAAATGCAAATGATTAGAATTGAAATTTTTAGATAATTGATATATGACTCACAAAAATCAATATAAATTATAACACACAAATGTGCCACATACAATGTATGTATATATACACATAGAGATTACTAAAAATACTTTTTTGATATAATAACATCCAACATAAGTACTATAACAATAAAAAAATATAACATGATAATATGAATTGAATAGACATGCTTATCTAATATATTGCACTTCAAATGTGATTGATAAAATAGCAAATTTGAAATAATTGACAGGTGACTCAAAGCAAGAAGTTTTAGATATATATAAACATTTTAATGAAATCCATACATAACTACAACAACAACACTAGGTTGCTACATAATTATTTTCATGTTGAAATAGACTATTGCTCTAACATATGTTTACTAAAAGTAAGAGTTTCACATAGAAATAGATTATTTCCCTTACACTCATTATACTAAATACAATACCGTATTCTATACCAAAGGAAGCATAGACTAAATCAAGGACAAGTGGACAACCTTAAGGTAGGAAAGGAGAGAACATCATGTTTTTTGGGCATGGTGATACAAAATTTTTCAGTCATGTCTAACTCTTCGTCCACATGCTAGTCAAAATAGTGCATGAAGTGAGTGATGGTAAGCCTAATAGTGGTGAAGGCCATGGTAGCTTGAGGACATCCTCTATGTCTTGCTCCAAAGGGAAGCATATAAAAAAACTCCATGTCTTTTAGAAAGTCAACATCTTTACTCATGAAACTTTTTGGCTTGAATTCTAGAGGATCTTTCCACACAATGGGATCTCTTGCCAAAGCCCAGGCATTGATGATAATCCTACTTCTCATAGGTATGAAGTAGCCCTCAATAGTGGAAGCTTGTGTTGACTCATGGGGAACCAATAAAGGTGCTGTTGGGTACAACCTCAATGTCTCTTTAGCCACACACCCAAGATATTCCATGCTTTCAAGATCACTACATTTTATCTCCCTCTCTCTTTCTAGAATGCTTTCAATTTCCTCTTGCACTTTTTTTGCCATGTGAGGTTTCCAATTATTAAGCTCATCTCCAATCTTAATGTAGTGGCTAATTTATCCGCTCTACCCACAAAAAGATACTGAAAACACAACCATTCAAATGCATAAATTTACAAAAGTTCTAAGGACCATACTAAAGATGAGAATCTATAGGAACTAGTTAGGGATTAATGAATGAGGAGAGAAGCTATATTAGTAGGAACGAGGGCATCTTACAAAGAGCCATATGAAAGATGAGAACAAGGGCATCTGCTTACCACTCTCATTCAAACGGTACTGATTAGATGACATGCCAGAGAGGATTCTCCACATGTACACCTCTATACTGGCCACAAAAATCTCCCTCAAATTAATGACTCATTCCCAACAATGGCTCTCCTTCCACACAAAATGTAGAGCATAAGTTAGCTTCTCCTCTAAAATGGGTGAGAAACACTCCACTCTCTTGGCATTGAACAAGTCCACCATGCACAACTTCTTCATCTGCCTCCAGTAAGCTCCATAAGATGTGAAAGCCACATCCTTGTAGTCATAGGCATAGTACTTTCCTACAGCTATTTTGGATCGATTGGCAATGATTGAATCCTAGGTTTTCAATATAAAGTTTTCCCTAGTGAAAGAAGAAACTACAATTGTGTGAACATAACCCAATCTTAATGAGAATATGGGTCCATACTTATTAGAAAAATGTGTGAGATTGAGGTGGGGAAGCCTTCCCAACTGGAAAAATTTTCCCACAATAGGCTAGGGGGTTGGCCCTGGTGGGAATCTTGATGATGCACCTTTTCTCTGCCTCTTGTGGAAGAAAATCTATAGCACCACTAGAATTGCAACAATGGCGGCGATGAATTTAGGAGCTTTTGCATTTTGAAACAGCTTGGGATAATACATTTTGGAAGGAGATGAGCGGAGTGCATTCACTACTTCAAGAATACATTGTGGGACCAAGATGATGAGAGGGAAAATGCCCAAAATGTCTTCCTCCTTTTTTGAAACAATTGTGCCATTTTTTTATTATGATGTTGAAACAATTAGATCATTTTTGTGAAGAAATATATTACCAACCCTAAAAATCAATTTCACAACCCTAAATAATACTCGGCAAAAATTGTTGCTGAGTGCCAATTTTTCTAATCACCTTAAGGAGCTGAGTGGCAAGAGAGTTTTGAGTGACCTCGGCAAATGAAGAACAACTTGACACTAATGGATGCCAAGTGAGCTTAGTAGTGTGGATGCCAAGTGAACTCGGTAGCCACTGGAGGGTGGAGCTCAGTAGAAGAAAGTACCGAGTGAACTTAGTAGCCACTACAGAGATAAAAAATTCAACTAGACTTGACTGAGTGAAGATTTATAACATGAATATTTACACCATTTAAAGTTAAAGAGTTAAAGTATGAAGCTTCTAAATAAACTTTTCAAATGCAATGAATAGAAGAAGAATAATGGATTTAAGTATGCATGCTTGATTTCTATTCAACTTTGATTCAAACTATTACAAAATCTGGGAGCATTTAGCTTCAACTAGAAAACCCTAAAATAACCCTAAAAATGGTAAAACTTCAAACTTCAAAAAAACTTTAACTTGTAGCTCTAATGGTCACATAAAATGGTGCTTGGAGCAATCATTTCTTCATAGGTCAAATCAAACAATAAACTAAAAACTTACATAATGACACAAAGGAGCACATGTAACTATAGTCATGTAACAAGCTTCCTTCTATCTCTACAACAACTGGATCTGCTGATCACTTTCTTTCTACTTTTCTCTACTCTACAACTTCTCTATGATCTGCTAAAGTTCAACTACTTGAATGAATGTGAGACATTCCTTTTTGTCTTCTATCACAAAAATTTCCCCCTCTTTTCCAAATTCAAAAACTGACCTACCCGTATTAAATCTTTTAAACATTATGTAGGTTGTTAGAGGTGGTAGGTGGGCATTTGGCTCCAAGGACAAACAACTAAATGTAATTAATATTCCAACACCCCCCCTTTATCTCGATCCAAATAAACAAGGATCACTACTAATCCAAATCAACTACACCAAGACACTCTCTTAGGTGTACAAAAGTTCCAATCCCTAATGGCTTGGTAAAAATGTCTGCTAGTTGCTACTTAGAGTTACAAAATTCCATCTTGACATCCCCATTCTCCACCAACTATCTAATGAAATGATACCTAATCTCAATATGCTTGCTTCTCCCATTAAAGATTGGATTCTTGGACAAAAAGGAGATGTTGTCACAATAAATTGTGGTTCCATCCTCTTGCCTTTCATTCAAATCTATCAAGATCCTCCTTAACCAAATAGCTTGACATGCTATTGCATTTGCTGCCATGTATTCAACCTCTACTATAGATTGAGCAACAATAACTTGCTTCTTGGATGCCCATGAAATTGCACCTAATCCCATATAAAACATGTATCCGAAAGTGCTCTTCCTATCATCTATACTTCCAGCCCAATCACTATCTATATAACCTACCAACTTGAATTCAGTTGATGTAGTATATAAAATCCCAAATTCCTTGGTACCATTCACATACCTTAGGATACTCTTTCCTTCTTGCCAATGGGAATCCTTTGATGTTTCCATAAATCTAAAAATTAAACTTACTGCATGCATTAGGTCTAGCTGAGTTGTAGTCAAATACATTAAACTTCCAACCATACTCTTGTATAGTATTGGATCCACTCTCTTGCTAGAGTCTTCCTTGCTCAACTTTAGACCTATTGATGTTGGTGTGGGGGTTGGCTTACTATTCTGCATTTTGAATCTTTCCAAGATCTTCCTGTTATATTTTTCTTGAGAGATGAAGATGCTATTATGCATTTGTTTTACTTCTATGCCTAGAAAGTATTTCAAAAGACCTAGGTTTGTCGTTTCAAATTCATTTTTCATGGCCTCTTTGAACTTACCAATTAAAGCCTTGTCATTACCAGTAAAAATTATATAATCTACATACAAGACAACAATCAACACATTTTCATTTGCTACCTTGATGTAGAGTGTAGGCTCACCATTGCTTTTGCTAATGTCATTGCTCCTCAAATATGAATCAATCCTACTGTACCATGCCCTTGGAGCTTGCTTGAACCCATAAAGAGCTCTCTTCAATCTATATACTTTGTTCTCTTCACCTACTACTTCATAACTAAGTGGGTACTCTGCATATACTTCTTCTTTCAATACACCATTAAGGAAGGCAAACTTCACATCCATTTGGTATACCTTCCATTTATGTTGAGCTGTAATTGCTATGACATCACACATGGTTTCCATTCTTCCAACCAGGGCATATGTTTCATCATAATCTCTACCATACTACTATTGGTAGCCCTTGACTACCAGCCTTGCCTTATGCCTATCAATCTTGCCTTCAGCATTGCATTTGGTCTTGTAGACCCATTTCACTCCAATCACTTGCTTTTTGGGAAGAAAATTAGTTAGCTCCCATGTCTCATTCCTTTCTATAGCATCTATCTCCTCATCCATGGCCTTACACCATTTCTTCTCCTTAATAGCTTCTTCAAAATATATTGGATCACTATGAGAAAATAATGCAAAATTAACACTCTCATCATAATCTTCACACCTTTCATCTTGGTATATCTTCCTAAGACTCTTGGTCCTTCCTAGTAACAGGGAGGAGAATGTGGGATTAGAATCTTCACTACTTCTTCTTTGCTAACTAGCTCAGTCCTCATTGTTACACAACACTGAGACTCGATCATGCTTAGAGGAGCTCGATAATGACTAAGGCTACATGCCTTTTCTTCTATTTTCTCCTTCTTCTTGTTGTTCATCAACATCTTTTTCATTCAGAATTGGTACTTTAATAGAAGTGCTCGGCGACTCATCAATTGTTCCATACCAAGACTGATTTTCAAGAAATTCCACATCTCTTGAGAGAATCATCTTGTTGTTCAATAGGTCATACAATCTGTATGCCTTTGATTCTAAGTTGTACCCTATGAAGATGCACTTCACACCTTTTTCATCCAATTTTTGCCTTTTCTCTTTAGGTACGCATGCATATGCAACACATCCAAACACCCTTAGGTGTTCAACTATCCATCTTCCTCATGACCACACTTCCATTGGAATTTTATCATAGACTGCCTTTGTAGGACACCTATTAATTAGGTAAACTTCTATTGCTACACCCTCTCCCCAAAATTCAGTTGGGAGGCCTTTCTCTTTCATCATGCTCCTTGCCATTTCAACAATGGTCCTATTCTTTCTTTCAGCCACTCTATTTTTCTATGGTGTATAGTTGGCTATGAGTTGTTTCCTTATGCCATGTTTCCTACACAAATTTACAAAAGAATTGGAGGTATATTCCCCTCCTCTATTTGATCTTAGGACTTTGATATAGTGTCCACATTCTCTTTCAGCCTAGGCTTTAAACTCAAGAAACTTATCAAATGCTTCAAATTTATATTTATAAAAATAAACCCATGTCCTATGACTAAAATCATCAATAAATGTCATAAAATAAGTACTCCCCCCAATAGAAGTAACTTGCATAGGACCGACTAGGTCAGTATGCACTAACTCTAATGGATATCTAGCCCTCCTAGAATTTCCAGAATTAAAGGGAAGCCTATGTTGCTTACCCAAAATACAATCCTCACACTTGTCACATGACTTTCCTATGCATGGAAAACCTTCTACCATTCTTTTATTTGACAACAAATTTAAACCAGCATAGCCTAGATGACCATACCTGAGGTGCCATAGTCGTGATGGGTCTTTAATCACACTCCTTAAAGTTGATTGTGCGAGAGCTGCAGTACCAACTTGAGATAAGAAACATGTCTCTATCCTCAAGGGAAACATTCCATTCTTTTTCATTTGAACTACTGCAAGTAAGTTCTTGCTCCCATCCTTTTCATGAATGATACACCTGCCATTCTCCATCAGCACTTTGTATCCATTTTAAATGAGCTAACCAATGCTCATCAAATTGTGCTTCACACCAGGGGCAAAATACACATTTTTTATTTCCTTCTTCTCACCTTGCTTGATGCGGACCATAATAGATCCTTTGCTCACTACTGGTAGGGTTCCATTGTTACCCATTTTAATCTCAGATTTGAAACTCTTGTCAATGAATGAAAACAAGGTTTCATTACCACTCATGTGGTTGCTACATCCACTATCGAGATACGAAACCTCAGGGCTTCCTTCTTCACCAACATTACACATGATGAAGGTAATGGCATTGTTTCCACTTTCCATGTTCACATCAGCCACATTTGCTTGTCCTGACTCATCATTTTACTTCTTCTAGCATTCACTTGCATAATGCCCATATTTATGATAGTAGTAGCATTCTACATTACTCCTATTTGAGTTGTAGTTTTTCTTACCTCCTCTTGAAGTATTTTTTGAGCTACTTGCTCCATCTGTTCTTCCTGAGCTTTCTTCTGCAAAATTTCTGTGTCCTCCATTACCTCGGCCTCTACCTCTAGAGTTTCTGCCTGAGCCATTTCTTCCTCTCCCCCTTCCTCTTGGACTTGACTAAGCCTTGAATGCTTGCTCTTGGGAAGAAGAAGATGTAGATCTATTGATCCTATGTTCATGGGTTTGAAGAGTACCTATCAACTCATCTATTGTCAAAATAATGACATATTTTGCCTCTTCTATGGTCATGACCAAATTTTCATATTAATGAGGTAAAATCCTCAATATATTTTCCACTATCTTCTACTTTTGATAGTCTTCTCCATTTGATTTTAGTTGATTAATCACATTGGAGGTCCTTGAACTAAAATTTGGAATTGATTCATTTTCCTTCATCTGAAGGTTCTCAAACTCCCTCCTTATATTTTGTAGCTTTACTATACATACTTTATCAGTCTCCTTGAAGTTTGTCTCAAGGATATCTCATGCTTCCTTTGCATAATTTGTTGTTTCAACCTTGGGAAATATTGTCTTTGTCATTGCTGCTTCAATAAGACTTAATGCCTTAGCATCCTTTCTCCTTGACTCTTTCAACTGAGTCTTTTGGGCATTTGTGAGAGCAACATACTAAGTTGGGTCTATCACATCATCGAACCCATTAATCACAAAATCTCACAAATCATTTCCAACCATTATGGTTTTCATTTTCTTTGCCCATGTATCATAATTTTGTCTATTGATGGGTAGTTTATGCTGCCATATCTTTCTTAGATCTCCTACCATGACAAAAATCCTATAAATTTTTTCCCTAAATCACTATGGATGTGGGGCCTTAAAGCTCTGATACCATGTGAAGAAATATATTACCAACCCTAAAAATTAATTTCACAACCCTAAATAATACTCAACAAAAACTATTGCCAAGTGCCACTTTTGTAGGAGAGTGTCAAGTGAGCTCAAAAAATGAAGAACAACTCGACACCAATGGATGCTGAGTGAGCTTGGTAGTGTAGATGCCAAGTGAACTCGGTAGCTACTGGAGGGTGTAGCTTGGTAGAAGAAGGTATCGAGTGAACTTGATAGCCACTATAGAGATAAAAACTTCAACTAGACTTGACCGAGTGAAGATTTATAATGTGAATGTTTTCACCATTAAAAATCAAAGAGCTAAAGTATGAAGCTTGTAAATAAAATTTTCAAATGTAATGAATAGAAGAAGAATAATGGATTCAAGTATTCCTTCTTTCTTTCTATTCAACTTTGATTCAAACTATTACCAAATCTAAGAGCATTTAGGTTCAACTAGAAAACCCTAAAATAACCCTAAAACTGGTAAAACTTCAAACTTCAAAAAAATTTAACTTGTAGCTCTAATGGCTACATATAATGGTGCCTGGAGCAATTACTGCTTCATAGGTTGAATCAAACAATAAACTATGAACTTATAGAATGAGATAAAGGAGCATGTGCAATTGTAGTCATGCAACAAGCTTCCTTCTACCTTTGCAACAACTAGATCTGTTGATCACTTTCTTTCTACTTTTCTCTGCTTTGCAACTTCTCTCTGATTTGTTGAACTTCAACTACTCGAATGAATGTGAGACATTCCTTTTTGTCTTCTACCAAAAAAATTTCCCCCTCTTTTCCAAATTTGAAAACTCACCTACCCATATTAAATCTTTTAAATATTGTGCAGGTCGTCAGAGGTGGTAGGTGGGCATTTGGCTCCAAAGACAAATAGCTAAATGCAATTAATATTCCAACAATTTTAAGTTATGATGGTGAAACAAGTGTTTTTCATTGCTTGATTCTCATTAGCCAATGTCCAAGATTAGACCAAGATGCAAAAGATGTTACGTGCCAAAAAATTGATTGTCAAAGTTTTCCAAAGAATATGGAGTGTGTCATGTATGGGAAACATGCTTTTCTTTAGACTCTTTATCTTTTATGAAAAATGTAATGTTGATCAATTTATTTTAAAAAAATTTAAAATTTGTGTCATGGTGCATGCAGAATGGTTGAGTATATATGGAGAGCATTTTGGAACTCATTATTTAGATTGATGCCCTTGCCCCACCATTCTGTAAGACAAGCCCATTAGAATAGTAAGGCTGCTGCATGCAGAGGCAGGGTCAGTCTACACTCTACCAACCAAAGGGAAGGAAGGTAGCTCTATCTTGGAGGACCCCAAACCAACTATAGCTAGGAAATTAGGAGGCATCTCCCACCTTTGGTAGCTCGGTGCAGTTTAAAACAAAATAGATTTATTCTAAATTTTTCAACATTTATTCTTCATGATCTATATATTTTAGACCAGCCTTAAACATCATAAATTAAAGTTTGACCTCCTTGCTCTGGGTCCATTTGTTATTCTATTCTTTGATTATTATTTTTGGACATTCTTCCATCCTCTATTTGGCTTTCCATTATGGTCCACACAACTCTTGTTAGTTGTTGTTAGCCACTGTCATTATAGCCATTCATTTTAAATTTGCAACTCCTAGCTAAGATTTTGAAAGATTATCATGTGCTCAACCTAAAATTAATAACTCCCAATATTGAACATGTTCTAGAAATTGAAGCATTGTTTGACCAAAACTGATGGGCCATTGGTCTACTAGTGAAGTTGAATGATTCACAAAGAGCCCACCACTAGTACATTTTGGCAAATATGTGACTATGTGACTAAAAATTTTAGTCTCACCATTAAAAGTTATAGTAATGTGCTTAGTGAAATGAAACTTTTTTTCTAATGCATTTTCATTTTAAAAAAATTCTTAAATGAAGAAAAATAAAAGAATTCTTTCTATGTGATTAAGCATCATTTTGCAAAATAATGTTCCTTAAATAGTAGAATCCTTTGATCATACATCACTTATAAGTCGTGCAAATCAGTACACATGCTCCTAAATTTCTTGAGCAAGACTATATGTAAACTTATTTAATATGCCTCAAAATAAAATTGCACTACATCCTCTTTATGAGAGGGAATGAAAAATGCCTACGCATAATAATGTTTTGCAATTTAAAGATTGGTTTCTATCTGTAGACACCTAAAAACCTTTAGAAAATAAAGTATTTTTATTTTTTGAAAAAGTCCTGATGACATCATCATTTATTAATTAATTAATTTTTATGCCATTAAATCCCTTTATCTTAATTAAAAATATTTAATTAAGGAATCCCTCCCAAAAATGTTTAAATCTTATTTAAACATTATTTCCTTATTTATTAATTATTTAATTAATAAATTGACCAAAAATCCTAAAATAAATAAAAAATTTATTTTTTGCCCAAAACTTGGCCAATTTCCTTATGACCAATAACCTCTTCCAAAATCTTCTAATCCTTCTTTAATTTTAATTAAAGGCTAATCCCATCATTTCTTACCCCCAATCCCAACTCAAAATATTTAATTAAGATTAAATATTAATCCTCATGTTTATTAAAAAAGTTTTAATAAATATCTCAACCCAAACCCTTGAAATAAATAAAACTTTATTTATTTCCTAAAAATCTAATTTATCCTCACCCTAAGAAGTTCTAGACTCTTCTAGAAAGTCTTCATCCTCATCCTAGGAAATTTTAGACTATTCTAGAAAGTCTTTATCCTCATCCAAAGTCTAGACTCTTCTAGAAGATGTCTTTAAAACTAATCCTAATCCCCTCCTAACCTTGTCACATTCCCTAAACATGAGTTAAAACTTCATAACCCAAGCCAAAGTTAACAAATATCTCCTCCTTCACCCACCCTCATTAAATGCCATCCACTTGCCTATCCCTAAGCTAATCCTAAACCATCCTAATCCATCCTCTAATCATTTGCACAAGCCTAAACAAGCTTAAAACCTTCCTAATCAAGTCCAAGTCGAAATTTCTCTCATCACTCTCAAAATATCTCAACCATAAAACTTTATGAAGTCCACTAGATCATAAATGACTCTTACAAGCCCTTTTATTGCTCTTACAAGTCATTATGAGGGTCTTTATGAAAATTTTATTCCTTGAGCCTCCTTTGTTGACTCATCTTTCCCCTTTCCTCCATCCTCTCACCATGTGACATGTGTCACTCCTTGATTGGCTATAAGGAAGTACAATCCATGTGCTCTCCTCTCATGCAATCTGAGCCCTCCATAAGCTTTTTCCCATCCTTGCATCTTAGCCCTCAATCCCTCAAGCCTCTTGCCTATAAATTGGATCCTTCCCCTTTGCAAAATAACACAATCCATGAAGTAAAGTTATAATGCTATTTTGAGAGCCAAATCCATACTAAAGCCATCTATCCACAACAAAAATCCACAATCATCCATTGAAGCCTTTGGAAGCATATTGAGCATATATCCTATCCATTTAGATAAAGCTACTCAACAAGAGAGCTTCTTATTGAGAGAGTCCATTAATGGCTCATATTCTCAATTGAGAGCTCATCTTAGCCTATCTTGAAGTTTATGAATTTTTTTTAGTTTGTAGAAGCTTTATTTAAATTTGGTTTCTATTAGCATACTAACATTGCTCATATACATTTTGGCACGCCCGGTGGGACCCCGCATGGGTCATCTTAATTAGCTTTTTTTCTCAAGTTTTGTATGTTATTTGCTGATTTTGGCTAATTTTTCTTGTTTTTGTGATTGGTAGGATTGTATAAATTGGTTTTGTAGGTCCACATGAGCATGAAGAAGACAAAGGAACTCATAATCTATCTCATAGTGTTTGCAGATTTTTCAAGCTTATAGGTGGACAAAGAACTTGAAATTCTTCATCCTCTTCTTGTCAATATTCTTCTTATTCCATCTATTTCTTCTTCTTCTTCTTGTGGGAGATCTTGGCCATTTTTTTTTAAGGAAGCAAAATCATAACACTTCTTTTTAGTGCTTAAAATGAACCCCCAAATCATACTTAAATCCATTGAAAAATAAAAAATTTGCAAGAAAGAAAAAATCTTTTAACAAGTGAAACTAAACCAATCTAATCATTTGCATCCTTGCAACATCAAGGTTTTAGATGCATTCATGCAAAATTAGGAACACTTCATTTTTGGGAATTTAAAAAGAACTTCAAGTTTCCATTTCAAAAGGTTCAAAATCAACACTAAGTGCACACTAAAGTTCTTTTAAAAAATCTCATGAAAACTAAGAGTCCTAAATGGTTGCCAAAAATTGTCCTAAAAGCTTTGTTATTTGTTCCAAACAAATGTCTTATTGCAAAATCTTGAATGTTTCTTAAGTTTTTCATGCATCAAAACAATCTAGGAATATCATTTTTGGGCTTAAAATATGCAAACTAGAACACAAAATCTTGAATGAAAACCAAAGTCCAAAGAGTCATTTTCACTTTTTGAGTCCAAAAAAATCTTGAATGATCTAAGGTTAAAACAATGCACTTCAAAGTTCTTAAAACAACACACAAAATCTCAATCTTGAATGCTCAAAAGAAAACACTTGAATGTTTAACCACTTTTCTTTGAATGCATGTTGCTAAAATCACTCTTGAATGCCATGGATTAAAATCAAATTTTTCTTGAATGCATGATTAAAAAAAAAAAATCCAATCTTGAATTCTAAGGATAAATTAACCATTGCAATATCAAACACTTCATTTGGAGCTTCTAAAAACTGAACAAAACAAATCTCTTTTCCATATGCAATCTAGGTAAAGTTTGATTTTTGGACATTTAAGAAACCTTGTTAAGTTAAAATACAAATTTGCAAAAATCAATTTTAGTAGTTCCTTAGACTCACCTCTTTTCTAATCACCCATCAAATATTAACCATTGGTTGTAATCTCAGTGCCATTTATGGGGATGGGTCTACTTGAAAAAGGTGTTAAATGTTCCACAATCTAACTCACTCACTTGGTCTTTGAATGTTTGTTTTAACTTTATCAAAATTCTTAAATGATCAAAACTCTAGATTACATCGATCACACTTCAAGTTTGGGCACTAAAATTGAACAACAACTGACGTGGAGAGCCTCTGGGTGCGCGCTTGAAATCGAATCTCACACACTTTTGTTTTGGGCTTAAAATAAACTCACACTCAATCTTGAATGCCTTAAAGAAAATTAATCGATACTTGACGTGGAGGGCCTCTGGGTGTGCAAGTTTGCTTTTGTTGACCCTAACTCTTCTTATTGTTTGCATTCTTCGATCAATTTACTTTTGTTGGTGCTTCAAGTTGGAATTGAACATTGTCTCTTAAACATGAGTTCTTGCAAAGTCTAGATTAGCACACATAAGAGTCAGTTGGTAAAAGAACAAGCGTGTTTTTTAGCCCAAGGTCATCCAAGTCTTCTCTCCCCTTGTCGTCTTTCAAGGCCATCTTGGGTGCATAAGATTAGGATCCAAAACCTTGTTTCTTTTTAGGAGGCCTGCTTGGGGATTTCATCACCCCTTGGACGACCTCAACTCCAGTGTTCTGGCAGAGTATAAGAATTGGGAGGTGAATCGAAAGACACCTCTCTTGGGATCAAGATTTTGTCACTCGGGCTAAGCCTCAAGGAACTTTATACCCTTGAGAAGTTAAAGAGGAGAAGTGGGTTACCGCTCCTCTTGGCTATGTGACATCTTTTTGGTCTCATCTACGGATTTGGGCCTCACGTACCTTGGGTATATCGAGGAATCCTTAGCTAAACCAACTGTCAACCTTGTAGACAACCATCTAGGATGTTAATGTGTTTGAGGTGACTGATCGAAACATTTGTAAAACATACACACTCCTTGGTGCAATTATCACTTTCTAAGAATCAAAAACTTCTATCTGGTTGTTTCTATCTATTGCTTGATCTTTTATTTGTTGAATGAATGTTTGCCAAACTTGGTCAATCCTAGCTTAGGGCATACTTAGCGTAGTCACTGCCTATTCTAGAAGTTGAACGAGTTGAAGCAAAACAACCAAGATCTCTCAAAGCCAAGCAGATTCAAAAATTGATGTCAGAGCAACCCAAACCCAAATAGAAGTTCCACAAAGTTAAACTCAAACAATCTCTAGCATACCAAGAACTTTCAGCCAAGAGAAAAGAAATAACACCAAGCCCACGAATTGCCAAACTCCACAAAGTAGAGGAAAAAGCTACCGACGAAGCACTTCAAGAGGCCTGGTTAGAGCGCACCATCAAATTTAGCCAACATCCAGGAGTTAATCCTGCTTATGCCTTACCAACTAGGCATGATTTCTATGATTAGACACCCTTGTTTCTCCACATCTTCTTGGATGAGCTTCACTTTAGAGTCATCTTTGTAGAAAAGCCAGCCATCTTAGGTTATCCCCTTAAGCATTATTAGCTCATCCATCTCATTTAGAATCAAACCATCTAGCCAGCAATCAAAACCTCACATCCAAGCCTTCAAAATTGTTGTCACTTTTGCCAAAAGTTTGCCACTCCTAAAATCTTCCAAATCCATCAATCTCACCAAGGTTATCCCTTTGATAGAGCTTTGTCTAGGGTAATCCAGCTTTGTCACTTGTTATCCCTCATCACCTTGAGCTAAAGGTTGGGATCCACAAGTGGTCAATATCGTGTTCTTCCTAAAGGATCATCAGTCTATCCTTAAGTTGACACAATCACCACCAAGCTTGCACATAGGAAAGCAGACCTTTCGTGCTTTGGCAAAATATCTTTGAAGTTAGAATCTCCAACCCAATCCTCCTTAGGTTTTTTCATATAGCTTTGCCTTAACCTAGGAAATCATTTGCATAGAGAAGCCTTCCCCCTTTTGCATCCATCAGCATTATTGCATCTCATCCCTAGGAGCATTTTTCATGCCACCCGTCACTCGCTTAGCCAAGAAGAAAGAAACAATGGAGCCCTATCATTTGGATCGAACAACCTCACCCCCCTTGAGCACTCAGCCATCCTTCAGCCCAGAGAAAGCTATGCCATCATGTACTGACATTGAAGATTTCATGAACCAACCAGGAAATGCAGTATTGGTAAATGCCATTATAGACAAGAACAAAGAGACGATCATGGCTAATTTTCGAAGGGAAAATGTAGGAACCTTTGACTTTGGAAGACCCCCTCCATTATCAGATCCATCTCACCCATTGTTTGGGTAGCTACCACCACCCATAGGCTCTTATGATCCAAATTATCCTCAATATATGCCAAAAGAAGAGCCTCCAGCCAATCCATATGGTCCAACAGACCCAAACATACCATCATCCACCCAAGTTAAAATCTCCATGCTGCAAGCCAACCCATCCACCACCACTGCATCCTTGGTTCATACCTCTCTGCTCCAAACCCCCTTTACCCAAAACAGCTCACCGTTCACCCCCTTCACTATTGCTGCTACTGCCCCCCAACCCAGCCTTCCAAATCCACCCATCTCCCAAATCAGTGCTAGCATCTTTGGCCAACCTCAGCAATATACAATAGGGATGCCACTCATGGGGCCAAGTAATCAACCTTTCATCACCCCCAGCTTGTTTACTACAGCCCAAAGCACAATCCCATCATTTCCATTAGGTCTTGGGAGCTCAATACCATTAGCCACAAATCTACAAGCTACTACCCTCACTCCACAAAGCTATCAAATCCCACAAGCTACTACCAATTTTCTACCAAACTCCCAAGTGACCCCAGCCCCTGCCACCACTCTACCAAGCTTCCAAATCCAACCACAAAGCTATCAAACCCCATCAGTTCCATTCCCAAGCTTTCAATTCCCACCACCTCCACCACCAACTAATCCATTACCTCCAATTACCAACTACTTTTCAATGCCACTTCTAGGAGGTAATCCACCACCCCAGCCAACCACCAATTATTTGCAGATACCATCCCAAATGGGGGCACAACCCACATATATTGGTCAAATCCCACAAGCCCCCTGATCCTTTCCCCAAGCCTCTCAACCATCTTATACCTTACCTCCACAAAGCAATCCATTTATCCCACAGCCAGCTTATGTTCTTCAATCCCAACCTCAAATCCCATATCAACAGCAAGCCTCGCAGCACATGCAGCAATATGCGCCACCTCCCCCTCAGCAACCTGTCATCCACTATGCAGCTGCCCAAACAATGTACAATCCCTATCAAAAAATCCCTCATAGCCATCCATATTCAGTGGCCCCATCCAGCACATACCTACCTCAAGGCACTCCTACGTTGGGGGCACCCCAGCCATCACCTATCAATTCAGAATGGGAGAAAATGAAGATAGCTCTGAAAGCCATCCAAGAAGGGAATGATCCGAAGACATTCAAGTTTGAGAATGTGTGTCCTTACCCATTTGACAGAGCCATTACCATGACACCATTTCCCAAACACTTTGAGGTACCCAAATTTGACAAATTCAGAGGAAAAGGAGACCCTGTCAAACATATCAAATAATTTTAGATGCACTGCCAGGATGTAGCATACAATGATGTCTTCCTCTTGCACCTTTTTCCCAAAAGCTTGGCTGGACCAGCTCTTGAATGGTTTTATAGAATCCCCTATGGCACAATTAAAAACTTTGCTGAATTATCTGAGGCATTTGTAGCCCAATATGCCCATCTTGTTGAAACAGAGCTATCAATAGTTGATCTTGTCCACACCAAGCAAAAAAGTGGAGAAAGCCTTGCCGAATACTTGCAAAGATGGCAAACCCTTACCACCCACATATCCTGCACCTTGCCAGAATGCCATGTGGTGAAAATGTTTATTGATAATGCCCATCCTAGCTTGGCTCACCACATGACCATGAACTGTTTGCAAACCTACAAAGATATCAAAGAGAAAGGAATGATCCTTGAGCAAGGACTCATTAAAGATGGTGTGGTCAAGCTTTACAAGGAAGCCAACCAAAATCAATCACATTCCAATGACAAGTCTAGGTATTGGAACAAAAACAAGCACGTTGCAACAGATGGCATCACTGACACCAGACATGTGAATATTGTTGGTCCTTCTCACAACCAGTCCAACCCACCATATCAACAAGCTATCAACTACCAACAACAGAATAAACAAAGCTATCAAAACCACAATCCAAGACCCAACTTCCAAGGGTCTAGCAATCAAGCTAATGCCATCAATGTAGCTGTAGGACAAAAGCCTAGATTCCAACCTACACCTAGAAACTATACACCCCTTGGTGAGCCATTGGATGTCATTTTTGAGAAATTAGTCAAAGAAAACCTCATCAAATTTCCTCCTACCCAGAAAATTGACCCAAGCCAATCCAAAGCTGCATGGTACAAAGATAATGAGTACTGCAAATTTCATAGGGTAAAAGGTCACACTACCCTCAGATGCATGAAACTGAAAGACTATGTGCAGAACCTCATTGATCGGAAGGAAATCACTATTGGTGCCCAAACCTCTCCCAATGCAAGCTTACAGATCTATCAAAATGCTTTTCCTCCACACCACAACCAAAATCCTGGAAAAGCACCTATCCAAACCAACAACAACAACACCAACAACCGTCAGCCAAACCAACAGCATGGGAAGAAAAATGACCACACTTCATCCTATATAGACTATGGTAGCCTTATAGGTTGTATATCCGAGAAAGAGCCTTCCGTCAATGTTATCAATATCCAAGGACCAAAAAATGAGTGTGCAGTCACCACTCGAAGAGCGTGATTTGACATCGCAGGCCCACCTATTACACCAACACCATCAGCTCCATCAAAAAGCCAGTACAATATCTTGGAACACCTTGGGAACATGCTAGCCCAAATCTCCATTTTAGACCTTCTTCGCACTAGTCCTGTGTACAAGAACATCCTTGATAGTGCTCTCATAGAATCTCGTGTCCCTTCTGATATCAATGCTACTAATTTTTGTAATCTTGTTGGACACCTCTCATCCTCATGTGCCCTATCGTTCAAACCCACCAACATACCCGTGGTCGAGCCAGATCACACCCTTCTGCTTCGCATAGCCATCATGGTATCCAACTTTGCTATAAAAAGAGTAATGATAGATAATGGATCAGCCTTGAATATTTGCAGCCTAAAATTCATAAAACAAGCTGGGTATACTGAGGCAGATATCATCAGTGAGGTTATCACCATCAAAGCTTATGACAACTTGGAAAGAACCACAGAAGGAACTATTTTGCTGCCAATCAAGGTTGGGCCAGTCATCCAAGAGAAACTCTACCATGTTATTGATCTAAACCTACCATTTAACATCCTCCTTGGTTGCCCATGAATTCATGCCAGGAAAGTCGTTCCATCCACTTACCATCAGTGCATCAAATTTTTGCATCAAGGCACTGAGGTAACCATCCATGCCGATCTAGAACCCTTTACTTATTGCAATGCAGTTGAAGCTTCATTTACAAACCATTGCCCTGGAATTGATATCGGCACATCCATCGCCAACTCATCCCACACTTATAATGACCCAGAAACCATCCTCGCCTCTACCCTGTCTACCGTGAAGATCAATAACAAAGGTTGTGGAGAGTATAGTCTGTCAGATGCATTTGCTATCGAGGCACTCCCACTTGATCCACATGCCCATGGACGACCGACATATCACAAAGCTAAGGAGGTTCCATCTCCTCGATACAAATAGTTTGGCCCAACAACCTTTGTATCCTCAAAAATCCCTCTTCATGAGGAGCTCACTCCAGATATCAACAAATCGTTACATAAGGATGCACCTCAAAGAAATCAAGCACGCCTTGATCACTTTAGCCAAAAGTATCCCCAAGAACATAAGCTCATCACTAACAAATGGAACTATCAAGGTGGTGGTCTAGGACCAGAAGAAAGAGGCATGCAGTGCCCCATCGACGCACACAAGTGGGAATCGAAGTCAGGTCTTGGCTTTGGCATACCCACAATTGGGGGCACCAATGAGAATGGTCATGCTTTTTTAAACATTCACCGCAACCTTGTTGAAATTGAAGACATTCCTGAGGAAGTTGAAAAGAGAGCCTACGATGATATCCTAGACCAAATCTCCCTCGGAGACTCTGTTCTCCAAGAACTATCCATCCACCTCATTGACCTACCACTCGCCCATCCACAACTCATAGATTGGGACCAACCAAGTGTCATACACATCGATGAGTTCACATCAGAGGAGGCACTTCTAAGATTCATGGGAGCTGAAACTCCTCACAAGAAAAAAAAGCTAGATTCTACCTATATCTACAAGCTAGATCCCAAGGGGTATTTTGGAGAAAATCCCCAACCTAGTTCCGATACACCCAAAACTGGAACTAAGGTGAATCTAAGACTAGCTAAGGCAACGAAGAGAACCCCTCAACAAGAAAATCCAGAAGAACATGAGGATTTAGCATTGCCTCCTCAAGATAATCGACCAGAGGTGTCTTCTATTCTAATTGAGGATACTCGAGAAGTCAACATTGGTTCTTCAGAGATCCCCAGACTTGTTCACATTGCTGCATCCCTATCACAAGACCAAGCTAACCTCCTCTTTGAGGTCTTAAGAGAGAACATTGGCCAATTTGCATGGTCATATCAGGACATGCCAGGACTTGATCCAAAGCTTGTAGTTCATCATCTTGCAGTTGATCCAAAGATCAAGCCCGTTAGACAAAAGCTTAGAAAAATGCACCCCAAGGTGGCATTATTGGTCAAAGATGAATTAGAAATAATGTTAGCTGCTAAGGTTATCCAACCTATCGACTACTCAGAGTGGATCTCCAACATGGTCCCTATCACTAAACCTTTCGGTGACATCAGAATCTGCACTGATTTTAGAGATCTTAACAAAGCTTGTCCAAAAGATGATTTTCCCTTGCCCAACATAGATATGATTGTAGATCTTATAGCTGGACATGAAATTTTGTCCCTCATGGATGGATTTTTTGGGTATAATCAAATCAAGATTGCAGAAGAGGATCAGCATAAGACAACATTCACTACCCCTTGGGGAACCTTTTGCTACAACATGATGCCTTTTGGCCTAAAGAATGCTGGGGCTACCTATCAAAGAGCTATGACAGCCATTTTTCATGATCTCATCCATAGCATTTTGGAGGATTATGTGGATGATATCTTGGTCAAGTCTCATACCTTCATGGATCATCTTGCTGACCTGGAGAAAGTCTTTGATAGGTTAGCCAAATATCATCTCATGCTGAATCCCAAGAAATGTGTCTTTGGGGTCACATCTGGCAAGCTTCTAGGTTTCATAGTTTCTAAACGAGGTATAGAGATCGACCCCAAGAAGGTCAAGGCTATCTTAGACATGCCTCCTCCCCAGACACTGCAACAGCTTCTCTCTCTTCAAGGAAAGCTCCAATCTATTCGGCGCTTCATCTCCCAGCTTGTAGATAAGTGTACACCATTTTCACATTTATTGAAGAAGGATGAGAACTTCAAGTGGGATCCTTTATGTCAGCGCAGCTTCGACCATCTCAAGAAGTATCTCATCAATCCCCCTATCTTTGTTCCACCAGTTCTTGGTCATCCCCTAATTTTGTACATATCAGCAACACCTACTGCTCTAGAGGCACTTCTAGCACAGCTTGATGACTACAATAGAGAAAGAGCCATCTACTACATCAGTAGAACCCTAGTTGGTTATGAACTCAATTACACTCCTATGGAAAAAGCTTGTTTGGCAGTTGTTTTCTCAACTCAAAAGCTTCGCCATTACATGCTAAGTCATACCATCCAACTCATCTCCAAGATTGACCCTCTCAAGTATATGCTCTCTAGAACAACACTTACAGGCCGTTTGGCCAAATGGGTTATGCTCCTTAGTGAATTTGACATCCAGTATGTGGATAGAAAGGCAATCAAAGGGCAAGCTATAGCAAATCACCTAGTTGATGCACCTCTAATAGATGCTTATCCATTGATCACAAAATTTCTAGATGAGCATATCTATCTAATTGAAGAACAACCCCCATGGAAACTTTATTTTGATGGCTCATACACATCTCATGGATCAGGGGTAGGAATATTGTTGGTCACACCTCAAGGAGATTACATTCCAAAAGCCTTCAAGCTACAATTCCCTAGCACCAACAATATAGCTGAATATGATGCCCTCATAGCAGGATTAAAGATAGCTGCAGAATGGAACATTGTTGAGCTACAAATCTTTGGCGATTCTTAGCTCATCATCAAGCAAGCCCTAAATGAATATCAAACCAAAGATGAAAAGCTATTACCCTACAAAGAGCTGGTTGATTAGCTAACCCAACATTTTATAAAGCTTCAGTTTACACAAGTGCCTCGAATATAGAACAAAGCAGCAGATGCTATGGCTACTATAGGCTCGCTCTTGGAAATTCCCCAAGCAGCTACACAGTATGAGTTTTTAGTGGAACAGCTCCTCACACCCGCCTATGCGAATGAGGATTCAAACCGTGTTTGTATCTTGGTTGGTCCCCAATCCCCTTGGTACCATGAGATTCATGCTTACCTTAACGATGGTATCATATCCCCTCACCTTGCACCTACCCAACGCCAGAACCTCATCCAAAAATCATCCTGCTATGTTATCATAGCCAATACCCTATATCGTCGGGGTTATCACGATACTCTCTCTCGATGTTTAGACCAAAATGAGGCCACGATGGTGTTAAAGGAAGTACACTCTGGACTTTGTAGTGCCCACATGAGTGGTATTGTCCTAGCACGACAAATCCTTAGAGCAGGCTACTATTGGCCTACCATTGAAGAAGACTCCTGTGACTTTGTCAGAAAGTGTCTCCCATGTCAGCAGCATGCAAATCTTGTGCACACTCCGGCACAGGATCTACAGCCTATTGCACCACCTTGGCCTTTCGCTTGTTGGGGCCTTGATCTAGTTGGAACTATCACACCCCTCTCATCTGATGGACATAAATGGATAATAACAGCTACAGACTATTTCACTAAATGGGTGGAAGCAATCCCCCTAGTCTCAGCTACAGGAGTTCAGGTCTCCAAGTTCATCTTGTACCACATTGTTTGCCGCTTCGGCATCCCATCCACCATCTTCACCGACCACGGAGGTAACTTTGAAAATCTCAACATGGAAGAATTATGCACTTCCCTCTGCATCCATCACCACTTTTCTAGCCCATATTTCCCATAAGGTAACGGCCAGGTAGAGGTAACTAACAAAACCCTCCTCAAAATTATAAAGAAAGTTGTCAATGATTCTGACCGTGATTGGCACCTACAAATAAATCTAGCCCTATGGGCCTATCGAACTTCCTTCTGTACATCCACAGGCACAACTTCATACTCCCTAGTCTATGGTGATGAAGCGGTACTACCTATAGAGGTTGAACTTCCCTCCTTGCGCATATCTTTGCAAGGGAAAATATCAGATGAAGAATATAGAGTAGCTCGACTCACCCAGCTAGATCTCTTAGATGAGAAGTGGCAACAAGCCTATGATCATCTCACAGTCTATCAAACTCATCTCAAAAGAAATTTCAACAAGAAGGTGCTTCCATGACACTTTCAGCCAGGTGACATGGTCCTCAAAGAAAACATGAAAGTCCAAGTAGATCAAGAAAAGAAAGGCAAGTTTGAACCTACATGGCTTGGTCCTTATGTTGTCACTGCTTCCTTTGGCTCTGGAGCTTATCAGCTATCTACAACAGAAGGAGAACTCTTGAATGATCCTACTAACATCATTCATCTCAAGAAGTTCTATGCTTGAAGATCCTTGGTATACCAGGCTTTTGAAAAATACAAAAGAAAAAAATAGTAAAGAGAAATAAGCGTCCAATGGTGAAAACTTGGCAATTCAAGCACCTTGGATAGGTACCTTGGTGAAAACCTGGTAATTCAGGTGCCTTGTGTACTAAAGACTAATCCATTATCTATCACTATCCTATCCCTCATCCATTTACCCACCATCCCATAAGACACACTTGCTTGTTCCCTTGGTGTTCCAACCAAATATCCAAAATCTTATGAAGCTTGTAAATACCTCTTGTACAACTTGTAAATCTTGTACTAATGCTTGTATTATACCTTATAAATCTTGTACCATACCTTGTCTATCCGAATCTTGTCCAAGGTTTGTACCATATTCCAGCATATAAATAATCTTGTATCCTAACTTGTATACTATCACGTGCACACACAAAACCCCATTTTCACTTAATCTTTTTGCAAACCATCTACCTATCCACCTATCACCTATTATAGACATCCCCATCCTTCACAAACATTTCCATCTCACAAAAACCAAAATATGAAAAGACTTGTACATTTGTAACATATCTTGGTCCATCAACTTGAACATCCTCTTTAGCTTAGTACCATTGTATCTATCCAACGTTCGTGTTAGTTCATCCTTGGTCAACATCTTGCACACATCACACACTTTGGTTAGATATTCCAATGCATCCTTTAGCTAGATTTCCTATCACCAAAGTGTTAGCTTTCTTAGTTCAGCTTGCTAGACGCATCACTCATCCAAATCCACCAGCTTCGGTGCTCTCCGATAGGTCCTTGCAGGAAATAGCTTTCCTCATGTCTGATCTTGGTCTGTTAGTACCTTGTCCTACCCATCTCGTTGGAAAATAGTTCTCTTTTGGATTTTCGCTTTCTTTTGATTTGGGATCTTCCCTTTTGGGTCTTGAAATATATTTTCCAAGCAATCTCCTTGTTCCCTCCTCAAGGTTGCCACGATCTTCCATATAATGGTATGCTACGAATGGGGCAATTAGAGCGTAAGGTCTTGATCAGGTCTTTTGCTTGTTTTCTTTTTCTGCTTGTGGGTTACCTAGTGTCGTTTCTACACTGCTTTCTCTGGGATTCATGTGTGATATTGGGGCAATCCTTGTGTATTTTTTTTGAGTCAGTTCGTCAGTCCTCTGGACGGTTGGTAAAAAGGCCTTGATGTTCTTGGTAACCCTGGCAATTAACCAATAGTCCTATAGAAAATCTAGTGCTCAACTACATGGTGGTACTTCTCTTTGAAGTATCCCCCCGCTCAAAAAGCTTCAATGGTTTTCCTTCATCTCCATTATCCCTCATCCATATCCAGCATTTGTCTCTCCTACCCCAGCTTATGCATCAGTATCTCTTTGAATCACTCATCACTCTTAGCTTTAGAGATCCACAATCCTAGTCTTAGGGATCCACCAATCCAAATCAATCCACCAAGTCTCATCTTTTGAGATCCACAATCCTAGTCCTAGGGATCTCCGAAACCCATCTTCCACCAATCTGACTCTTTGAAATCCTGTTGCATCAGCTTTTTAATCCCCTTATCCATCTCCCTATCCTGGATTCCTTTTTATAGCGCTCCGCTCCTTCATCCTCCACCTTCCCTAAAGTCTTAAGCTTGCTTCCTCTTGTGCATCTGATTCTCCTTTATCATTCTCCCATAGTGAGAGTTTGAGCTAATTTAGCCCCTTCTCTTTTCCAATCTAAGTTTCCTTGCTCATCTGAGATTCTTGTACATTTCAAGAAGCCATCGAGCCTCACTTTCTCTCCCCGCTGCCTTCTTGAGGGGGCATCTCATAGTCCATTCTCTCCTCTTCTGCTCTAGCCTTGGGCATCTTATTTTCTTATTTTTGATGCCATGCCACTTGCGGCATCACATCAAAGAGGGGCAAAATGTAGACTCCTAAAAACGTTTAGAAAATAAAGTATTTTTATTTTCTGAAAAAGTCCTGATGACATCATCATTTATTAATTAATTAATTATTTAATTTTTATGCCATTAAATCCCTTTATCTTAATTAAAAATATTTAATTAAGGAATCCCTCCCAAAAATGTTTAAATCTTATTTAAACATTATTTCCTTATTTATTAATTATTTAATTAATAAATTGACCAAAAATCCTAAAATAAATAAAAAATTTATTTTTTGCCCAAAACTTGGCCAATTTCCTTATGACCAATAACCTCTTCCAAAATCTTCTAATCCTTCTTTAATTTTAATTAAAGGCTAATCCCATCATTTCCTACCCCTAATCCCAACTCAAAATATTTAATTAAGATTAAATATTAATCCTCATGTTTATTAAAAAAGTTTTAATAAATATCTCAACCCAAACCCTTGAAATAAATAAAACTTTATTTATTTCCTAAAAATCTAATTTATCCTCACCCTAAGAAGTTCTAGACTCTTCTAGAAAGTCTTCATCCTCATCCTAGGAAATTCTAGACTATTCTAGAAAGTCTTTATCCTCATCCAAAGTCTAGACTCTTCTAGAAGATGTCTTTAAAACTAATCCTAATCCCCTCCTAACCTTGTCACATTCCCTAAACATGAGTTAAAACTTCATAACCCAAGCCAAAGTTAACAAATATCTCCTCCTTCACCCACCCTCATTAAATGCCATCCACTTGCCTATCCCTAAGCTAATCCTAAACCATCCTAATCCATCCTCTAATCATTTGCACAAGCCTAAACAAGCTTAAAACCTTCCTAATCAAGTCCAAGTCAAAATTTCTCTCATCACCCTCAAAATATCTCAACCATAAAACTTTATGAAGTCCACTAGATCATAAATGACTCTTACAAGCCCTTTTATTGCTCTTACAAGTCATTATGAGGGTCTTTATGAAGATTTTATCCCTTGAGCCTCCTTTGTTGACTCATCCTTCCCCTTTCCTCCATCCTCTCACCATGTGACATGTGTCACTCCTTGATTGGCTATAAGGAAGCACAATCCATGTGCTCTCCTCTCATGCAATCTGAGCCCTCCATAAGCTTTTTCCCATCCTTGCATCTTAGCCCTCAATCCCTCAAGCCTCTTGCCTATAAATTGGATCCTTCCCCTTTGCAAAATAACGCAATCCATGAAGTAAAGTTATAATGCTATTTTGAGAGCCAAATCCATACTAAAGCCATCTATCCACACCAAAAATCCACAATCATCCATTGAAGCCTTTGGAAGCATATTGAGCATACATCCTATCCATTTAGATAAAGCTACTCAACAAGAGAGCTTCTTATTGAGAGAGTCCATTAATGGCTCATATTCTCAATTGAGAGCTCATCTTAGTCTATCTTGATGTTTATGAATTTTGTTTAGTTTGTAGAAGCTTTATTTAAATTTGGTTTCTATTAGCATACTAACATTGCTCATATACACTATCTGAAGCCCCATTGGCTTCAAGACCCTAATTTTTGAATTGATGATGACTATAGATACTTTATCTACAAATTTTACTTTTATTTGCCTACTTGAAAGGCTGTGATAGAGTTTGTTCCATGTTTAAATGGAAAATTCCCATGCAGTGAAGTATATTTCCTACTAACAACATGCCACTTAATTCATCTCATATGACTTGATTGATCAACTTATTGACTAACAACAATATTTGAATAACCTTGAGTTGCTCCAAACTTGTTGAAAAGGAGTCAAGATCTTCATTCAAAGCACTAAGACATGCTAACAATTTCTCAAAAAATAGAAAAGTTCCATGTCCATTTGCTTTAAAGTGGGAAATGAATTTACATTGTTCAACAATGAATTTGAAGTCAATGAGCCCCTCTACAACAAAGCCAAATTTAAGGACACCCTCAAAAATGAATTCAACTTATAATTTAATTTAAATTTATCAAATATTTCCTTTTAATTTTTTACAAGAAAATAATATAATAATAAAAATCATATTAAATATTTCTTTTTATATTTTTAATTTTGTAAATATTAATTTATTTCTTGATTTTTCATTTTTGTTAAATGGTCACAAATAGAACTTTAGTTTGGAAGTCATTGATTATACTAATCTAGACTATCTATAGCCACGTCTTTTAAATCCCTAAATAATATATGATAAGAAATTGATAAATTAAAATAGATAAAACAATTGTCTATTATTAAAAATAGAATCACATTTCTAAATTTATTGACAACTACAAATCATTGAAATTATTCTTTTTAGGAAAACAAGGCTCTTGATATTCTATAATTGTTTGATCTAAAAGACAATATCTAAATAAAATGAAAGATATTAAACTCTTTTTACACTTTTATGTTGATTATTTAATTTCTCAAATTCGCATTGAGAGGGAAATGGAGGAAATGAAGCAAGTTGAAGATTCAAAATTTTCAACTTAGAAAAGTCAAATCAAAGAATGAAAGATGAAATTGAAGCTATGAGAAATGCATGTTGCCATGGGGATATTGAAATTGGAGTGGCTTGATCATATCAAAGATTAATGGACATGTTATTATTCCTAAACTACTTGTACGCCTCATCACTCTAGTGGACATGCTAGAGTTGTGAGTTTAGAGGGCACCAAAATATTGGTCATAGATGAGGAATTTGAGAAACCATGCACATGAGCTATGGAGGAAGGTGAATAAGAGGATGAAGAGGAGGAGGAGGTTGGTGGTAGTCCAGATTAATAAATTCCCAATAGCCCTTTATCAATGCCATTAGGTAAGAACCTTAATCTTTATTTTAGTTAGAAACCCTTATTGCCTTTAAAAATTTGCATAGTCATAGTGTGTGCAAAGTTTGCTGAATAGGAAAGCATCATAACTCATTTCAGAGGCAGAGACTCTTGGAGAGAATTCAAAGTCAATTTAAAGAGTATTTTAATCCTAAACAAGGTTGTGGCATCTACAACCATGTAGGCTAGGTTGGTCTATTGAGATTAAATTAGAACCTTTTTTGAGCACAACTATGGTTTCATAAGACCATGTAGGCCTCAAATTTGGACTAATGTAATATTTTTTGCCTGATTATTTTTACTCAAATATTGTTTGACAAATTATACTTGGTTCTATTTCCGATTGAATTTGAGAAGATGCATTGATTATGTCTTTCCATTCCAAATTTTGATTCCTTTAGTGTAGATCTTGGTAAATTAGCAATTGTTTGAATGAAAATATAAGTTAATTTTTAAAATCTCTTTTACCTATGTAATTATTCTATCCATTCTAATTGATGAACTATTTCAATACAAACTATTTATGTAAAAGTTAAAAGTTTATATGATGGAAATGATCATGTTGGGGATGTTCTATTACAGAAGAAGATTCTTCTTGCTCTCACAATAGGTAAATGTTACCAGAAATGTGCTGAGTTATTGCTCAAAAAAAAAAAAAAAAAAAACTAAACAAATTGATTTTTTTTTCCTAAAAGCTTTATTTTACGGGTAACATGCTTGTTATTGATAATTGGGTGTGTTTGGTCTGTTATAGCGGTTTCAAATTTTAGGTAACTTAGGTTGAAATATTTTATTATTTAGTTTAACGTTTGGATTATTCATTTATTTTATTTACCTAATATCATTCTATCATACATTTTTTCAATTTTCATTTCAAAGAATAAGAGAGTATATAGTCATTAGAACTGGTAGGCTAATAAATTGTCTAAGGTTAAGGGCTCAAGTCCATAATTGTATAAATGATAATCTCCATGATGAAGAACATCAATATGTAGATGGGTTGATAACGGATAAAAATATAAATATTATGAATATAATGGAGCATAAATTAATTTGATGATGTGGTGAGAAATTGATGTCTTCAAGACACCATTCAAGCATATGAAATAAAGGTAGGCTGATCTATTAAGGTACCAACCTTGATATAGCACTAGGTTTATGCTACACTAAAATTTGATTAACAAATGCATGCTATACACCTAATTTAATGGTATACCACAACTATAGGCATTTTGAAAGGACTTGAAAAGCTATTTTTTCTTCATTCTAATGCATTAGTGGCACTTAAAACAGCCTTGATGTGTGTTTTTTATTATCATTTACTTAACATGACTAACCTTGCTAAAACTATGTATTTCTTTAATGATTATCAACTTACCAAATAAAAATAAGGAGTCCCAACAAAAAGACATCTTAACATAATCCTAGGTGGCTTATCGTATCTATTTGGATTTGTGATGCAGAGTATCCTCCTATGATGTTAGGCATCCTATAAATTGTCACCAAATGTCCTAATCAATAAGGGAAAATCTCCCATTGCCTCAAGAAGTTACAAATTCTTACATCAATTATCATCTTCAAAGACACTAATAAAATTCATCAATCTTGGATTAATAGACTCCCCTCTTGTCAACCTATCTCTTGATATCATCCAAAATACCCTTCAAGGATTAGACCTATCTGCCTTAGGTCTCTCAAATTCCAACACACACCTCAACCTTTTACTTATCACAAATCACCTCTTATCTAAATTGTATCTATTGACCACATCTGATCATATGACTCTATGTCCCTAACTTCATCTTCATATCCTATAACTGTTTATCAACCCTCCTTCCAATACCTTATGCTTATCAAGCCTCCCTCCAATAACCAAGAGAAGGAGATGGTCGATTTAGATAAATTTGCCCAGGGTGTATGGTGTAGGAGCACCTACATAAAGAGTTTTCCATTTAAATTCTATTTCCACACTTAAATATGTACAACATGCATTAGGATAGATCATATTATTCATATTTGATAGGTTGTGTTCATGTCATCTATTCTTTTAATTGCATTTAGTTGTAATGTAGGATTATTTTGTAAGGCACTTACATGATTTGGCACACCTATAAACCATCATGTTCAAGTTTTCAACTAGCCTATAAGCATGTAATTAGTTCCTTTAATTAAATATTAGGACTATCTAAGTGTTTTATAGGGGTCACACAATTAGAAATGCATGGTAGCTTAATATTGCTCGCATAGTACAAAGTTGCATTTTTACAACTAGGAAATTCTAGCAATTTTAGAAGTCTAGGAATCTTTTAAATACACAAGAGCTCAAAAATCTAAGATTCATGTGTATCTATGTTTTTATGATCAAATTGTATCATAATGCAAGTTTATCAAACAATAAAAAAATGTTTTGGAACAAGTTTGGATTATAGAAATAAAGAAAAAAATCTATTTTTTGATTGAAATCTTGTCATTTTCTGGTTCCCACTTGTTTATGTGGCCTATTTAAGGTCAAAAACCTATATAGTTAGAAATATATTTGAATTATATTTCAAAAAATTCTAGTTAGAGGTTCTAACTCATTTGTATGTGGGAGAAAATTGAACTTGATTGAGTAGTGGTTGGAATTATGAGTGTTGTTTTTCACATTTTTTTGTTGTTCCCAGCCTTGGTACAAATGTACATAGTTTGGTAAAGATATAAAATCACCATGGAAATTTATAGGGTTGAGCTATATTTCAAATCAATCAGGTTTGAAGTCTTCAGACACCCGTATGTTTCCAACACCTATTTCAATCTACAACTTATATATGACTCCGAATGGTTTCTAGCACCTATTGGTAAACTACATCATTATGTACCATCAAGGCCTCCTAAGTATCCTTATTCCTTTCTTCTACTACTTTCATTAGCCTTTTTATAGGCTACACTAATTTCTTACTAAACTTCAAATGCCAACTCATGGATCTTCTCTTTATCTTTTCTATCCTCTCTTCACTTTGGGCTTCCCAAAGTTCATAATCCCTTCTTCTCTTCTCTCTATCATCTTCTCACCATCTTAACATTTCTTCATTCTATTCAAGTACTCTTTTCATACATCTCAACTCTTCTTCTCTCATCCATTCTAACTCTTTATTTCTTTCTTTCTTCTACTCTTTTCTTTCTCTCTACTTTCATCTTCTTCTTCTTACCATTACCCATAAACTCTTTCAACAACTTTACCAACTTCTTCTCTAACTTTTTGAAAGTCATCATTAGTCTCTCTTCCTAGACCTTTCGATTTCTCTCATACTACTTGATGCAAAGGTTAAGGGTATTTAAGTCTCTAAGGAAAAAACTATTGATCAAATCACAGAATATGATTAATTTTCCTTGATTGTGTGTATGGTGCCTTAATGCTATACGAGGGAAAATTTTAATCTACAATTTCTATATGAATCCCAATGGTTCCCAACACCTATTTTAACCTAATAAGGTGTGATTAAATTTTTTTAAGGTTCTAGCCACCTATCTTGCATACAAACCACAAATTCCTCCTAGGCGCAATAGCCCAATTAGCCCTGTTGTAATTGTTTTTGCCCATTTTCTCCAAATTTTTCAAAAACACTTTGTGAAATCCATCCTTGTTCTCTCTTCCAAAACCTTTCAATTTCCATGATAGCACTTGATATATAGGTTAAGAGGCTTTAAGGCTCTAAGGCCAAACCATTGATCGAATAGAAAAATATGATTAATTTTCCTTGATTATATGTATGGTGCCTTAAAGCTATATGAAGGAAAATTTCAATCTACCAATTGTATATGAATCCCAATGATTCCCAAAACCTACTCCAACCTAATAAGGTGTGATTAAATTTATTTCAAGGTTCTAGCTATCTATCTTTCATGCAAACCCCAAATTCCTCCTTCTAGGCATAATAGCCCAATTAGCCCCAATGTAGTTATTTTTGCCCATTTTCTCCAAATTTTTCCAAAACACTTTGTAAAAAAAATCAATTTCTTGACACCCATTTCAGCCTAATATAACATATATAAAACTTAGGTACTATTATTTTGAACCATGTTCCTATTGTACCACTATAGGCCTTGTTTTAAGCCCCAAACACCCACTTTTACAAAGGAAGTACCCACAAAACTTAACGCTAAAGCTTTTGGCCTTTTAAAATATGATAATATGATTCTAATCAAATATTCATCAAGTCAATTTAGTTCTATGAGTTCATTTAATACAAAAGCCCCTACACCATAAAACACTATTTCAATCATAAAAGTACCATCTCATTAAGGAAGATCTCCTGCTGCTATAAGGTAGCCACAAAAACCATGCACCTTGATTCACCAAAACCATGGGATATCCATTCACAATCAACTTTACTACAATTTTCTTATTAGAATCATGTAATACATGTTAGATAGGGTCTATTCCCTGCGCAACAAATGTTCATTCATGGAATGGCCCTGATTTCTATTAAAATTATCAAAATTATTAAGGAAAATATTTTAAATCATTAACGATAATCAATACAAATAGTGAAACTGATAAAAAAATGATGAAACAATCATGAAAGGGCTTCAAATATGTAATAAATAATGTGTTAAAACCATCCACATAGTTGAAACAATCACCAAAATGAAATCATCATCAAAAGTTGCAAGAAATAAGCCTTTACTTATTACCAAATGCTGATCAATTTCTACCTTCATCTGTTGCAATGCCTCTCTCCCATTCCAACACCTTCTACATGCTTAAATAGGTAGTGATGCTGGTCATGATAATTATAGTAGCATTTCTAATTAAGCAACACTGTTTTGTAATTTACTATTTTCAAGGCTATTCTTTGATACAGAAACAAGTCTAGATGTTGTAGCTCACATTTAGTCATTAATTTAGGCATGCATTGAGTTTTATTATTTGCATTAATTCTCTACAATGCAACATGCTTAAATATATATATATATTTTTCATTCAGAGGATTCATATGTGACACATCATTAGTAAGTATCCAAGCATTACATATGGTCTACTATTATATTTATTTATTTATCTATGTTTTAGGGGCTAATATCTTAAAATATGTGTTGGAAGATGTAGAAAAACGAAGTGCTAGGTTTCTTTTACTCCATTAGCTTCTGTTGATATGCTACAACTAAACACCATTTCTTATGAGTTTTATTTTTGAGCATAATATTCTTATTGTTGTTGCTTTCCTTCTAATTAAAAATTAAATGCTGAATAAAATGTCTATTTATTCAAATCACGATCCTACCTAGCCACCTGAGAATCTCATGTATGTCCTCACTCTCACTTTTGTGCATCACAAGTCAGGCCATGATGGTTGTTGCAACTTTGTATTCAAAGCTAGCTCCTAATTCTTGCAACTAGGTTCCACTGATCCACCTTAATTTAGTAGTAGTTACCTACAAATGGATTTGACCATTTCCATGTTGATATTATTTGATGAATTAGATGAAAATTGTAGTGCCTGGTTGGATTTGGATAGACTGTCTACTACTTGACTCAAAGAAGAAAGCTAGGAAAGTTTTGTTAATTAGTGTACTCATTTTCCAAGCACAAGTACCTCCAATCCCAATTCCATGCTCACTTATTGATGGAACCTCTTTATTCAATGAAGAGCATGGTGTCATGCCTGACCCTACTTCTTCTTGTTTCTCTTTATTCACTTCAGATGTTGTTTTGACACAAGTTCTGTGGCTGGGAGATTTTATATTTTGAACACTGTTTTGTTATATCAGATAGGTTAGTTTTGGTTTTATGAGATACATATATTTTGGATACTGCTTTTGCATTGCAATTGGACTATTCTCGGGTTTACAACTGATCTATTTTAGTTGTAGTGTTGATTTTGAAATACATCATTTGATCTCTGAACTGAATCAAGTTTTGATTAGAATTAATGTTTACATGGAATTCTTGTTACAAGATTTTAATTGTAGGATTTATAGTTATGGCTATGCTTGTGAAAATCAGAATTGGTATCTTCAAGTTGATCTGGTATAACTTATGTATTGGTACATTTGATTTTTATATTCTTCTGCAGGTATATTAGATTGTGAGCATAATGTTAAAAGGATGTTTGTAAAACTCTTTTGTGTTTTTATGTAACTGTGTATATGTTTACGTAGATGTTAATCTTTATCTTATTGATGGAAAGAAAACATATCTGGTACATGTATGAAAAATGCATTATGGTATTATTAGGAATTTCTCAGGTATATTGCTATCTTTATTATTTTTGAGAAATTCATTCCATGCCTTTAAGTTCTTGACTTGTGAATATATTTATATAAAGGGATAATTTGATAAGTCACACACAAAATTCATATAAATATAGGTATGTGATATTCACACATATATTCACATAAATTCTTGTGTGGAGTAATGGTTTTGGGAGCTTGCAATGTTTAAATACTATGGCAATAACCATTGGGGGTGATTTTGTTATGCACTTATTTATATTTGAATAAAACCATTTACCATAAAACCCTAGAGGGTTTCGCATGATTTGAATAGGTAAAAATAAATGTTTATTGTTTTTTTGAAGCCAAAATGGCGGAGGCTATTAGGAAAGCCATATGCACAACTCTTTGGGAGTTGCAAATTTATTAAATGCTCTTTTATGGAGGCTTTACTATCCTTGAAGGAATGTCGGCCTTTGTTGTTTGAAAGAGGATTTTGATGGAAATCACCTGAATTTGGGCCTTTTTCCTATGTTTCGAATAACACCTATGTGTGTTGTTGCTGGGTTTCCGGCAAGGTGTGGGGTTTCTATTGGAATGATTTTCTTGCTTATGTAATTGAGCAAAAGGGAACTTGATGGAAGTTTTCTTGCGGTTGGAAATTTGGTTTCAGTTGTTTTGCATTGTGGAGATTTTGTTCTGATTGGGGCTTCGGAGTCGAGAAAATTTTTTGGAGCTCTGAGTTGAACGTTTTTATTCATATGCTGAGTTTTGAGGTAGGGGGCAGTTCCTAACCTTTACCCTTTTACTGTTATGGGTGTTAATTTATTTTTAAGGAAATTGGGAAGTTTAGTTTTAAGTTACACTTGTCGATACCCAAGTGTGGATATATGTAGGGTTGTACAATTGGAGTCGAGCTCTACACGTATCCATATTTGGATATCAAGCAATATGAGTTTTCAAACATTATGTTGTTGGGATTTTGTGTTTATGTTATCCATGAATGAATACAATGTTCACCGTATGTATTTAGGATGTCAAAATCTTAGTGCATAGTGGTTATAATCCATTCGTAGATGGTGAGGTTTTGTTTCTGAAGTATTGTTAGTAGGAATTGAAGGTAGTGACATTTTCTCAAACATTTGTCTTGTGTCGCAAATGAAATTTGATTTGGAAATTCTATTATTAAATTGAGGTTCGATGATATTGTATATAGTTGGTTTTAATGTCAATATGGAACTATAGGTTGTAGTTAATTTCAGTAAGAACAGTCGGCCGTAAACATGTTAAAAGCATTAGTCGATCTTTGTTAAAGATTTTCAAAGGAAGTTGTATTTTGTTCATTTTTGATCACTGACAGGAATGATATTTTGACATAACATATAAATTGTAATTTTGAAAAAAAACATACATATATAATCAGGGTATTGACATATTGTTAAATAGTTGTGTAAAATGCTGAAAGATTTACATGAAAACTTTTTGTGAAACAAAATAATTTGCATTAGGATGATATATATATATATATACAGATGTTAAGTCGACATCATTGTCTTTGATCTCTGTATAAATATTAAATAAACCTTGAAGATAGGTAATCTGTCAAGATTGCGTAAATGGATAAGAATTATTTCATTAGCTTTAATAAGTTTTTGTTGAAATTAAATGCTTTAAAATAGAAGTCTTTTATTTCGAAAGATGTATTCTATTACATATTTGATTATAGAACTGTTAGAATTCATTGTTGAACAGAAAAGTTGTTTTCAAATAAAAAGATGAATTTATGATATGTGATTAATGAAATTTCATTATTATCATAAATTACTTTAATATCTTAGTCATTACGAAGGATAAGTTTGTTTTTTATATCAGCGGTATTCAATTGTATAGTATTAAGGTTCGATAAATGTCATTAAATGGTTAAGTCAGTTTAATTATATTTATGGGATCATCATATCATAGTTTTGGTTTCTGTTGTTGTAATGACCTAAGTTTACTTTCAGAATTGGCAGAAGAGGATGTGTTTCGATTTGATAAGGACTGTAGTATTATAGGTTATATTGAATAGTTATTCATTACATGTGCATTCTTAGTAAATCTATTTGAAGTGTGTTTAAGAATAGCTGTGATGAACGTATATCAAGGTGGCTGAATTTGGTTTATCCTATTCAGTTAATTAATTCAGTGATAACTTTAAAATAAATTGGGTGGGTTAATTTCACATAATAGATAATTGGCCTTACCTGTGACTTAAACCTATATGGTTAAGTACAGAGAAAAGGCATGTCTCTATTCAGTCAATGACAAGTAAAATAGAGAATATCATTATATGATGACTAAGAGCATACCATATTTGGATGCAAAATCTTAGTGCCATAACGATAACACCTTAGAATATATATGTTTCATTTATGAGTTATTCTTAGTGCGGGTTTAATTTAGCAATGCAAAGTAATTGTTTACTTCTTGCATATTATTACCAGATTTGCACTATGTTAGATGGATTAGAAATCTATTTTTGGATATCTATATGTTGGTACTAGCATGTATGCAGATGGATTTTTCTTTTAAACTTAGTATGTACTGAGCCCCTATTTGTGTTATGTTGCTTTCTGTGTGGTTTTTAGGTGCTTTGAGTTTCAAGTAGCTAAGGATGTTTATCAAAGTTACTTTTTGAATCAATATTTAGGATTCCTATATTGGACATAGGTGTCAAGAAATGAAATTTTATTTCATTATAGTTTTGAACTCTTTATGTATTCTTATTGTAATGAAAATGTATTTGGACGATATTCTCTTTCATTAGGAACTTTTCTGTATAAGAGTGATTCAATCCTTGTATTGGAATTTGTGTTGAGATGATTTTATAAAAAAAAATTATTGCGTTTATGGAATTGTATTTTGTTTTAGATTCTTTTGGTTATGTCTTGTGTGGATTTGGATAGACTGTCGACTACTTGCCTTAAAGAAGAAAGCTAGTAAAGTTTTGTTAGTTAGTGTACTCATTTTCCAAGAACAAGTACCTCCAATCCCAATTTCATGCTCACTTACTGATGGAGCCTCTTTATTCAATGAAGAGCATGGTCCAAGAGCATTGAAAATTTTGATGTCCTTACTTGTGATTGTTTCAATTGTCACATTAAAGTTCATATTTAGGTGGCCATTATCACCACAAGCAAAGAGTCACTACAAACATTTCATGAGCTTGTCTGAATAAAAAGTTTCAACAAGCATCATCATTCCTCTAGAATTTTCTAGTACAGGTTTCATTTTTGCAATGCTGACTTGATCCAAAGAGCAAGCAAAAAATTCAAAACAAGCCCTCCTACTACTAATCTCTGTGCTAGTTTCTTGTTGAACTTAAAAGATGTTTTGTAAAAGGGTGCGTTACCATTGAATAATATAATTTATTTGAATGTTCTTAGGAATAATTGAATGAAAATTTGAAATTATATGTATTGATACTTTTTACCTTTCAGCCATGCAAATATTTATTTATTTATTCTTAATCTTAGCAATGATCTCTTGTTCATCAATACACATCATCTTGTTAGAAATTTCTAAGAAACTAATATGTAAACATTTTGAAATATGGGATGAAAACACTAATTAACATATGATTTACTATTTCTAGATTGTAAGAAGAAGCCTTCACATTGCCGTAATGAATATTTGTTCTATAGAATAAGTGATCCTATAGAACTATGCTAATTGCATTTATGGATTATATCTTGATTATTGAGTGTGAAAACATTTAGACATATTTTATTAATAGGAACTAACATTTTTTACAAAGAGTACACATAATTCTAGGAGCTCTATGTTATTCAAGAAATGCTTATAGAGAATAATATTTATTTTGTTTTTGACAAGTTGAAACCATACATTTTTCTACTATTTTATTCATGAATTTCAAATTTATAACAAAACAAAGATTCTTGTCATTTCAAATTGTTCAATGAATATGCCAAGGGTTTTGTGATTTTTATGATTGATGTTTATTTTTCTTTTGATGTTGAGTTACAAAAGTTGCACAAAGATCTTGTTTTTCATGGTGCTTCATAGAAGTTGAATTTTACCTACTATGAGAAAGGTTTAGAATATTTAAGTTTGAAAGTACGTGTGGTGTGTGAGCTTTTTAATCATTGTTTTATAGTACATGAAATTAACTTATTTTATCATGCAGTGGCTTTGAGATTGTCTTATCTTGAGCGCCATTTTTTATTTGGGATAAATAGACATTTCTTGTAAGGTCATATTTTATGAATGGGTAGAATGACAAAGACATTTATGTTAAAAAATATACTAGAGGAAAGAGCATTCAAAATTGCAAAGAAACAAATTGGATTAAAATATACAATGCTTGCAGATGTCCAACCAATGATTGATGATGTTGTATAATCTTTGCTTTCAATATTTTTCTATGATCATTGTATTCTTGCAATATTTGTTTAGCTACATTTTTGTTAACCTATAATAAATTTTTTTAATATTTTGCATGAAAATTTAGGGGAATTTTATGATATTATATTTAAACTTAGAATGTTGGGAGAATGAGGGGGAAGTAGATGCAATCATCTTTTGAGCAGTAATAAAGTGTCTGATTCTTGCATCTCACGGTTCTCTTCTATAAAAGTCACTTTTCTAAGTACATACAGTGAATTAAGTGTTAATTTTGTGAAATTTTATTATTTAGGAAAGATAATACTATGAATTACATTCATTTTGGGTTTTGAATCACTTGATTTGGTTGGTTATACACAAAGATACCATGTTCTATATTAAGACTGCTCAAATGCTCATTAGGAAATTCGTGGATGCAATAATGTAGATTTGAAATATATTGCATGTGTTTTATGGCTTGATTTTTGGCCAATAGATAGTAGGAAGGATGTATCATATTATCATGTTGGCTGTAGGGATCATGCATAGGCTAAAAGGTACAAAGAAACCATGAAAAGGAATTGTTTCTAGTCATTTTGAAGAAAAAACTGCCATCTAAAAATAGAGTTCTATTATGGGGGTAATATATTATAAACCAATTGTTAGATTGATATAAATTTTGAATATATTTAACATAAATTTTTTTGGAAGAATCTCAATGATTCAATTAAGGAAATAATATTTTGTTTGAATGTTATGAATCACTATGTAGAGGTCTATCTAGGAGACATCAAGAAGTTATGTTTTTAATTATTTGTTTCCAAAGTTGTGTACAATGGATCAAAGGGGTATTATATGTGTGGGAAGGACATAAATAATCTGAATAGAGTCTTAGAATAATTTAAAATATTTCTCAATGCATCAGTTGTGAAGAAACATAAGGATAGGGTGCTTTAAATGACCATCTTACAAGTATGTTAGTGGCTGTCATCTTGACAACATTAGGATAGTGAGAGTGCTCACTTTTTTGGTGACCCAAGGCAAGGTCATTTGTGAATTATTGATTATTTTAAGGGAAGTTTTTATTAATTCCTTCATTGATTTGATTGTAAGGGAACCATGCATAGAGCTGATCCAAGGTCTAGTATTCAATGAATGTTGAATGCATGTGTAGGAATTATGTATGTTGGTTTTGTTTTTATAGTCTTATTACAACCATTTTTTAAAATTAAAATATTAAGATATTGCACATCCATCCATTGGGGATTGCAAACAATCAAATTCTCTTTCTTTTGGCTTTTGTCTCATTCAATTCCAATTAGTTTTGGCTAGGATATTATATTTTTAGTAAAAACTATTCAATCCCTTATTAGAATAAATTTTGGGTGGCAAAAATGTAAGAATACACTTAATTCATATGTACAAAGACATCATACTTGGTGAATGGATGGAAGAGGGTTTTTAATTCATTCTGTATTTTTTTAAAAGGCCCTTACAAAGGATGGAATGTGCATTGGATTTGGAAAAGATGATAAGTATTATTTTGGGCATGTGCATTATTGTGCATGCATTTATGATTGTAATAAATCTGATTTCTTTGGAGTAGGTTATAAGGGTGTTGCTAATTCAAAAAATTTTAATGGTTAATCTTTGATATTTTCAAGTGGATAGTAGATAAGGGAACTTGGATTAAGAATTTTATTGCGACTATTTTGGTAGTAAGTTACTTGACTGTCATAGTTTGATAGTATTTAAGATTAGAATTTTGTAAAGTATAAAGTGGGTTTTAAGGTCACATAAGGTGACCAATATAGAGTCATAAGGATCTTTCATGTTGAGGGTAGTAAGGTTCGTAAGGTGCAAGGGTAAAATCAACAAAAGGATTTTTGTAGGATTATTGAAAGAATAGTTAATGTAGTCCATTATTTGTTCAATAAGTTGTTGGAGTTTGGATTATTTGTAGGTCATTTCCATTTACTTAACATTATGGGGAGTGTTTTTTTGTCATTTATAAAGGATATCCTAGTTGTCATTATGAGGAGTGAATGTGCGTAGTACCATTAGAGAGAATAGATGCAATCAACCAAGAAGAAGTGCATGGTCAATTATGAAAATGAATGCAATTCAAGTTGGTGCTTAGTAATTAGAGTTAGCACATGATTAAGTAAGCTTTTTTTTATTGAGTAGACTAAGAGATTGGAATTTTATTTGAAAGAAGTTGATTAGTGTGGAATGGTGGTGGCCTAACCTTTAGGTTCATTGTGAATATCAAAATTGTGTGTAGTTGTTTGTGGCCTAAGAACACTATAACCCTTGTCACATTTGAGCATCACAATTTGTTGCACCAATCTCTTTAGGATGACTTCTTGACAAGACTAAGTTGTAGCAAAAATGCAACCTCCTAGCCCATCTGTACAACATGTCCATTCCATGGCATTCATATATTCATTTAGTATATCCTATGACCCTAAGCCACATGCCATTTAAAAATATAAATGCACAATATATATTTAACAAAAAACATGTATCCATGCCCTATCTTATAGCCCTCTATATTTTCTCTTCACTCCCTTCAATTCCAACTATTTTTTGCACGCTATTCTTTCAACATCTTCTATAATAGTTTACCAAAGAAGTAGAATATAAATCATTTTGATATGGTTGCACAAGAATATAACTGTACTCTGAAATACTTGGTCATCCACCTACAAAAACTAGAATTTCCACTATCAAATGAATGCTTTAATCTCATTCCATACTTCCACTAAAACAAGATTGGTAGCCCAACCTTAAACCCATGCATTCTATGGAAATAAAATTCTTGAAATAATTTCCTATACTAGACTTATGTTGTTCATATGTTCCCATACAACATAGAGTATGTTTCCTCATTGAGATTTGTTTTTTTTTCACAAAATTTTCATGGAGAAGTTGAATTACAAGGGATGAGCATTATATATGGAATGATGACTCATTAATTCTTACAAAAAGGACATTGTCATTGATGTTATAATATATTTATAAAAGGATGACTATGATTTGAGGACCTATTATTATCTGCAATGTCTATTTCTCATGATAAGTTGCAGAGACAATTGTGTTTATATCTTGCAAGGGATACCATCTAACCTATAAAGATTTTCAGGCATATTGAACCTTAACATATTGTCTGGGTAAAATTATTCTTTACTCAACTATACATAAAACATGGTCCCAATGTTTTACTTCACCAAGTATCTAAATTATTTTCTTCTTGGACTTTGCTAAGTATTTAAGAGAACCACAAAGATCTAGTAGAGAAGTATCATATATTTACAATGGTCGACCCTAGATTGATACCAGTTTTCTCTTAGAGCATCAGAATTGATTCAATTTTCTTTGAAACATGAAACTTTGGTGTTATTCTTCTGCTAGCTCTATTGCTAATATTCATTATGATATATCTATGTAGAATTTACAATGGGATGAACTATTTTCAATTTCCCTAGGTTTCCTTATGCTTTCATTACTATCATCGTATCTTTGCCAATTGTTATAGGTTGTATTGATATCATCTATAGGTATATTCATAGTAACTTTGTATCTTACAATCAAATCATTAGGTTGTATTTTTTCTGCCTAAATGGTTTCGTCAACCAGAAATTTATGTGTTTTCGCAACTTCTAATTATTGTATGCCATTTTCCTATTTTCCCTTGATATCACCAACTCAGATATATTAATCACTGCATAGCTTTGTTTGAATATGTTATGGTCACATACTACTTCAGGCATGTAGTTTGTTTGACCTTTCCATCTGGACTCCTTAAGTTATTTTTGTTAAGTTCATTGTAATCCCTTTGAATGTATAAATTAAAACTTCAATAGCTACATGCTTATAAAAAATATTTCCTTTTTTTTTTGATGATGAATGATGCAATGGAGGCTCAACTATTATTGTCCAATGTATTGTTTCCACTTGTTTGATGAAGATATCTATGTGTTGGATTAGGCTTGAGAATTTTATACATATGTTCCTTAAGGCACTCTAAAAATTGACTTAATATATTTTTGTTGATCATCTTCTTGTCTTTGCACACTCAACTCATTTTATTAACTTAAGAGGAAATATTTAATTGTTTACTTCTATATTGATACTCTTTTTTCTCTAGAAGATAACCAAAGTTTAATACCATTTGCAACTCTTTTATCAAATGAATGCACATTAATACAAACTTACCTATAATGTAATGAATCACATTAAAATATTCAAATTACTTAACTTTTAAAATGTTGTTTTGTATTAGAGTTTCATCCATTTTCTAATTGAAATGGAAACATGAGCAACATGGTTCATGCAGTGCTCAAATCTGAGCACAAAACCTTGAGTAACTTGTTTGGTTCTCAAAGGATGATAAATTCTTTTTATGACATAGTGGCTTCCTACATTGATCACAAAATGGATCTGATATGTTACTCTCTATTAGCAGTGTGTATTTAGTAGCATGATGGGCCACACAAAATCTTCCAGTTTATTGTGACCATTGATACAAGAATAGTGAAAAGAAAGATTCTTGTTTGTTACATTCCTTTTCATGTTTTTAGTATTTATTTTTTTGTCCTTTCTAGGAACTTTAATAAGCTACAATATGGGTGAAAGAAGTTACTTTATTCAATTTGTGGTAGGTTTCTTGGCACTAAAAATAGGCTAAAAACATTTTCCGTTCAAAATTTATTCCCTTTTAAAAGATGTCACTTGTTATGAAATGTGATAGGTGTTCAGATCTTAGGATTACAATGTGTTACTTTATTATTTCATGTAGGTAATGTTGGGTAATGATCATGTTAATTATATTTCACTTTTCTATTATGTTTGGTTAATGTAATACTTTGAATGGAAGTCATATCTTCATTTACTGAATATTTGAAATGTTAAATGCAATTTTTTGAAAAAATAGAAGTGACAAAATCTAGTTGCTAGTCAATCAACATTTTCTAAAATATATATTGTTAGTTTAAAATATAAAGCCTCAGCTAAGATTGATCCATGTATCCTTGATGTTAGACATCTTTTCCAACAAGTTATTGAGCTACCAAAGGTAAACTTATTATCTCTTTGATGTAGATTTATTAATTTTTAGATGCTCTCCTTTCTTCAGCAAGTGTTCTTTCTCTAGATACCTTTATGAGAATAACAATTAAAATTTTGTCACCTTGGTTTGATGATATCCAATACTAACGTTGTTCATTTTTCTAATAATATCTTATAATGCTTTATTTATTTGGTTATGTGGTGGATATTCTCAAGGAAATTAAACAAAAATAAAAGCATGTGAAGGCTAAATATTACATTTCTTCTAAGTTAATAACTTTAAGATTCTTATCTTTGGTAGGTAAAAATGTGATATACTAGTTTCTATTTGTAGGACTTGATATTCTTTCTATATTACTAGATTTTGTATTTTTTTGTGTGAGATATTTAGAATCAACACAACCACCTACAACCCCATCATAATTTTTGATCAGTGGCATCAATGTTTACAAATTTTTAGATTTTTATGGTTATCCCTGCCTTCGTTGTGATTGCAGATATGAAGGAAATTCAACAACACAAAAGAGTAGCCTTGCTTGAGACCTTGTGTGGTTGAACAAACCTTTGGAAGTTTTTGGCTTAGTTACTTCCATTTCATTTGAGGATCCATCGTGCTCATCCATCAAGGAAGATTCATTGACAATTGATGAGTTGGTTCATTTATTCAAACAGACCTATTTTGTTTGCTTATTTTGAATGTGAGGAAATTTATTGTGTTCTTTAATTGACCAAAACAAATATTTTGATGGAGAATTTTCATTTTATTTGCTTAATTATTTTGCAAATAAAAATTTTATGTGACAATTTGTGAGTTCTAGGGGAACAAGACTTTAAGCATATACTGAAGTATGTTTCTCATTTCATGTTTCTTACTAAAAAATTAACCTCATATTTTTTTTTTCAAGTTTGAATTTTATAGATATTAATGCGCATATAATAGAAGTAAAGATGATTTTTCCATTTTAACTATGCCATCAATTATGAATTACATTGTATCAAATTTTTTGGTTTAAAATTTATGGAAAATATGCCATATTGTCCGGATCATTCAGAAGAGATCAATGAGCCTAAAAAAGTGAAGGCTTGGGTTTTTGAAGTGAAGGGTGTTATGATGGACAATATTAAGAAGGTAAGCCTACTTTGTCAAATGCAATATGGTATAAGTATGAATTTAAAGTCTATTTCTCAAAATGTCAAGAAATTGTTGTTAGCGTAAATTATGATTTTTTCTTTTGTAGTTATGTGGTTTTTCTTTGTTTGTATTGATAAAATATTTTCAAAGCACATAAACTATGTGCTAGGAGCACAAATATTATAGAATAATCATATTCATAAGAACACCATGGAAGTTGCCAGTAAAAAACTAGAACCAAATTACTAGTCTAGTAATGGAATTTGCATATGCTTGTAGGGTAATTTTTTTGGGGGTTTAGGCACATCTTGACACTAAATTTGTGAAATAAATAAATGAATAAATAATTATATATATATAGTCTAGTTATTACTTTTTTCATTCTCCTTGTGCTCTCTTTTATCCTAATGATAGATCTTGAAATGCTATTTAAAATGTTGATGCAAAATTTTTCACATAATGGCATCTGTAAACAACAGCTAGATATTTCATGGATTGTGGAGATTTGTTAGCATTAATACTACATAAGTCTAAATAACTATGTGAGTTACATATAATATAAATAAATCTCGATGCCATAAAAATGTATCCCATGTAGAATACATCTTCAATCTTCAACAAGGGGCTAAGGAAAACCTTTGAATGCAAAATTTAGATTAAAGATCAAGAGCTATAGTTCTGACAAGGTCCATTTAGGAAGAAATGTTCCAAAGACTCGAAAGGGAGTTAAAGTAATTATAAAAGTATTGGATGACATGGTGTAAGATGACTAATGAGGTTGTGTAAGATCATGCAATAGGTAGCATTTGAATATTTTCATCTATAAAATGTAACTATAAATATTCAATATGGTCAGAGAATGGGGTGTCTAAATAATAAAAGGTTAATGAGTTTGTGTTAAAGGAATATAAAATTTTCAAAAAAAGATGGATTCATCATTGGTAGGTCTAACTAGGTCTAAAGGTTGAACTTTAAAGAAATGAAAAGTGTTATAATCAAGTGTTGATTAAGACTAATTGCGAGTCATGATTAGATGTTTAAACAATTTTTTTACAATGGTGGTGTTTAATTAATATGTTGATTGATATTTCTAACTATATGATGTAGATCTTAAGGATAAATATACATCATTTAGATAGACAAAATTTAGCTATTTATAAGTAAAATAATCAATTATACTTTCATCTAAGAAAAAATCAAGATAAAGGTACACTAATTGTAAATAGAAACTAGATATAAATCACTATAGAAATGATTGGGATTAACTCAAAAGATAAGAACACGGATAATGTAGAAAGTTATACATTGTATGATCATTCTTTAAAGGGTGCTAGCTCAATGGAAGAGCACCTGCTTTATAGGTAGATGGATGGTGGTTGGATTCCATCATGCCCTATTATGATCGAATACATTATTAAACATGCTACTAAATACTTGATCAAATATACTACTAGATATGCTACTAAATATACCACTAAACATGTGATTAAATATACTAAATATGTGACCAAATATATGATTAATTATATGATTAAATACACTACTTAATATAATACTAAATATGTGACTAAATCAACTATCAAATTTACAACTAAATATGTGATTAAATACTATACTAAATATACCACTATATACTACTAAACATACCACTAAATTAGTGATCAAATAAATCACTAAAATTGTTTAGTAGTAAATTTAGTAGTCCTATAAATGATTGGATATTAACTACTATTAGCCACATGACCAAGTTTAGTCACATATATACAAATTTTAGTGGTTTTTTCAGTCACATATTACTATTTTTGTACTAGTGCACTAGGGATCAAGTCTCGCTAAGTGCAAGGCTCCAACATCATAAGGGATGAGGTCAAGATTGTGCCCCAGATGATTTTGATGGTGTGGATGCCCCTCAATCCTTGACTCTAATTCAAAGAGGGTTCAGGCACAAGTGGGCCCGTATCAGATTGCTAAATCATTCTTTGTTGAGCTACCTCGCAGATCTGAACCCTCCATAAAAAAACCTTATGAGATGTGTTAATCTTCCATATCTCCAAAAAAATTCACCACCACATGGATTATTTTGTAAAGAAATGACACAAAGGAAATACAATAGCTAGATTTTATTTTGAATTATTGTAGCAAATTTATATCCCATGAAAGAAGTAGCACGTTTTGAGGCACAATTTTGACAATCCATTCAATTGAATATTAAAATGGCTAGTTAAAATCAGCTCTTTTGAGGTTGCAAAGTGCAATGCTTTGCATATGTTTATGAAACTTAGCTTTCTTTCTTGTGTTATTTTCCATAAAATAAAATACGTGTCTACACAATGATAGAATAATTGAGTGCTAAATGTTTATTCTCAGCATGACTTACTTCATATCTTTTCCCTATATTATGTTTTCAGCTTTACTCATTCTCATTTGGCATATGTATAGTCCAAATCCATTTGTGTTATACTAGGCCATTGCTTATTGCATATATCACAACTTAATGAAAATGAAACTTTTCATCATTAATTTATTTTATTTTATTTTATGTTTCAAACTTTTCAATCACATTCATATTTATCAAAATTGTAAAATTAAAATATTTGATATACTTGTGATATATTGAAAAATATTAATATTAATAATAATAGTAATAATAATAATGTTGTTTTCAAATGTACACAATAAAAATCAATAAATAAATGCATTAAAATATAATTAAGATGAGATTTTTTTGGTTTATAATTGTAATAATAGTACAAGTATATAAAAAATATAGAAGCACATATACTACAACTGAAATATTTTACATTCTTCTCCCAATGCTATTTTATACATTAAAATGGTTAGAATTTTAAAAGCTTTCAATTGTTTGATAATTAAAACTGATATTTTTAATAAAGTTAAATATAATAATTTTTGTATAAGAATTTACAAAAAGATAATAGCATTTGGTTGGTGCTTATTTTGATAAGTAAGATATTTTATATTTGAATAGAAGTAGGGAAATTTTTCCACAATATTTGAATTAATCAAAGGTAGAAAAACAAATTTAAACATACAAGTTGGATTCAAACATAGGTACTTTAGTAGATTCAAAATAGAAATAAAATAACAAAAATAAAAATATATCTTGAAGGGAGAAATACTAATATGAACTTTTTATCCTAACTTGTTTTCAATCCTTGTTTCAATCCTTTTTTCTTCCCTTGATCATGGTGTTTAGACCTACAACACGTTGAATTGAGTATATTGGATAGTGGTTTTCCAGAATATTATTAATGCATTTTCTTGGAGAATAAGGGGACAAGATTCACATCTCTTACCTTGGTCATGCATGTTTTGAAAAAATTAATTTTATAATGAAGAACATAAATGAAAATTAACTATTAGATAATGTATGCAAAATATTCACAATTTAGCAACTACAAAATTATTCATAGTAGTCGAGACACAATTTAACTAATTGCTTGGTTCAATAACTAGGATTTTGAGACTTATTAATGTGAGTGCTAATGCAAATTATGTGATTTTACAAAAGGATAAGTATTGATTATATAGTTACTATTATACTAGGCTAAGTATGTTAGGTAGTGATTACACAATTATGGTAGTTACTATCTAGGATAAGTAGGCTAGCTAGGGATTTTTAATGAATTATACTATGGTTTTTAAATATTAACAAGCAATCAAAATGGGTGACTGGCCCAAAGGAGCAAACTAGTGATAGAGTCACAATTAGTTGATTTCATTTTATCCATCATTATCTCTATTATGAACTTCCTAATTATGGTTTATTTTGAGGATTTTTCTAATAAGATGGAGGTAGTGCTCTTAATGATGATGATTGTGAACAAATATAGTTAGGATTAAGGGTCTTTTTGAACATTATAAGCAATGGAAAAGCTGAACATTATGAATAATAAAGAACATCTTATCTAGTGTAGTACAATATTGAGTAATTGTACCTATAAAATTTTATCTTTTGTAAGGTACAACATTGACGAATTATACATAAAAGGAAATATATGCATTGGAATACATGTGACTGCCCATTAAAATTGATTTTCTATGAATGCAAATCTAATATATGTAATGCAACTCTTTACAAGTGCAAGAAATCACTTAGTGGTATATGATTGTAAATTTATATCTACGGGGGGTTATTCTTCAACAAAGGGAGGCAAATGGATTTTTAGACAAAAAAATCAAACAAAAAGTTTGTGAAAAAGTTAATTGGATACAAACAACTATATCCATTTTTAACTAACAAGATTTATGTGAATGGAATTGAACCACTCATGTTTGTTAGTACAAAACTACCAATATCCATTTCATTTGAGTTTTGAACATATGTGAAATCTTTGATGTTCACATTCTAGATTTCAAGTTTAATAGCTTATTACATCTTAGCACAATAGAAAAATTGATCTAGATGCATACATATTCTAGAATTCAAATAATAAAACAATAAAACTCACTCAATCCATGCCAAGTGACTTACCTCAAGATCCTACACAAAAATAATGTAGACTAGGAAAAATGAGTAGAGTTCACAAGAAGTTTTACAAAATCATATCATAGAAGATATTTTTAGAAAGAAACAAGCCATAACCTAGTTAAATTGGTCTAGCTATTGATTAGCTGCATTGATTACAAATTTCTGTAGAACTATCATCAGATTAGGTACAAAACTTATCAATATCCACCTCTAGCATATCTAAAATCAACTTCGCATTGTGTTGTAACTATTGCATAGGTGGTTGATCCTCTATGTCTTTCATTCCAACATTTCAACATTCAACTAGCTACTACAATGATGCAATCACCCATCAATCTCTAGATTGTAAAAGCACTTGTTGTTTTACAAAATATAAATAGATATTGATAGTTCCAAAGTCATAAACTTGAAGACCATCATGTGTGTGTCCCACTTTAGGGAAACATTGGATGTCATGCTCTTGTGCATATATTTCAATCACTTCCTTGATAGTGTTCATTTCAGCATTCAAGTTTTCAAGATTGCTCAAGATCCTACATAAAAAATAATGTAGACCAGGAAAAATGGGCAGAGTTCATAGGAAATTTTATAAAAGCATATCATAGAAGATATTTTTAGAAAGAAACAAGCCATGACCCAGTTAAATTGGTCTTGTTGTTGATTAGCTGCATTGATTACAAATTCCTATAGAATTGTCATTAGATTAGGTATAATAAAATGAACAATCATTTTTTCCTAGCTAGTAGGATCAAATATAGTTTTCCAAGATAATTGTATATGTAGATGTATGTATGTATGCATGTATGTTTATATGTATGTACATATTAATGAGTATATGTGTGTATATGTATGTATGTATGTATATGTGTATGTATATATGTATGTGTATATGTATGTATATGTATATATGTATGTATGTATGTATCTATATATGTATCTATATATGTATGTATATGTATATATATGTATGTATGTATATATTTATGTGTGTGTGTGTGTCTATGTATGTATGTATGTATATATATATATATATATATAGATTTTGTGGATTGTAGATTATAAAAAAAAAAAAAACAAAAAAAAAACACGAGATTAATCATTCCCCATTTATTTTGATCGATTATGTAGAGCTACATGCGAAAGAAGGTGGAGAGCTCCAAATGAGGGTGGAGAGCTCTAAAAGTTGGTGGAGATGAGTGGAGATCTATGAATTCATTGTTGTTCTCTTATGATTTCTACATTTCATTATTGTGCCCTTGTAATCTTTGCATTTCATTGTCTTTTTCTTGTGATCTATGTATATGTATGTATGTATGTATGTATGTATGTATATATGTATATATGTATATATATACATAAATACACATACATATTTCTATGTCTTGTTGTGTTCTTGTGATCTATGTATATGTATGTATGTATGTATGTATATATGTATATATATATATATACATATCCATATGTATATATATACATAAATACACATACATATTTCTATGTCTATGTATGTATGTATGTATATATATATATATATATATATATATATATATATATATATATATATATATATATATATATAGAGAGAGAGAGAGAGAGAGAGAGAGAGAGAGAGATCTTTTTTTAACTGCTTATTGATCCAGTTGCATACATATTCCAGAATCTAAATAATAAAACAATAAAACTCACTCAACATGTAGCAAGGCAATAGATGTGATAGAAACTCCTATTGGTAAGTAGGTTCCTCTTTCTCTCTCTCATTTTTCATGTGCTTATTATAGTTGAACTATTATTTCTTATGAAGCATTTTGTTATATTGGATTCATTTTATTTAGGAAGCAATGAGGACATTCTTTGACATGTACCCATGTTAGATGTATGGGAAGACTAAAGCATTGTGATGAATTTTTCATGAGAAATGAAGATGGACTTTCCATAAGAGTTGCCCAATTTCTAGGTTTCTAAAGATTGATCCTTTCTTAAAGATTTTAGATGTTAATGGGGAATTTAGATGTTGGCGGGGGGGGGGGGGAGGGGGGCAACCAGATGAGCTTCCACCTTCACATGGTTGGCCCTAATTATTAGAGAATATTAAACTATTCTCAAAACCAAGTGAATCTCAACATTAACCTATTATTTCATGACAACTAACTATGTGAATCTCTTGGTTTCAAGCAATGTAGAGAGGCCATAGTCCAATATGCAATATCAATTCATATGCATACAACATCAGGTGGAGCCAAAAAATGCAATAGGTTTGAAATTTTGTTAGAGGTATTTAATTAGGCATTTTTAGTTATAGACCATCACCCAAATCCCTCAAATTATTTTAAAGGCATAATTGATTTCCTATTAGCACCACAACAACACAAAAGTGAACTTTCCTCTCAAACTTTCCAAAACACTTTTAAAAAAATGATGGATTTAGATACCCATTAAGCCATACTACAACATATTAGAAGGGTTCCATGTGTTCCTTCAGATCATATCCTACTTTTACCATACTGTGGCTCAAAAACACATGAAAAGAGGGAAATTTACCAAAGCAACCATAAGTTTCTTGTATTCCCAAGACCCAAAACTTTGGACAGTCTCTCCTTATGTTGTAAATGTTCCAAATCCAAAAGAAATTAGCCAAAAAACTTTCATAACCCCAAAAGCCCCAAATCACTCTCCTACAAACCCTCAAAGGAAGGATTTCCTAAGTCTCTACCTTCCAACCACCTTTAGACTCAACTAAAGGTTATTTGACCTTTTCTTCAACATCCTAAAGCTCTTCAAATAATTAAAAACCAAACTCTAATGGCTATAACTCATGTTGTTGTTCCATAGCCATGAATTTAGTGTCCTTTACTTCACAAACTCCAATGACCTGATCACCCTTCCCTACAAATTCATGTTAAAAAATTGTTAGATATGATTTCTACATAATTTTACAAGATCATTCCACGAGAATAATATTCCTACATTCATGGAATGATCAACATTTCAAATAGAAACTCAAACTTGTTAATGAAAATAATAAAACCCTTAAACCAACGACAACAAACTTGAAAGGAATGAACATCACAAATCTTAGTTCATTAGGAATTGATCAAAAACTATGAAAAAATAATTATGAGACCATAAGATTACAATAAATCAATGATAGTCAAGAGACCATGCACAAAATGCTTGGAAAATGAAGTTTTTATTGGCTCTCTTTAGACAATCCATACAATTGATCAATCCCAATATTACTCTCTCTATAAAATGCCTCAAACTTGACTTAATAACATCCCTTACAACTATCCCAACCAATTTGGATTGGATTAAATTCTTAGTTATGTCTAAAGCTCATTCAATATAATTTCCCCCAAAAATGGAATTAACTATTGGGATTCAAATATTTGAATTTCCCAACTTACAATTTATTGAATAAAATAATTAATTAACCCACTAAACTTTCCTATTAGGTCCTCGAGAAAAATATAACCAATACTAAACCTTTATAAGACTCTTAAGGACCCAATTAATTCCAATATCCCATTATGCCCATATTTCACTATTAAAGATCCTAATGTCCTTAATAGGTCCTTTGGGATTCATTACATTTTTATCATCTTCAAAGCTTTCTAAGGCTATGATTGGCTTTAAAACATGTCAATTGGTTTGTTCAAAATCCTCCTTGCCCTTGATCCATCTTTTGTATTCTTTAGAGATTCTTGCATGCCCTGATGCTCTTGCATCACATATGCTAGCCCAATGTAATGAAAGCCAAGGTTGTAACCATGCATGTATTGGCATAGTCTTTTGCAAGGATCCCAAGAAGCTATTGTTGTTATTAATTTGGGCATCACTATATGATATAGAATGTTATGAAGTATTGAAGCAATTAGTAACTTCTCCCATGTCTCTAGAAAATGTAGCATAGGTTCAAGGTCCCTTGGCTCCTAGGAATTTGTAGCAACTATTCTCACTACTAGAGGAATAACTTCAGTGAAGATTTGAGTATAAGGAGTTGAAGAAGAAATTTATTCTTTTGTGTAAATGCAAAAATCATGAGGCTCATTCCCTTGTAGAAGCCTCTACCACAATTATATTACCTATAAACCATACAAAGGATGTTGAAGTGGTTCCCAACCTTGAAACACTCTTATAAGCAATGACAAAACAAATGCAGATGCAATACATATATTACTATTATTTATGTATATGTGTGTATGTATGTATGTATGTATGTATGTAACATATATATGTATATATATGTGTATATATTATACATACATACATACACACACATATGTATATGTGTATGTAGGTAGGTATGTATACAAAGAGATCTTGGTACAATAGAAAAATTGATCCAGTTGCATGCATATTCCAGAATCCAAAAAATAAAACAATAAAACTCACTGAACCTATGCTAACTGGCTTACCTCAAGATCCTAAAAAAAAAAATGCAGACTAGGAAAAATGGGCAAAGTTCACAAGAAATTTTACAAAACCATGTCATAGTCGATATTTTTAGAAAGAAACAAGCCATAACCTAGTTAAATTGGTCTAGTTTTTGATTAGCTAGGTTGATTAAAAATTCCTATAGAAATTTCATTAAATTAGGTACAATAAAATGAACAATCAATTTTTCCTAGGTAGCAAGATCAAATAGAGTTTTCCAATGTGATAAAATTGCATATGCAAATGCTGCCAAAAAATGACTCTTGTGAAATAGTGAATTTTTCTATTTTGGAAGGATTACTTTCTTGCTTTATAAAATAGAAAAAAATTCTATTTCACAAGGGTCAATTTTGGTGGCATGCGAAATTGCACAATAATATTTTTTAATAATATAAATAGAAGTCTCAATTATGACTACTAGTCCTAATGGATAATCATCACTTCTACAAGACAACAATCACATGGATATCACAATTGTGATAGAGGATTGGAAGCTTAAGATGTCATAATTATGACAATGTACTATCACAATTGCAACATCATCAACATCAACTCTTGCCCCTTTCTTCTTTTGAATTATGATAATTTTATCTATTGCAATTATGGTGGTTTCCCTTCCCATCACAATTTGTGACAGAAAAAGTTTGATGCCCATCCAACAGGAGCCAATTTGTGGTTTTGTTTCTTGGGTGACAAGTGGCCCTCATAATTGTGATGACCTACTATTGCAATTCAGGCCCAAATGTAGTAGTTTCTTTTTGTTTTGGATCAGCCCCCATGTTGGCTTCTTTTTAATATAAAAATAATTAGACATTCATCAAACATTGAAAGTAGTGAATGGTGAAGGAAATAGTTATAAATAGAAGATACTCATACTATATATTTTGGAGAAGAAAACTTTATAGTTTGTATAAGATAGGTTGATTATAATTTAAACTAAAGTTGCACATCAAGGAAATTGAGATCACCATTACAAAATGAGAACATATAGCCACCTAACAAGTAGAAGAATTAGGAATATTATGTTATGAAAAGAAGCATTTCAATTAATTGAGAAAATAGAAAATGTAAACTTGGAAAAGGTATTCACTGATTTGGACCCCTCATAAATTGCCATGGTTGCAAAGCATGCAAAGAAATGACAAAAGTGATGAAGAGATAGATGAAAATAGTTAGTGATTAGACATCATTGATTTGACCATCCATTTTGGAAAGATCTCAATTCTTTTTCCACACATCTAATTATCTACACTCTACATACATGAAAATATAGATCACAATTTTTTTTCCATTTTCCATAAACTTAATTATAAATGGTCATGATCAATATATACAAGTTAAGTTTGAATAGATAATGTTTTTTGACTAAGTAAACTAATGAAAATTTTAAGTTCTATTTGGTATCTATCTTATAATGATCCTTTGGCTTGTCGATCAAACTGATTTATAATCTTCTTGTTTAGTAAACTATTGTAGAACATGCTAAGAGAAGGGACCACAAACAACATATGGAATTGAAGTGATGGAAGAGAATATGTAGAGTGCTTTAGGCGAAAGCATACAAATATGTTTTTTTTTTTTTTGTTTTTTTTTTTGGGGGGGGGGGGGGGGGGGAGGGGAGGGTTAATATACAGATTATACAAGTACATGTTTACATGCCATGAATAGCTTTGAAAACCAAAATTCCTTGAACCCATGTTCAAATTACAATAAAAAGAAGTACGCAATCCCCATCCTAATTCACCTACAATAAAGGGACACCATTTAAATATGCATTTTTCATTTTAGACAATTTAGTCTCATTTGTGGATGTTGATCCATTTTATCTTCTACAAGATATAGAGTATTCTTGTGTAGGAAAAAATATTGCAATAGAGATCATGGACATGCTATGAAAGAACACCTACAATGAGGTGCTTTAATAGGAACACGTTAAATACACAAGAGAGAAATTGTTTGACTAGGCTATGATGGTAAACGATGTGGGTAAATTATATTTCTCCAAAATGCCTCATAATATTCAAGCAACTATAATAGGCAAGGCTAAATCCAAACTTCATAAATTCACCAATAGCTTCCACACCTATGCCATATTAAATTGCTCCGTATAACTCTATTTTTAATTATTTATTCCAAATTTATTATTATTTTAACTATAGTAATTTTAAAGGAAAATTTGTAATAGATATTTTGTTGATAAAACATTTTAAATTTTCCCCTATTAGAAATCAAACATCATTATTGTTTAGTTGGTAGCAGCCTATACCAAATGCAACCATTGGGGGAAAAAAATACGTTTAAAATGAAGAGCAGTGAGAAAATATTTTGCATAAGGATTTTTTAAGATTTAAATGGTAGAAATAATTATATCAAATAGTATTGTCTATTATTTGTGAAAATACCAATTTTATGTTTTCTAACAAAATCCATGCAAATGTTGGAGATCATTTGAAAATGAATATTAATATCATAATCACTTAATTAGTTTTAAAATTCTAGTTAATAATAAGCTTCAAATTAATATTTAAAATTTTATAAATTTTAATGAATAAAATTAATTGAATATTTACACTTCAAATTCAAACAAGGAAAGAATTCTTTTTTATTCTAATAATTAAAAAATGATAATGATGTAAGCTCAAAAAATGGAAAATAGATAGTGTACAAAAAGGGGGTGAAGTTGACACTTTTATCTGAAATCGGATAAACCTAAAATTTAAAGAGAAATTTGACCTCGTCTTGCACTCAAAATTAGAAGACATCTAAAGAATAAGAATTGTGGTAATGTAAATAAAGTTTCTAAACTGCTAAAAATTTTAAAAATAGAAAAGATTAAGAGGATAAAACCCTCTATGCACAATAAACTATTCCTAACTTTTTTGTGAAAAACATAACTTAGTGGTTTTCATGTGCTCAACAATAGATATAGTTAGATTGAGTATTTTGAAAATAAAATAATGTAGAACAACAATATGTAAAATAAATTGCAATTAGTCAGTTGATCAAAAGTTATTAAAAAATGGTAGACATGTGTCTATGAAGCCTATCAAGACAATATTAAAGAAAATTAAATTTCACAATGTTAATTTTGTCCAAAAATTGAAAAGCTTATATAGTTAAAAAGGTGAAAAGATGTGTTAGATTATGGTAGTAATTTTAGAGATACACACTTGATCATTTGTAAACCTAATAAGGACGAAGTCAAGAATTAAAGTTGGATGATGAAAAAAGTTTAAAAGGACTAAAATGAAGGGAAAATGGGCTTTCAAGCCTTGGGGTCATTTATGAACCCTTTTTTGAAGCCTAAAATGCACTCAAGTTTTTGTTTCCATTAGAACATGATCAGGTTCTAGAAAGCACAAAGTACATTCAAGTAGTTGTCCATAACATGCTCACATTTTGGAAACATAAAGGCATTCCTCCTCCTCTCTCTCTCTCTCTCTCTCTCTCTCTCTCTCTCTCTCTCTCTCTCTCTCTCTCTCTCACTCTCTCAGCCTCTCCTAATACTCTCTATCTCTATTGAATTATCTCTCTTTCCCATATCTCTCTCTCTGTCTCACTATCTCTCCTATACCTTTATCTTCCTCATCCTTAATCTCTTAATCTCTCTATATCCTTAGATCCTCTCTCTCTTTGTGTATATATGCATATATATATATGTATGCATATATATATATATATATATATATATATGTATGTATGTATGTATGTATTTATGTATATACATGTGTCTATGTGTGTGTGTCTATATATATATATATCATGCACATGCACACACATGCACACACACACACACACACACACACACATTCCTCTCTTTCTCTCTTTCTTTATCTCCCTATCTCTCACTCTCCCCTCTTCCTATTCTCTTTCTCTCCACCCTCTCCCTCTATCCCCCTATCCATCCCTCCCTCTCCTCTTTTCCTCATGTACCTAACACTCTTCTCCTTATCATGCCCTCATGTTTCTCACCCTCTCCTCATACACTCTATCTCTATTCCATTCTCTCTCTCTCTCTCTCTCTCTCTCTCTCTCTCTCTCTATCTATCTCTCTCTCTCTCTCTCTCTCTCTCTCTCTCTCTCTCTCTCTCTCTTGTTCCTCAATCTTTCTCATTCTTAATCTCTTAATATCCTTAGATCCCCCCTCTCTCCCCTCAACCATCTCTCTCTCTCTCTCTCTCTCTCTCTCTCTCTCTCTCTCTCTCTGCCCCTTCCTCCCTCCCTCCCTCCCTCCCTCCCTCCCTCCCCTCTCTCTCTCTCCTCCCCCCTCTTTATCTCTCCTTAGATCCTATTCATTTTAATTATTGATAATATATTATAAATTTTATTATTCAATTTCTATCTTAATGTGATTTTATTATCACTACTTATTTAATAATATTGTATTATCTATTTTTATTAAAATTCTATCTCTATTCCTTGTTGTTGTACTAATTGCATTTACTCTTTCTACATGCTTAGAAAAACCTTGAGGTCCCTCTATCCATGACTAAATTAGGTGGCATAAAATCTTAGTTTATATTATTGTAGAATTGAGTTGTTGAACTAAAACATTTGAATCATTAGTTGATTTTAGTAGGGCAGAAAAATTAGATCCAACCTATAATTATAGTGGGTAAAAAATGATTTCATAGAAGAAGAGATGTAGATCATGTTTTTATGGATATATTGATACAAGTTGTAGCTAGACTTGAAGAATTGGAAACTACTCATAGAATTGGATTAGCTATTGAAGATGTGAGTGCTGAAGAAATTGAGGAAGAAACTATAGGAGATGACATATATGTACTTGATCAAAGGGATGATAGATTCTTGAGAGCCCTCACTAGAGTTATTACAAGACCACACTTTATTTTTTCTAAACATAATGGAAAGCTATATTTAGATGAATTTATTGATTGTATCATTTATATAAAAAAATGTTTTGAATATGAAAATAAAAATGCATATAAGAAGCTAAAAATTAATAGCACTAAATTGAAAGGATGTTCAACATTATGGTGGAAACATTTGTAAATAGATATAGAGGAGATGAAAGGAAAATATCAAGTAATGAAACAAGATGGTAAATAAATTGAAAGGTAAATTCTTGCCTAGTGATTATCAAGTAAGTTTGTTGAGGAAAATGTATAACTTAAAGTGAAAGACATCTAAATTAATAGAGTATACTAAAGAATCCTAGATAGGTTGGATATTGGACATTGACATATGGATGATAAGGTGGAGGGAATTTCAAGGTATATGAATGCTTTGAGGACATCTATTCAAGATGAGATTAGTTTGGTAAATATGAAATATATTAAAAAAGCTTAACATTTGTCACTTAAAGATGAGAAAAAATTGAACAAGACATGAGAACATAGACACATATTAAGATGTAGGAGATTTGAAAGAGGAAGGAAATTCATTAGTGGAGGTAGATCCTTTACTAGAGGAGGAAGATCTTATTTAGATCCAAATAAAGGAAAATCAAAGTGGAAAGAACAAGTTTCATATTGAGGAAGAAAAGGAGCTTATCCTAGAAGTAGTAATTATATAAGGGAATATAGGAGTTTGTTCTAGGGAACTTGTTTCAAATGTGGATTAGAAAGCCAGAGAGAATTTGAGTGCACACAAGAAAATTAAAGTAAGAGAACTAGTAGCTATAGTAGGAATGATTTATAGAAGAAGAGTCCCTCAATCTTTGGCTCAACAAGAAGATGGAGAGGCCTTGATGGTTATAACAGCTCTATCTAATGAGGGACCTAATAAAAAAACATATTAGATAAAATTTTATTCAATACAAGATGTAAAGTTGTGAGACAGTGTTGTAAAGTCATCATTGATTGTGGAAGTTCAAATAACCTAGCATAAGAGCAATTGGATACCAAATTATAGATACTAAGGATGAAGAACTTTAAGAATTACTATCTTTCATGGATAGAGGTTGTTAATAAGTTATTGATAAGTGATGAATGTGTTGTAAAATTAAAAATTGTGTCTTATCATGATGACACCCTTTGTGATGTTGTGGCAATGGATAGGTGGCATATCTCATTAGGTGGACCATGGAAGTATTATAGACAAGAAATACTTGATGGTAGATTGAATAAATATGTTTGGATTATGATCATTGGAGATATTTTTGAGAATGGAATTATATCTAGTTAAGTTTTCTATTAATTGTTTTTAATTGATGTCAAAATATTTTCTTATTAGTCGGCATACCTATTGATGATCTATACAGATAGGTTCAATCAAGACACAATTTGATGCACTTAAGTATGAAAATGTTATGAGATGATTTTTTGTGACTCTGAATTATATATTTTCCATCTCATGTGTTTTTGAGAATGTTTGGTGAAGTCACATAATATTTTCTACAAATTGTTTAATGTTAGTATTGACCGAGAATTATTTCAAACATTTTGATTGATGAGTTCCAATAAAAAAAAATTTTGGTATATGATTTAGGATACTTCATGTAGAAATTAATTCATAATTATTTGTAGCTTTTTTGAGGATAATTGGTTTAGAAGTCAATTTTATCTTGAATATAGAAAGGTAATTTAATTCTTATCAGTCTTAGTTAGGAAACATTTTGTTTGGATTATTGTGATTTTTTGTTAGATGATGGTGTATTAATTATTATTGTAATGTATTTTATATGTGTTCTAGCTAGCAATCATGGAATCACATTGGTTAATTTAAATTTTTTTGTTATTAGATATCATATTGAGTTGACTTAATAAGTGTTTGAGACTTGTATAAGGAAGATACTTTACTTGAGATTTTGGAATGCAAACTAGAGAGAGAATACTATGATGAAAAGATAAGTGTGTGAGATTGGATCAAAGAAAAATATAATATTTGATTGACAACAGGAATGAATGGAATCTAATGTTATTTTCTTGAAGGGAAATATAATAGCATAGTTGATTCTTTTGATTGACTCATCTCAATGGATTGTTTCTTGTAGAAAAATTTTGTTCACTTTTTGGGTTGTTTCCCTTGTTATAATTGAATTATTGGCTAATCAAAGTATTTTTCCTTTAAGGAATAGAGAAGTAAGTTCCTAGAAAGTTCCTAAATATATGTGTATTCCTCATCATACCTCTGACAAGGTTTTATATATGTTAGTACATCATCTTGTGGGTTTGATCCTTAGCTAGTCCTTTAACATAATCTAATGTATTTTAAATACTCATTAAATTCATTTGAACTCTATGCAGAATCACTTTAGTTGTGATATAGGTAAATTCTATGTTTTAGGTTTTATAATTTCACAATTGCAAAGAGTTTGGAAAAGGGAACATGACAATGGAATTAAAGAAAATTTTAATTGCAGAAATAAGTATGTAGAAAGAGTGTTGCAAGTGGAGTATGAGAGGTTGATAGTAAGATGGAATGTGTAAAATTAATTTTTATTGTTTGATAATTTGAGTAGAAAATAAATAAAATAATATTTATTTGACAGAAATGCATATGTAAATCTAATTATCAAAAAGAAATTTGTAAATATTTGCATAATCTATTGAATTGTAAGGTAACACTTTGGTGCTTTTTGATTTTACTGATTGGAAATGTCTCCAATTTTGAATACACCAAGGTAGTTATCTCAATGGAAATAAATAATAATATATCACATATATGCTCTTCTCATATTAAGAACAATCTTGTTTCATTCCTCTTCATGCACATTACCAAATCACACACATAGAAATAATCATACCCAACAAAACCATCCTCTTCTAAGGTAGAAAATTTTACATACCAAGGAGGATCTGAGATCTTTCAACCCATGCTCTATGGTTACTCTTTTCATATGGATGAGTTTGACCTTCACAAACCATTCCTAAACATTGCACACCATGAAGCTTGAATTAATACTCATGTACAATATCATCAATCATTCATATCCACACAAATATATTTATAGATAAAGAAATAAAATTGAAAAAGCCTACCTTCAAATATCTTCAAAAAAATACCATGACTTTTTCCAACTCTCCTCCTAATTACCAACAAATACCTAATAATAAAAAATTCAAAATCCCCCAAAAGAATAAATTCTTCCACCAAATAACTTCCTTCTCATTTTCAAATGGGAGATAAATAAGAATTGCCCATTTCTTATGGTCTTACTTTATGGTTAAAAGAAAAATCAATTGGAATATTTGTCACTCCTTGGATGGGTTTTACTAAGTACATTCAATTTTTTCATTATTAAATTTTAAACCTCTATTGCATAGTCTAACATGAATAATATTTAAGTTCATTGATTATCCCTATCAGAAAAAGTCATTTTTATTAAAACAATTATTTATTATAATTATAGACTATAAAATTTAATGAGAAAATTTTAACTATTTGTTATTCAACTATAGATTAATTATAAATATAGAAACATATTTTTAAAATTATGGAAATCAAATTGTATATGGATAGATTGAATTGTAACATTATTATATGCAAGTTTATTTGACATGTTTCACTTGAAGGACAAATGATTAATATTTTAAAAATTAGATGACTAAAAATGAGGAATATTAATACACACATGTGTTACATACAATGTATGTATATATACACATAGAGAGGAATGAAATTATTTTTGGGTATACAGATATCCAACATAAATACTATAATAATCACAAATCATAACATTACAATATGCATTAAACAAATGTGCTTATTTGATAAGTTGCACTTCAAATATGATTGATAAAATAGAAAACTTGAAATAATTGACAAGTGACTCAAAGAAAGAAATTTTAGATATATCTAAAAGCGTAATAATGACATATATACATAATTACTATATACAAATTTTTTCAAACATGTCTAACTCTCCTTCCACAAACCACCCAAAGTAGTGGATGAAGTAAGTGATGGTAAGCCTGAGAGAGGTGGAAACAATGGTAGCTCCAATACATCATCTACATCCTTCTCTAAAGGGAAGCATATCAAAAAATTCCTTCTCATTGAGAAAGTCAACATCTATACTCATGAATACTTCTCGCTTGGATCTTTCCACACAATAGGATCTCTTGAGAAAGCTAAAAAATTGATGATAATCCTACACCTCCAAGGAATGAAGTAGCCCTCGATAGTGGAAGCTTGTCTTCAGTTTAAGGGTATTTATGAGTAAAACCTCAATGTCTCTGTCACTACACACCCAAGATATTACATTCTTTCAAAATCACAAGTTTTTACTACCTTCTTTCCTAGAATGCCTTCAATTTTCTCTTGCACTTTCTTCACAATAGGATGGTTTCCAATTGGTAATCTCATCACCCATCCTAATGTAATGGTTAACATTTCTACGAAAGCTAGAAAAAGATCTTGAAAAAAATATTCAAATGTAGAAATTTAGAAAAACCAAAATGACCTGTTGTCACTTAGGTTTGCACCCTTGTCCAAGGCCTATGCGCGAGGACAAGCTAGTCAAACATGGAAACAACCTCCAAGCTGTGGGATTTGAACTGCAAGGATGAGTCTCCGGAGAAGGCCATCTTCCTCTTACTGTCAGGGTGCACCTATCTATTCATAGAAGGGAAAGGGAGAAAGAGAGCATTAAAGAAAATCTACCTAGTCTAATCTAAGGCGGAGATGCACCAAAATAGAGTGTTTAGACTCATTCTTTACCCAAATATGCACTACGGAACTAGGGTAACATTCAAGGTCATACATTCATTCAGACTTATATCAACCAACAGCCACATACAGATCAGGAGACCAACTGAATAACACCAGGAACATAAGATTTCACTTGTATATTATTCAATAGGCCAAAGATAGATATAGTATGCAGACCACTGATCTCAACAATGCATCAATGAGAGGCAAAATGATACACATACACATTGATGGCTGAAAGAGATGATACAGGATGTTCATCTAGCTTAGAGACAAAGGGATTTTTACACTGCAAATCTACAAGGAGCAACAGATAAATTAGGAAGAGTCGACCCTTACAAAATGTACAAAATTTGCCTTTATAGCTCTGGCATAACTGAGATCTTTTACTACTAAAATGACCCTGCAACTACCTACCATTAAGTCCTATGGAAGACAATCATGGAAAAAATCTCAAGAAAATCTGATCTCTTTCGCCAATAATGTCCTGAGAAGACTGAAAACGGCACCATAACTGCGCTCTGACCTAGCAGATGGATCAACAGATGGATGGAGTGTCATTTTGTGTTTTACATTTACTTTGGTAGGTCGAGATTGATCATGGAGATCAGATCGCATGACAAAATCAATTATCTTCACTTCCTGGTTCATGAATCCGTCGAAGTCAAAAAGGTCAACCAGGCTCCCTATGCGTCAACTAGGCCGCACAGGCCAATTGCATTTCTTTATTTTGCCACCTGGAGGTCCTCCTGCGGTTGACCACCCTTCATTGGACTAACCGCACCACCTTGAATACTATCATGACTGTGACAGTTACACTAACCGCCAACCGCCATCCTCGACTGCACCAATAGGACACGTGTCAACAAGGCATTGTGTCGCCAACATAACCCTCGCACATCTTCGCCATAGTGCGATGCCGCCTACCGTCAATTTTCCTCGATCCAAGGATCATGGAGACTTGTCATTCTGCAACCCCTTTCCCTTGTGAATCACTAGGCCCGTGGCACATGTTCCATTTCCCTATTAGCCCGATGATCGCTTAATCCTTACTATGCCAGCTGTATGAAACATGGTTCCACCAGGACACGTGGCGCACGGGCACTAACTTGCTATCATAAAATTCATGTAGTTTCTCCATGGTGAGATAGCACCCATCACTAATCCCTATAGATCTGACGGTGTAGAACCCACCTCTACAACATGCTAGTTGCATCAAGAAACTGGTCCCACGACATGGTCGTACCCTAACCTGGCATATGTGGTGATTCCTAATTCGTCATGACCCTCCAATCCGCGACTGAGCCCATCTTGTTTGGCACCACCTCAGTGATGCATCCTGGCGAGACTTGACCCCACCGACACGTGGTAAAAGGGCACCAGGTCGCTATGCTAAAAAACTCGCAGCTTCGCCATGGCGAGATGGTGCCTGACGTTGATCCTTTCCAATCTGACAGTCACAAAACTCTCCCTCCTGTGACCCTCCTTTTCTCATGATTCACCGGGCCCGTTGATACGTGGCATCTCCTCGTTGGTCTATTGGTCACTTAAATCTAACTGTACCAACTACATGGAATGTGGCCCCGCTAGGACACATGGTGCACGGGCGCTATGTCTCCGATGTTAGCTCTCGAGCAGTTCTCGATAGCGAGACAATGCCAGTCATAGATCCCTGCAGATCTGACGATCATGAAGACTCACCATTTCTTCTGGAACTACTGGGCCCACTGAACGCTATCCACTGACTCATACACATGGCACTTCCCTGTTTGGTTCGACAAAACACTAGTTGGCAACCTAAGACCTGATCCATAGAGTGACCACGTGTCAGCTAGGCACCATGTCGCTATGCGGAAATCGAGACCAAATTCCCATAGTGCCCACTGACAGCATGCCCTGACCTTTACACATGTCCCCATCTGATTCACCATGTTGACTGCGCTTGCAAGGCACTTGTTGGGACCCACCATCCCATCATTCTTTGCCATGGTGGACTTTTCTATTTGGGTGCTATGTCACCATCAAAAAATGCATGAACTTTCCATTAGCGCCATAGCGCCAGGCCATCTTTTGGAATTTTTGGCCCGTTGTATCCTTTTGTCCGCTGCCGCGAATATTTTTGTCGGGCGCTATGTCGCCATCGAGAATTTCCAGCTAGAATGCAATAGCGACATAGCAGACAAGGCACCAAGGAAATTTTTTGACCCGCCGAACGCTGGACCCACCTCTACAATGTGTCCTCAAGGCGTCATCGCGCTATCATAAATATCGTGCATTTTCTTTATAGCGCGATGGCGCCAACCGTTGATACCGCTTAGATCTGTCGGCCAGAAAACTCGCGAGTCATAACATTAAAATAACAACTCTAAAACTAACCATTGAATAAGCCATGTGTTTGAATCTAAATCCTTGGCGATAAAACCAGAGGTAACACTTCTGGTGACTCGCAAGGGGCATGAGCCTACTCAATGCATGACCAGTACCTAAGAATAATCCATTGGGCCATAGAGTCAAAAAGAAGACCTGGAAGATATGAAACTGAGAGCTGCAAGAAACCCTAACCTCTAATGAGGAAATCAAAACATTGAAAACCCTTAAACTCTAGCTCTACTTCTGTGACTGGAGCAAAAATAGAACTTCCTCAGCAACCTGAGACTTGTCAAAATTTTGGAAATTGGTGACTCAAGAAGAGAGCCATGTGCATGTGCACTTATTGCAATAGGAATGAACAGGAAGCAGCTAGGCTAACTATGTACATGGATTCACAATCCTTCAAAAATAGGGCTTCAAATGGATCCCATTGACTGGAATGGGCAGAATTTCACCATTTGGCTTGCTTAGCTGGAACGCATTGGTTTGTTTGCAACTGGAGATCAGATAAGGGCCACTCCATAGTGGATCAAATTTGGAGTGCCTTCCTGGTTTTGCTCTGTCTGAGTCCCACTTGAGAACCAAATCTCCTTCTCTGAAGATTCTAGCCCTTTCCTTCTTATCAAAACTCTTCTTCATCTACTGCTGGTGTATCTCCAGGGTTTGCATAGCTTTGTTTCTCTTTTCTTTCAGTTCAATCAAATCTGCCATTCTCACTGACATGGGACTATTTTCAACCAATTCCAGCTGATGAGCCAACTCCAAGGATGGGAATTTGAACGAGATTGGAAGTCTGGCCTCCCTACCATATACCAACGCAAAAGGTAAATTCCCAATAGATCTCTTGGGTGTTATCCTATCAGCCCACAGAGCAGTCCTTATGATTCTGATCAGATTCTTATTGGAGGATTTAGCCAAACCATTACCTTGAGGATAGTAGTTCAATGATGTGCTCAAATAGATATTGTGACTCATTGCCCATGCACAAATCTGGGTTCCAATAAAAGATTTGGCATTATCTGAGATGATAGTAGAAGGAGCTCCAAACCTAGATACAATTCCATCAAGGAATTCAACAACTGATGGCTTTGTAGCATCCTTTAAGGCAACTGCCTCCGTCCACCTAGTGAAATAATAGGTAGCAGCCAAGATCCATTTGTGACCTGCACTAGATGGAGGATTAATGGGGCCTATAAAATCCAATCCCCACTAGGTGAAGGGTTGATCCACCTAAATAGGATGAAGAGGAAGAGCTGCAAGTCTCTGTTTGCCTGAGAAAAAGGCACATTTATCACATTTTCTCACATACCTATAACAATCATGGAACAGAGATGGCCAGTAATATCCAGCCCTCATGATCTTCATGGCGGTTGTTCTTGCAGAAAAGTGGCCACCATCAGGGCCATCATGAAGTTCTTTAATCATCCTCTCAACCTGGTCTTCTTCAATACATCTCAACAAGGTCCCATTAAAATCCCTCCTGAATAGGACATCATCAATCACAACATAGGGAATGGACTACAGTCTATATTGTCTTCTTTTAACTCTGTCCAATCCCTGAGGGTATCCATTCCCTGATAAAAAGTTCCTCATGTCATCCATCCAGCTCCTTGGGGCATTAACATTTCTTTCCTACTGCTGCTCTGCAATTACCATAGCAGTCCCTTCATCTGAATCCTGACCTGATAACATTTCTTTGCATAATCCTCTCCCTCTTACCAATTTGGTAATCTGAATATCAACATCATATTCCATTACCCTAGTGATCCATCCAACTCTCTTTTCACTGATGTCCTTCCTTAACAGGAAGTCTTTTACACTCGCATGGGGCACCAACAAATGGATTCTATTGTGGGATAAGAGGTGTCTAAATTTCTTCAAGGCTCTAATCACTACAAGGGCTTGCTTCTCAACAAAGCTATTCTTATCTTCATATTCCTTGAGTCCTTCACTAAAGAAGGCTATGGGCTAATCCTCATTCTTGTCATTTGTCTTAGTCAAGACAGCAAAAACACTTGACTCACCACCTAAAGTGTAGAGGATGAAATCTTTCTCAAAATTTGGGTTCATGAGAGTGGGGGCTGAGGCTATGGCTGCCTTGATTTCTTCAAAACTCTCCTTCCCCTCCTTGGTCCATGAGAAGACCATATTTTTCTTAAGCATGGTTGTGAGGGGTTTCACCATGATGGCAAGATTAGGAATAAACCTTCTTACAAAATTTATCGTACCAAGGAAACTTTCCAGCCCTTTCTTATGTTTAGGGAGAGGAAGGGAAAGTATTACTTTTGTTCTTTCTAGATCAATGGTCAACCCATCCTTAGATATAATGTGTCCCAGTAATTTTCCTTGGCTTGTAGCAAAGACACACTTGACTAGGTTGAGGGAAACCCCAAACTCTCTACATCTTAGAAATACCTGTCTCAAATGATCAAGATGATCTTTTACATTCTTGGAATATATAGTTATATCATCAAGGTATACTAAGACAAACCTGTCGATTAATCTTTTGAAAGCTACCGTCATCTCCTTTTGGAATGTGGCACCGGCATTTGTTAGTCCAAATGACATCTTGCAATAAGCATAGGTATCCCATTTAGTAGTAAATGATGTCTTATATCTGTCAGATTCTTTAACCAACACTTGGTTACAACTAGAAAATCCATCAAGAAAAGAGAACCTCCTTGAACCACTGACCTTGGATAGAATTTTCTCCATAGAAGGGAGAGGATGGTGATCCTTAAGGGAAGCCTGATTAAGATCCCTAAAGTCCACACACAATCTGATTTCTCCATTCTTCTTCCTTATAGGGACAAGGTTAGCCACCCATGATGAGTGTTTGATAGGAAAAATTATGTTAGCTTCAATCAACTTGGATAGTTCCTTCCTCATTAAGGGTTCAATCTTGGGATTCACTGGCCTTTGTTTTTGCCTTACTGGTTTGACCCTATCAACTAAATCTATGGTATGCTAAAACAAACTAGGGTCAAACCCCTTTAAGTCATCATATATCCAAGCAAACACATCATTGAATTCTTGACATAGATGAATGAAATTTTCTTGCTCAGCCTCAGAACATACCTTCCCCATGTTAAGAGATTTTCCATCAGCAATAGTAACTGGAGCATGATCATCCTTTTCTGTAGCTAGATTTATTCCTTTGCCTCTTGTCTGATCATCAGGATTAAAGATACTCTCCAAGGTAATGAGACCCTTTGGCAACATGTTGGAACTGAGGTGAATCATCTGATCACCATACTGATCTTGTAGTCTTGACTGATTTCTTTTTGAAAATTCTGATTCATTTTGCAAGAAACTCACAATCTGCTCATCAGACTCAAACACCTGCCAATGAGTATTATTATCAGGAACAGTAGGCCTTATTACCATCCTTATTTATTGCTTCTTCTCTTCCTCAAGATTCCCTGGCACATCATAAGATGCACCCACTGCTGCAAGTCTATTAGCATATTTTTTTTCTTTCCTACGAATGCTTTGGATATTAAATGCTTGAAAACCCTCAAGAAAATCCCAGACTCTGTGTTTGTAAGACTTGAGCAGGCCATTTTTTGTGATATTTTGATTTCTCACTTGGTTCACTACCAACTCACTATCTCCATATACTTTCAAGGTTTGAATTCCCCTCTTTTGGGCAAGTAGGAGACCTTGGATCAAAGATTCATACTCGGCCACATTATTGGTACAACCGAATTGGAGCCTAAAGGAGAAGTAGTATCTTATTTGTGCAGGGGAGATCAACATAACACCAGCCCCTACTCCATTTCTATTCCTTGAGCCATCAAAGTACATATTCCATATTCCATTCATGTCATCATTAGCTCCAACAAGATCAGGAACTTGAGCCTCCTTCTCTATTATGCAATATGTACTAAGGCCTGTCTCAAGAGTTTCTGACATAGGCTCAAACTGACATGTATTTGCCCACTCATCTAAGAAGAAATCAGGAATCTCTACTATGGAGGTGGTAGGCTCATTTACTATGTCATTTTCATCCATCTCCAAAATGGGACAATTCATGTTAATGAAGTTGGGAGTGTAGGGTTCAGTGTGATGAAGGGCTTGAGGTTCTTCTCTAATTGAAGCATTGGCCCCATATATGGTCTTAAATGACATATAAGACCAATAAGCAGGTATGAATCCACCTATTTGGGCAGTGAAGTCTCTTGAAAGATAGATGGCAAAATAGGGCTTGACTTCAGCAACAGATATGTCTTGAATCACAGTACAACCAGGGCATGCATGTACGACCATTTCCACATTCCTAAGGATGCATACGGTTTTGACAGTACTCCCATCTAGTTGTAACACATCCCTAATAATGGGCTCATATTTCATTCCTAAAGCATCAGCAACACACCTAGGCATTACTGAGCTACTAGCCCCCAAATCTATCATGCAATTATGGACTAACTTGCCCCCTACAATCAGAGAAACATAGAATGGAGGAGGTCTAACCTTTTTGTTTGTCTCCACATCACCTGATGGTTGTACTAAACTAGTGTCACTCTCCATGGTAGATGACTGATCTTTGGGCTCAATCTTTTCCAATTCTTGTTGCAGCATCCTTTTCTACATTGGTATGGTGGCAACTGCATCCCACATGGAGATGCTTACATTGGTCTTTTTCATTTTCTCTACCACACTCAAGGGTGTATTAGGAATTTTGGCAGAAACTTTGGGAGCTGTACCCATGAGAGGCTGAGATGGAGTAACATAGGGATCACTTGCATCCTCCTTTCTTGGACCTTGCCTTCGCTGTTGTGAAGTGTTTGTCTACTCACTTGCTGTTCGTATATGAGGTATAACACTCAAAGTTGAGGCCTGCTCAGGAGAAAGGGGGGCAGTATGTTCCATAGCTCTCTTTTTTCTTCTTGTGTTATGAGCAACGAAATCCTGGTTTACATTACAATGCTCCTCCATCTGGTGATTCATAAATGAGCAATCACCTTGCCTCCGAATATATGAGGCCTCCTTGGGATGATCTTCCTTGTATGATTGCTTTACTGCGGACTCCTAGATAGTTAGGGCCAAATAAGATTCTGCCTTCTGACATAGGCAATAGGTATAAGAATAGTTATATGAAGGACAGAATTCTTGATCTTGGGCTAAGTTATTTTGAGGAACTAAAGCTCTACTCTGATTTGAGCTTGAAGCAGCAACATGACTATTTTTCCTATTCTGATCAAAAGAGCTATTCCAATGATTAGGAGGCCTACCACCACTTGGAGCCTGATGTTGTAATTGGGGAGGCTTGCCACTTTGGGCTTGCTACCTTTCTAAGGCCACCACCTTATTACTCATTTTTTTTATTAGAGAAAAACTATCCTCTAATCTCTTACCTTGGTCCTTCAACTCCTTCCCCTGTTCTTGTAATTTTTTATCCAGAGTCCTCTCTCTTTTCTCTGTATTTAGCACTAGACCTTGGAGCATTTCCTTGATCTCATCTATTCCATTTGAGGATGTGGAAGCTTGGGGAACTGGAGTAAGGGCTTGTGATGTAGAAATTGTAGGAAGGGGGGCTATCGCCGGTTGGTGGTTGGGAACATCAGGAAAGAAAGGCATAGGAGGCCTTGGAGCCAACTTTCCTCCTGGTATTAGGATGTTCTCAGCCTTTATAGCTATCTCATAAGCATTTGGTAATGTATCCCCTCCCATAGTTTGGATTGTGGTGGCAATGTCACTGCTGAAAGCTCTAAGTTAATGCAAGAAGGCATTACTAGGGGTAGGTTTCACTATAGTAGGTATCCTATCCCATGTCTTTTGGAATCTGTAATTAAAATCAGTCATACATTCATGGGGGGCTCTTTTTATTGTAGTCAGCTGCTCTAGTAGTGACAAATGGTCACTCTTATCCTCAAAATGTTTGCATAATCCTGCTCCTAGTCCATCCCAATCAGTTATGGAACCATGAGCTAAGCCTCTATACCACTATAATGCTTTTCCTTTTAAAGATGAGGCTAGAAGTCTGATGGCAACATCATCTTCTATAATACCATGAATATTGTATACATTTGATACCTCTTGGATATGCTCTAGAGGGAAAATAGAAGTTTCACTTTTTAGTGCAGATACTGGTATATCATGTCTTTGGGCTAACAACAGAGGACTTCCACCGTTAAAGGTGGCAAAAGCATGAACTCTTGGCTATGCCATATAAACAAGTGTTCTATTGATGAGTGTTGATGGCAATCTAGGCTGAGTTCGAATAGTAGGGGGAGTAGAGACAGATCTTACAGGTATATCAACCGTTATTCTACCCCTAACTAGTGATAATGAAGTTCTAGTCCTTCTTCTCCTAGGATTTGAAAGAGAAAGCTCTTGATATTGAAATTTACCTCTAGAAGAAGCCCTTGTTTCAGTCCTGGGCATGAATCACTGCAAACATGGCCTGGAACCAGACTTTTTGATGTTCAAAGTCGCCAAGTACTTGAAGAATCAACCTCTTAAAGGCTCAAAAACTGAAGTCAGCACTACTTCTTCAGCATTCACCTCTATAATTCTTTCTTCTTGACACCAGTAGACCTAAAATCTTCTGATATGAGTCCCACCGGGCATGCCAAAAATTGTTGTCACTTAGGTTTGCACCCTTGTCCAAGGCCTATGCATGAGGACAACCTAGTGAAACATGGAAACAACCTCCAAGCTGTGGGACTTGAACTGCGAGGTTAAGTCTCCGGAGAAGGCTAGCTTCCTCTTACTATCAGGGCGCACCTATCTATTCTCAGAAGGGAAAGGGAGAAAGAGATCATTAAAGCAAATCTACCTAGTCTAATCTAAGGCAGTGATGCACAAAAATAGAGTGTTCAGACTCGTTCTTTACCCAAATATGCACTACGGAACTAGGGTAACATTCAAGGTCATACATTCATTCAGACTTATATCAACCAACAACCACATACAGATCAGGAGACCAACTGAATAACACCAGGAACAAAAAATTTCACTTGTATATTATTCAATAGGCCAAAGATAGATACAGTATGCAGACGACTGATCTCAACAATGCATCAATGAGAGGCAAAATGATACACATACACGTTGATGGATGAAAGAGATGATACAGGATGTTCATCTAGCTCAGAGACAACAATGCATCAATGAGAGGCAAAACAATACACATACACGTTGATGGCTGAAAGAGATGATACAGGATGTTCATCTAGCTTAGAGACAAAGGGAATTTTACACTGCAAATCTGCAAGCAGCAGCAAAGAAATTAGGAAGAGTCGACCCTTACAAAATGTACAAAATTTGCCTTTATAGCTCTGGCGTAACTGAGATCTTTTACTGCTAAAATGACCCTGCAACTACCTGCCATTAAGTCCTGTGGAAGACAATCATGGAAAAAATCTCAAGAAGATCTGATCTCTTTTGCCAATAATGTCCTGAGAAGACTGAAAATGGCACCATAACTGCACTCTAACCTGGTAGATGGATCAACGGATGGATGGAGTGTCATTTTGTGTTTTACATTTACTTTGGTAGGTCAAGATTGATCATGGAGATCAGATCGCATGACAAAATTGATTATCTTCGCTTCCTGGTTCATGAATCCATCGAAGTCAAAAAGGTCAACCAGGCTCCCTATGTGTCAACTAGGCCGCGCGGGCCAATTGCATTTCTTTATTTATCCACTTGGAGGTCCTCCTGCATGTTGACCACCCTTCATTGGACTAACCGTGCCAGCTTGAATACTATCATGACTGTGACGGTTACACTAACCACCAACTACCATCCTCGACTATGCCGATACGACACGTTTCGACAAGGCGTTGTGTCACCAACATAAGCCTCGCACATCTTCACCATAGCACGATGGTGCCTACCATCAATCGGCCTCGATCCAACGATCATGGAGACTCGTTATTCTATAACCCCTTTCCCTTGTGAATCACTGGGCCCGCAGCACATGTGGCATTTCCCTATTGGCCCAATGATCGCTTAATCCTTACTGCGCCAGCTGTATGAAACATGGTTCCACCAGGACACGTGGCACACGGGTGCTAACTTGCTATCATAAAATTCACGTAGTTTCTCCATGGTGAGATAGCGCCCGCCGCTAATCCCTGTAGATCTGACGGTGTAGAACCCACCTCTGCAACATGCTGGTTGCATCAAGAAACTAGTCCCACGACATGTCCGTGCGCTAATCTGGCATATGTGGCAATTCTTGATTCATCATGGACCCTTCAATCTGTGATCGGGCCCATCCTATTTGGCACCACCTCAACGATGCATCCTGGCGAGACTTGACCCCACCGAAACGTGGCAAAAGGGCACCAAGTCGCTATGCTAAAAAACCCACAGCTTCGCCATGGTGAGATGGCACCTTCTGTCAATCCTTTCCAATCTGACAATCACAAAAATCTCCCTCCTGTGACCCTCCTTTTCTCATTATTTTTTGGGCCTGTTGATACGTGGTGTCTCTTCATTGGTCTGTTGGTCACTTAAATCTAACTGCACCGGCAACATGGAATGTGGCCCCGCCAGGACACGTGGTGCACAGGCACTATGTCTCCGATGTTAGCTCCTGAGCAGTTCTCGATAGCGAGATAGCGCCAGTCGTAGATCCCTGTAGATCCGACGATCGTGAAGACTCACCATTTCTTCTGGAACTACTAGGCCTGCTGAACACTGTGCACTGACTCATACACATGGCACTTCCCTATTTGGTTCGATGAAACACTAGCTGGCAACCTAAGACCTGATTCATAGAGCGACCATATGTCAGCTAGGCACCATGTCGCTATGTGGAAATTGAGACCAAATTCCCATAATGCCATAGCGCCCACCGACAGCATGCCCTGACCTTTACACGTGTCCCCATCCGATTCACCATGTCGACTACGCTTGCAAGGTACCTACGGGGACCCACCGTCCGATCATTCTTTGCCACAGTGTACTTTTTTGTTTAGGTGCTATGTCGCCATCGAAAAATGCATGAACTTTCCATTAGCGCCATAGCGCTAGGCCGTCTTTTGGAATTTTTGGCCCGTTGTATCCTTTTGCCCACTGCCGCGAATATTTTCACCGGGCGCTATGTCGCCATCGAGAATTTCTGGCTAGAATGCAATAGCGACACAGTGGACAAGGCACTGTGGAACTTTTCTGACCCACCGAACGATGGACCCACCTCTGCAACGTGTCCTCAGGGCGTCATCGCGCTAGCATAAATATCATGCATTTTCTTTATAGCGCGATGGCGCCAACCGTCAATTTCGCTTAGATCTGTCGGCCAGAAAACTCGTGGGTCATAGCATTAAAATACCAACTCTAAGACTAACCATTGAATAAGCCATGCGTTTGAATCTAAATCCTTGGCAGTAAAACCAGAGGTAACAGGACCTATACTCCATAACCCAAAATTTAGGGTTGTTCAAACTAGGCCTTGAGATCACTAAAACCTACATAATTGAACATAATAATAAATAAGTATCACATAATTAGAGATTTATAAAATCTATAAAGACCCACACCTTATTACCCAAAATTTCATTAATATTTGGACCCACAAATCAAGGTTCAAAGAATAGGCCATGTGCTGACTAGAGATTATATTATTTAAAATTAAAATAACCTTGAAAGTACTTGGAAGCATTGATATTAATAAATATATAATTTAATATCTTGTATTACATATTAATTAAGAAGATAACATTTTTACAGATACGAGATGATAAGTAAAATAATTGGTGCAAGTAATACTTGAAGATAAAGGGGCTAGTAATGGTGAAAATCAACGATAACAAGCAAATGATGCATCAAGAGTCTAAACTAAATGCAAAGAAGGGAAACCCTTCTCAACAATAAAGAGGGGCTAGTAATTATATAAAAATAATGAGAACAAGTTGATAATAATTTAAAATTTTAAGTTAAATGAAAAGGAGAGGGGTAATGTGTGCAAGTATTGTTTGATGATGAATAAAGGATACTAATGATGAAAATCAATGATAGTAGGAAGATAAGGAATAAGAAGCTTCAATGATAAATAGAAAAGGAAAAGAGCAAGTTTTGTCAAGAATGGAGAGAGGCTAGTATTATTGAAAATCATGAGAACAAGAGGATAATGTGTAAGAATTTGAATATCAATAGCCTAGATGGATAGTTGACCTGGCTTGGATTATGGATTTTCTCCCTCTCAGTCTCAAGCTAAATGGCAAGGAGGAGGGTATCTTATACAAGAAATTCTAAAGGGTGAGGAGAGGCAAGTGATGTGAAAATCCTTGTGGTCTTCTAATATTTTGGAAGCAATTTTGTCCAAAGATTGTTGTGCCATTTGAATCTCTTACTTTATTCTTCCCAAATCAAGCCAGTCCAACCATGGAATGAACTCCCCAATTTTCAGACTTCCCACCAAGTACGACATCTTTAGGAACAACTCTCTAATCTCCTTCCCACTGTCATTAAAATGGTACTCATAAAATGGCATGTCAGAGAGGATTCACCAAACATGCACCTCTATAATAGTCAAAACAATCTTGCTTAAATTAATGGCTCATTCCCCACAATGACTCTCTTCCCACACCAAATGTAGAGCATTAATTTATCTTCTCCTCTAGAATGGGCATGAAAGAATCCAATATTTTAGGGTTTGTTTGGTTGTTGGAATATGATTTGCGAATTGACATTTGAAATTTTAGATTTTGAATCCAGATTACAGTTTTGAGGATTTAGTTTGTGAATGTTTGGATCACCAAGAATTGATTATGAGAATACACATTTAATCCTTTTGGTTGCACATTTTTGCAATTGGAATACTAACTAAAATAAGTATTTTTTAATTTTTTAATTTTTATAACAAATGAAATATTATTTGATAGTTAAAGTAAAAGGAAATAATAAGTAATATCAACATTAGACATATTTAATTTCATAGCATATGGTAGTATTGATTGAAATAATACTCATTAATCAAAGGTGAATTTTTTTTAATGGACTGACGTAGACTAAAATAAAAGCAATATGAGCTATAGCTCTATGATGTCCTCTTATAGCTCTTTTCAATTTGTTTTGTGCATTTTCATGTACCCAAAACTCTATCTTAATAGTTTAAGGTATTATCCTTATGAATTATACTCTATTTATGTATACAAAATTTTTATTTTCATTGAATGCAACTAACTTACTTGATGTATACTAATCAAATGCATACTTAGACTGCACTAAATCTCATCATTGATTAAAGAATAATAACTTTAAGTGCATATTATAATGCATAAATTTTTGTGTTTAACAATGAATGGAGTAGGCAATGCACTAGAAGTGTTATGTGATAGTGGGGAATCACAACAACATTGACTCTTATATCTTTCTATCTCATTTTGGTTTCCTACGCATTGATAATAATGAAGTTGTTCTTCAAATTTTGTTCTATAGCCTTTAAAGCCCAAATGAATATCACCTAGCTGATGACGGGCCACACCGCCCGTACCAACTCACAACCAAAAAAAATGCAATAATATGGAGACAAGAGAGATGACAAAATGCTTCATAAAAATTCCATTAATACTTGAAATTTATTAGAAGAGATTACATTTGAAGAGCTTACAATTCAAGAACTTCTATTTCTCCAACTTCCATTAGAAGAGCTTCCATTCCTTGAACTTCATTAGAAATGATAATAGGCCTTTCTTAAGTAGGCACTTCTAACCCAAGACATTACAAACACAACCAATGTGGGATAAAAGGTAAATACAACTACCTTTAAATAAATATTAAATTCCCACCCAAATACAACTAAGCACCCAACAAATATTAAATACATGATTTAAGGATCTTTCCACAAACTTCTAAATTGCCACCTATACACCTCGATTAATGGAATGACAACTATTTTTATTATTTTTCTTTTTATGCCACCTATGCACCTCAAAAATAGAAATCTCCTTTTCCTTTCTTTTCTCCTTTTTATTTTTTTATTATTTCTCCTCTAATTTTCGTCACTTTCTCTCTCCCCTAGAATTTTTTTTTTTTTTTTTTTTTTCCTTTTTTTTTTTCCTCTTTTTTTTTTTTTTTTTTTTTCCTAATAATTTAATTTTTCCATGTAAGATGCTCCTGCATCAGACTCCCTTGGTAGATAGAAAAGTGTGTCCCACACTTTGATGCCAAAAGAATGATATACCACCATCTTCATCTTCACCACAAGCTACGACCTCAATAGGGACAAGAAAAACTAACATGCAAATCTTCCACATTTTTTTTTTGCTGATGCATGATGCTCCTGCATCCGACTCCCATGGTAGGAAAAATTTTATGAATATGGATTCACAAAATGAAGTAGCCACTGTTGAAAGTTTTTTTTTCTTTTCCTCCAACACATAGCTGGAACAAGTATTTGATGCCGATATATTTCCTTCTTTCTTCTTTTCCAACACCTAGTTGGAACAACTGTTTGCTACTGAAAATACTCCTTTGCAATGAACTCTATCCAAGTATAACTCTCATCCTCATCCAATCTTGTTGAATTAATCACACCTATAATAAACCCAGCAACACCATACCAATCTTCCTTTTCATACCACACATGACTAACAAGATCCTCATGCAAACCATCATCAATATCTTTTAAACTCATATCAAAGACAACATCCCATGATTCATAAGAATTTACTTGTTTGACATCTTCATTTTCGCTTGCCTCTTTTATGTCGTCAACAATGCACGTAACTACTCCGCCTGCTTGATCTCCAACGAAGGCACTATATTCTTCCTCCATTATTGCAATCTTCAAATCATCTTGCTCTATTTCAGGTTCATAAATCTTGCCATCTTCATGCTCTTCCTCTTGTCTTTCATCTTCTTCAACTTTAGGTTCGCAAATGATTTCCTCTTCATCCACTTGCTCTTCCACTGGATCATCTTTCTTTTCCACATCCAAGGAATTATCAACATCTCTTTTTTGGTGACATGCTCTTCTCTTCTGCAACTCAGCTTCTAATTCATTCACTTGCTTCTGCAAATCAACTAGCAATAATTGTTGATTTCTTGCTCTAAATTTCTCAAGTCGAGGAATCCTCAGAATCCATCCAATCACAAAAGTCATCTTCATCTTTCTCTTCTCCATAATCAAGTCTTCAGAAGACAAATCTCATCCAAAACAAGAACCTCATGCAAACTGCCTCACAATCGGCGCTCTGTCTACACAATCAAGAACTTCTTCACAAACTTCACCAACTTAAGGTCCTGGTGCAAACTGCCTCACGTTCGGCGATCTGTTCACACTCTCAGGAACTCCTGCTCTAATACCACCAATGAAGGGCCACACCACCCGTACCAACTCACAACCAAAAAAAATGCAATAATATGGAGACAAGAGAGATGACAAAATGCTTCATAAAAATTCCATTAATACTTGAAATTTATTAGAAGAGATTACATTTGAAGAGCTTACAATTCAAGAACTTCTATTTCTCCAACTTCCATTAGAAGAGCTTCCATTCCTTGAACTTCATTACAAATGATAATAGGCCTTTCTTAAATAGGCACTTCTAACCCAAGACATTACAAACACAACCAATGTGGGATAAAAGGTAAATACAACTACCTTTAAATAAATATTAAATTCCCACCCAAATACAACTAAGCACCCAACAAATATTAAATACATGATTTAAGGATCTTTCCACAAACTTCTAAGATGCCACCTACACACCCGTACCAACTCACAACTCAAAATGCAACAATATGGAGCTAGAGAGAGATGACAAAATGCTTCATAAAAATTCCATTAATACTTGAAATTCATTATAATATCCTCCAAATGAAAAGACTCCAAATTCTTACAATATAAGAGATATTTTCTCTGTAAGAGCTTCTACAAGAAATTACATCCGAAGAGCTTCTATTTCTCCAACTTCCATTAGAAGAGCTTCCATTTCTCGAACTTCCATTAGAAGAGCTTCAATTCCTTGAAATTGATTACAAATGATTATAAGCCTTGCTTAAATAGGCACTTCTAACCCAAGACATTACAAACACAAGCAATGTGGGATAAAAGGTAAATACAACTACCTTTAAATAAATATTAAATTCTCACCCAAATACAACTAAGCACCCAACAAATATTAAATGCATGATTTAAGGAACTTGCCACCTACACACCTCGATTAATGGAATGACAACTATTTTTATTATTTTCTATTTATGCCACCCATGCACCTTGAAAATAGAGATTCCTCTTTTCTCCACTTTTCCTATTTTCTATTTTTAATTATTTTCCTTCCATTTTCGTCACTTTCTCTCTTTACACAAGGTTCTTGTTTTGGATGAGATTTTTCTTCTAAAGACTTGATTATGGAGTAGAGAAAGAAGAATATGACTTTTGTGATTGGATGGATTCTGAGGATTCCTCGACTTGAGAAATTTAGAGCAAGAAATCAACAATCATTGCTAGTTGATTTGCAGAAGCAAGTGAATGAATTAGAAGCTGAGTTGTAAAAAAGAAGAGCATGTCACCAGAAAAGACATGTTGATAATTCCTTGGATGTGGAAAAGGAAGATGATCCAGTAGAAGAGCAAGCGGATGAAGAGAAAATTATTTGCGAACCAGAAGTTGAAGAAGATGAAAGAGAAGAGGAAGAGCATAAAGATAACCAAATTTGTACGCCAAAAGTAGATGAAGGTGATTGGAAGACTAAAACAATGGAGGAAGAATATAGTGCCTTAGTTGGAGATCAAGCAAGTGGAGTAGTTACATGCATTGTTGACGACATGAAAGAGGCAAGCGCAGATGAATATGTTAGACAAGAGAGATGAAAAAATGCTTCATAAAACTTCCATTAATACTTGAAATTCATTAGAATATTTTCCAAATGGAAAAAACTCCAAATTCTTACAATATAAGAGAGATTGCTCGCTAAGAGCTTCTACAAGAAATTACATCCGAAGAGCTTCTACTTGAAGAGCTTGTCTTGAAGAGCTTCTATTTCTCCAACTTCCATTAGAAGAGCTTCCATTTCTTGAACTTCCATTAGAAGAGCTTCCATTTCTCCAACTTCTATTAGAAGAGCTTCCATTTCTCCAACTTGATTACAAATGATTATAAGCCTTGCTTAAATAGGCACTTCTAACCCAAGACATTACAAACACAAGCAATGTGGGATAAAAGGTAAATACAACTACCTTTAAATAAATATTAAATTCCCACCCAAATACAACTAAGCACCCAACAAATATTAAATGCATGATTTAAGGAACTTGCCACCTACACACCTCGATTAATGGAATGTCAACTATTTTTATTATTTTCTATTTATGCCACCCATGCACCTTGAAAATAGAGATTCCTCTTTTCTCCACTTTTCCTATTTTCTATTTTTAATTATTTTCCTTCCAGCATCATGCATCACTAGCAGAGCCTCATAAGAGCATTTATGAGAAAATTCAATATGCTTCCATTCTCAAAGACATGTTGAATTTGATTGATGTTGACTCTCATGACAATTTGGAAAAGTAGTTTGAAGTTGTTAGTCTCAGAACTTAAGTAAAATATCATGGGATGCTGCCTAATCAAAGTTGTTGATCTCTAAACTTAGGCAAAATAGGTTAGAACTTGAAAAGGGTTTCATTTGAATTAATATGTAAACATCATTTTTTGAAAATTGGAACCAAAATCTAGGAATGGGAGCAATTTCACCTATTTAGATGGAAGAACAAATTATGGGTTTAGAGGGTAAATGAGGATACCAAATTCTAATTTTTCTCAATTCCAATTCTGATTTTGCAGACCCAAACAATCAATTAGAAAATTTCAAAATTTACTTACGCATTCACCATCAATCAATGTCAATGAGGTGTTGCAATAGATAGCTTTCCATTTCTTCATCAATGACTGTTTGCTAGTATCTCCCTTAGTAGGAGTTTACAAAAATTAGGGATCAGGGAGTGTAGGCATCTCCACAAATTCATTATCAATGCTATGAAAGAAAATGACATTCAATTCACAAATCATTACAAAAAATGAACAAAAATAAAGGTCACAGATAAAAGATTAAAAGAAAAAATTAAGAAACATTTAGAAATGAACACATTGATTCAAATGGTTACAAATTTATTTTCCATACTTTACAAATGAGAATGACAAATATAGATAACCAAGAATCTAGGAGAAATTTAAGATCCATACTTTAAATTGGTGAGACATAATTAACAAATAAGAAAAGGTGACGAGGGTATTGATATCATAGTTTGTGAGGCCTCGCCTCGACCCTTCATAGCCTTAGTTGTTATTTTATCATTTTGACACTCACGACTTGAGATACCAAGACAATTATCTGACATAGAACATATTATATTATTTCATGTTACTTTCAGATATATTGATGTTTGTCATTTAATGTTTTATGTATATGTATGTTGATGAAATCAGTAAATGTACAATTGATACTTTGATTTAAGAGATTTTAAATGGTTAAGAATTAAGTAGGATGGAAGAAACCCTGATTGATGTATGGTTCAATTTATGTGAATTTCTGATACGTATATATGTACATGTGATTTTTGGGACTATTGATGTGTGCAATGAGTGTGCAGATAATTTTAGCCGAGGAAATCAATAGTGGAACGGAACTGATCTCTATGTGTTAATTTTGGAAACCTTGTTGTTTGTAATTCATGTATTGTATTGTGAGATGTATGTATGTATCTTTCTGTGTTCAATGAATGTTAATGTTCGTAACTATGTTCTTTTAGTGTTGCTTGACACTCGTAAATTGGTTATGTTCTTCAGTGTGCTGATTAGGGTTAGTTGTGCAACCTTTGGACCCAAGTTGGTTTAAGTTAGTGTCAATTTGCTAATTGGGTTCTTAATCGAGTTTAGTCACCCTTAATTCGGATTAGTGCTTAATTTGCATTTCAGAGTTGTTAGTTGGTCCCAATTATTTCCTAGCCTTTGTGTGGCTCTAAACCTATTCCTAAGGCTTTAAAACATGAAATATTTATACCCAAGGGGTATGGGTATGGGTTAGGGGTCTTTTCCAACCCCTAAGCCCCTTTTGTTGACTTTGGAGATCACTCAAAAAGTCCCTTTTTGCCTTTGTGCGAAAATTGACCATGGTACCATGAGTTTCATTACCCCATCTCCACTTAGGGTTTAACCATAGTGTAGGTTGAGTTAGGAGTTTCTAGAATTGCTAGTGAGTGGAAGTAGTTATTGCTCCTTTTGGGTGGTTGAGTTGGAGGCTTATTTAGAGGCATTCATTGGACTAGTTGAGGTGGTATCCCAATCTCTACATTTAGAGAGGAGTTCTTGAAGATTGAAGCAAAGGAGAAGGAAACTCTTCTCAATCTTGTTCATTGCCATTACCTCTTTGTGAAGGTTGGATTTCTCGTCTCTGTTGTTCAGATTCTATCCTTGTTTCATGCTTATGCTACCTTGTTGTTGTTTCAATGTTTGTATGTTGTGAGTATGTTGGGAAACTTTGAAAACCATGTTATTTTTGGATGATTTCTTTTCATGTTTATGTTTGCAATTGTGAGATTTTCTTACATGGGTGTTTTGGTATTACTCACCCTTGGAGAGGGCAGAAGTGACCAATTTTGGGAAAGGTCTATTTAGTCAGACTCCATCTAGTGTAGAGTCTCTTCTCAGGATGAGAAGAGGGAGAAAGGGTGGGGTGTTATGGGCCCCTACCTGTCAGCACAAACCTTGTATGATTCTGGTATGTTGAAATGGAAGAACGGAAGTTCTTGGTATATAGCCCCGATTGGGCATCTGTTTGGTGTTGTGCTTGACTTCTCCTGGTTGGAAGAATCCACCTTTCCCTAGTTTTGATTCATTGTGAATCCTATTGTGTAAACCTTGTATAAATATGCATGTTTTGAATTGTTCTTGTCCATTCTTTTGGTCAACTGATCAGATTCTATTTCCTCCATAGTTCTAGAAATGAGTTGCAGAAAACATTATAAATCCCTTGATTAGGGTCATGAAGAAAATTTGATTAAATTTTTGAAATTTGGGATTGAGATCCTATTGTAAATTGTATTTTAAACCTTGTTGTAGTTGGCAACGAAATCGGGTTTTCTTCCTGATTCTTTCCCGGCTAAGCCTTTGAATCAAGTTGGCCAATAAAAAATTGGTGTTTGAGTAAATTTCTTGCCATGTGATTTAATTGTAAAATTTAATCGGGATGGATGCACATCAAAATAAGATGGAAAATGATGTTTCAATTAGGCAAATTTTAAGTTGTATTATATGTTGGAAACGAAAAACCTATTATGAATGAAGTTCAGTTTTAGTGATTGTTGGAATTAATTCAATTCTTGCATTATGATTTAAATGGGCAATTAAATCTCTTGGTTTATTTAGTTGCAAGAAGTCCTATTAAATTAATAAATAAATGAATAAATATTCCCTCTTGGTAATATATCAACTTGAAATCTATACTTAGCAAAAATGTAAACCTTTCAAAAAAAAGATCTATCCTAGAGCCAAAATAGCCTCAGGAATTTGTATAGGAAAAAATAATTATTACCTTCTTGTTGCAACAGAGCATATTCCTTAAATATTCTTTTGTTGGTATTTTGTTTTTGTTAAATTATATAATTAAATATAAAAAACAAAACAAACATATATGCATTTTCAACTAAAACAAATATCCTACCAAGTAAACTTTAAAACATAACTACTCTACCCATAACCTATTAATCTAGGCGTAGCTTTTGGAGACAAGGTCAGCCTTTGATGGTACGAATGATGTCATCACTTCTTGTTGTCATTCTGAACAAAAATCTCATAGGTCGTTGTGTACGTTTTGTTGGGGGATCATTTTGGAAAGTTAAAACTTTTAAAACTTTTAAAATAAACTTAACTTGTATTTTTTAACCCACCTTATCTCTCCCTTCCTCCTTCCTTGTGCTCGCCTAGTGATTGGTGGGTAGTGTGTAGACAGTCTGCGCAAGTTTTAATGCGCTTGGGGCAGCGTGTTGGGTGGGGGCGGCGATTTTAGGAGCACGTGAGGGGGGGTTTGGGTTAGTGTTTTTTTTAGAAAGTTAGATGAAGTTAAGTTGTTACTGTTTAGTTTAGTTTTTAAAAAAAAAAAATTTAATTAGGGTGCTTTAAATATTATTGGTAGTTAGTATGTGGTGAGTTAATTTTTAATTAGTTAGTTTTAAATGTAATTTATTTTGTTAGTATAGGTTTGTTAGAAAGTTAGTTTATATTAGTGGTTAGTTTAACTTATTAAAGTTTAAAGTTAATCATTAATTTTGTTATTTGTTAATAATCTAGTTAGTTCACTTTTTAAAGTTTAGTTTTGTAAGTAGAATTTAAATTAAGTTTAGATATCATTTTAGTTATTTAATGTTAATGAGTTTAGATTAGTTTAGGTTAAGATTAGTTTTAGTTTAGATTAGTGAGTGGTTAATTTATATTCTTTGTAGTTAGATTTTATTAAATTTAGTTAATTTTTAGATTTAAGTTGAAATGTCAGTTACATTTTTAGGTTAGTTTGTTTTATTATTTTTAAGTTTTGGATTAAAAATTAGTTATTAATTAAGTTTGTTTAGTAGTTTAGTTCAGGTTAGTAAGGTTTTTACTAATGAAATCTAGTTTAGATTTTAATTTATTCAATTTTCATTATATTATTAATGTCATCATTAATTTAGAATAATTCTTAAATTTATAAATGTATTTAGTTGTATTAAGTATAATTAGTGTCAGTATGTTTTATTGTGTTAAGTTTTAAATTTTAAGATAGTCGAATTATTCAATGGTATTTAATTTAAGTGTAAACTATTTTGTTAATATTTTAGAAATGCTTAATTTTAATAGCATTATAGATTTAAATAAAATGGAGATTAGAGTGAAGTTAAATTAAGTATAGTTTACATAGGTGTATTGATAGATGTGATATGCCTTTTAATGAGTTCTTGTTTTGATAATTCAAATGAATTTAAGAGAAGTCAGTTTTAATTTATTTAAGTATAGATATTATATTTAGATAGTTTAGGTTTCTTTTTAGATTTGTTTTAATTGTTTAATTTTTTTAGAAAGCTTCAAATTTCATTATTAGTTAGAATTTTTATTTAGTTGTTATTGGATTAAATTTAAAATTAGTAAGTTTATGATAGTTGATTTTTATGTTAAAATAGTCAGAATGTTTAAGTTAATAAATTTTAGATATATATATATATATATATATATATATATATATAGTTTTAATTTTAGTTAATTGTTTTCTTAGAGTGACTTTCCTAGATCGATTAAGATTGTCAATTGATAATTGTCTAAGAAATTTATAGTTGATGTTGATTAGATACTTTCTATTAATCTAAACTCGAATACATTACATTGTCATTTAAATAATTGTCTCTTATTGTTGAAGGTTAATGTAGAGAAATTGTACTAAAACTTTTATCTATCATTTCAACTTAGAGCATGTTTAATTATTAATTATTATTCAAAAAAAAATTGTGTGTTTTTGCCCTCGTAGTTTGGGCATGACATAGTTCGATCAGGATAGTACTGAAAATTGTAGATTCATGCTATACAAAAATCATAATCTAGGATCTAAATCATATCACTACAAACAAGTGTGGAATGAAATGTCTTCTTTTAGGGATTCTCCTTCTAGAAAAATATAAACATTGAGGGAGCATAGCACCGCCTTGTAGAAGGAAGATGTAAAATAAGAAATGTGCCCCCAACTTGTAGAAGGTAGATTTAAAATAAGAAATGTGGAGTGGCTAGAATAGGTATTTGAAATAATAATGGAATATTTACAGTTGTAGATTAGGTAACATAAATAATTACCATTTTCCCTTCTATATCATTGGAAAAAAAGGAGTCCCAATAATTTCATTTCCAATACTACTATGAGTACACATATGAAAATATATGAAGATGGGGAGAGATTACATGTGGAACAAAATAGATAGGACATAGATGGAGGGAGGGAGAAAAAGATCAAGATAAATGTGAAAGAGAAGGATAAAGATATATGATCATATAATTGTGGGAGATATATTAGGAATAGAGAGGAATGGAGAGATAAAATAAACTAGATATATTGTTAGAGGAGGTTTTGTTGGAGAAAAATGATGGTGTAGAGATCAAAAGGTATATGAAAGGGGGTGAATGAGAAGGATGGATAGAAAGAGGGAGAGTTATTGAGATTTGGAGGGGAAGGCACAAGATATAGATAAAGATGAACATAGAGTGAGAGGATTAGAGAAAAAATGATAGATAAATACAGAGAGAGATCTAGAGGTAAAAATAGAAATGAATTTAGGGAGATACATAGTGAGAGATAGAGAGCAAGAGATAGAAAGAGATATAGATGTTGAGATAGATTGGTAAAGAGATAAGGAAATATAGAGAGGATGAGGGATAGTTGAGAAATGGGGCAAATACATTGTTCACATTCCATACATCTATGAGGTACCCATTACACACTAAGGTGTGATTGCTAGTATATATATATATATATATATACATATATACATATATATATATATACATGTATATATACATGTATATATGTATACATATACATGTATGTATATACATGTATATATACATGTATATATGTATACATATACATGTATGTATATATATACATATATACATGTATATATATACATATATACATGTATATATACATGTATATATGTATATATATACATACATGTATATATATACATGTATATACATACATGTATATGTATACATATATATACATACATGTATATATATACATGTATATACATACATGTATATGTATACATATATACATGTATATATATACATATATACATGTATATACATGTATTTACATGTATATACATGTATATATGTATACATATACATGTATATATACACATATATACACACATATATACATATATATATACATATATATACATACATGTATATATACATATATATACATACATGTATATATACATGTATATACATGTATATATATAGATGTATACACATATATATATACATGTATATATACATATATGTATATGTATATATATACATGTATATGTATATACATACATGTATGTATATACATATACATATATGTATATATAGATATACATATATGTATATATAGATGTATATATATATACATATATGTATATGTATATATACATATATGTATATGTATATATACATATATATATATGTATATATAGATATATATACATGTATATATACATATAGATATATGTATATATAGATATATATACATATAGATGTGTGTGTGTGTGTGTGTGTGTGTGTGTGTGTGTGTGTGTGTGAAAGAATCACTATGGTGGTTATTATAGTTGTTTCAAGAACACTACCCTTGTAAGAATTATTCTCTTTTTGTGTAGTGAAAGAATCATCATGGTGGTTATTATAGTTGTTTCAAGAACACTACCCTTGTAAAAATTATCCTCTTTTTGTATATAATATGTGTAGGACTAATCCCTATTTTAAAAATCATTCCATCATAGTGGAGAAGTTTCCCTTGTGATTTGAGAGTGCCTTATTTATTTTTCATTTGGATGAATAAGAAGCATCATATTCTTTTGAATGGAAAGCCATGTCACATCCTCTAGAGATGATTCAATTGGAGACTAGACATATGCTAGGCTATCATAATTTTATTTGATGTCAACTTCCTTCTTTCTCTTAAAAGTTTTTGGCTTTGACACATTATCCTATCTATGATGAACATGTCATGAAAAGTGCAATGAAGGAATTGTCCAACTCTCCATGCATGTCAAAGTTCTACATGGTGTCATTGGTGAAGGAGATCCATAGGTGGTCTTCATTTTGGAATAGTAGATATATCATCATTTTGGAAAATTAGAGGGATCTTTACCTACCAAGAAAGAACCTCAGAATTTTTGTTTCATAGACCTGATTTCCTTATCTATTTCTATTTCACTTAGAGAATCTATTTCTAACTTTTAAAGTTCTATTGCATGATCTAACATGACTAATATGTAAGTTCATTGATTATCTTATTCATAAAATAAACATTTATGACTAAAATAACTATTTATTAGAGTTATAGACTATCAAATTTAATGAGAAAATTTTAACTATTTATTAATTGACTATAGATTAGTTATAAATATAGAAACGTATTTGTCAAATTATGAAAACTAAATTATATATTGATGGATTGAATCATATAATTATTATATTCAAGTTTATTTGACGTGTTTCACTTTAAATGCAAATGATTACATCATGCGCAAAAAATATGAGGGTAAAAACACAAAAATCTTTTTTTTTTCAAATATTAATAATAATAAAGTTCACTAAGGTTTAAGAGTTGAATTGCAACAATAGATTTACTACATTCATCAAAAGTTTATCATCATGAGAAGAAATCCATTTCTATAGTTAAATATTCGTCATTAAATTGGTATCACTTTTGATTTTCGTTATTTCATTTAGGTTACAATGATATTTCAAAATTGTTTTGAATAACAATATAAATTAAATATGATTAGGAAATAAATTAGATATCATAATCTATTAATCTAACATCAAATTTATGAAGATTTTAAAATTCTAATACTTTACTCAATAAACTCTAAACTATCAATCAATATTAAAAAATAAAACCATTTAATCATTTAAACATTAATTTTCATTAAATTTTAAAAAAAACTTTGAATAAGAAAAAAAAACTAAATTATCAAAATTTAACTATCATAAGTTCTAAACTAATCATAATTAAGACTAATGCTAAACTATACTAAGTACCTTATGTACACTAAAATTAACTATTAATCGCATGATAACAATGAACTAAAGCAAAACATATGAATTAAATTAATTATATAACTACTTAATTAAAGCAAAACTAAAGTAAAATTATTGACATAATAAAAGAAAATTTAACTTAACTACATTTAACTAACACTAAAATCCAGACTTAATTTATAACTAAACAAACTATACTAACGAAATTTCTATCTTAAACTAACATAATTTATAACAAACTTTTAAAACAAAAACTTTTTAAGAAACAAAACAAACAAAGCTAAATTAAATGAATAACATAATACTAAACCAAACTTCCTTAAATTAACTCAACATAATCAAAACCTAACACTGCCCCCCCCATACTATACCCTACACCTTATGCACTTATTACCATAAATCATGTGCTTCCCAAGTGCTAGACACTCTGCCCAATAAGTATCGTGCATTGACTCCGACCAACAGCAATAAAGGAAGTGGCGACCCATATGAATAATGGATGAAAAGGTAAGTATACAATAAACAATGTAGATCTCCAACCAAGGAAATCCCTACCACATCCTACAAGGAGTTTTATTACTGGAAGGAAGATGGGGAAGGTACAGGGTGATGTCACCCTAAATAGACTTAGTTGAGTCTGTTTTAAAAAAATCTTTCAAACCCATTCAAGAAGCTGGCACTAAGAAGAAGGTGGTTAAATGTGTAAAGTAAAGTGGGTAAGAAAAGATATTAGCCTAATGTTTTCATATAGATTTATTCATTTTTTTATTTACTTAAATATTGAAAACAAATTTATATATATCTTTAAAGGATAATAAAGATTCTTCAAGATTCTCTGTCACATGGGGGAAAATTTAAAATTGGTTCCCCGTACAAAAACCAGAGAGTTTTTACTCTCTTGGGACTTTTTTTTTTTGTCTTTATTTTTCTAAGTATAAATTTTGAAGTTGATTTATTAACCAAGAGGGGATTATATATATATATATATATATATATATATATATATAAAGTAAATCTATTAGGAATTGCTACAAACTAGATATACCAAGAATTGGATAACTGCTTAAAATAACTTTGCAAGATTGATTTTTGGTTTACCATAATCACAAAACTGAACCTTCATTCATAACATAATTTTCATTTGAACATATAAGAAAACTTGAAATTTTACCTAATATAACATCATCATTTCATCTTATTTTTGATGTGCATCCATATGACCTAAAATTACAAAGAAAACTCATGAGAAGCAGTAATACTCAATCACTATTTTATTGGCAACCAGATTCAAAGGCTCAGCCAGGAAAGAACCAGGAAGAAAACCTTGCGTCGTTGCCATTAAAAGAAAGTTATTAAATACAATTTTTATAGGGTTTCAATCCCAAAATTTCAACAATCAAATAAATTTCATTCATGTCCCTTATCAAGGGATCCATATCATTTTCTGCAATACATTGCTAAGCTCATGGAGGGAACAAAATCTGACCAGGTGACAAACAAGCATAACAAGGAGCCAAAATCAACATTCATATTCATACTAGGTTTTCATAACAAGATTCACAATGAATCAAAACTAGGGAAGGGTGGATTTTTCCAACAGGAGATGTCAGACACAACACCAAACCAGGTGCGCAATCAGGGCTATAACTCAAGAACTTCTGTTCTTCCATTATTACATGCCAAAACTCATATGTGGTTTGTGCTGACAGATAACACCCTACCTTCTCTCCCTCTTCTCATCCTGAGAAGAGACTCTACACTGTTGGAGTCCAACTAAAAAGACCTTTCCCAAAACTGGCCACTTCTGCCCTATCCAAGGGTGAGTAATGCCAAAACACCTATACAAGAAAACTTCAAAATTCAAACAAAAACATGAAAGAAAAGCACTCAAGAAACATGGTTTTGATCTTTCCCAACATACCCAACATACATACAAGCATACAAATAAACAATCCCAATAGCATAAGCATGAAACAAGCATGAACAATCTAAACAAAGGAGATGAAGAACTCCTACCTTCACAAAGAGGTTATGGTGAATGAACAATTTGAGAAGAGTTTTTCCTTCCTTGCCTTCAAACTTCCAAGATTCCTCTCTAAAAGTAGAGATTGGGTGACAACCAAAACTACTCCAAGAAGGGCCTCTAAATAAGATCCAAACTTAACCACCAAAAATGGAAATAACTTCCCCACTCACCTACAAATCTAGAAGTTTCTAACTCAACCAATCCTAAGGTTAACCACTAAGTGGAGTCAAGGTTAAGAAACTCATGGTAACAACTTTAAATTTTTGCACTAAGGCAAAAATAGACTTTTTGAGTGACCTCAAAAGTCAACTAAGGGGGCTAAGGGGGTGGAAAATGCCCCCAACCCATACCCATACCCCTTGGGTATAAATATTTCATGATTTAAGGCCTTAGGAATCAATTTGGAACCAAAAAAAAGCTAAGAATATATAAGACTAACTAACAACTCCAAAATGCAGATTAAGCACTAATTTAGATTAAGGGTAACTAAACTTGATTAAGAAACTATCATGCCCAAACTACGAGGGCAAAAAACACAAACACTTTTTTAAAAAAAAAATTAATAATTATAATTAAAATGCTCTAAGTTCAATATGGTCATATACACAGTTAAGGTAAAGGTTCTCTACACTTTATTTAAGTTTATAAACTTGTGGAGGAAAGCATCGTTAAATTTGAACTCTCCTTATAAATCTGATATCAACATTTGTTTCGTTATTACATAATTTTACTTAATTTAAATTGTTCTAATTAGAATCTAACTAAAACAATTGCTAACCAAGTCTCGATTAAACTAACACAATTACATATAAATATTAAGTGAAAATCTCAAAAAAAACATAAGACTACTTACTATCTAGTACTACTAAATAACATTAACTAAATCTAATTTAATCTAAATTTAATTACATTTAACTAACTTAAATGAATTCTTCTAAAACATGCTAAAAAAATTACTACTACAAAACAAATATATATATATAAATTTTAACAAGCATAAATAACCAACTAAATAATTAAATCTAACATTAACTAATCTAAACTTAAACTAGTTCTAACAAACATAAAAATTAAACTAACTAACTATATGAAAATAATCTTAATATAAACTAAACTAATCTATACTATTCTAAACCCCTACTAACACCTACTAACCTATCATCATACTATCCTAGCCCACTTGACAAGTGGATTTTCTTACATCTTAACCTATCAAATCCACTCAGCCCCTAAACACTCCTCCCAAGCTTGGGCGGATTTCTAGACTTCCTACAAGTCAAATTGACTTCCCCCAAATCTGACACACATACTTCCCCAAAGGAAGCGCTTACCTAAGCACAAGGGAAATTAACAAAGAAAAAGTAACATCATAACCTTCAAAAAAAAAGACTTCCTATCAACTCAACTGATGCCCACCCACCATCATAAACGTTCTGCAAAAAAAATGTCAGCGCTTCAAGCGCTTTCTAAGGCTCCCAATCCAAAAGCAAGTGCTGACAAATATGAAAAGACAAGGGCAAAAGAATTACAACATGTAATCTTCATCAAGGCAAAACTTAGTGCATTCAGAGTTTTTAAAAATTTGCAAGGAAGATGGGGACGGTACACAATGACATCACCCTCATCACCATTTGCTGACCTAGATACATGCTGCAACATAATGTCTTTTCAATCCCTATAAAAGAGCTACAACCAACAAGGAAGATATGGGGAAGCATTAATCCCATAAATTTTTATAGGTAAGGTTATAGATTTTTAGGATATTAGTTATATTTTCTTGTATTAATTTATTCAAATGCAATATATATTCCATTTTGTTTAATTCTAAATTTTAAATAAAAAGAATCATTTTGGAATATTCTCTGTTGTTAAATTCCTTTAATCTCTACTCCCATACAAAGGGAAGAGAGTTTCTATTACTCTTCTTGGAACACATTTTTTTTTTTGAAAATTTCTTAAGTATAAAATTACAAGGCAAGCATATATATATATATATTGTCTATATTTTTTTTGAATAGAATTAAAACATGGGTATAATAGTTTGAAGCCTATTAACACCATATTTAATATGATCTCCTCTATAACTTGAATTTACAATATAACGATCATAGATGTTATTTTCTTTCCTTAACATAATTGTCATTTTGAACATAAAAGGAACTTGGGTATTTTCTCAATTAAACCAAATCTACATCCATGATATAATTTTCATTTCCAACATAGAAGTAAACTTGAAATTTACCTAATTAAATCAACACCATTTCCATCTTATTTTGAAGTGCATCCATCCAAAATAAAGTTTACAAAATTTAATCACATCACAAGCAATTATGCTCAAAACACCAATTTTATTGGCAAACCTGATTCAAGGCGTAGCCGGGAAAGAATCAGGAAGAAAACCCGGCTTCGTTACCATTTACAATAAGGTTTAAAATACAATTTACAATAGAATCTCAATCCCAAATTTCAATAATTTTAATAGAATTTTCTCCATGATCCTCATCAAGAGATTTAAAATGTTTTCTGCAATACATTTCTAGAACCAAGGAGGAAGCAGATATCTGATCGGGTGACAACCAAGCATAACCAAGAGAAAATCGAACATGCATAATCATACATTGTTTACACAATAGGATTCACAATGAATCAAAACTAGGGAAAGGTGGATTCTTCCAACAGGAGAAGTCAAGTACAACACCAATTCAGATGCCCAATCAGGGCTAATAACCAAGAACTTCCGTTCTTCCATTTAAACATGCCATACTCATATCAGGTTTGTGCTGACGGGTAGGGGCCCATAACACCCTACCCTTTATCCTTCTTCTCATCCTGAGAAGAGAGTCTACACTGGATGGAGCCTAACTAAACAGACCTTTCCCAAAATTGGTCACTTCTGCCCTCTCCAAAGGTGAGTAATACCAAAACACCCATGCAAGGAAAAACTCAAAATTTCAAACATAAACATAGAAGGAAAACAACCAAAATAACATAGTTTTCAAATCTTCCCAACATACCCACAACCATAAAAATAGTGAAACAACAACAAGGTATCATGAACATGAAACAAAACATAAAAAGTGAATAAGGGAGATGAGAATTTCCTACCTTCACAAATAGGTAATGGAAATGAACTAGTTTGAGTAGAGTATCCCTTTCCTTCCTTCAACCTTCAAGAATTCCTCTCTAAATCTAGAGTATCCCTTTCCTTCCTTCAACCACCCAAAAAGATCCATAACTTCTCCCACCCACTTGAAATTATAGAACTCCTAACTCTACCCTCACTATGGTTAGACACTAACAAGGAGGTGGGGTGAGGCATCTCATGGAACCATGGTCAATTTTCGCACAAAGGCAAAAAGAGACTTTTTGAGTGACCTCAAAAGTCAAAAAAAGGGGCTTAGGGGTTGGAAAAGACCCCTAACCCATACCCATACCCTGTGGGTATAAATAAATCAAGTTTAAAGCCCTAGGAAAGAGGTTTAGAGTTAAATAAAATCTAGGAATAAAATAGGTCCATCTAACTACTCTAACTTGCAAATTAAAAACTAATCTAGATTAGGGATGACTAACCTTAATTAAGAACCTAATAGAAAACTAACACTAACCTAAGCCAACTTGGTCCAAAGGTTAAACAATTAACCCTAAACAGCCACTAAAATACATAACCATTTTACGAGTGTCAATCGACACTGAAAGAACATAATTACAAACATTGACATTCACTGAACAGAGAAGATGCATACATACATCTCACAATACAAATACGTGAATTACGAACAACAAGGTTTTCAAATTTAGAACATAGAGATCAGTTCTATTCTTTCGTAGGGTTTCTCGGCTAAAATATCTGCACACTCATTACACACATTAGTAGTCCCATAAAATCACATGTACATAAATGTATATGTATCAGAAATTTACATAAATCAAAACATACATCAATAAAAGGTTTCTTCATCCTACATAATTCTTAACCATTTAAAATATCTTAAATCAAAGTCTCAATCTTACATTTACTGATTCCATCAACATTCATATACATGAAATATTAAATGACGATCATCAAATATATCTGAAAAATAACATCAGACAACATGAATAATAAAGTATGTTCTAAGCATTAGATAATGTCTCGACATCTCAAGTCGTGAATATCAAAAAAATAATATTAATGCATCACTATGCTACGATGGGCCAGGGCGAGGCCTCACATCCTCCCCCACTAGGCATGAACTTCCTCCTGGAGTTCATAAAAAAGGTACGAGTACTGAGATTGCATCTGCGCTGCATCCTCCCATGAAGTCGTGACCTCATCGTAACAATCCCATTGGACCCTAACCTGGTCCATCTCTCGGCCTCGATGTGCTAGGGTTCGTCAGCCAATAATGTGGATAGGCTCCAATGCTAGCTGTCTGTTCGACTGCACCTGTAATTCATCCCAATCTATTATATGAGATTCATCATAAATGTATCCTCTAAGTACTAAAATATGAAACATATCGTGGATGCGTGATAGGCTAGGTGGCAAAGCTAAATGGTATGCAATAGGTCCTATCCTCTCAAGGATCTCGAACAACCCAACAAATTGGGGTGCCAACTTAGAGCCCTTTTTGAAATGAATCGGACTCTTGTGTGGTCACACCCTCAGGAACACTCTATCACCAACCTGATACTCTCGATCTATCCTCTTCGCATTTGCATACTTCTTTTGCCTATCCTGTGCCTCTCTCAGGCGCTGTCTAATCAGGGTCACTTGCAGCTCCATCTCCTTTACTAACTGGGGACCAATAGATACTTGATCCTTGATCCTGTCCCAACTCAAGGGTGTCCTGCATGGTCTCCCGTATAAGGCCTCATAAGGTGACATACCTATGGAAGAATGATGCCCATTGTTATAGGAAAACTCGACAAGGTGAAGGTATTCCTCCCATTTGACCTGATGATCCATCACGTACATACGTAGCATGTCCTCCAAAACCTAATTCACTCACTCGGTCTGGCCATCGGTCTAAGGATGGTACGCTGTACTAAAATTGAGCCTAGTGCCCAAAGCCAACTACAACTCTCTCCAAAATGAAGAAGTGAACAAGGAGTCTCTTTTAGAGATGATCTTACAAGGAATACCATGAAGTCTAAGAATGTCCCGCAAGAACACCTTAGCTATGTCTTGTGTTGTAAATGTAGTACGCATGGGTGAGAAATGGGAAACCTTGGTCAATGTGTCAACTATCACCAAAATGGCATCATGGAGATGAGATGACATAGGAAGACCAATAATAAAATCCATAGATATAGTGTCCCATTTCCACACTGCAATCTCATGTGGTTGGAGAAGCCCGCCAGGATGATGGTGCTCTACCTTCACCCTATGGAACTCGAGGCATCTCGCAACTATGCTAGCAATCTGCACTCTCATGCTTGGCCAATGATACAACTGCCTCAAATCTGTATGTAACTTCTTAACACCAGGGTGCATTGCATAAGGTGCTCTGTGAGCCTCAAGTAAAATGAGCTTGTGCAAACCCCCAATGGAAGGTACATACATACATCCCATATGCCACAAAATTCCATTGGACTCCAAAGAATACTCTAGAAACTTCCCTTCCAAGGGTCTCTGAGAATGTACTAACTGACTAACTTCTGCATAAAGCTCATCAGCTGGTAAGTGCTGCAAGATCCGCTCTCTCAAGTCAGGGAAAGTAGTCACAGATGAAACCTCATGGCACCTTCTACTTAAGGCATCTGCAACCACATTCTCCTTTCCCTTGATGTAATGAACATCAAAATCATACTCACACAGAAACTCCATCCACCTTCTTTGCCTAGAATTAAGGTTTGGCTGAGAAAATATGTACTGCAAGCTTTGGTGATCGAAATGAAGCTCGAATCTATGACCCAGAAGGAAATGTTTCCATCTCACCAAGGCATGAACCACATATACTAGTTCTAGGTCATGAGTAGGATAATTGAGTGCATGAGTCTTCAACTTCCTAGACTCAAAGGAAATAGGTCATCCTTCCTACATAAGGACTGCTCCTAAACCATCTAAAGATGCATCGGTGCACACCACAAAATTTGCAACAGGATCTGGTATGGCAAGAATTGGTGCACTCATGAGGGCTCTCTTGAGCTCTTCAAAAGCTCTACCACACTTCTTTGTCCACTTGTACTTCTTCCCGTTCCTCTGAAGAGAAGTGATGGGGTGTGCTAATCTAGAGAATCCTAAAATGAAGCATCAGTAATATCTTGCTAGCCCCATAAAGCTCCTCACTTCAGTAACACTGGTGGGTGCTGGCCAATCCATGATAGCCCTAATATTTGATGGGTCTACTGAGACACCATCACCTGATATGACATGACCCAAATAATGTATCTCAATTTTGAAGAATGCACACTTCGACAAGATGCCAAATAACTGATTCTCTCTCAGCCTCTGCAATACCTATCTTAGGTGCTCTTCATGCTCTCTCTCATCATGAGAATAAATTAGAATGTCATCAAGAAACACAACCACAAACTTATCCAAAAAAGTACAAAATACTCCATTCATGAGGCTCATGAATACAGCTGGAGCATTCGTAAGGCCAAAAGGTACCACGATGAACTCGTAGTGGCCATACCTAGTATGAAAAGCTGTCTTGGGGATATCACTATCCACAATCCTTAATTGATGGTAACCCAATTTCAGATCAATCTTTGAAAATACTCGGGCACCCTACAACTGATCAAAGAGGTCATCGATTCTAGGAAGAGGATATTGGTTCTTGATGGTCACTTTGTTCAATTGCTAATAACTAATACACAACCTAAGTGATCCATCCTTCTTCTTGATGAAGATCACCAGTGTACCCCAAGGTGACACACTAGGTCAAATATGCCCCTTCTCTAAGAGCTCCTCCAACTGAGCCTTTAGCTCACTAAGCTCATGAGTAGTCATCCTATATGGCACTCTCAAAATTGGCTCAGCTCCTGGCACTAGGTCTATGTGAAAATCCACTATTTGAGGTGGAGACATACCAAGAAGCTCTAAAGGAAACACATCTGCAAACTCCTTAAGGATTGGAAAAACATCAAGGGATGGCTCCCTTTCTGAATCTTCCTCTCGGTCACTAATAGTGATAGCAAACAACTGACAACCCTTTCGCATGCACCGTCTAAGCTGCATAGCAGAAATCATACGAAGGGACACTGGCCTCTTCACTCTGAAGATCTCCCTAGAGATACCATCATCATCCACACATTCCATCCTCTTCTGTCGACAATCCATCTTGGCGCTATGGGCATAAAGCCAATCCATGCCAAGAACAACATCATAAGAACCTAGAGAGGTAATGCATAGATCAGTCCTAGTGGACATGTCTCCAATCTACATCTAACAACTCTGCACCATGGAACTAACTGACACTCTGGCTCCTGAGGCTAACTCTACCTCCCAACTAACATCCTATCTAATTGCCACTAGCCTGCAACGCTCCACCACAAATGGAGATATAAAAGAGTCAATAGCCTCGGAATCAAATAAAATTGCAACCATATGACCCTCTATAATACCTATAGCCTTGATAACTATGGCCTGATGCTCATCCTGGCGATTGTCAACCACTGCAAAAACTCTATGGGATCTACCCATGTCACCAACTGTCATCTCTGAAAAAGCCCTGCTCTGACCACTGGATGCCTGTCCCTGTGGACACTCCCTAACTATATGACCCATGCCACCAAAAGTGTAGCATGGTCTACGAGTATAAGATCATGCACCCTGTGACCCAGACTGTTGTGGGTCTCCTAACCTACTAGATCCACTGAATCCACCCCTAGAAGACTGCTAAGTCTTCACTGACTGTGACTGTGGGGCCTGTACTTTCTGATCTTGCCTAGGACCCTGTGACTGCCACTGCTTGGGCTTGGAGCCCTGATACCCCTGAGAAGATTTTTGCTGCTGCTGCTAGGGTTTCAACTGCTGAGACTGCTAGCCCTTAGAGGACCCTGCTATATAGTTCTGATTCCCTTTCCAAGGGGTTTTCTGCTGGGAGGAGTTTCGGTTTTGAGACTAATCCCGTGACTCCTTCCTACCACGAGTATCCTTAGCAACTAGTGCTATCTCCACTGCCTATCTAAAGGTGGTAGGGAATGCCATCCTAACTGGGCCCTGAAGTGAGAAATTCAAACCCATGATAAAGCGATGCACTCGAAGTTTCTCATCCTTCATGTATTCCACATAAGGAAGGAGCTCGAGAAACCTGCTCTCATACTGTGCCACTGTAAGGCCTCTCTGATAAAGAGAATGGAACTCCTCTATCTATTTCTGTCGAAAATACTCTGACAAGTACCTCTCTCAGAATATTTCTAGGAAAGATTCCCATGTGAGGGTGTCCATCCTCACTCCACCAATGATCTCCTCCTGATGCCACCAATTGGAGGCATCCCCTCTCAACTGATGAACTGTTAGGCATGCTTTTAGATTACTCCCATAAGGGTGTAACCCAAAGAACCACTTTAAGCTCTGCAACCATGCCTCTACTACTGAACCCTCAGTGGTACTGGTAAACAATGGTGGTCCAAGTCAAATCAATTCCCTGATATCATCTCCTACATGTCTAGGAGGTATGTCAAAAGGGGGTCCTCTTTGATGTATGGACTCTTCCTCATGTTCACCATGACCCTCTAACTACCTTGGTGGGGGACTCCTAGTTCTCTCTCTAACTCTGGGCCCGCCTCCTCCAGGTCCCTCTAATTCCACTACTGGAATTTGCTGAACTAGCTGAACTACAGGTACTACTCTCTACTAAACTACACCAATCAAGGTCTGAAGTGCATCTATAATGTTCTGGTTTGGGTTCGATGGTGGTGGAGGTGGAGGTGGTGGTGGAGGTGGAGGTGGTCCATCCTCCTATCCCGCTCTACCACCCCTAGCCCTACGACCTCTGTCTCGCCAGTTACGAGTAACATGTGATATCTACACAATTAAAAGTTTGAGTTAAGTTTAGGATGCATAATGGTTTAAGGTTCCTAGTTTTGAAACACGGGCTATGATACCAAAATGTCATGCCCAAACTACAAGGGCAAAAAACATAGCCACTTTTTTTAAAAAAAATTAATAATTATAATTAAAATACTCTAAGTTCAATATGGTCATATACATAGTTAAGGTAAAGGTTCTCTACACTTTATTTAAGTTTATAAACTTGTGGAGGAAAGCATCGTTAAATTTGAACTCTCGATATTAATCTAATATCAACATTGGTTTCGTTATTACATAATTTTACTTAATTTAAATTGTTCTAATAAGAATCTAACTAAAACAATTGCTAACCAAGTCTCGATTAAACTAACACAATTACATTTAAATATTAAGTGAAAATCTCAAAAAAAACGTAAGTAAGACTACTTACTATCTAGTACTACTAAATAACATTAACTAAATCTAATTTAATCTAAATTTAATTACATTTAACTAACTTAAATGACTTCTTCTAAAACATGCTAAAAAATTACTACTACAAAACAAATATATATATATATATATATATATATATATATATATATATATATATATATTTAACAAGCATAAATAACCAACTAAATAATTAAATCTAACATTAACTAATCTAAACTTAAACTAATTCTAACAAACATAAAAATTAAACAAACTAACTCTATGAAAATAATCTTAATATAAACTAAACTAATCTATACTACTCTAAACCCCTACTAACACCTACTAACCTATTATCATACTATCCTAGCCCACTTGACAAGTGGATTTTCTTACATCCTAACCTATCAAATCCACTCACCCCCTAAACACTCCTCCCAAGCTTGGGCAGATTTCTAGACTTCCTACAAGTCAAATCGACTTCCCCCACATCTGACACACATACTTCCCCAAAGGAAGCACTTACCTAAGCACAAGGGAAATTAACAAAGCAAAAGTAACATCATAACCTTACAAAAAAAAGACTTCCTATCAACCCAACTGATGCCCACCCACCATCATAAACATTCTGCAAAAAAAAGTCAGCGCTTCAAGCGCTTTCCAAGGCCCCCAATCCAAAAGCAAGCGCTAACAAATATTAAAAGACAAGGGCAAAAGAATTACAACATGTAATCTCCATCAAGGAAAAACCTAGTGCATTTGGAGTTTTTAAAAATTTGCAAGGAAGAAGGGGATGATACATAGTGACATCACCCTCATCACCATTTGTTGACCTAGATAAATGCTGCAACATAATGTCTTTTCAATCCCTATAAAAGAGCTGCGACCAACAAGGAAGATATGGGGAAGCATTAATCCCATAAAGTTTTATAGGTAAGGTTATAGATTTTTAGGATATTAGTTATATTTTCTTGTATTAATTTATTCAAATGCAATATATATTTCATTTTATTTAATTCTAAATTTTAAATAAAAAGAATCATTTTGGAATATTCTCTGTTGTTAAATTCCTTTAATCTCTACTCACATACAAAGGGCAGAGAGTTTCTATTACTCTTCTTGGAACACTTTTTTTTAAAAATTTCTTAAGTATAGAATTACAAGGCAAGCATATATATATATATATATATATATATATATATATATATATATATATATATATATATATATATATATATATATATATATATATATATATATATATATATATATATATATATATATATATATATATATATATATATATATAGTCTAAATTTCTTTTGAATAGAATTAAAACATGGGTACAATAGTTTGAAGCCTATTAACACCATATTTAATATGATCTCCTATATAACTTGAATTTGCAATATAACGATCATAGATGTTATTTTCTTTCCTTAACATAATTGTCATTTTGAACATAAAAGAAACATAAAAGGAACTTGGGTATTTGCTCAATTAAACCAAATCTACATCCATGATATAATTTTCATTTCCAACATAGAAGTAAACATGAAATTTACCTAAATAAATCAACACCATTTCCATATTATTTTGATGTGCATCCATATAAAATAAATATTACAAAATTTAATCACATGACAAGAAATTATGCTCAAAACACCAATTTTATTGGCAAACCTGATTCAAGGCTTAGCCGGGAAAGAATCAGGAAGAAAACCCGGCTTCGTTGCCATTTACAATAAGGTTTAAAATAAAATTTACAATAGAATCTCAATCCCAAATTTCAAAAATTTTAACAGAATTTTCTCCATGATCCTCATCAAGGGATTTAAAATGTTTTCTGCAATACATTTCTAGAACCAAGGAGGAAGCAAATATCTGATCGGGTGACAACCAAGCATAACCAAGAGAAAATTGAACATGCATAATCATACATGGTTTACAAAATAGGATTCACAATGAATCAAAACTAGGGAAAGGTGGATTCTTCCAACAGGAGAAGTCAAGCACAACACCAATTCAGATGCCCAATCGGGGCTAATAACCAAAAACTTCCGTTCTTCCATTTAAACATGCAATACTGATATCAGGTTTGTGCTGATGGGAAGGGGCCCATAACACCCTACCTTTTATCCCTCTTCTCATCCTAAGAAGAGACTCTACACTGGATGGAGTCCAACTAAACAGACCTTTCCCAAAATTGGTCACTTCTGCCCTCTCCAAGGGTGAGTAATACCAAAACACCCATGCAAGGAAAAACTCAAAATTTCAAACATAAACATGGATGGGAAACAACCAAAATAACATAGTTTTCAAATCTTCCCAACATACCCACAACCATACAAACAGTGAAACAAGAACAAGGTATCATGAACATGAAACAAAACATAAAAACTAAATAAGGGAGATGAGAATTTCCTACCTTCACAAATAGGTAATGGAAATGAACCAGTTTGAGTAGAGTATCCCTTTCCTTCCTTCAACGTTCAAGAATTCCTCTCTAAATGTAGAGATTGGGTAACAACCTCCACAAGTCCAAGAAGGGCCTCTAAATAGGCCTCCAACTCAACCACCCAAAAAGATCCATAACTTCTCCCACCCACTTGAAATTCTAGAACTCCTAACTCTACCCTCACTATGGTTAGACAGTAACAAGGAGGTGGGGTGAGGCATCTCATGGAACCATGGTCAATTTTCGCACAAAGGCAAAAAGAGACTTTTTGAGTGACCTCAAAAGTCAAAAAAAGGGGCTTAGGGGTTGGAAAAGACCCCTAACCCATACCCATACCCTTTGGGTATAAATAAATCAAGTTTAAAGCCTTAGGAAAGAGGTTTAGAGTCAAATAAAATCTAGGAATAAAATAGGTCCATCTATCTACTCTAACTTGCAAATTAAACACTAATCTGGATTAGGGATGACTAACCTTAATTAAGAACCTAATAGAAAACTGAAACTAACTTAAACCAATTTGGTCCAAATGTTAAACAATTAACCCTAAATAGCCACTGAAACACATAACCATTTTATGAGTGTCAAGCGACACTAAAAGAACATAATTATGAACATTGACATTCACTGAACAAAGAAGATGCATACATACATCTCACAATAAAAATACGTGAATTATGAACAACAAGGTTTTCAAATTTAGCACATAGAGATCAGTTCTGTTCCTCCATAGGGTTTCTCGGCTAAAATATATGCACACTCATTGCACACATCAGTAGTCCCGTAAAATCACGTATACATAAATGTATATGTATTAGAAATTTACATAAATCAAAACATAGATCAATAAAAGGTTTCTTCATCCTACATAATTCTTAACCATTTAAAATATCTTAAATGAAAGTCTCAATCCTACATTTACTGATTCCATCAACATACATATACATGAAACATTAAATGACAATCATCAAATATATCTGAAAAATAACAGCACACACCATGAATAATAAAGTATGTTCTAAGCATCAGATAATGTCTCGACATCTCGAGTCGTGAATATCAAAAAAATAATAGTAATGCATCACTATGCTACGATGGGTCGGGGCGAGGCCTCACAGAAACAAATTATTGAAAACGTCACTAACTTAGTCTCACTTAGGTGCAAAGGTTACACAATTAACCCTAACTAGCATGCTAGAATGCATATACAATTCACAAGTGTCAAGTGACAGTATCAAAACATAGTTACAAACATTAACATTTACTGATCACAAAAAGATATATTCGTACATCTCACAATACCATAAGATACTAACAACATGGTTTCCATGAATAGCACATAGGGATCAGTTTCATTCCTCCATCAAGTTTCTTGACTAAACTATCCTACACACTTGTTGCACACATCAGTAGTCTCATAAAATCACATGCACATACGTATATACGTATCAAGGAATCACATAAATTATAACATACATCTATCAATCAATTAGGTTTTTTCTCGTCCTTCTCATATTCTTAATCATTACAATTTCAAAATCAAAGTCTTAATCTTGCATTTACTTATTTCATCAACATGCATATACATAAAACATTAAATTACGAACTCAAATATCTAAAAGTAAACATCACACAACATGAAATAATATAATGTGTTCAAAGCATCAGATAATGTCTCGACATCTCGATTCATGAGTATCAAAATAATAATAATGTATCACTATGCTACGATGGGTTAGGGCGAGGCCTCACAGATTAGAATTGTAATTTTTAGATAATTGATATATGATTCAAAAAAATGAATATAAATTATAATACACACATGTGGCACATACAATGATGTATCTATACACGTAGGGAGTACTAAAAATACTTTTTTGATATACTAACATCCAACATGAGTACTATAACAATCACAAATTATAACATTATAATATGCATTAAATAGACATGCTTATTTGATATATTGCACTTCAAATGTGATTGATAAAATATAAAATTTGAAATAATTGATAGGTGGCTCAAAGCAAGAAGTTTTAGATATATATAAAAATTTTAATGGCATTTATACATAACTACTACAACAACACTAGTTTGCTACAAGGTCATTTTCATGTTGAAATAGACTAGTGATCTAACATATTCTTACTAAAAGTAGGAGTTTCAAATAAAAATAGATTATTTCCCTTACACTCCTTATACTAAATACAATACAATATTCTATACCAAAGGAAGTGAAGACTAAATCAAGGGCAAGTGGGCAACCTCAAGGCAGGAAAGGTGAGAAGATCATGTTTTTTGGGCATGGTGATGCCAAAATTTTCAATCATGTCTAACTCTCCATCCACATGCCAGTCAAAACACTAAATGAATTGAGTAATGGTAAGCCTAATAGTCTTGAAGGCCATGGTAACTCTAGGACATCCTCTACATCCTACTCCAAAGAGAAGCATATCGAAAAAATCCTTGTCTTTTAGAAAGTCAACATCTTTACTCATGAATCTTTCTGGCTTGAATTCTAGTGAATCTTTCCACATTATGGGATCTGTTGCCAAAGCCTAGGAATTGATGACAATCCTATTTTTCTCAAGAATGAAGTAGCCCTCAATAGTGGAAGCTTGTGTTGACTCATGGGGAAGCAGTAAAGGCAATGTTGTGTACAACCTCAATGTCTCTTTAACCACACACCCAAGATATTCCATGCTTTCAAGATCACAACGTTTTACCACCCTCTCTCTTCCTACAATGCCTTCAATTTCCTCCTGCACTTTCTTTGCCACGTCAAGGTTTCCAATTATTAAGCTCATCACCCATCCTAATATAGTGGCTGATGTATCCACTCCACCCACAAAAAAATCCTAAAAACACAACCATTCAAATGCATAAATTTACAAAAGTTCTAAGGACCATACTAAAGGTGAGAATAAAAAAGAACTAGTTAGGGCCTAATGAATGAGGAGAGAACCTATATTAGTAGGAACAAGGGCATCTTACAAAGAGCCATATGAAAGATGAGCGTCAACAAGAACTAATGAGCAATGAATAAGGAGAGAAGCTATATATTAGTAGGGTAGGGGCATCATACAAAAACCATGGCCTTGATGTGTTCAGCAGTCATAGTGATGGAGTCATTGGCCTACATCTCCAAGAGGGCATCAATGACGTCCTCTTTCTTTTTCTTGTCAAGCATTAATGAAGACTTTATCCTCCCCTCCTTGTGATACTCTAATATTTTGGAAGCAACTTTGTCGAATAATTTTTGTCCCCTTCACATGGCCCTATTTACTCCTCTCAAATTGAGCCAGTCCAACCATAGAATAAAATCCCTAATGTTAATACATCGCACCAAGTGTGACAACTCCTGAATCAACTCTTTGATCTACTTCCTGCTCTGATTCAAACAATACTCATCAGATGAGAGGGAAAACACCCAAAATGTCTTCCTCTGTTGAAACCATTTTAGGTTATGATTCTTCTCAGCCAATGCCTGAGATTAGACAAAGACACAAAAGATGTCATGTGTCGAAGAATTGGGTGTCAAAGTTTTCCAAAGAATATGGAGTGTGTCATGTGTGGGAAACTTTTTTTTTGGACTCTTTATCTTTTATGCAAAAGTAATGTTGATCAATTTCTATTAATTCTTTAAAAAAATTGTGCTATGGTGCATGTAAAATGATTTAGCATATACATAGAACATTCTGGAACTCACTATTTAGTATGATTCCCCTGCCCCACCATTCTATAGGATGAGCCCATTAGAATAGTAAGACTGGTGCATGCAAAGGCATGGATAATCTACGTTCCTCCAATCAGAGGGAAGGAAGGTAGCTCTCGCTATTCTGGAGGACCCCAATCCAACTATAGTTAATAAATTAGGAGGCACCTCCCACATTTGGGAGCTTGGTGAAGTTGAAAAATTGATAGATTTATTCTAAATTTTTCAACATTTACTCTTTATGATCTATATATTATAGATCAACCTTAATCATCACACACTAAAGTTTGACCTCCTTGCTCTGGGTCGTGTTGTTATTCTATTTAGTGTCTTTCTTCCTTTACCCAAATTTACTTTTGCAGCAAACAAAAGAAATGATGGGATTGTGTATGCTAATAAAGCAAATTTATAGAGTATAGGCATCCATCAATTCATAACTAAAGGGAAAATACTATGGTGGACATATCTATGAAATATGCACGGATAGACAGGCCATATGAACTATTTGACCATATTATTTAAAGTTATATGGAAGCATATGTATAAAATGAATTTGTTGAAGAAGATTCAACACTTTCAACCAAATACGATTTCTCATTGTAAGCCCTAACTCGACAACCTTTTTCAGTATCTTCCCAGCCCCTAGGAAAGTGAGAGCTTTATAAAAAGGCATGGACATCCGCTGTGAGTATTAGGAAACAAATTGTGGCAAATGCAGTGGCTATATCTACCCTGTGAGAGATGTATGCAAAATGTATAATCTTCAACACTGCAAGTAACTAAATTGCTCAAAGAAATTTGATAGAGTCCCTTATTTCATAGTTTGGTGTTCTTGTTTAGAATTCATTATTTCCCTCAAAATATATTATGAGTCTAAATTTTGTTAAACATACCAAATATTTCCAAAATTTTGAACCATCTGCTCTATGTTGTGCTCTTGGGTTCCTCAGCTGCTAAAAGATTTTTCTTAAATATTTAAATATTTAATTATTTTGTCAATGTTATATAAGAATTTATCATCAAGAAAGCATTTATGTGTTCATATGAAATAACTAGCACTTGCATGGTTTTGTGGATGCAACAATAAGCCAATAGGAGATTTAGTTTTCACCTATAAAATGCAATGTCACATGAAAAAGAGCATGCATTTTGAATTTATTGGTGAAAGATCTTACAATGTATATGTTCATTTAATTTTATATTTAGTTTTAATGTACATGATTAAAACATCTTGTGTTTAACTTTGGCTATACAATTCCTCTTAAAATAACAAATGACACAAAATTTTAGTTTACAAACGATGCAATTCTTCTTGAGATAATAAACGATACTAAATTTTAGTTTTACAAACTCCAAGTATGAGTGGTGAGGATTAAAAATTCAAATTTATATGATAAACCTTAATTTAAATGCAAGAAGTATAGTAGTTAGAGTTTATGAAAAAAGTCTTAAGATAATGTATAAAACAATTTCACTCAATAAAAAATAAGAAATAGGTCACAAAAATAATTAATTGATCATTGGAACAATCCAAAGATTTGAAAAAAAATATTCCAAACAAGAGAAAAAGAATAAAAAATGATAATATAAATTTTAGACTCTATACTTTCAATCAATTATAAAAAGAATAATTTTAGACTCTATACTAATTTATTTAGTTTCTATTATAAGTTATTCAAAATTTTAAAATTGACATTATAAATTATTGTGAAGATATACATCTTAAAATCTAAGAGTTAATTTTTGTTATCTTGATTTATTTATTTTGTTAAAATAAATCATTATATAAGAAAAATATATAATAGTCATCTTAGAATTTTTTTAAACAAAAAATTAAAAAGAAACAAATAAAAATTAGATTGCAAAACCACTTTTAATATTAAACTTGGTCATTCTACTTTTTATTATATTTTCTATATAAGATAATATTAATTATAGATTTTTGAGGTTTTAGTATAATTTAATTAGCTAAAACCTATAGAGTGTCATTTTAACTTTATAAAATGATTAAGTCTAACAATCTTTCTAATATTTACAAATTATTCATTACAATTTCTAAAATTAAATTAAATTTTATTTGTTTAAAATTTTGTTTTTTTGAAAATTACCAACTATTTTTAAACTTTTGCAACTTCAAATTTTTTTTCCTTAAAAAAATTACAATTTATAAAAAACAATCACAATTTTGAGGAAACGAATCTTCTTGTCCAAAAATTATATTTTTAAAATGTTATTTTGTTGATTTTCCACATATAAATGATGTACAAAGTGCAAAGAGCTTTAATTTTTTTAAAACTTATTTTATATTAAATGAGGACAAAAATTCTATTCCACTTTGAATGAGATAATTTATTTTTATAAATAATGTCCAAATAAAAGTCATCAAATTAGAATGTAGAAAATAGAAATTGTAGTTATAATTAGAAACAAAAATTATAAGTGTGATAATTAGAAACATAGAAACGAAAAATCATTGAAAAAAGGAAAAATTTGTTCTCATGAAACATCTATCAAAAATTAAAAAATATATCAAAATAAGATCTAACCAACTCTTCAATATAATAAGTACTTTATGAAAAGTAAATACAATAAAAGATTTAACAATTAATCTATTATATAGATGAAATTCTTATTAGAGTAATATGACATATTAATATATATGATGAAAATATACTATTGCACATATGTTTTAGATTACTGAACTTGCTTGATTGAAGTATATATTATACTAATGAAACTAAAAAAATATCCAATTAAGTTTTGCACAACTTAAATAAGAGATTCAATTCAAAGATGAAAACCTATAATATCTTTTGATTTAACAATAATGAAGATTTTTTTAAAAAAATGGATAGATTATGGACATGGTTGTCAAGGGCGAGGATAACTTTAACAATCACAACTACTAGAAACACAAAAGATATGAAAAATATTTCTGGGAATTACAATATAAATTTCTCCTAAGCTCAAAATAGATTCATTTTTTTGAAAGTGATAATTTTGATTAGGTACTTACACAACATCAAGGTTTTGAATCTTACAATTTAAATACCAAATCTTTAAAAACAACAATTATGTTTAAATTTTAAATATGAAGTACATATATCTATTTTTATAATTTTCACTAAATTTTTAACAAATTCACTCTCACAAATAGAGAAGAAGATTAAAAATAAAGTCAACTTTGATTAAAATGTAACTCTATATAGTTACATATTATATTGCAAGAAAAAGTTGGGAACACATTAATGGCAAAAAATTACAATGACAATGAGAGGTTTATAATAGGGGAAAATAAAAATAGTGAAGACAAGGAAGAAAAAGAAAAATAATTATGCAACAAAGATGAAATTCATAAATCTACACAATTTAAGTTAAATATTCATAATACAATATTATTATTATAGCTTCAAAAGTGATCTATATGTAAGGATCCCCTTTATTAATTTGATCTTTGGCAAGCTCATACTCACATGCTACTTAATATCAGACTAAAGTTTTCGAAATAAAGATTTATAAATTTCTCCAGGAAAGAAATATTAAAATGTGGTAACTTGCTAATTTATAGACAATTTATTCTAATTTAAAGAATAGTAATACATAAGAATAGAAGGAATTTTAAATTTAAAAAAGTAAGAGAACTGCAAAGAATTCAAAGTAGCTAGAAATAAATTTTCTCCATTGGGACTAACAAATTTCTAACAAAAATTTGTAAAATCTAAGAGAAAAGCTCCACATATAAGCCTATTGACTTAAAAATACTCCATATAATTTGGACATTAAATTCTTCATGTTCATCTTCTTTAAAATCACACTCTTCATGATCTCCCTAGTTATGATGAAGATCTTCTTTACCATTCATATTTTCAATGACATAAATTAATCATAACTTAAACAACTAGCAATCAAAAAAATTCGTGTGCCTTGTCAATGCTTTTAAATACATGTCTTAAAATTATTTTATCTTGTATCCTAGAATGGTACCCTAAGCTCCCATTTTATCTTTTTCTAGGAGGATGCTATTAAATATTTGGTAGCCTGGCTTTCCACGAGATGATCCCATGTGACTAAAAATAAGTTACACCAATGAATATAAAAAAAAACATTTAAAGATGTTAATTGTTAGTGTCAACAAGTTTAGTAAGAAAAACCATTAACAAGATGACAATAAGAGAAGGAAACTCCTAACAAAAGAACCCACAAAAAAGTTCGATGCATCGATTGTTGGTGTTAGACAAAACCAAAATGCTAGTTATGTTGTGCAATAGTTGTTAGAAAAAACCCTATATTTCATAGCTAGGTATTTGACCCTATATTTATAGATAATCAAAACATAATGCTAATTTCATAGGTAGGTAATTAGTTTGGTAAATGTAAAATGTGCATTCAATCTTAAAACAAAAGATGAACAAAACAACATATAAACACCTTTTATATCTAAAAATCTAATCAAACAATGAGGTATTTGACTTGAGAGCCAAAGATAAATTATGAGACATCCAAAGTTGGTATTACTTTTTCCACTTTGGTTGTAATCTGTAAAAGTGGCACATTTTCTATCTATAAGTGTAGTTTACTTAAGTGGATACTAAATATTAAATAAAGGAATCTATTGCTTGATTAAACATAAAAAGAAATCCATGGTTTAAGAATATTAAAGACAAATTATAGAATATCTTAGAAAATTGGGATTTATAGATTCTAGAAGAAAACTAAAAGAAAGGGATCTCTCTATAATAAAAGAAGCTCCCAACCCCCCTTAAAAACTACAAAATAACATATTCAATTGACCTTGCCTACCCTTAAATAGGTAGGTAGATAAGACAAGAAATAAAGGCCTATCAAATGATAAAGAACCTTATGCTGACCAGAGTATTGAGTATCAAACCAATGCATATGAGAATCATCAAATTCTTAGATTAAGACCTCAAAGGTTAAAGGTAAAAGTGTTGCTTCTTCAAATTTACATTATGGAATATGAAAATAATATTTTGCTAGCAAATAAACCTTGTTAGAAAAGTTAGATTCGAGCCAATAATACTAACAGAGTTAAATAAAAACCCAAGATTCATCCTGGATTTAGCTAATTTAAATAACCCACTTAAAAAACATTCATTGTCATCTTGATAGTCAATTATACTAAGTACACTAAATAACAAGAAAAAGTTACTATTGGAGAGGATTTTTCATGATTGTAAGTTAATTAATTAAAGATTTTAGTTACTTACACAAACCAACCATAGTGAGAAAATCTCACCTCAGAGTTAAAAGATAAATGATAATAACTACCAATAAAAGGAGCTTGTAAGCCTATGCCTACCTTCAAATCCACCAGCCAAAGCACAAAATAACTACCAAATAGAGAATATTTCCATAAAAGTGGGTTTGGAGTGTAATAATCATGAACATATTCCTCAATTTCTTAGGAATCCATCAAGGAAATTTCATGCCTGGGAAAGCTACAAGGTGGTTTGCTTGCCAATGATTTGTTACTTGATTAAACATAAAAGAACAACCCTGACTTAAAAATATTATAAAAAAAAACATAATAACTTAGAAAATTGGGATTTATAGATTCCAAAAGGAAACTAAATGAAAGGGACCTCTCTATAATAAAAGAAGGTTTCACCCCCCTTAAAAATTGCAAAATACCACATTCAATTTACCTTGCCTACCCTTAAATAGGTAGATAGAGAAGACATGAGATAAAGGCCTATCAAATGATAAAGAACCTTATGTTAACTAGAGTATTGAGTACCAAACTAGAGAATATGAGGATCATCAAATTCTTAGATTACGACCTCAAAGGTTAAATTTTATAGTATTTATTCTTCAAATTTGCATTATGGAATCCAAAAATAATCTTCTACTAGTAAACATCAGCCTTGAGGGATCTATCTTGCAAATTATCCTCATCACTGAAATAATGCTCCAACCTAGTCATCTTCTAAGGGATAGATAAGATAGAGTAAAAGTGAATGAGGAAATGTAGGTTCCTTCTGTAGTTGTCACTTTCAACCGAGAAACTAGTTGGGTTCTCTGAGAAGATGATTGTATAAGTGATGATAGGTTCCCCTATAATGCACAATATATCATAGTTTTTCACTAATGGAATAGTGAGTTTGAACCTAATATTTTGGAGAACACTATCGAGATTACCAAGTAGAATATCCCCAAACAACTCCCGACATAGATTGACAATGAGGTCATGGTTACTAGAGAAGTGACGAGCAACTTGAATTAACATATAAACAATATTTGAGTTGGACCAAACTCTATTAGGGTTATTTATGTACATTGGGTCCCTAGGCATCATAGGATGGCTTGAAAAATGACAATGTTCTTAACTTTGAAAATCTACATAATTCTCTCTATTTCAAAAAGCCTATCAAAATCCATGAGCTGAAAGTGACAAGGAAGCTTGCTCAGAGTATCCATGGAGAAAAGTGAGGCTATGAAAGAAACCCACTAAAATAAATAAGTGTAGGAATGCTTTCCTACACTATCCACATAAATTCCTTAAAGACTCTCGATTTGTTCAACATGGAAATTGATCAAAAAGTACTATCAATACCAAGGCTTTATAAAGATGGTGCATAATGTACCTAGGATATAATTCTTGGTAAATATACCACCAAAAGAAAGATGTGATAGGGAAGAGTAAGTTCATGCCACCGAAATGAAAAGACCATAAGTAGAGAGGGATGAGAAAAGGTGAAGCCTAGGATAAAATGAGAGATTCATCCTCCTACCTAGAAAAAACTTTATTTAAAATTAAAACGTAGATTAATAGAGGAAAAGGTCCAAATCTTTAGGTGAGAAGGGGTGGGGATAGAGGGTAGTTTCCCCCTTTCCATTGACTCTCTCATTAGCAAGGTTATCAACCAAACCATTGCCCCCTCCATATGCATGGTTAATAGTAAAATTTTGGATGGTTTTAGCTAGGTCTAAAGCCTTAGTTAAGAGGGAATGTGATCTCCAATCAGGCAACAGTTAGTTCCTAAATGTGGGTAATAGATGTGACCTTGATACTCTTTCTTTCTTAGTGATCATGTTTGGTCATATGCATGGTCTACACCCTTGGGCTGATTTGATTATGCTGTCACATTAATATGCTAGTTATGCTTTATGCTTGATTTACAAGGTTGTTATGTATTTGATGGATTTACTAAGCTATGTGCCCTTGGCTTTCTGGATTGTATGGTATTATGATGTTGTTTTGTGAGTACCCTTGATATATGAATAATGGTTGCATTATTTTTTACTTTGGACTATTGCATCCGATTAGATTCCTACAATAGTGTTGATTGTGTATTTGAATATGTTGAGTACTGGTATTTTGACCATATTTGTATGATGGTGCTTTATGATGTTATTTGGTGTATTTTACATTTGATGTTTCTGATGTGCTTCAAGATGATTGTCTAGGATTTAATGTCATAATATGTATTATATGATGTTGGATACCTTTCAATTATTATTTCTATTATTATATACTTATAATTATTGGGAAATGATTTATACATATTTGGGTTTTGGGATTACAGATTTTAATTGCATAGTAAATATGTTCATTCAGATTTATGAGTATTTTGCCTTTGTGTTGAGGATATGTGTTATTTAATTTCAATTGATATATATGCACTCCAATAACGAATAATGATTATCTAAATGAATTAAATTAGATTCTTTACTAGATCACTATTTACCCTTGTGTTTTTTTTCTATTATATACATATTGTGCATCTACACTTGATGTTTTCTTATATACTAAGCATACATCTATATCCCTATTAAAGGCACCAGGAGATAGTGATTTCATCTATTTATGTTGAACCAATTGCATCCCTATATGAGTGACATATCTATCTAGTTATTATTCTTAACCCTCTTGTAATTGGTAAGTCTAGGTTCATACTCTATTTGTGGTTAGACCTATGAGCATGTATGTGCATTAACAATTTCATAGTTCCCAAATAGATTACTAATTTAAATTCTTATTTAATTAACACCATAGACACCTTTATAGCTACTAAAACAATGACATGAACCATGGATTTTATATCTAAAAAAAATATAGTTATGACAAATGCACCACCCTCTAGGCACTTGGCCATTCCTAGGAAAATCCTCTCTCTCTATTGTAGAACTCCCTCATATCAAAGTAGTTTGGCCTCTCATTGAGGATAAACTATCAGTACAATTTTCTTTAATAATTCAATGGAACCTCATAATGCTGGAATAGTTTAGAATAATTGGTGGGGGGGGGGGGGGGGGGAGGGGGGTGGGGGGGGGGGGGAAGGGGGGGTGAATCAGTTATCCAAGGTCCAAAGTACAAATAAAACATCAGTCCTGGAACTTATTCTTATACATGCTTTGATCATTCAATATATTAAATATATGCATATTATTGTCCTATGTCAAAATAACTTTGCAAAAATGTAAACATTTAATATCACACAATCAATCATACATTTTGACACAAGGACTTTATGTGGAAACTTAATTTGGGAAAAACCACTAGTAACATGCTACCAATTTTTACTATTTTGAAGTGAGCCTTATGAGGAGCCAACCCTATTAAAGGTTACAATGCACATTGTTAAATTTGACATAGTTAAAGGATTTAAATCACCCTATTAAGAGTGACCCTTGTTAGAGAACATTAAAACATTCCATTAGAATGTCACCCTATTAAAGGATTTACTAATGAATGTTAGGTCAACCTTAGTCCAAAGGATTTATCTAGGCTGATACAATTGTTTGAGAATAACAACAAGACTTGATCTAGTAACAATAACAACTCACTTGCAAATTATAGATCTCATATTCAATCATCCATTCTATTTAGAATTCATGCTCTTAATCTATGATAGCTTGTTCATCCTTAAAGCCTTCATCACCTTAAGCCTTCTTTATTTGTATGTCAACTATAGACTCTTCTATTCGGATACCATATGAAGAAACACCCTAGACTTCTTGAATTTCTTAGGTTCTTGCACATGATAATAATTTCTTTTGACCAGCCATCCCTATAAATTGAGAATTAAGATATTCTACCATTCATTCTCCATCATCCACTATCTCCAGTACTTTTCATCATTATAGCTAAAGCATTCAATAGGACTATTAAACATCAGCAAGAGATAAGTAAGTGGTGTGGTGCAAATATTTCAGGTACAAATATATTTATCACTCACTCCTTATTTGTAGATGATACATTTCTATTTTGATTATCAAAAATTTAGGAGGCCTGGCAAATAAAACATGTACTACATCTTTATTTAGTGGTGCCAAAGCAAACTATCAATTTGCAAAAGTCAAAAATCTATTTCTATAATACTAACAAAGTGATATCTTACAAAATAATTCAAATTTTAGGCTTCACAGTGGATTTCTAACCATCCATATACTTAGAAATTCCTTTTTTTATGAGGTCAAATAAATCTAGTTATTAGTCTTCGATCCTTCAACATATTCAAAGAAAAATAGTTGCTTGGAAAGCTAGATGGTTGTCAATGGCAAGTAAACTTTTGCTAATTAAGTTAGTATTAGTAAAAGTTCCAAATTATTTTCTTGCAATCCTAAAAGCCCCTCCTAAAAATAAACTTCAAATTGAAAAGATGATTAAGGTTTTCCTCTAGACAAGTTATATGAATGATTCAAGAAAAGTACAACTTATTTCCCTTTAAGATATGGCACATATCTCGACATTTCGAGGGGTAGGAGTTGATGATTTAACTAAAATAAATGAAGCTTTTGGTGGAAAACTAGTTGGGCAAATGTACAGTAAGCATCATTCCACATGGTGCAAGATTATGCAATAAGAATATCTGGACAATAATGATTCTACAAGATAACTCTATCTTGGATCCTCCAAAAGGTTCTGTTATTTGGGATTTTATGATAGCTTCACAAGATATTATAGTAAAATATGTTACTTGGGAAGTGAATAATGGCGGTAGTGTATGTTTTTGAAGGGACTCTTGGAATGGTCAATGTTGTAAGGAGGATACAAGTAACTAAGGTCAATTGGCACACTCTACTACCCAAATCACCATGCAAGAGTTAACACAATAGAAGCAAACACAAAAGAGGACAACACCATAGAGAGAGAGAGAGAGAGAGAGAGAGAGAGAGAGAGAGAGAGAGAGAGAGAGAGAGAGAGAGAGAGAGAGAGAGAGAGAGAGAGAGAGAGAGAGAGAGAGCAATATTCTTTTATTGATTCACAAAATTATCAACATGCATGCCCAATTGTAAGGCCTTCTAGGTTATGGCAAGATACAAAATACATTAATGATCTAAGATTCAGCTTCAAATTTGCACTTTCCTATTCTGCTCTCTAATCATCTCTAAAAACTACCCTAGCTCTAAGCCTAAACACTCTATTTATAGTAGCCAAAATGGCTTAGATATCACTCTAGAGAATATAGAATCCACAAGTAATATCTCAAAAAATATTAAATACCAATCATGAAAATAAACCTAATATTAAATACTTGAAGAGCCAAAATCGGCTTGGAACTACAATTGAATGTCCAGAAATTGAAACCTAAGAAAAAACATGATATCTCATAGCTCTGATTGAATTAGGACTCATTCTTCAAACTAAAAGTATTATTCTAGCTCCTCTACAACCTATTTAAGTTCCAAAGTCTGATTCACCAAAGATAAGTGTGCATCCATCCTGGAAGTTAAGCACATAAACCCATTGCATAGGCTGTTAGAAATTGATACTCTAGGAGAATTGTGATATATCCAAACTTATAAGGTATTAGGACTTGTCCCTTAGATACAATGAATTAATCTAGGTCCTCTTCAATATATGAAATGAAGATCCTTTCATTCATTAAAAATAATTAGTTATGCAGCTCACAATAGGTCCCTAGAAACTAGAAAAACATAGTTCTAGTAGCAAGGTAAAAATGACTCTAACTTCAACTCAATCCATCAAATCTCTATGCAATCATGAGGGAAAGGTTCTCCAATGTATCTCCAATGCTTAGAAACTACTAAAAGCTCACAATGCAATACATTTCAAATCAGTAAAATTAGGAAAGAAAATTGAGAACATGTAGGATAGTAGTGCAACCTAGGATTCTCCTACATCAGTCAACCTCCATTATTAAAAAGCATGGCATCTCAAAATATCATCATGGTTTCAAAAAATCATTGGTGTACACAACTCAATAAAGATATAGCTAATGTTTGTGAAAATTTAGGTAAAGTGAATTGGAAAATTTTGGATGAGTTACCATTGAAGTCTCACAAAATTACTCAATTCAAAGAAATTTTGGCCTCTAAACAAGTCTTCATATCTACGTCTATAGATAAGATCATTTAGGCTCCAGCTAAGGATGGCCACTATTTAGTAAAAGAGGGATATGAATTCTTGCAAAAAAATGAAATGGATAAAGTTTCTAGTAGATTATTTCATTTTTTTGGAATCATGTTGTGCTTCCAAAGGCAGGTTGCTTCGCATGGCTTGGATTAAAGCATATGATCTTGACTAGTGATAGATTGAGTAGATTGCACATTGCCCCATCATTTAACTACAAATTTTTAATGAGTGTGAAGAAACAATAGATCATCTCCTTCTTACATGTCCATTTTCTAGTATTTTTGGAGTTACATAATTAATAAGTAAAATTATAGTACTCTACTCCAAAATAATATATGGGGCTTATTTCAATCTTGGCCAGTCCTTTACCCAAATTCATTATTTGAAAATATTTAGAAGTGTATACTGGCATCAATTGTGTGGGCTATATGGCGGGAATGAAAGAAATGCATTTTTAGAAAAGAGGTATCTACAACAGACAAAGTTAAGGAAGTAATTGAGAGAGCAATATCAAAAGTGACTAACATGAGTTTGAGAAATTGTAAATTTTTCCTATTGTTACTTCATGGGATTCTAAAGTGATTCAAAATTGGAGGTAATTAATCATTCCCAATGGTTGTAAAATTAATAACATAACATCATCTTCTATGGCTCGAATGAAGATTTATTGGATATCCGCATTTGAGGGATTTTGGAAATTGAATTCGGTGGGGCATTTAGAGGAAACCTAGGAAGTTCTAGTTTAGGGGCATGTATCAGAGACTCTAATTGAACAATAGTGGCTATTACTACTTCCCTTTATCTACTAGTACAAATAACATGGCAGAATTTCAAGCTCTACTCACTGGCCTCCTTCTAGGTAAGAGAAGTAATTATCAAATGTTGCATATTGAAGGAGATTCATCAGTTATCATAGATGCTTGTATACGCAGAAAAGCATATCCATGGAAACTAAAGCATATCTTCAATCAAGTCTGGAGGCTTCTAGATGAATGTCAAGATTTTTTTACTTCTCATACATTTTGGGAAGGTAACCAAGAAGTCGATTATATCTCAAACTTGGGTTGTGATGAGTTGTTATTTTCATTATTATACCCATTATCTATGATTGAAAAGTATGGTGTTCTTAAAAGATTAATTGAAGTTGAGAAGACTTCTTGCTATCATCCACATCATTAATATGAGTGTGATTTGGTATAGTCAATATATGTTGAAATAATTAATCAATGGGAGTATCGTCAGTGTTTTGTGTGGAATATTTGGGCACTTATGTTTACACCTAGAAGTACAGGTTGCAAACTTTTCCAAGGACACATTTCATGCAATATTCACATGGCTTCTCAAGTGTAAAACTAAATGTAGAGTGCCACTTCACATTAGGTTCATACGTATAGGTATTTTCCATATCTGCTAATAAGTGCTTTCAACATAGCATACTTCTCTAGGTTATTTATCTAGCTCCAGTCTGCAATTTACCCATTTGTTATGAAAATGTTGAAAGCAATAGATATTTTTTCTTCCTATAAAGTTTTTCACAAATAGAATTGTTTTTTGTTTCCAAAGAACTATTGCATATGGATTCTACCAAGATTCAATGAAATTGTGTTGTCATATGATGTGGGTGATGTAGTACTTGATTTGATGTTTATTTTCCATTCCCCTACAATTTAGAGAGCTATCAGACAAGTTATTGGAGAAGAATTCATGGCTTCTTCAATACTACATTTCCTGAATCCTTTGAACATGGTATCCATCTTCCTCTCTGATGCAATAGATTTAATGCAATCTCCTCTAATTCTTTAGTCACTAGGTTACAAGGTAAAATTACCCCATTTTATTGTTGATAATAAACTATCTGTAGCTATGCAAAACTATAATCTTTGGAGTAGAATGGCTGTGGTGGGGGGTTTATTTTTGCATTCAAAATTCCTTCAAAAGCATGAATGTTTTGCTATGTTTGAAGCCCTTAAAAAAACAATTGACAAGTGTAGTTCTTCCCAAATGAAAGTTGTGTTGAAGGCCACTTCCTATGCATTAGGCTTGCAGCTAGTAGAGAGAGTAAGGAAGGTTGGGTATGTTATTTTTTATTTGCACACATTTATTAATTTGATTCATATTTAGGGTCCAAATATGGTGACAATGAATTATTAGGCTGATGAATGGAATGCTTGGGAATCTCTAGTTGCACTAGAAATATTGTCATTGCATAACACAATACAAGATGCGTCAGGATGGTCCCCCAAATGATCAAAGGTGGTGTGTTCTAGTTGGGACCTTGAGCATGCTCATGGTTGGGGTTGGGCTTCAACAGAATGCATGAATTCAAGTGTGGAAGGTGTCACAAATTGTGGATGTAACCAAGACAAGGTGGATGTGAATGATAAGGTAAATAGGGGTCTTCATGGCAATGATGAAATGAATTAGTGAATAGTGAAATGACTTTTGGATTTTTTGGTTTTTTTGCTAGATAATTTGTAAATTTAAACATTGGATGGCATGGTAATTAGTTTTTTTAAATTGAAAGCGTAGTCTTGGGAGGTAGTTGATACTCCTTAATGTATTTATAATATGCTTTTAATGGTGCTCAAAAATGCAACTTTGGAAACTATACCGATGTAATTAAAACGGATGATGTTGGGTTTTCTTACTAGTTCTTTCCTAGTTAACCTATTTGAATTAGATTTATACATAAATATTATAGTGGCTTGCCACTTTTTCCTAAAAAAACAAAATTATTATATGCATGTTTTTTTGACATGTTTCACTTACAAATGATTCAAATTTAAAAAAATTAGATGACTAAAAATGACAAATATTACTACACACATGTGCTACATACAATTTATTTATATATACACATAGAGAGGACTGGAAATATTTTATGGTAAATAAACATCCAACATAAATACTATAACAATCACAAATCATAACATTACAATATGCATTAAACAAACATGCTTATTTGATAATTTGCACTTCAAGTATGATTGATAAAATAGAAAAGTTTAAATAATCGATAGGTGACTCAAAGAAAGAAATTTTATATATATATATATATATATATATATATATATATATATATATATATATATATATATATATATATATATATATATATATATATATATATATATATATATATATATATATATATATATATATATATATATATATATATATATATATATATATATATATATATATGTATGTATTAAAGGCATATATGTACATGACTACTATAACAACAATAGGTTGTTACACAACTAGTTTCATGTTTAAACAAACTATTGGTCTTACACATGCATTACGAAATGTAGGACTTTCACATTGAAATAGATTCTTGCCCTTAAAACTATTATACTAAATACAATTCCACATTCTAAACAAAAGAATGAGAAGACTAAATCAAGGCCAAATGGGTAACCTCAAGGTAGGAAAGGTGAAAAGATCATGTTTTCTAGGCATGGTGATACCAATTTTTTTAGTCATGTCCAACTCTCCTTCCACAAACCACCCAAAGTAGTGCATCAAATAAGTGATGCTAAGCTTGAGAGTGGTGAAGGCCATGGTAGCTCCAATGTATCCTCTACATCATTCTCTAAAGGGAAGCATATAAAAAAATTCCTTGTCATCGAGAAAGTCAACATCTTTTCTCATGAATATTTTTGGCCTGAATTCTAGTGGATCTTTCCACACAATGGGATTTCTTGCAAAAGCACAAGCATTGATGATAATCCTACTTCTCTAAGGAATGAAGTAGCCCTCAATAGTGAAATCTTGTCTTGAGTTGATGGGTAAAAGCTCAATGTCTCTTTCACTATACACCCAAGATATTACATGCTTTCAAGATCACTAGTTTTTACTACCATCTTTCCAACAATACCTTCAATTTCCTCTTGCAATTTATTCACAATAGGATGGTGTCCAATTAGTAATATCATCACCCATTCTAATTTAATGGCTGATATTTCTATGAGAGCCACAAAAAGATCTCGAAAAAAACATTTAGATGTAGAAATTTACAAAAACCATAACAACCTATACTCCATAACCCAAAATTTACGTTTTTTCAAACTAGGCCTTGCGATCACTAAAACCTACATAATTTAAAATAATAATAAATAACTATCATGTCATTAGAAATTTATAAAATCTATAAAGACCCACACTTTATTACCCAAAATTTCATTAATATTTGGACCCACAAACTAAGGTTCAAAGAATACGCCTTGAGCTTACTACAGATTATATAATTTTAAATTAAATTGACCGTGGAAGTACTTGGAAGCATTGAGATTAATAGATATTTAGTTTAATATCTTTTATTACATATTAATTAGGAAAATAATTTTTTTATAAATAGGAGATGACAAGTAAAATAATTGGTGCAAGTACTACTTTAAGATAAAGTGGCTAGTAATGGTGAAAATCAATGATAACAAGGAGATGATGCATCAAGAGTCTAAACTAAATGGAAAGGAGAAGGGGAACCCTTCTGAATAATAAAGATGGGATAGTAATTATAAAAATACAATGCGAATAAGTTGATAATAATTCAAAATCTGAAGTTGAATGAAAAGAAGAGCAGTAACTAGTGCAAGTATTGCTTGATGATGAACAAAGGCTACTAATGATGAAAATTAATGATAGTAGGAAGATAAGGAATAAGAATATTCGAATATAAATAGAAAATGAAAAGGGAAATTTTTCTCAAGGGCAAAAAGATGCTAATATTATTGAAAAGTATGAGAACAAGAGGATAAGGTATAAGAAGTTGAATATCAATAGCCTAGATGGATAGTTGACTTGGCTTAAATTATGGATCTTCTCCCTTTTGGTCTTGGTTTTGACTCTAAGACAAAAAAATTATGAATGCATTTGGCTTGTATATGGCTTAATCTTTCTCATTCCATAATGAAAAACCTATATTATTGTAGGGATTCTCAAGACCTAAAATAGGAAGAAGTAAGTCGAATAACAATGAGAAGGGTATCTTATAGAAATAGTACTAAATGATTATGAAGGACTAGTAAGGATGAAAGAGAATGAGAACAAGGGGAAAATAGATCCAAAGTTCAAGCTAACTAGAAAGGAGGAGGGTATCTTATACAAGAAATTCTCAAAGATGAAGAGAGGCAAGTAATGTGAAAATCCTTGTGGTCCTCTAATATTTTGGAAGCAATTCTATCTAAAGATTGTTGTGGCATTTGGATCCCTTACTTTATTCCTCCCAAATCTAGGTAGTCCAACCATGGAATGAACTCCCCAATATTGAGAGTTCTCACCAAGTGCAACATTTCTAGGAAAAACTCTTTGATCTCCTTCCCACTATCATTCAAATGGTACTCATTAGATGACATGTTGGAGAGGATTCACCAAACATGCACCTCTATAACAGTCAAAAGAATCTTTCTCAAATTAATGTCTCATTCCCCACAATAACTCTATTTCCACACCAAATGTAGAGCATAAGTTATCTCCTCCTCTAGAATGGGCGTGAAAGACTCCAATCTTTTAGGGGTTGTTTGGTTGTTGCAATATGATTTGGGAATTGGCATTTAAATTTTTTTAATTGAAATCTAGATTATAGTTTTGAGAATTTGTTTTGGAACTATTTGAATTGCTAAGAATTGATTATGGGAATACACATTTCATCTATTTGGTTCCACATTTTTGGAATTTGAAAACCAACTAGAATAAGCATTTTAAAAAATTTTAAATTATTGAAATGAATGAAATATTTTTTGATGGTTAAAGTAAAAGGAAATAATAAGTGATATCACCATTAGACATATTTAATTTCACAACATATGGTAGCATTTATTGAAATAATATTTATCAATGAAAGGTGAATTCTTTTTAAATGGCCTGACAAAGACTGAAGAAAAAACAATATGAGCTACAACTTTGTGATGTCCTCTTGTAGCTCTTTTCACATGTTGTTCTATGAGTTGTCATATACCCAAAACTATATCTTAGTAGTTTAAGGTCTTCTGCTTAGGCATTAGATTCTATTTATGTGTACACAAATTTTATTTTCATTGAATGCAACCAACTTACTTGATGTATACTAATCAAATGCATACTTAGGCTACACTAGATCTCAGATCTCATCATCGATTTTTCAATAATAACTTTAAGTGCATATTATAATGCAAAAAATTTTGTGTTTAACAATGAATGGAGTAGGAAATCTACTAGGAGTGCTATGTGATAGTGGGGAATCTCAATGTAACATTAACTCTTATATCTTTCTATCTTGTGGTGGTTTCCTGTGCAATGATAATAATGAAATTGTTCTTTAGATTTTGTTCTATAGCTTGTAAAGCTCAAATGAATATCACCTACCAGAGCCTTACAAGAGCATTTCTAAGCATATTCCATGATTCCATTCTCCAAGACATTTTGAATTTGATGGATGTTGAATGTCATAACAATTGGAAAATCAATTTGAATCTATCGGTCTCAAAACTCAGGTAAAATATCATGGGATGCTACCTAAAGTCAATGATCTCTAAACTCAGACCAAATAAGTAAGACAAAATTGAAAAGGTTTTCATTTAAATTAATACAAAATCCTCATTTAAGGAAAATTGGATTTAAAATTCAAGAATGGGAGAAATTTCACCTATTTAGATGGAAGACCAAAATATGGTTTTAGATGGTAAATGAGGATACCAAATTCTATTTTTTCTCAATTCCAATTCTGATTTTGTCTGCCCAAACAATGGATTAGAAATTTTCAAAATGTTGAATACCAATTCCTCTTTAATTCTAGAAACCAAATATGCCCTAGCAATAAATAACTCCACTATGCCTAATTTCTTCATCTACCTTTGGTGAGGTCCATAAGAAGTGAAAGGCACACCCTTGAAGTCATAGGTGTAGTACTTCCCTACAACTATTTTGAGTCTACTGAAAAAGATTGAATCATGGGTTTTCAAGATCGCTTTTTCCATCGCGGAAGAAAAAACTATACTTTTTGGAACATAACACATTATTAATGAGAAGATGGGTTCATATTTCTTAGAAAAATGTGTGAGATTAAGGTGGGGAAACTTTCCCAACTAGAACAAGTTTCCCACAATATGCCAATGAGTTGGGCCAGGTGGCAATCTCGATGCAACTTTTCTCTACCCTTAGAAAATCTAGAGCACCACTAGAATTGCAATGGTTGTGGTGAATTCAGGAGCTTTTGCATTTTCAAACAACTTGGGAAAATCCATTTGGAAGGAGAAAGAAGTATGTTTCACTGCTTGATATTTAGCTTATGCCCTACTATATATTTACGAGATTAGTTCAAGAATATTGTTTATTTGAAATTTCATAAATGATGGGCATGTTATTGGGCAATATTGACTGGCCCAAAATCAAGAGTGTGGACAAGATGCCTGGCCCAAGTTGAGGGAACATCTTAAACATCCTAGTTTGATTCTTAGGCTAAAATTGTTAAATAGAGACATATGAATGACCAAATATTTTCTAATACATTCATGCTTCTTTATCATTTCAAGTCCACGAATTGACTCTCCAACGTTTCAGAAATAATACAATGTGAAAAGGACATGGATTTTAACATTTGGAAAATGTGATTAGCATACTTTCTTGTCAAAAAATGTTTGCATGATTTTACAAAGTTTTTTTGTTTAATTTCTCTATATTTTTTTCCTTATCATAATAGACATGTGAAGTTTTCCAAAGAATATTATTTAAATAATACAGAGTGTTTCATTCCATAAATGTTTCGTTTCAAAAACATGGTTGTATCATTCAATAAATTATGTGTAATTTGGGAAATACTTTTCTTGATTTTGCATAATTTCTTCTCAAATAAACTTGCAAAATTTTGAAAATCTTTTTATGAGTTTTAAACTTGTAAAATGCATTTTATTTTTTAAATAATTTTTGTTCTTTTGACAAGTTTGTTTTTGTAACTATGATTTCAAATATCTGATGAAAATGAACTGTGTCATTCTAATCACCTTTAAAAAAAATTGTACATAGATTTGTACCAAAGAATTTTTCCACAAAATTGAAACCTCTTTTGTCCTATTTTTTTAATTTAGAATTTCCTCAAATTTCATTAGAAATATTGTAGCAATTTACCATAATCATAGTGAGGAAGAGACAATTCAGGAAGAAAACCCTATACAACATAAATATCTTCCTACTATTTGACTAAATAATTCATGTTGAACCATGATGCAACACTAGAACATAAAATAGAAGATTTATAAATAAATGATCTTGTTTAAAGTTTCATGCTTCACGACCATATTTTTGGAACAAGTTGAGGGAAAAAGAAATGACCAAAACTATATATCTATAATCATATATGTACTTTGAATTATAATGCATCCATTCTTCTATATCACAATAGAAGGGAAGCTAAAAAATATAGGTTCTCTATAAAGATGATGTTGAAAATTATAAGAATGAAGAAGATGAATTATGTGTGTGTTTTGGTTATATTAATTTTGACTAACCCTTTTCTTCATTTTCCATATCTTCATGTGAAAAGAGTTTGCCCAAAAAAAAAAATTAAATAGTTTTTCAAAAATCCATTTTTTAGAATGTATTATTATTTTTTATTAAATTTTCATACCAAATTTTGTAGACCATAATCATAACCTTAGGGAGGAAGACATAATTCTAGAATAAAACTCCATGTAACACAAATATATTCCAACATTCTAACTAAATTATTCACAAAGACAATAATATCTTCTAAAGAAAAAAATAGACCTAAATACTCTAACTATAAAATTGGTTAATTATTTTGGAAGAATTCACATCAAACCATGCTACATCACTAGAAGATAAATAGAAATATTGATGCACTAATTTGACACAATGGTAACCCGAATTCATTGATCCAAGGCACATTAGAAGTCATATTTCTAAATGTCTGTGATAATTTTCTTGAGGTGAATTACATATAAGAGAGAATGCAATACAACATTTCTTCACTTTATACAAATTAAAAATGTATTAAACCATTTGCAAGAGTTTTTTACTAGCTGTTGCAATCATAGTAGAATAAATAATAATTTTTTAGGAAAGTTGTGGATTATTTTTAAATGACCTCTTTGTAATAATCATGAAGTATTCCCACATTCTATTAGAAAATTATTGTGAATTATAACCTACGTAATTTCTAAATTTTTGACAAAATGGAGACTCAAGGTACAGAAAAAGATTTTTCCAAGTATAAATATTATTATCATCATGTACAAAACCATCAACCAAAACTATTATTCTACAAATGACTTCATAATGTAATAGTGTCATCCATTATCAAGAAGACCACGGAGGTTTAGAAGCTTTTTGATAGTGTTAATTTCATGCACACCTTAATACTACAAGTCATATATATATGTATTATGACTTATTTATTCATTTAAAGGTGATCATATGTCAAAACTATCTAGTTTTAGAAATGACACCACCACAACAATAGTTATTATACTGTCTAAGTTATAGGATATAAGTGTAATCCATAGGGTGCACATGATTTTACATCCATCCATTACCTCTATTTTGTTCTATGTATCTTTAAATCTCAAAAAATAGTCTTACTCCATCGAAAAAATTAGTTTGGCTTGTATAATATGTCATCATTGATGATGCATGCTTTTTGCAAACACATAAATTTGTCAACCCTTAACAATGCCTAATTTTACCTTATTATAAATCATTAATTGAAAACCATAATGAATATTATATTTAGTCATTTCATTAGTTACCCCACTCCCATAATAATTTTAATTAAATAACTATTAACTATATTTTTAACATTTCTCCATTCACTTGATTTTATTAATTAAATAAATATCTATAATATATTTGATTAATTCAATAGTTTAATAATTTTGTCCATATCTATTGAATCTTAGAATCAATTAATCTCCTTTGATTGAGCCTAATAAAGAGCTAAATGTGATGGATAAAAAGGGGTTCACCAGAAAGCCAAAATATCCCCAACTAATGCCTCACATTAGAATATTAAATCACCTTGAGACAAACTAGATCAATACTATCTAATAGAAGAAATGCTAATAAAATATTCTTTCATGATGGTTTGTATTCCTTTGTCACTTAAAAATAGAAAAGAATGAATAAGACTAGTATAAAAATTGACTAAATGAAATAATAAATGATCTAATTAGATCGAAAATAGATACAAATGCATATTAAGGTATATTTGAATGCATCTAGAATGAAAACATGAGTAATAGATAATTAGATCCAAATTCTCAACTATTGAAGTCCAAAAACTTGTTGTAACTAGTTTTCTTAACTCTTCTAACATGTACATCTTACTTGCTGCCAAATTTGAGCTTATTTCTAATGGTATACATCATTTGAGAGGATGTTTACTATTGATCCATGACATAGAGAAAGGTAGGAGAATCCCAATGGAGATGTCCTAACCCCCAGCAAATAACCAAACAACAGAATATAACTAGTGACACAAGATCTAATACTAATTCACAACTCTTTATTGATAAAATAAAAAATTACATGCAATGTGTCAGGCTATAAGACCTTCCCAGTTATGGCCAAATACAAAGAAATTACAATATTTTTAAAATATCACTCAAGATACAATTCAAATCCGAGGTAGCCCAGATCTGTAACATAACATCAATCTAGTAGAAACCTCCAAGATCTCAACTTGTACTTGCAAGTCACCAAGCAACCTCCTTGTTTCTAAACCATAGCCACTAACTCTTCTCACAAACTCCCATTCTAGATTCCAACATGAATGTTTTCTCTCCAGCTCCCACACTGTATTGAATTGCCTTCTTATTTCGTAAGACACTACCCAAGCCCTACTTAAATAGCTAGCTAAGTCACAAGTCATCTAGTCAAGCATTTTATTATAGTATAGGTCCACTTTGGAAGAGTATAGGTCTCCAACACATCCCTAACCATAAAAAGCATAACTCCACCAAAATCAAAGCTCAATGCTCCTTTATCAATCCAAGACCTAGGCTTCCACCTAAATGAGTGCAGTCTAGAAGGCTCACATTTCTTAGCACTAAACAACTCCACCATGCAAAAAAATCTAAACATTATTTTCTTCTATTTGATTTATTTTTATATATTTTACTCAATTTTTATACGAAATCTTGTATAACCATAATTATACTAAGGAAGAGATAATTTTAGAAGAAAACTTGATACAATATTATTTTTTTTGATCGGTAATGAGCCAAAGCCTAGATTAATTATTATATGTCAAAGAAGGTTCAAAAAAATATAAACATTTTTTTGTTACATTTGATTTATTTTTATAGATTTTACTCAATTTTTATACTAAATCTTGTATGATCATATTTATACTGAGGAAGAGATAATTCTAGAAGAAAACTTCATACAAAATTATTATTTTTTGATTGGTAATGGGCCAAAGACTAGATTAATTATTATTTGTTGTAATTAATTATAATTATTATGTGTTCAATTCGAGTAGACTCAAACCCAAGACCTCGCATATAAGAGACTCACAAATTACTGTTGTATTGTAGACTCTTGCCTTATCCCATACAACATTATTATCTTCCAAAAACTTTACTGAATATTTCACATCGCAGCATGATGTAACATTAGAAGATAAATTTGAAACATTCATTCATATAAATGATCTTATTTAAAATTTCATGCTTTATGACCATATGATTGGGCTAAGTTGAAAGACACGGAAATGGTCAAAATGTGATATTTGTAATCACGTATGCACTTTAAATTATAATGCATCCATGCTTCTATATCATAATCAAAAGAAAGTTAATCACTATAGATTTTCTATAAACATGACGTTGAAGGTTGCGAGGAAGATGAAGATGAATTGTGGATGTTTTGGTGAGAATTTATTAATTTGGTTAACATTTTTTTATAAATTTTCCATAGCTTCATGACAAATGAGTCAATTTGCAAAGATTGAATCTTGGATTGTCACTACAATTGTGGGGACAGAAACCATTCTTAATGAGAAGATGGCTCCATATTTCTTAGCAAAATGTGTGAGTTTAAGGTGGGGAAGATTTCCAATTGGAACAAGTTTCCCACAATGGACGAGTTTTTTTCGTATGCAGAAAGTCATCCCAGAGCTTGGACGTGGTAAAACTTCGACTAAAATGGTTGGGAGGAAATTATGGAGTTTTCAGAATATTATATTGGGTCAAATGTAGTAGGATTCTCTGTATGGACATGGCTATTTCTATACAGCATAGTACTATTGTATATGTCTGTATTAAATCGGTTTCTATAATATTAAAAATAAAAATGAAAAATAGGTGAAAGTGCACTGCAGTCATAGTATTTGTGTGGAAAATAATCAGAACTCATTATATTATGGTTTTAAGGTTGATATTGTAGGTTTTCTTAATTGAGAGTTATAATAATACATACATTCTTAAATATTATCTTTGATCTCTTTCAATTCATCATTAATTACATAACAAAATAAATAAATATTTCAGAAAAAATTATGGGATTTTGAGAATATTATATTGGGTCAAACGCGGACGGCTTCAACATCACATGCCAAGGCTTAATTCCTAGACTAAAAGTGTTAAATAGTCAAAGTTGACTTATTTATTCCAAACTTATTTTTTCCCTTACTGTGTGATGCTTAAGGGTAGCCAGTCAAATGTAAGGATTGTGTATATAGACATTGACTATTTCATATAAAGAATAGTACTCTTGTATATGTTTGTATGGAAACTTGAATTTGTACATTCAATTTCGATTGATTTAGCTTTCATAACCGACCTCTATAATAATATAAAAATAAATAAATAAAGTTGGTGAAAATGCATTATGTTATGTCTAATTTGTGTTTTTCTAGACGTATCACCTTGTATGGAGAATAATTAGAGCTCATCTACATCTTGTTTTTTAAGGTTGACATAATAGGATAGTTCATTATAGGTTTTCTTAATTGAAAGCTATAATTGTACATACAATCATATAGGCTATCTTTGATATCTTTTAATTCATTATTAATTATATAACAAAACTAACAAATTTATATTGATATATTTCTTATAAAAAGATAACAATAACATTAAATCTGATGTCTTACAATATAATAATCTATTTTCTTATGGAATGGTTAATAAGATTGAAAACTAGATTCATAGACACAATCTTATAGGCTATCTTTGACCCCTTACATATTAAAATGATTCAATTCCATCATTAATTACACAACTAAATTACATCGATATCTTCATTATCAAAAGGTACTGATAACATTAAATTTGTAGTCTTACAATATAATAATCAATTTTCCTATGAATTGCTCAATATGATTGAAAGACAAAATAATAGGTTTATTGTATTGTTTTAGAGACTATCTTTAATGTTGTTAGAAATAGTAATTATCGAGCAATGCAAAATTTACATTCAAGTAAGGAATGATACAAACTTTGAGGTAAATCTTTTCAAGCCAACATGGACATGGTATTTAATACTTGTAGAATCTTTTATAGAGAGTTTTATGTGTTTTATGACATGGATCATACACCCCTATGTTCTATGATGAAAAAATCAAATGGAGAGGCAAAACAAGGAAGGATCTAGAAAACTATTTATGAAATCTTTAAAGAGGGTAGAACTTGACCTATTTTGATATAGTTAGATGGTATGGTGAAGAGTACGATATCAAGGAGTGAACAAGCTATTCATGTGATTCATGTGTGAATGTTGGAACAATGCACTAGAGGAAAAAGTTTTGTTATTCTAGAATAGAGCATGTGACCTAGTCAAATAGTGGAAAATAGAAGAGCCATATCAGACCAAAGACCATATCAAATTGGAAAGAGGAGATCTAATATCATCTTATCAGAGAAAACTAAGGATTGGGTACTACACCAATTTTAACATAGTGAGTTAGGGTAAATCAATTAACAAAGTGGTCTTAACTGATCTTTCTAAATTAGTTGGGTTTTAAATATCACTTTTTCCATGGCGGAAGAAGAAACTACAATTATGGGAACATAACCCAATCTTGATGAGAAGATGGGTCCATACTTGATAGAAAAATGTGTGAGATTGAGGTGTGGAAGCCTTCCCAACTAGAACAATTTTCCCACAATAGGCCAGGGGGTTGGCCCCGGTGGCAATCTTGATGATGCACCTTTTCTCTGCCTCCTGTGGAAGAAAATCCACAACACCACTAGAATTGTAGCAATGGTGGTGGTGAATTCAAGAGCTTTTGCATTATGAAGCAACTTGGGATAATTCATTTTGGAAGGAGATGAGAGTAGTGTATTTCATTGCTTCAGCTTCAACTCATGTGCTACTTTTATATATATCACAATATGAGTTGATGTTTAAACAACCACATGATTTGGATAAGTGGAAATCAAAAGAGCTTCCTCTCATTTTTTTATCGATAAGAGGTAAGTTCCCATTTTATTAATATTCAAAATATTTACAAACCTCATTCAAGAACAAGCACTAGGGGAAAAAGAATAGGGTAAAGAAAACCCTCGGTGTAGCCTAGGAAAAAGTCATGTTTATGTACAATTGTTGAAGTTGGGACTCGAAGAGAGCATTCCCTCTTTTATAAGAGATATACTATGCATATAATATAATAGATATACTATGTAATAGATGTTTACATGAATGAGTGGTTCCATTATTGGATGTTTACAAATAAAAATTACATTATTTATTGATGCCTGAGAGATCAAGGTGAGGTAGCACCCTTGATAGTTTGAAAACAAAGGAGCTTGTAAGCCTCTATCTACCTTTAAATCCAGTAGCCAAAGCATAAAATAACTACCAAATAGAGAATGTTTCCAAAAAAGTGGGGTTAGAGTGTAATAATACTAAACATGTTCATTAGTTTCTTAGGAAGCCCTCAAGGAAATTCCATGCCTAGGAAAGCTAGAAGATGTTTTGCTTGCCAATGATCTATTGCTTGATTAAACATAAAAGGAACAACCCTAGCTTAAGAATATTAAAGACAAATAATAGAATAACTTAGAAAATTGGGATTTATAGATTCTAGAAGAAAACTAAAAGAAAGGGACCTCTCTATAATAAAAGAAGCTCCCACCCTCGTTAAAAACTATAAAATTACATGTTCAACTCACCCTGCCTACCCTTAAATAGGTAGGTAGAGAAGACAAGAAATAAAGGCTTATCAAATGATAAAGAACCTTATGTTGACCAGAGTATTGAGTGTTGAACCAGAGCATATGAGAATTATCGAATTCTTAGATTATGACCTCAAAGGTTAAAGGTCATAGTGTTGCTTCTTCAAATTTACATTATGGAATCCACAAACAATCTTCTACTAGCAAATAAACCTTGTTAGAAAAGTCAGATTCGAGCCAATAATGCTCACAGAGTTCAACACAAACTCATGATTCATCCTAGGTTTAGCTAATTTAAATAACCCACTTAGTAAACATTCATTGTCATCTTGATAGTTGATTAAAGAAAGTAAACTAAATAACAAGAAAAAGTTATGAATAGCAAGCATTTTTCACAATTGTAAGTTAATTAATCAAAGACTTTAGTTATGCAAACCAACCATAGTGAGAAAATATCACCTCAAAGCTAAAATATAAACGATAATAACTACTAATCAAAGGATCATGTAAACCTCTACCTACCTTCAAATCTAGTAGCCAAAGTACAAAATAACTACCAAATAGAGAATATTTCCATAAAAGTGGTTTTAGAGTGTAATAATCATGAACATATTCATCAGTTTCTTAGGAATCCATCAAGGAAATTTCATGCCTAAGAAAGCTACAAGATGTTTTGCTTGCCAATGATCTGTTGCTTGATTATACATAAAAGAACAACCCCACCTTAAAAATATTAAAGAGGAATAACATAATAACCTAGAAAATTGGGATTTATAGATTCCAAAAGGAAAGTAAATGAAAGGAACCTCTCTATAATAAAAGAAGGTTCCACCCCCTTAAAACATGCAAAATATCATATTAAATTCACCTTTCCTGCCCTTAAATTGGCAGAGATAGAGAAGACATGAAATAATGGCCTGTCAAATGATAAAGAACCTTATGCTAACCAAAGTATTGAGAGCCAAACTAGAGCATATGAGGATCATCAAATTCTTATATTAGGACCTCAAAGGTTAAAGATTAGAATATTTCTTCTTCAAATTTACGTTATGGAATCCACAAATAATCTTTTGCTAGCAAATAATCCTTGTTAGAAAAGTTAGAAATGAGCCAATAATTCTTATAGAGTTAAATACAAACCCAAGATTCACCTTGAGTTTAGCTAATTTAAATAACCCACTTAGTGAACATGCATTGTTACCTTGAGAGTCAATTATAGCAAGTATACTAAATCACAAGAAAAAGTTCCTATTAGAGAGAATTGTTCATGATTGTACTAATTAATCAAAGACTTCAATTACTTATGCAAACCAACCATAGTGATAAAAGTTCACCTCAGAGCTAAAAGATAAAGGATAATGTTGAGATTTAATTAGGACTATATATTTTTAAGTTGTTTAAGAAAAAAAAGTAAATTGAGAGTATTGGTCTTGAGCTCCAACAAGCTCCAAAGGTTAAGATAATCCAAAAAAAAAACATGCACACTAGTGAATGAGGAAATGCAGGTTCCTTCTGTAGCTTTCACTTCCAACCTAGAAACTAGGTGGGTTCTCTATGAAGATGATTGGATAAGTGATGATAGGTTCCCCTCTAATGCACAACATAACATATTTTTCACTAATGGAATAGTGAGGTTGACCTTGTTATTTTGGAGAATAGTGTCCAGGTTACCAAGTAGAACATCTCCAAACAATTCCCTACATAGATTGGCAATGAGGGGATGGTTAGCGTAGAAGTGAAAAGCAACTAGAATAAACATACACACAATATATGAGTTGGACCAAACTCTATTAGGACTATTTATGTACATTGGGTCCCCAAACATCATAGGATGACTTAGCAAAAGACCAAACCTATCAAAATCAATGAGCCAATCAAGCCTATCAAAATCAATGACTCTGTATTTTGACAAGCCTATCAAAATCAATGAGCCAAGAGTGACAAGAAAGCTTGATTAGATTATCCATGGAGAAAAGTGAGGCTGTGAAAGCAACTCACTAAAATAAATAAGTGTAGGAATACTTTCCTACCCTATCCACTTAAATGCCTTAAAGGCTCTTAATTTGTTCACCATGGAAATCGTCCAAAAAGTACTACCACTACCAAGACTTTATAAAGACAGTACATAATGTAGCTAGGACATAATTCTTGATAAATATGCCACCAAAAGAAAGATGTGATAGGGAAGAGTAAATGCATGCCACCAAAAAGAAAAGAAAACACCATAAGTAGAGAGGGATGAGAAAAGGGGAAGCCTAGGAGAAAATGATAGAGTCATCCTCCTAACTAGAAAGAACTCTATTTAAAATTAAAAAGTAGATTAATAGTGGAAAGGTTCCAAAGCTTTAGCTGAGAAGGGGTGGCTATAGAGGGTAGTTTCCCCCTTTCTACCGGCTCCCTCATTAGCAAGAATATCAACCAAACCATTTTCGTCTCCATATATATGGTTAATAGTGAAATTTTTGATGGTTTTCACTAGTTCTAATGCCTTAGTTAAGAGGGAATTTAATCTCTAGTTAGACAATGTTTAGTTTCTAAATGCAGGTAACATATGTGACCTTGATGCTCTTTCTTTCTTAGTGATTATATTGGGTCATATGCATGGTCTACACCCTTGGGCTGATTTGATTTATGTTGTCACATTAATATGTTTGTTATGCTTTATGCCTGATTTACAATATTGTGATGTATTTGATGCTTTTACTAAAGTATGTGCCCTTGGTTTTCTAGATTGTATGGTATTATGATGTTGTTTGGTGTATTTTACATTTGAGGTTTCTGATGTGCTTCAAGATGATTGTCTAGGATTTGATGTCATAATATGTCTTATATGATGTTGGGTATATTTTAGTTATTATTTCCATTATTATATACTTATAATAATTGGGAAATGATCTATACATATTTGGGTGTGGGGATTATGGATTTTAATTGCATGGTAAATATGTTCATTTGGATTTATGAGTATTTTGGCTCTATGTTGAGGATATTTGTTATTTAATTTCCATTGATATATATGATCCAATAATGAATAATGATTATTTGAATGAATTAAATTAGATTTTTTACCATCTCACTATTTATGCTTGTGTGTTTTATCTATTATTTACATATCGTGCATCTATACTTGATGTTTTCTTATTTACTGAACATACATCTATATACCCATTTTAGGAGATAGTGATTTTGTCTATTTATATTGAGCCAATGTCATCCCTGTATGAGTGACATATCTATCAAATTATTATTATTAACCCTCTTGTAATTGGTAATTCTAGGTTTGTAATCCATTTGTGGTTAGACCTCTGAGCATTTATGTGCATTGATGGTTTCATAGTTGCCACATAGATTACTAATTTAAATGCTTATTTAATTGACACTATAGACAACTTTATAGCTACTAAGACAATAACATGAACCATGGATTTTATATCTAGAAAAAATATAGTTATGACAAACGAACCACCCTCTAGGCACTTGGCCATTCCTAGGAAAATCCTCTCCCTCTATCATAGAACTCCCTTATGTCAAAGTAGTTTTGCCTCTCATTAAGGATAAACTATTAGTACAATTTTCTTTAAAAATTCAATGGAACCTCATTATGCTATAATACTTTAGAATAATTGGGGTGGATGTGAATCAATCATCCAAGGTCCAAATGTACAAATAAAACTTTTTAGTCTTGGAACTTATTATTATGCATGCTTTGATCATTCAACATCTTAAATATATCAATATTTTTGTCCTATGTCAAAATAACTTTTTAGAAATGTAAACATGCAATATCACACAATAAATCACACATTTTGACACAAGATTTTATGTGGAAACTTAATTTGGGAAAAACTTGGACCCATAAAACAATCACCATTCAAATGTTACATGCATTAATATACTGAAATAACATACAAAGCATATGCATCAATCATGTAAACATGTAATCAAACACACACATGACACCAAATATGATTACCCAAAAACCCTCCAAATGAGAAGGTAAAACTAGGGTGGGGATGATACCCACAAATCTTCACTACTATAACAATAAAGTGTATCTAATTATGGTTAAAATAGTTTAACCATGAATCATGGTCTGCCCTATGAAAGGGATATCCTATCAAAGGCTTACAAGGACTATTAACTCCAAACTTATTAGAGGATTTTAACACTCTATTAGAAGTGTGCCTAGTTAGAGGACTTCAACATACAATTAAGTAAGCACCATGTTAAAAGGTTTCATATAGCCTATTAGGACTAGTTAAAGGATTTAAATCACCCTATTAAGAGTGATCCTTGTTAGAGGACATTAGAACATTCCATTACAATGTCACCCTATTAAAGGATTTACTAATGAATGTTGGGTCCACCTTAGTGCAAAGGATTTATCTAGGCTGATACGATTGTTAGAGAATAACAACAAGACTTGATCTAGTAACAATAATAACTCTCTTGTAGATTACATATCTCACATTCAATCCTTCATTCTACTTGGCATTCATCCTCTTTGCCTCTGATTGCTTGTTCACCCTTCAAGCCTTCATCACCTTAAGTGTCATGCCCAAAAACACCAACAAGTTATGTTTCAATATTCAAAAGTGATAATAGGATTAAATTTAATAAACAAGTATTCAAATAAATTCACTAAACTTCATTACGCACATGTATAATTATAAAATTTAAACACAACTATATATCAACATGTTATCTGATTAATCTAATTTAAACAAATGTGATTACCAATCATAAAAATGTGCAGTAAGGTAACACCATCACATCTGATTTTTAAATTACATAAGCAAAACTGAAAACAAAGCTATAAGACTCAATGCAAGCATATTTACTCAATCTCATTTTTTTATAAAAGTACTTGGTTCATAGGCTCCACCAAGAAAGAACCAGTAAGAAAACCTAGCTTCGTTGCCACTTCAACAAAGGTTTAAAATACATTTCTACATAGGATTCTAATCCCGAACGTAATTGAATTTCAAAAATCAATATACATTTCCATCATGGCCCTTAACAAGGGTTCCATATCAATTTTTGCAACACATTTCTAAGAATCGTGGAGAGAACAAAATATGATTAGGTGACAACAAGCATGACCAAGAAACAAATCAAACATGCATATTCATACAAGGTTTCCACAATAGGATTCACAATGAATCAAAACTAGGGAAAGGTGGATTTTTCCAATAGGAGATTTCAGACACAACACCAAACCAGGTGCCCAATCGGGGCTATAAATCAAGAACTTCTGTTCTTCCATTCTGACATGCCAAAACTCATAAGTGGTTTGTGCTGACAAGTAGGGGCCCATAACACCTTACCCTCTCTCCCTCTTCTTGTCCTAAGAAGAGACTCTACTCTGTTGGAGTCCAACTAAAATGCCCTTTTCCAAAATTGGCCACTTCTGCCCTCTCCAAGGGTGAGTAATGCCAAAACACCCATGCAAGAACATCTCAAAATTCAAACATAAACAAGAAAGAAAATCATTCAAAATAACATGGTTTTCAAAGCTTCCCAACATACCCACAAACATACAAACATTCAAACAATAACAAGGTAGCATAAGCATAAAACAAACATGAAAATCTATACAAGGGAGATGAGAATTCCTACCTTCACAAAGAGGTAATGGCAAAAGAACAAGTTTGAGTAGAGTTTTTCCCTTCCTTCCTTCAATCTTCCAAGACTCCTCTCTAAATGTAGAGATTGGGTAACCACCTCAACTACTCCAAGAAGGGCCTCTAAATAAGCTTCAAACTCAACCACCAAAAGGATCAATAACGTCTCCCACCCACCTACAAATCTAGAAGCTCCTAACTCAACCCATACTATGGTTCACCACTAAGTGGAGGTGAGGTGAGACAACTCATGGTAGCCATAGTCAATTTTCGCACAAAAGCAAAAAAAGACTTTTTGAGTGACCTCAAAAGTCAATAAAAGGGGCTTAGGGGTTGGAAAAGACCCCCAACCCATACCCATACCCCTTGGGTATAAATATTTCATGTTTTAAAGCCTTAGGAATAGGTTTAGAGCCAAACAAAAGCTAGAAAAAATAATTAGGACCAACTAACAACTCTTAAATGCAGATAAAGCACTAATCTGGATTAAGGATGACTAAACTTTATTAAGAACCAAATTAGCAAACTGACACTAACTAAATCCAACATAGGTCCAAAGGTTACATAGTTAACCCTAACTAGCATGCTGAAGAGCACACATAATTTACGAGTGTCAAGCGACACTAAAAGAACATAGTTACGAACATTAACATTTACTGATCACATAAGGATACATACATACATCTCAATTTAATTACGAAAAAAAAGGTTTCCAAAATTAGCACATAGGGATCAGTTCTATTCCTCTATCGATTTTCTCAGCTAAAATATCTGCACACTCATTGAACACATTAGTAGTCTCATAAAATCACATGTACATATGTATATATGAATCAAAAATTCACATAAATTGAAACATACATCAATCAGGGTTTCTTTCATCCTACTTATATCCTTAATCATAAAGATTCCAAAATCAATGTGTTAATCCTACATTTTACTTAATTCATAACATACATATACATAAAACCTTAAATGACGAATATCAGATATTTGAAAGTAAAATCACACAACATGAGATAATAAAATATGTTCAAGCATCAGATAATGTGTCGACATCTCGAGTCATGAGCATCAAAATAATAGTAATTTATCACTATGCTACAATGGATTAGAGAAAACTCAGAACATAATGCTTCAATTACTTAACTATTTAATTCATTTCTACTCACATTTAATCATCAAAAATTACATCATCAATATGACATATAACTTATTCATTAATTCAGATTAAATAAAACAATAATCATTGTTGGGCATGCATATACCTAAACATCATAACATCACCAATAGTTAATATTGAACTATCTAAATGCATAGAATCCTAATCATTGAGGTAACAAAATCAATAAAATCATCATTAAGTGAAACACCTTGTATTATTGTTAGTGCAAATTAATGTTTTAAACAGTTGAGACAACATAGTCGTTCTCTAATCTTTAAGTGTTAAAGCATGGATGTATCTATTGTTCTCAATTTTCATTAGGACATCTAAAGACCTACAACATTACTCCATATCCATTCAAATCTCCTACAACAGATTTGGCAAAGAAATTCATATTTAATAAGTACATGCGAGGATGGACCTTACATTAAGCCTTCTTTATTTGTATGTCAATTGTAGACTCTTCTATGGATATTGTATGAGGAAACATCCTAGGCTTCTTGCATTTCTTAGGTTCTCACATATGACAACAATTGCTTCTAACCAACCATCCCTATAAATTGGGAAATGAGATTTTTTGCCATTCATTCTCCATCATGCACTATCTTCAGTACTTTTCATCATTATGGCTAAAGCATTCAATGGGACTATTAAGCATGAGCATGAGATAAGTAAGTTGCATGGTGCAAATATTTTGGGTACAAATATATTTATCACTCACTTCTCATTTCTAGATGATACACTACTATTTGGATAGTCAAAAGTTCAGGAGGCCCGACAAATAAAACATGTACTACATCTTTATTTAGAGGTGTGAGGGCAAGCTATCAATGTGAAAAAGTCAAAAATATATTTCCATAATACTAACAAAGTGATATCTGACAAAATAATTCAGATTTTAAGCTTCACAGTGGATTTCTTACCACCCATATACTTGGGAATTCCTTTTTTATGGGGTCAAATAAATCTAGTTACTGGTCTTCAGTCCTTCAACACATTCAGAGCAGAATAGTTATTTGGAAAGCTAGATGGTTGTCATTGGTAGGTAGAATTTTGTTGATTAAGTAAATGCTAGCAATAATTCCAAATTATTTGCTTGCATTCCTAAAAGACCTTACTAAAATATTACTTTAAATTCAAAAGATAATTAAGAGTTTATGATGGATAGGTTATAGGAATGATTCAAGAAAAATACCACTTATTTCCCTTCATGGTTTAAGTAAAATAAATGAAGCTTTTCTTGGCAAACTAGTTTTGCAAATGTACAGTAAGCCTCATTCCACATGGTACAAGAATATCTGGACAATAACAATTATACAAGAGTTATCTCTACCTTATATTCTCCAAAAGGTTCCATTCTTTGGGATTTTATGATAGCTTCATGAGATATTATAGTAAAATATGTTACTTAGGAAGTGAATAATGATAGTAGGGTAAGTTTTTGAATTTACTCTTGGAATGGTCAATGATTCAAGGAGACTACAAGTGACTATGGCCAATTGGCACACTCAACTACCCAAACCACCATGCAAGAGTTAACACAACAGAAGCAAACACAAAAGAGAAGAACACCATAGAGAGAGGCAAAACAATATTCTTTTATTAATTCATGAAATTATTAGCTTACATGCCCAACTATAAGGCCTTCTAGGCTATGCCCAGATGAAAAATACTTTCATGATCTAAGATCCATCTTCAAATTTGCACTTTGTAGTTCTACTTTCTAATCATCTCTAAAAATTGCTCTAGCTCTAAGCCTAAACACTCTATCTATAGTAGCCAAAATGGCTTATAGATAATTCTAGAACATAGAAAAGCCACAAGTTGTCTCTCAACAAATGTTAAATACCAATCATGAATATAAACCTAACATTAAATACTTGAAGAGCCATAAGTCTTCCTGCAACAATGATTAAATGTCCAAAAATTGATACCTAAGTAAAATCACTATATCTCCTAGCTCCAATTGAATTAGGACTCATGATTCAAACTAAAGGTAGTATTTTATCTTCTCTACAACCCCTTAAAAGCTCAAAAGCTGATTCACCAAGAATAAGTGTGCATCCATCTTGGAATTTCAGCATCACACAAAGTATTAGAAATTGATACTCTGGGAGAATTTCCATATGTCCCAACTTATAAGGAAGTAGGACTTGTTCCTTAGATACAAGGAATTAATATAGGCCCCCTTCAATACCTTAAATGAGCATCCTTTCATTCATTAATTATAATTAGTTATACAACCTGTAACAAGCCCCCCAGAAACTATGAAAACATAGTTCCAACAGCAAGGTAAAATTGGCACTAACTTCAACACAATCCATCCAATATCTATGCAATCATGAGAGAAAGTTTCTCCAATGTGTCTCCAATGTTTAGAAACTACTGATGCCTTACAATGAAAGACAATCCAACTCGACAAAATTAGGAAACAAAATTGAGAACATGCAGGATAGTAGTGTAACCTAGGATGCTCTTGCATCACACAACTATGGTTACAAGAAATGATTATCCTAAATTAGTGAGATGTCACAACCTAAGCTAAATCGAAGTTAGATTGAGAAATCCATCAAGCATCTTCCATAGGTTTGTTCTACCACTTCACTAGATATTCATAATAATATTTTCCCCTTGTGTTGTTACCAACTCTCTGATCCAATATCTGTTCAACTTCTTCAATCTGCTTCTTAGGATAATATTATAATACAATAATTTCATTATCTAACTCATGATACTTGTATAAATCAGAAACATTGAATAAGGAAGATATATCCATGTCACTAGGTAACTCAACTTCATAAGCATTTCCACTGTCAAACATCTTCACAATCTTAGAAGGTCCAAACTTCTTTATCTTCAACTTATTATATGTTCCAATAGGAAACATTTCTTTCCTTAGATAAATCATCACCTCATCACCAACTTGAAAATCATGACATCTTCTAGACTGATTAAAATTCTCATTATACTTCTAATTTCTTTGTTCTAATCTAAGCTTCACTTCCTAATGTAAATATTTCATAAAATTAGCAAATTCTTTTCCTGCAACACTTCTCTTTTCTTCACGAACAACATCTATCAAATTCGATATACCTCTAGGTTACATTCTAGTAACAATCTCAAAAGTTGTTTTCCCCATACTTCTATTCATAGAATTATTGTATACAAATTCAGCTTATGCCATTACCATCTCCCAATTACTTGGCTTATTCCCAACAAAACATCTCAACAAATTACTTAAGCTTCTATTCATGGCCTCTATCTATCCATATTTCTATGGATGGAATATAGAACTAAACTTCAACTTAGTACCCATCTTCTTCCACAAAGTCTTCCAAAAATAACCAACAAACTTACTATCTCTGTTAGAAATAATACTTCTTGGTAGTCCATACAATCTCACAATCTCTTTAAAGAAAATTTTAGCAACATTCTCAGCATCTAATGTCTTCTTACATGGTATAAAATGAGCCATATGGAATCATACCCCTTAACTATCTTAGGTAATCCATACTAATGTCACTCCAAGGTTTCTTAGAAATAGTAATAAGTGTATACAAACCAATATTTTGAATCACTCCTTTTGCAACTTGATAAACTCTACAACTCTTTAAAAATTTCTAAACATCCTTATACAGTTGTATCCAATAATAATTCTCTTCAAAAAACTCAATGTCTTATCAATTCCAAAATGTCTAGCCAATCCACCACTATGCTTTTCCTTAATCAGATTCAACCTCATAGAACATCTAAGAATACACAATTGAATACATTTGAACAACATAGCTTCTTGAATGAAATACTTATCATACTTACTAGTATGATATATTAGATTTGGTGCTCTACACTCTCTCCATGCCTTAGAAAAATAAGGATCAACATCATACAACTCTTGCATTTCATCAAAACCAAGAACTTCAACCTTCATTTTAGTCAAAAAAGAACATCTTCTACTCAATCCATTAGTAACTCTATTAGTAACTCCACTCTTATGCTTGATCACAGATCTTGCAAAACTCTACAAGTGTTCAACCCACTTCATATTTCTCTGATTCAATTTATGTTGACTTCCCAAGTATTATAAAGCTTTATGATCAATATACAACACAAATTCCTTAGGAATCAAATAATGTCTCCACTTCTTCAATGCGTGGAAAATAGCATAAAATTTTTGATCATATATAGAATACTTTCTTTTAGCATCATTCAAATTTTCACTAAAGAGAGAAATGTGTTTACCTTCTTTACTTGATATAACTCCTATTGCATTACCACTTACATCACATTCAACTTGAAATACCTTATTGAAATCAAGAAAAGCCAATATAGGTCGCTCAACAACCTTCTATTTCAAAGTCTCAAAACTTTGATCAACTCCATGTATCCACTTGAATTCCCTTTTATCTCCTCTCATTGTGTCAATCATAGCATTACAAGCAAAACTGAAATTTCTTATGAACCCTTTGTAGAAACTAGCCAAACCATAAAAAAATCTTACCTCGTCTACATTCTCAGGTTTAGGCCACTCCAAAATTGCTTTAACCTTCTCAATATCCATCTTCAAACCATCAACTAAAATTAAAAATCTCAAATACAAAATCTCCTCTTGCATAAAAGAACACTTTTTTAGATTAATCGACAACTTTTCCTCTTTCAAACCCTGCAATACTTATTTAATATACTCAAGATGTTCTTGATTTGTCTTACTGAATATCAAAATGTCATCCAAATAAACAATAACAAACTTACCCAAGAATCTTTTTAGAACTTCATTCATCAACCTCATGAAAATACTAGGGGCATTAGTCAAACCAAAATGCATAACCAACTATTCATAAAAATCATCTTTTTTCTTGAAAGAAATCTTCCATTCAACAACTTCTCTAATTCTGATCTGATGATAACCACTCTTCAAATCAATCTTGGTAAAATTATTTGCTCCACTCAAAAAATCCATTATGTCATCCATCCTTGGCATAGGAAACTTATATTTCACTATGATCTTGTTAATAGCTTTGGAACTAGTACACATCCTCCATTCTCGATTCTATTTAGGTGCTAATATAGTAGGTGTAACACATAGACTCAAACTTTCTTTGATCAAACCTTTCTACAACAACTCATGCACTTGTCTATTAAGTTCCTCATTCTCTATAGGTGTCAATCTATATGGTGCTTTGTTTGGAAAACTAGCTCCAGGAATCAGATCCATACAATGAATTATACTTTTTACTAGTGGTAAACCATTAGGAATATCCTCAATAATAATATTTTTATACTCATTCAACAATTCTACAATTTCTTCTAGTACTCAGCTACCAATATCTACTGTCACTCTCAAATTACCAACTTCTACTACTTGGTCATTACTACCAACACTCGGTCCTCTAGGAACTATAGCAAAATAGACTTGATTCTTCTTTACTTCCTTTTCAAATTCTTTACTATTAACCATGAAAACATTTATTGTAGTACAACTAACCTAATCTAGGCTTTCAATCAAAGGCAACAATATTTGTTTCTTCTCATTTACCCATAGAGTATATTGATTCAATCTTCCATCATGTACAACATATCTATCATATTGCCAAGGTCTACCCAACAAAATATGACAACAACCCACTGGCATAATATCACACAACACTTCATCAAAATGATGTCCAATCTTGAACTTCACAAGGCACTGCTCACTTACTAATATCTTATGTTCATCTTTGATCCATGAAACATGATAAGGTTTAGGATGCTTCAGTCTCTGCAACTGCAACTTGGTAATGGGCTCTTTTGATGCCAAATTTGTAGAACTTCCACTATCAATGATCACTTTGTAACATTTTCTAGCCATCTTACATCTAGTCTTGAAAAGACTTCTTAAAATAGGTTCCTCATCACTTCTCTTATTACATAAGGTTATTTTCACCATCATATTTTATCTAGCCTTAGGTCCACTTGGTGATCTTGTAATGTCTTCTTGAATCACATCATTTCTATTATTCTACCCACTTTTAGGAGATCTAAATTCAAAATATCTATTCCCCTCTGTACCACATCTGAAGCAATTACCACATAAACTAACCCTAGAATATGAATTACCTCTTCCATAGTAAGATCCAATACCTCCTTTGTATGAACTACCACCTTTCCTCTTAGTCCTATCTTTATCATCATTCTTCCATTTAAATTTTCCATTATCATGTATAGAACTACTGAATCTACCACCTTCTTTATAAGATCTTCCTCTACCTCTCTAGAATCTACCACCTCTAACTCTATCTTTTTTCATGCTTCTTTGTCAAGATCTCCTCAAATTTTGAGGCATATTGATATGACTATTCCACACTTTCCAACTTCACAAAACTTATTTCATCTTGAATTCTAGATCTCCATCCATTTATGTACCTTGTAATTTTCTCAACATCATCATCGACATGTCCAAATTTGATGTCCAATCTGTAGAATTCCTTAGTATACTCTTTTACATTCATGTCCTTTTCTCTCAAATTTTGCATCTTTCTCAACAAGCTAACTTGGTAATCACCATGAAGGAATTTGTTCTTTACCTTGTTCACCATCTTTGACCAAGTTTTGATCTTCTCCTTTCCTCTCCTTTGTCTATCAATTTGTTAATGCTTCCACCATAGTGAGGCATGAACTTTTAACCTTGTAACTACAATCTTTACATTCTTATTATCAAGCGAGATTGCATACTCAAAGAACTTCTCCATATCCAAAATCCAATCTAACACAACATTGGTATCCAAATTTCCATCATAAGGAAAAAATTCTACAACAAGCTTGGAATGTGCCTTAGGTAATACTCTCAACAACTTTGTTTCATCTTGGTCTTCTTTAGGTTCTAGATTAGGGTTTGGTGCTATTGCTTCATCATCACTTACATCATCAAGATGTGCTACTCTACTCTAGGTTGTCTCCATAGCATCTGAACTAGCTACACCTTGTCTCATTTGATCCAATATAGCATTATCAACATTTCCTTTGCAAAAAACCATTTTTTCAAATCAAGTTTCTGCAAGATCATGACCCTCTCCAAGTTATAGGTCAAATTTGTAGACCTACCACCCTACAACCAAATCTAAAATAGGATTATATATGATCCAATCACCACATGGATGAACCTCAAGCTCTGATACCATTTGACACAAGGCAAATGCAAGTAACTAAGGCCAATTGGCACAGTCAACTACCCAAACCACCATGCAAGAGGTAACTGGTCAAAGCACAAACCTGTGTCACCCTTTTGTGAAGGAAGTAGCTAACAAAAGTAAAATTGTACATCTTCATTGATATAAAACTGGTATTATTATTTAGAATTTTAAAATTAAGTAAACTAATGAAATGTGTAGAAATTGACCAAGTTTACGATTATAATTTTTAACAATTATTTGGATTGTGAATTTATATATTTCCATAACTTTTATAGATAAATTTTTAGTTGCTGAAAAATGCTGAAAATTAGGGGTCTAGTTCGCACCACAAAACTATATGGAAATAAACTTATTTTCATTTGATCTTTGACTATGTTATAATAACATATATATCAAGAACATTCAAAAATAAAAATTGTCTTTAGACTTATATTTTCACTTTTATAATCATTCAAAGTTCAAATCACCTAAAATTATTAGTTTTGATCTCCCACCATAAATTTTAAATCAAATCTATTGTAATAAGAATAAAAATTATACATTTTAGAGGAGGAATCTACCTTCTAGAATGTCATATAAGTTTTAAATTTTTATGATATGATTTACTATTTTTTTCTTTCTCAAAATTGACATCTTTTTGAGTGTTAAAATATGTGCTTGTAGAATTTTTTAATTATAATATACTATATCTAGTTGAAACACTATAAATTCTATATGAGAATATGCTTGACTTTGGGCTTTATAAAATGGTGTTTCTAAGTTATTAAAAATATATAATAAAAATTTGTAAGAGTTATTGAAACATCAATGTTCTAAAATAATTATATTTCTTTAGTAATTGGATTAAAACTAGTATAAAATATCAATTTAATAGAAATTTCCAATTGAAAAAGTATGATACCATATATAACTTATCTAGAATGAATTTATCTAGATCATATCTTTGAACAAAAGTGATTTTTAGATAGAAATACTCAAATTTAGTTGTTTTAATTCATTAGCTTGGAAGGTGAGATAGTTTTGTACTTTTACCCTAACACAAAAGAGAATAACACCATAGAGAGAGAGAGAGAGAGAGAGAGAGAGAGAGAGAGAGAGAGAGAGAGAGAGCAATATTATTTTACTAATTCATTAAATTATTAGCATAAATGCCAAGATATAAGGCCTTCTAGGTTATAGCCAGATACCAAATACATTCATGAGCTAAGATCCAACTTCAAATTTGCACTTTCTAGTTCTTCTCTCCTATCATCCCTAAAAACTTCCCTAGCTCTAAGCCTAAACACTCTATTTATACTAACCAAAATGGCTTATAGATCATTTTATAACATAGAGAAGCCACAATTCATCTCTCAACAAATATTAAATACCCATCATGAAAATAAACCTAACATTAAATACTTGAAGAGCCACAAGTGAGCCTACAACAACAATTCAATGTCTAGAAATTGATACTTGAGAAAAATCACGATATCTCCTAGCTCCAATTGAATTAGGACTCATTCTTTGAACTAATGGTCTTAATTTATGTCCTCTAAAATATATTAAAGGTGGAAAGTTTGATTCACCAAGGATAAGTGCACATCCATCTTGGAAGTTAAGCACATAAACCCATTGTGTAGACTATCAAAAATCAATACCCTAGGAGAATTGTCATATCTCCCAACTTATAAGGAATTAGGACCTATTCCTTAGATAAAAAGAAGTAATCTAGGCCCCCTTAAATCCATGAAATGAGGATCCTTTCATTCATTAAAAACAATTACTTACACAACCCAAAATATGGCCCTAGAAACCAAAATAATATAGTTCCAAGAGCAAGGTAAAAACCACTCTAACTTCAACTCAATCCATCCAATCTCTATGAAATCATGAGGGAAAGGTTCTAAAAAGTGTTTCCAATGCTTAGAAACTACTAAAAGCTCACAATTCAAGCCATTTCAACTCAAAAAAGTTAGGAAAGAAAACTAAGAAAATGTAGGATAGTAGTGCAACCTAGGATGTTGTTGCATTACTGAACCTCCTTTATCAAAAAGCATGTTATCTTAGAACATCATCATGGTTTCAAAAAATCATTGGGGTACACAACTCAATCAATATGTAGCTAATCTTTGTGAAATTTTAGGTAAAGTGATTTGGAAAATTTTGGATGAGTTACCATTGACATCTCACAAAATTACTCAATTCTAAGAAATTTTTGGCCTCTCAACAAGTCTTCATATCTAGGTCTATAGATAAGATCATTTGGGCTGCAACTAAGGATGACCACTGTTCAATAAAAGAGGGATATAAATTCATGCAGAAAAATGAAATGGATAAAGTTTCTAGTAGAGAATTTTCATTTTGTTGGAATCATGTTGTGCTTCCAAAGGCAGGTTGCTTCGCATCGCCTGCATTAAAGCATAGGATCTTGACTAGTGACAAAATTAGTAGGTTGCACATTGTCTAATCATTTAACTACATTTTTTGTAATGAGTGTGAAGAAATAATGGATCACCTCCTTCCTATATATCCATTTTCTAGTCATTGTTGGACTTACATAATGAATAAGTTAAATTATAGTACTCCACTCCAAAATAATATATGGGACATGTTTCAATCTTGGCCAATCCTTTACCCAAATTCATTATTTACAAATATTTAGAAGTGTATACTAGCATCAATTGTGTGGGCCATATGGTTCGAATGAAACAAATGCATTTTCAAAAATAAGGTATCTACAATAGACAAAGTTTAGGAGGGAATTGAGAGAGCACTATCAGAAGTAACTAATAGGAGTCTAATAAATTGTAAATTTAATCATGTTGTTACTTCATAGGATTCTAAATTGATTTAGAATTGGATTTAGTTAATCATTCCTAATGGTTGGAAAATTAATAACATAACATCATCTTCTATGTCTCGAATGAAGGTTTATTGGATATCACCATTTGAGGGATTTTGGAAATTGAATTCGATGGGGCATCTAGAGGAAACTAAGGAAGTTCTAGTTTAGTGGCATGTATTGTGGACTCTCTTGGAATAGTAGTGGCTATTACAACTTCCCCTTTACCTACTAGTAAAAATAACATGGCAAAAGTTCAAGCTCTACTCGTTGGCCTCATTCTAGCCAAGCAAGGTAATTATCAAATGTTGCATATTAAAAGGGATTCATTAGTTATCATAGATTCTTATATATATAGAAAAGAATATTCATGGAAACTAAAGTATATCTTCAATCTTGTATGGAGGCTTTTAGATGAATGTCAAGATGTTTGCATTTCTCATACATTTTGGCAAGGTAAAAAAGCACCCGATTATCTCTAAAATTTGGGTTGTGAGAAGTTGTTATTTTTATTATTACACTCATTATCTATGAATGAAAATTATGGCATTCTTAAAAGATTAATTGAAGTTGACAAGACTACTTGCTATCATCCACATCATTAATATGAGCATGATTTGGTATAGTTAGTATATATTGAAATAATTAATCAATGGTAGTATGATCACTATTTTAGGTGGAATATTTGGGAATTTATGTTTATGTGTAAAAGTACAGGTTGTAGACTTTTCCAAGGACACATTTCATGAGATATTCACATGGCTTCTTAGGTGTGAAAATAAATTTAGAGCATCCCTTCATATTAGATTCTTACGGATATGGATTTTCCATATATGCTAATAAGTGCTTTCAACATAACATACTTCTCTAGGTTATTTATCTAGCTCCAATCTATACTTTACCCATTTGTTATGAAAATGTCCAAAGTGATAGATATTTTTGCTTCCTACAAAGTTTGTCACAAATAGCATCATGTTTTTTTGCCAAAGAACTATCACATATGGATTCTAATAAGCTTCAATGAAATTTTGTTGTCATCTAATATGGATGTTGTATTACTTGATTTGATGTTTATTGCCCATTCCCTTATAGTTTAGAGAGATATCAAACAAGTTATTGGAAAAGAATTCATGGTTTCTTTAGTGCCACATTTCCTGAATCCTTTGAACATGGTATCCATCTTCCTCTCTAATGCAATGGATTTAATGCAATAACCTTTGCTTCTTTAGTCACTGGCTCACAAAGTAACACAACCCATTTTATTATTGATAATAAACTATCTGTCGCTATGCAAAACTATGATCTTTGGAGTGGAATGGCTCTAGTGGTGGGTTTATTTTCACATTCAAAAATGCTTAAAGAACATGAATGATTTGTTATGTTTGAATCCCTTAAAAAGCAAATTGATTTGCACATGTTTTCTAATTTGATTCACAGTCAAGGTCCAAACATGGGGACATTGAATTATCAGGTTGATGAATGGAATGCTTTGGAATCTCTAGTTGAACTAGAAATATTGTCATTGAATAACACAATACAAGTTGTGATGATATGGAGGAGTGAACAATGAAATGAGTTTTGAATTTTTTATTTTTTTTCTAGATAATTTGTAAATTTAAACACTTGATGGCATGGTAATTAGTGTTTGTAAACTAAAAGTGTAATCTTGGGAGACAATTGATATTACCTAATGTATTTATAATACGCTTTTAATGGTGCACAAAAATACAACTTTGGAAACTATATTGATGTAATTAAAAGGGATGATGTTGGGTTTTCTTATTGTTTCTTTCCTAGTTAAACTATTTTGAATTAGATTTATATATAAATGTTATAGTGGCTTACCACTTTTTCCTAAGAAAAAGAGATTATTATATGCAAGTTTTCTTGACATGTTTCACTTACAAAAGATTAAACTTAAAAAAATTAGATGACTCAAAATGAGGAATAGTACTACACACATGTGCTGCATACAATATATGTAAATATACAAATAGAGAGGATTAGAAATATTTTTTGGTATACTATGTGAGGCCTCACCCCGACCCATCCTAGCACTGATAATACATTATTATTTGGATACTCATGACTCGATATGTCAGAATATTATTTGATGCACTAAACATTATTATGCTATTTATGATGTTTGATGCTTTACTTTTAGATATTTGATTTTGTCATTTATGCTTTACAAACATGTATGATGGTAAAGTAAATGAATGCAAAACTAACACTTTTGTTATGCAATTCTAATGGTCAAAAATATGAATAGAATTAAATAAATAATTGATCATTAAAAAAAAGTGGATGTTTTAATTTATATGATTTTTCGGATATGTAAATTTCATAATGCATGTGATTTCTTGAACCTACTGATGGGTGCAATGAGTGTGCAGGAAGTTTAGTCGGGAAATCGAATGGAAAGCCAAAAGTTGAACCCCTTGTCTATTTTGTGTTATCTTTAAATTGTCTATCTTTAAAAGGTTGTTATTTTATTTTATTATTCTCCTAGCTTCTAATTATTCCTATTAAGTCTTTATGGCTTAGAATCATTAAATTTAAGTGCCCTAGGGGTAAGGGTATGGGTGGGGAGTACTTTCCACCCCCTTGGCCTCTTTGTTTGACTTTTAGGTTCACTCAAAAACCCTATTTTTGGTTGATTGCAAAAATTGATTGTATCCTACATGTGTTGGTGACTCAAACTCCATATTGAGTTTTCTTGAAGTCTAGTTGAGTAAGGATCATACTTAGAGGTTTTTGGAGTAGTTTTGGGGTTGTTACCCAATCTCTAGATTTGGAGAAAGTTTGAAGATTGAAGGAAGAAAAGGAGAAGCTCTTCTCAACTTTCTATTTTTTCCATAACATTTTGTGAAGCTAGGAGTTCTTCACTCCTTTGACTCTGTTCTTCATGTTTTCCATGCTTGAATCTTGCATAAAGTATTGTGTTGTTCTTTTTTTTGTTTGCATGTGTGTTGGGATGGATTTGGAGGGATTTTTGCTTGTTCTTGATGGATTCTTATGCTTGTCTTGATGATTTTTTTTTGAGGGGATTTCATGGGAATTTTTTTGGCATTACTCACCCTTAGATAGGGAAGAAGTGGCCATGTACATGGGTAAGGCCTTAGTTGGACCTCAATGGTGTAGAGTCTCCTATCATGGTGAGAAGAGGGAAAGAGGGTAGGGTGTATGGGCCCCTACTTGTCATCACATGCCTTGTTTGATATTGTGAATTCTTGAATATGGAAAAGAATGAAAATCCTTCTGGTATTAGCCTCAAAAGGGTCTTGTAGAAGAATGGAAGTTCTTGAAGTTTTAGCCTTGAAAGGGATATGTTATGGCATGGTGATTGACATCTCCCATTGAGAAAATCCACCTCCCCCCTAGTTAGGTTCTATGTTTGGACCTATTGTGCAAAATCAGATTAGGGTGCATGCTTGAATTATTCTTGATGTGTGATGATTCACCTGGGTCAGCTCTTGTCTTCTCCTTGTGTTTCGTTGAAGTTTTGAAGGTATTGGAAGAGAGTACTTGTAAAGAATTTTGATGAGATTTCATTTGAATTGAAAAATTATGTAAAAAGTATTTGAAATTTGATGTATTAGCAAATACATTGGGTTTTCTTATTGGTTCTTTCCCAATGAAGCCTTGAACCAGGATGAATAATAGAGAAAAAGAAAAGAGATTATGAAAGCCTCCTTGTATTGCTCTCATGTGATTTCAAATTTTGCATATGTTGTGAGAAAATAGATTGATAGATAATGTCTTTGAATTATGAATTTCCAAGTTTTCAATTATGTTAATGGAAGGCAATTTGTTATGTTGAAGTTTCCGAATTGATGGCTAAGTATTAAATGTAATCAAAATCATACATTGTGATCACAAATTCATTCCTCTCCTTGTTAAATTATATTAGTGACAAAATCAAATAAGATTATGAAATTTTGCATCTCCTTGAATTCAAAAGAAAAGGTTCATATACCTTGATATATGATGAATTATAAAACATAAAAGTATATAGACAAACATATCAACACTTAGTAAAATTGGCTTCAAAGAAAATGTGCATTCCCAGGAGTAAAACCCTCTCTAGAAAATGTATGGGAAAAAAATTTAATCTCCCCCCCCCCCCCCCCTCCCCCAAGTCATAGAGAATATTATTCTAGATGCCCTTTAATAATCATTGTTTCTTTTAAACAAAATACAATAACTTAATTTGCAAAATTATTTAAATAGATTACTTGTGACAAATACCCTAGCTAAACTTATGCCCAATCCCTACCAAATTAACTTTTTTACAATAACTACTACCATACCCCTTTAATACCTAACTATTTAGTTATCTCCCACTTGCTTTTGCTTCCCTCATTGAGGTGTTGAATAGAGGAGGGATGCCATCAAATGTTACTAACATCACCCTCTACCTCTCAAGTTTTGGGCACAACATGGTTAGTTTAATGGCTTTTGGGGAAGACAACATTTCAAAAAAAAAAAAACCATTAAAGACACCTTGCATACCCTTGTAATCATCCACTCCTACCATTCCTTGTGTGACACTCAAACAAAGAAGATCATATCAGCATCCTCCTCTTGGATAGTGCTCCCAAGACCTTCTTGTCAGTTTTGGGGATTTATGAGGTAGGTTGATGGTGGGCACCTTGGGTGAAGGAGGTACATTTTGTCTTAAGCTGCACTCACAATCCTAAATAATTAAAAGTATATATGGAACCCTCTCATCTCATCATGCACTTTACCACTCTCACTTGCCTACTGTACTTCATCCTTGGGCAACACAGTATAGCTTGAGTGGCCCACGCATGCCAAGGTGGGTTGCGGGTGGTATAGGAGTAGTTGGGGTTAGAGGTAGGATGCTTGCTAGGTTTAATAGGTAGTTAGAGTACAGTTAGTTGTAATGTTATGGTAGTTGCATAGTATAGTTTTGTTTTTAATTTATTATGTTGTGTAGTATAGCTGTTAGTAATGATTAGGATGTAGTCTAGGTTAATATAGGATTTTAAGGGTTAGTTGTTAGGTTAGTTTAGGTTAGAGTTTATTTGAATAAAGTTCTAGATTAGTGTGTGGTTTAGTTAGCAGGATGTTAATATGGTTAAGGGTTAGTATTAGCTTTAGGATTTGTTTTATTAATAATATTAGATTTAATTTAAAGGTTAGTTAATATTTAAAATAGGATATATTTTAGTTTTTGACCACTTGTAAATGTTGGTATAATATTAATGTTAGCTTAGTTAAAAAAAAAAAAGATAGTGTAGTTTGAATTAGAAAAGTTAAATTTTAGATTTAGGTAGAAGTGAATTATATGTTGTAATACAAGTTATCTTACATATGATGTTAATAATGCTATTAGTTCAATTGTTCGATTGCTAAATTATGAAAGCTTCTTTTATTTTAGTATCTAATCGAAGTTGATTTAATTTATATGGGTAGTATCCTTAGAGATGTTATATTTCTTATTGAATTATAGATTAAATAAAGTTGTGAGTTGAATAAATTTCTAAATAAAGCTTAGTTTAACTTATAGATTTATTGAATTGATCCTAGTTCAATTTTAATTGTAAGTAATAGATTAATATAAATTAGATTGTTATGAGAACATAGGAGATAATTTGAAATTAAAATGTAGATAGTATAACCGATAACAAGTTTACTTCTATTGCATGCGTACACCTTAAGTGAGATTGGATTTTGGATTAAAGTCTTTAAAATGTAGATAGTATGGGTTGTATAGTCAAATTTAACTGATCTTTTAGAAGTTTAAACTCTCTCAATGTTAAATGACGTAAATTGTAATGTCGATCTTGATACTAAGTTAAGAAAAAGGATTAGTTAATTCGTTCATTATATGGTTAGTGGTATATTGATCATAATTTAGAATAAGTAATTAAGGGATAGATGTCTTCTATTAGCATGTTAGTTTTAATTAAGTATATCCTAAGGGTTTCAAGTACATTGCGTAGTTACATCTTATCTTATAAAACTTAGTACTAATTGTGTAGATGTTTGTAGATTGATTAATTTAGATTTAAAGTAAGTAAGGTTTTAACCAATAAGTATGTTCTGTTTAAAACAAGGTTATGTTAGACTAATGGAGTAATGATACAAATGTTAACATCAATCTTATAGTGAGAGTTCTAATTAATGATTTATTTATCCTCAAGTTTATAATCTTAAGATGTAATATAGAGAACCTTTACTTTAGCATTGAACACAAACATATCAAACTTAGAGTAGTTTAATTTTTTTACTTTAAAAAAATAAATTGTTGTGTGTTTTGCCTATATATTTTTGGCATGACATACTAACATCCAACATAAACACTATTACAATCATAAATCATAACATTACAATACGCATTAAACAAACATGCTGATTTGATAATTTGCACTTCAAATATGTTTGATAAAATAGAAAATTTGAAATAATTGATAGGTGACTCAAAGAAAGAAATTTTAGATATATCTAAAAAATTATTAGTGACATTTATGTACATAACTACTATAAAAACAATAGGTTGTTATACATTGAAATAGATTCTTGCCCTTACACCTATTACACTAAATACAATTCCACATTCTAAACAAAAGAATGAGAAGACTAAATCAAGGCCAAATGGGTAACTTCAAGGTAGGAAAGGTGAGAAAATCATGTTTTCTAGGCATGGTGATACCAATTTTTTAATTCATGTCCAACTCTCCTTCCAAAAACAACCCAAAGTAGTGCATGAAATAAGTGATGGTAAGCCTGAGAGTAGTGAAAGCCATGGCAGCTCCAATACATCCTCTACATCCTTCTCTAAAGAAAAGCATATACGAAAATTCCTTGTCATCGAGAAAATCAACATCTTTACTCATGAATATATTTGGCCTAAATTCTAGTGGATCTTTCCACACAATGGGATCTCTTGTGAAAGCCTAAGAGGTTATGATAATCCTACCTCTCTAAGGAATGAAGTCGCCCTCAATAGTGGAAGTTTGTCTTGAGTTAATGGGTAAAACCTCAATGTCTCTTTCACTACACAGCCAAGATATTATATGCTTTCAAGGCAACTAGTTTTTATTGGCTTCTTTCCTAAATTTCCTTCAATTTCGTCATGTAATCTATTCACAATAGGATGGTTTCCAATTAGTAATATCATTAGCCATCCTAATTTAATGGTTGATATTTCTACAAAAGCCACAAAAAGGTCTCAAAAAAAAAACATTTAAATGTAGAAATTTACAAAAACCATCATGTTTAAAATAATAATAAATAACTATGATGTTATTAGAAATTTATAAAATCTATAAAGACCCACACCTTATTACCCAAAATTTCATTAATATTTGGACCCACAAACCAAGGTTCAAGGAATAGGCCTTGAGCTTACTAGAGATTATACAATTTAAAATTAAAATAACCTTGGAAGTACTTGGAAGCATTGAGATTAATAGGTATTTTTTTTAATATCTTGTATTACATATTAATTAAGAAGATAATATTTTTACAGATACAAGATGACAAATAAAGTGGCTAGTAATGGTGAGAATTAATTATAACAAGGAGATGATGCATCAAGATCTAAACTAAATGGAAAGGAGAAGGGGAACCTTCTCAACAATAAATATGGGCTAGTAATTATAAAAATACAATGATAACAAGTTGATAATAATTCAAAATCTGAAGTTAAATGAAAAGGAGAGGGATGCTTGATGATTAAAAAAGGCTACTAATGATGAAAATTAATGATAGTAGGAAGATAAGGAATAAGAAGCTTCAAAGATAAAGAGAAGAGGAAAAGGGCAAGTTTTCTAAAGGAAAAAGAGAGGCTAGTATTATTGAAAATCATGAGAACAAGAGGATAAGGTATAAGATGTTGAATATCAATAGCCTAGATGGATAGTTGACTTGGATTTGATTATGGATTTTATCCCCCTCAGTCTCAATTTTGACTCCAAGGCATAAAAATTAGGAATGGATTTGGATTATTCATGTCTTAATCTTTCTTATTCCTTATTGAAAAACCTATATCATTGTAGGGATGTTCTAGACCTAAAAAAGGAAGAAGTATGTTGAACAACAATGACAAGGGTATCTTATAGAAATAGTACTAAATTATGACAAAGGACTAGTAAGGATGAAAATGAATGAGAACAAGGGGAAAATAGATCCAAAGTTCAAGCTAAATGGAAAGGAGGAGGGTATCTTATACAAGAAATTTTCAAAGATGAAGAGAGGCAAGGCATGTTAAAATCCTTGTGGTCCTCTAATATTTTGGAAGAAATTCTTTCCAAAGATTGTTGTGCCATTTGGATCCCTTACTTTATTCCTCCCAAATCAAGGCAGTCCAACCATGGAATGAGATCCCCAATATTGAGACCTCCCACCAAGTGTGATATCTCTATAAACAAATCTTTGATCTCCTTCCCACTATCATTCAAATGGTACTCATTAGATGACATGTCGGAAAGGATTCACAAATTATGCTCCTCTATAATAGTCAAAAGAATCTTTCTCAAATTAATGGCTCATTCCCCACAATGACTCTCTTTCCACACCAAATGTAGAGCATAAGTCATCTCCTCCTCTAGAATGGGAATGAAAGAATACAATCTTTTAGAGTTATTTTGTTGTTGCAATCTGATTTGGGAATTGGCTTTTAAAATTTTGGATTTGGAATCTAGATTATAGTTTTGAGAATTTTCTTAGGGATCATTTGGCTCACTAAGAATTGATTATGAGGATACACATTTTATCCATTTTGTTGCAGATTTTTTGAATTGGGAAACCAACTAGAAAAAGCTTTTTTTTTTAATTTTAATTTTTTTGAAATGAATGAAATACTCTTTGATAGTTAAAGTAAAAGGAAATAATAAGTGATATCAACATTAGACATATTTAATTTCACAACATATGGTAGTATTGATTGCAATAATACTCATCAATCAAAGGTGATATTTAAAAAAAATGGACTGACAAATATGAGTTGCAACTCTATGATGTCCCCTTGTAGCTCTTTTCACATGTTGTTCTATGAGTTGTCATATACATAGAACTCTATCTTAGTAATTTAAGGTCTTGTGCTTAGGCATTAGTCCTTTTATGTGTAGACAAATTTTATTTTCATTGAATGCAACCAACTTACTTGATGTATACTAATCAAATGCATACTTAGACTACACTAGATCTCAGATCTCATCATCGATTAAAGAATAATAACTTTATGTCCATATTATAATGCAAAAAATTTTGTGTTTAAAAATAAATGGAGTAGGAAATCTACTAGGAGTGTTATGTGATAGTGGGGAATTGCATTGTAACATTGCCTCTTATATCTTTCTATGTTGTGGTGGTTTCCTATGCACTGACAGTAATGAAGTTGTTCTTCAAATTTTGTTCTATAGCCTTTAAATCCCAAATGAATATCACATACCAGAGCCTTACAAGAGCATTTTTGACCATATTCAATATGATTCCATTCTCCAAGATGTGTTGAATTTGATGGATGTTGACTCTCATGATAATCTAGCAAACCATTTTGAAGTTGACTGTCTTAGAACTTGGGCAAAATATCATGGGATGTTGCCTAATCAAAGTCATTGATCTTTGAACTTAGGCAAAATAAGTCAAAAAAACTTGAACATTTGAATTAATATTTAATCCTCATTTTTGGGAAATTGGAATTGAAATTGAATGGGAGCAATTTCATCTATTTAGGTGGAAGACAAAAATATGGTTTTAGAGGCTAAATTAGGATACCAAATATTAATTTTTCTCAATTATAATTTTGATTCTGTGCACCAAAATAATGGATTAGAAATTTTCAAAATTTTGAATGTCAATTCCTCTCCAAATATAGAAACCAAATGGGCCCTTAGCATTAAACAACTCCACCATGCCTAATTTCTTCATCTACCTCTGGTGAGGTCCATAAGAAGTGAAAGGCACACCCTTGAAGTCATAGGTGTATTACTTTCCTAGAACTATTTTTAGTCTAGTGACAAAGATTGAATCTTTGGTTTTTAAGATCACTTTTGCCATGGCAGAAGAAGAAACTATAATTTTTGGAATATAACCCATTATTAATGAGAAGATGGGTTCATATTTCTTAGAAAAACATGTGAGTTTGAGGTGGGGGAGCTTTCCCAACTAGAACAAGTTTCCCATAATATGCCAAGGAGTTGGGCCAAGTGGCAATCTCAATGCAACTTTTCTCTGCCCTTAGAAAATCTAGAGCACGACTAGAATTGCAATGGTTGTGGTGAATTCAGGAACTTTTGCATTTTCAAACAACTTGGGAAAATCCATTTGGAAGGAGAAAGAAGTGTGTTTCATTGCTTGATCTTTAGTTCATGCCCTACTTATGTATCTAAGAGATCAGTTCAAGAATATTGTTTATTCAAAATTTCATAAATGATGGAAATGCTATTTGACTATATTGACTGGCCCAAAATCAATAGAGTGGACAAGATGCTTGGCCCAAGTTGAGGGGACATCTTAAACATTCTAGCTTGATTCTTAGGCAAAAAGTGTTAAATAGGGGCAAGGGAATGACCAAATAATTTCTAATACATTCACGCTTCTTTATCATTTGAAGTCCATGAATTGACTCTCCAAGGTTTCAGAAAGAATATGATGTGAAAAGGGCATGGATTTTATCATTTGGAAATCATGATTAGCATACTTGTCAAAAAAAGTTTGCAAAATTTTAATTTAAAAAAAAAAAAAAAATTCTCTATATTTTTTCCTTATCACAATAGACATGTGAAGTTTTCCAAAGAATATGACTTAAACAATATGGAGTGTTTCATTCCATAATTGTTTCATTTGAAAACATGGTTGTGTCATTCAATAAATTATGTGTGATTTGAGAAATACTTTTGTTGATTTTGCATAATTTCTTCTCAAATAAACTTGCAAAATTTTGAAAATCCTTTTATGAGTTTTAAACTTGTAAAATGAAATTTATTTTTGAAATATCTTTTGCTCTTTTGACAAGTTTGGTTTTGTAACTATTATTTGAAACATTTGATGAAAATGAATTGTGTCATTCTAATCACCTTTCAAAAAATTGCACATAGATTTGTACCAAAGAAGTTTGCTAGAAAACTAAAACCTCTTTTGTCCTTTTTTTCTTAAATTTAGATTTTCCTCAATTTTAATTAGATATATTGTATCACATTAACATAATCGTAGTGAGGAAGAGACAATTCAAGAAGAAAACCCCATACAACATAAATATCTTCCTACTACTCCACTAAATCATTCATGTTGAACCATGATGCAATAATAGAAGATAAACTAGAACATTTATAAATAAATGATCTTGTTTAAAGATTCATGCTTCACTAATGTATTTTTGGAACAAGTTGAGTGAAAAAGAAATGACCAAAACTATATATCTATAACCATATATACACTTTGAATTATAATGCATCCATGCTTCTATATCACAATAGAAGGAAAGTTAAACACTATATGTTTTCTATAAAGATGATGCTGAAAACTCCAAGAATGATGAAGATGAATTATGTGTGTGTTTTAGTTATATTAATTTTGATTAACCCTTTTCTTCATTTTCCATAGCTTCATGTGAAAAGAGTTTAACCAAAAAAAATGAAATAGCTTTTCAAAAATATATTTTTTAGAATTTATTATTAATTTTTATGAAATTTTCATACAAAATTTTGTAGACCATAATCATAACATTAGTGAGGAAGACATAATTCTAGAATAAAACTACATGTAACACAAATATATTACAACATTCTAACTAAATTGGTTAATTATTTTGGAAGAATTCACATCAAACCATGCTACATCACTAAAAGATAAATAGAAATATTGATGAACTAATTTGACATAATGGTAGCTCAAATTCATTGATCCAAGGCACATTAGAAGTCATATTTATAAATGTCTATGATAATTTTCTTGTGATGAATTCCATATAAGAGAGAACAAAATACAACATTCTTCACATTATAGAAATTAAAAATATACTAAACCATTTGCAAGAGTTTTTTAACCAGTTCTTGCAATCATAGCAGAATAAATAATAATTTTTTAGGAAAGTGGTGGATTATTTTTAAATGACCTCTTTGTAATAATCACGAGGTATTCCCACATTTTATTAGAAAATTATTGTGAACTATAACTTACGTAATTTCTAAATTTTTGACATAATGGAGACTCAAGTTGCAGAAAAGGATTTTTCCAAGTATAAATATTATTATCATCATGTACAAAACCATCAACCAAAACTATTATTCTACAAATGAATTCATAATGTAATAGTGTCATCCATTATCAAGAAGACCATGGAGGTTTAGAAGCTTTTTGATAGTGTCAATCTCATGCACACCTTAATATTGCAAGTTATGTGTGTGTGTGTGTGTGTGTGTGTGTGTGTGTGTGTGTGTGTGTGTGTGTGTGTGTGTGTGTGTGTGTGTGTGTGTGTGTGTGTGTGTGTGTGTGTGTGTGTGCGTGTGTGTGTGTATTTGTGTGTGAGTGTGTGTGTGTGTGTGTGTGTGTGTGTGTGTGTGTGTGTGTGTGTGTGTGTGTGTGTGTGTGTGTGTGTGTGTATTATGACTGATTTGTTAATTTAAGGGTGATCATTTGTGTGTGTGTGTGTGTGTCTGTGTGTATTATGACTGATTTTTCAATTTAAGGGTGATCATATGTCAAAAATATCTAGTTTTTGAAATGACACCACCACTACAATAGTTATTATACTATCTAAGGTATAGGATATAAGTGGAATCCATAGGGTGCACATGATCTGACAACCATCTGTTACCTCTATTTTTTTCTATGTATCTTTAAATCTCAAAAACTAGTCTAACTCCATCAAACAAATTGGTTTTTCTTGTATAATATGCTATCATTGATGATGCATGGTTTTTACAGACATAAATTTGTCAACCCTTAATAATGCCTAATTTTACCTTATTATATATCATTAATTGAAAAGTATAATTAATATTTTATTCATTCAATTTCATCATTTACCCCACTCCCATATTAATTAAATAAATATCTACAATATATTTGATTAATTCAATAATTTAATTTTGTCCACATCTATTGAATCTTAGAATCTATTAATATCCTTTGATTGAGCCTAATAAAGAGATAAATGTGATGGATAAAAAGAGGGTCACCAGAAGCCAAAATTTCCCCAACTCATGCCTCACATTAGAATATTGAATCACCTTGAGACAAACTAGATCAATACCATCTAGTAGAAGAAATGCTAATAAAATATTCTTTCATGATGGTTTGTATTCCTTTCTCACTTAAAACTAGAAAAGAATGAATAAGACTAGTATAAAAATTGACTAAATGAAATAATAAATGATCTAATTAGATCAAAAATAAATACAAATGTTTATTAAGACATATTTGAATGCATCTACAATCAAAACATGAATAATAGATATTTAGATCCAAATTCTCAATTATTGAAGTCTCAAAACTAGTTGTAATTAGTTTTCTTAACTCTTGTAACATGTACATCTTACTTGCTTCCAAATTTGAGCTTATTTGTAATGTTATACATCATTTGAGAGGATGTTTACTATTGATCCATGACATAGTGAAAGTAGAAGAATCCCCAATGGAGATGTCCTAATCCCTAGAAAAGAACCAAACAATAGAATATAAACAGTAATAGAAGATCTAATACTAATTCATAACTCTTTATTCATAAAATAACTAATTACGTGCAATGTGTTGCACTGTGAGGCCTTCCTGGTTATGGCCAAATACAATAAAATTATAATAATTTTTTAAGATCACTCAAGATACAACTCAAATCCTATCAAGCTTAGATTTGTAACATAACATCAATCTAGTAGAAACCTCCAAGATCTCAACTTGTGCTTGCAAGTCACCAAGCAACCTCATTGTTTCTAAATCATAGCCACTAGCTCTTCTGACAAACTCCCACTCCATATTCTAATATGAATATTCTCTCTATAGCTCCCAAACTAAATTGAATTTCCTTCTTCTTATTTCTTAAGACACTACCCAAGCCCTACTTAAATAGCCAACAAGGCCACAAGTTGTCTAGTAAAGCATTTAATTACAATATAGGTCCACCTTGGAAGAGTAAACAAAAACTATAAAAAATTAGAAAAAAACTTAATACAAAGTTATATTTGGGTCCACATGTGACCCAATAACATGTCCTTTTCTTAACAAGATGAAAACTCCACATGTTTCCATGAAAACTACTCAAAAATTGATACTCAAGGAAAATCGAGATATGTCTTCACTCTAATTGAATCAAGACTTGTTATCTTAAGTGAGGCTATTAATATAGGTCCTCTACAATCCATTAAGTTTTAAAAGGCTAATTTGTCAAGGATAACTACACATTCATCATGGAAGTCACATGCATAAACTTGACATGTAAATTGACAAAAAATTGATGTCCCAAGAGAATAATCACATCTCCTAAATTAGGACTTTTTCCTTTGAAAGAAGGTATTCATATAGGCCCTCTTAAATATTTGAAAATTTCATCCTCTCATTCATTAAGGATAATTAGTTACACCACCCATAAGTAGCCTGCGAAAACTAGAAAAAAAAAACTCCAGCAGTGAGCTAAAACAACTCTAACTTCAACACGGTAACTCCAATCTCTATGCACTCATGAAGAAAGGTTTCCCAATGTGTCTCCAACACATACCTAACCATGAAAAGCATAAATCCATAAAAAACCAAGCTTAATGCTCCTAACTAAATGAGTGTAGTCTAGAAGTTTGACATCTCTTAGCACTGAACAATGCCACCATGCAAAAAAATCTAAATATTTTTTTATAATATTTGATTTACTTTATATATTTTACTCAATTTTTATACGAAATCTAGTATAACCATAATTATATTGAGGAAGAGATAATTCTAGAAGAAAACTTTATACAATATTATTATTTTATGATTGGTCATGGGCCAAAGCCTAGATTAATTATTATTTTTCAAAGAAGCTTTAAAAAAATATAAATATTTTTTTGTTATATTTAATTTATTTTTATAGATTTTACTCAATTTTTATACTCAATTTTGTATAACCATATTTATACAAAGGAAGAGATAATTCTAGAAGAAAATTTCATACAATATTATTATTTTTTGATCAGTAATGGGCCAAAGACTAGATTATTTATTATTTTTTGTAATTAATTATAATTATTATGTGTTCAATTCGAGTAGACTCAAACTCAAGACCTCCCACATAAGAGGTTCACAAGTTACCATTATGTTGCAAGCTCTTTCCTTACCCCATACAACATTATTATCTTCCAACAACTTTACTAAATATTTCACATCAATCCATGAGAAACATTCATTCATTTAAATGATCTTGTTTAAAATTTCATGTTTTATGACCATATGATTGGGCTAAGTTGAAAGACATAGAAATGGTCAAAATGTGATATTTGTAATCATGTATGCACTTTGAATTATAATGCATCCATGCTTCTATATCATAATAAAAAGAAAGTTAATCACTATAGGTTTTCTATAAACATGACATTGAAAGTTACAAGGAAGATGAAGATGAATTGTGTATGTTTTGGTGAGAATTTATTAATTTGGTTAACATTTTTAAATAAATTTTCCATAGCTTCATGATAAATGAGTCAATTGGCAAAGATTGAAGATGGGTCCATATTTCTTATCAAAATGTGTGAGTTTAAGGTGGGGAAGATTTCTAAGTGGAACAAGTTTCCCACAATGGGTCAGGTGGCGATCTTGAGGAAGCTTTACTCTGCCTCATGTAGAAAATCTAGAGGACCACCAGAATTGCAATGGCTATAGAAGTAGAATGGTGCTTGACTCTCTAAAAATAAGAAGTGCACTGTCATGCCCAGTTATACAGGACAAAACACACTAACAAAATTTAATTTAATTTTACTGATAATAGGATTAAATGTAATACATAAGTACTCGAATAGAATTACTTAACTTCTTCATACTCAAGTATAATTACGAAAAAATTAAGTATCAATTAAAAAGAAAATTTTCTTAACATATTTTAAACTTAAACATTCATAGCTAAGTATATATCAACATGATATCGGATTAATTTAAATTAAACGAATGTGATTACCAATCATAAAAAAAAAGTGCAGTAAGGTAACACCATCACATTTGATTTACTACTTAAAACAACATTGCAAGTTTGGTTTTTTTGGTTTACAATAATCACTAAACCGAACCTTCATTTATAACATAACTTTCATTTTTCAACATACAAGAAACTTGAAATTTTGTTTAATTGAACATCATCATTTCGTCTTCTTTTTGATGTGCATCCATCTAATTTAAAATTACGATTGAATCACATGATAACCAATTATACTGAACACCAATTTTATTGGCAAACCTGATTCAAAGGCTCAGCCGGGAAAGAATTAGGAAGAAAAACCAGCTTCATTTCCAATCCAACAAAGTTTTGAGATACAAATTACATAGGATTTCAATCCTGAATTACAACACTTAAATGAAATTTCCTTCATGACCCTCAACAAGGGTTCCATATCCAATTCTGCAACACATTTCTACGAATCGTGGAGGAAACAAAATCTAATCAGGTGATAACAAGCATGACCAAGAAACAAATCAAACATGCATATTCATACAAGGTTTTCACTGTAAGACTCACAATGAATCAATACTATGGAAAGGTGGATTCTTCCAACCAGGAGAAGTCAAGCACAACACCAAACAGATGCCCAATCGGGGCTATATACCAAGAACTTTTGTTCTTCCATTTCAACATACCAAAATCATACAAGGTTTGTGCTGCAGGCAGGGGCCCATAACACCCTACCCTTTCTCCCTCTTCTCATCATGAGAAGAGACTCTACACTGGTTGGAGTCCGACTAAACAGACCTTTCCCAAAATTGGTCACTTCTGCCCTCTCCAAGGGTGAGTAATACCAAAACACCCATGCAAGAAAATCTTAAAATTTCAAACATAAACATGAAAAGAAATCATCCAAAATAACATGGCTTTCAAATCTTCCCAACATACCCACAAACGTACAAACATTCAAACAACAACAAGGTAGCATAAGCATGAAACAAGAATGAAATTTGAACAAGGGAGATGAGAATTCCAACATTCAAAAAGAGGTAATGGAAATGAACAAGTTTGAGTAGAGTTTCCCTTTCCTTGCTTCAATCTTCAAGAACTCCTCTCTAAATGTAGAGATTGGGTAACAGCCTCCACTAGTCCAAGAAAGGCCTCTAAATAAGCCTCAAGCTCAACCACCCAAAAGGATCAATAACTTCTCCCACCTACTTACAATTCTAGAAACTCCTAACTCAAACCATACCATGGTTAAACACTAAGTGGAGGTGGGGTGAGACAACTCATGGCAACCACTTGCAATTTTCGCACATAGGCAAAAAGAGACTTTTTGAGTGATCTCCAAAGTCAACAAAAGGGGCTTAGGGGTTGGAAAAGACCCCCAACCCATACCCATACCCCTTAGGTATAATTATTTCATGTTTTAAAGCCTTAACCAATCAAAAACTAGAAAAATAATTAGGACCAAATAATAACTCTAAAAAGAAGATTAAGCACTAATCCGAATTAAGGGTGACTAAACTCGATTAAGAACCCAATTAGCGAAGTAACACTAACTTAAACTGACTTAGGTCCAAAGGTTACATAGCTAACCCTAACTAGCATGCTGAAGAACATAAACAATTCACGAGTATCAAGTGACACTATAAGAACACAGTTACAAACATTAACATTTATCGATCACAGAAAGATACATACATACATCTCACAATTAAAATCCTTGAATTACGAACAATAGGGTTTCCAAAATTAACACCTAGAGATTAGTTATGTTCCTCCATCAATTTCCTCAGCTAAAATATCTGCACACTCATTACACACGTCAGTAGTCCTGAAAATCATATGTACATATGTATATATATACGTATCAAAAATTCACATAAATTGAAACATACATCAAGCATGGTTTCTTTCATCCTACTTATATATTTAATCATAAAGATTCCAAAATCAATGTGATAATCCTAATTTTAGTTAATTCATCTACATACATATACCTAAAACCTTAAATGATGAACATCAAATATCTAGAAGTAACATTACATAGCATGAAATAATAAAATATGTTCAAGCATCAGATAATGTCTCGACATCTTGAGTCATGAGTATCCAAATAATAGTAATGTATCACTATTTTACGAAGGATCGGGGTGAACTCAGAACATAATGCTTCAATTACTTAACTATTTAATTCATTTCTACTCACATTTAATCATCAGTAATTACATAATCAATATGACATATAACTTATTCATTAATTCAGATTAAATACAAGAATAATCATTGTTAGGCATACATATACCTAAACATCATAACATCACCAATAGTGAGTATTGAACTATCTAAATGCATAGAATCCTAATCATTGAGGTAACAAAATCAATAAAATCATCATTAAGTGAAACACCTAGTATTATTGTTAGTGCAAATTAATGTTTAAACAATCGAGACAACATAGGCGTTCTCTAATCTTCAAGTATTAAAGCATGGATGTATCTGTTGTTCTCAGTTTTCATTAGGACATCTAAAAACCTACAACATTACTTCATATCCATTCAAATCTCCTACAATAGATTTGACAGAGAAATTCATATTTAATAGGTACATGTGAGGAGGGACCCTACATGCACTATAGACAACTAGATATCATACCACTATGGACAAGTGTAGTGCTTGCCCCTAGTTCGCATTTTTGCTATCATTGTCGAATTATTTTACAATAGTTGTATTTTGATGATTATTAGTGACATTATTTTGAGAATTATCAGATATTGTTTCATATTCAGTTTATTATATGATGAGATTACTTGGTACTTTACAGTACATGTATGCATGATGATTATTGCAGTGTTTGCAGTTATTAATGATTATTAGTTAGATGATTTATTGTCATATGTATTTTTTTATGGATACTTACCCCATACTTGCATGTGTATGGTGTGCATGTTTATTTTCTTTCTGTATGGCATTTCTAATATGGTTAAGGAAGAGATTCGTAGTCACCTGCTAGTCGAGATCTACATGATGCACCACTTCCTACCATTACCTATTTAGCTTAGTATATATTGTGCTTGTACATGTGTGGATTTTATGTAGGTTATAGCTACCAGGTATTGACTTCCTTGAATTGCCAGGATGAGCGTACTCTATCACATTACCTCAATGGTAAGAGAGGGAAGATAAAATTCTCAAGTCGAAATCTCAACCCTTTAAGCCATTTGTCCTAATTGAAAATTAGGACAAGTATCTGAATCGAGTACCCTCCGAATGTGTCGAATGACATAATTCATGATATTAACCCTTTTGGTTTGATTTTGTGTGTTTTGCTATGATGGGTTTTTTTTAATTTTACTTTATGAGTCTTTAGTGTATTTTCTATTAATTAAGCCTAATTAAAAGATTTAATTAATGGTTTAATTTAATGGAAAATTAATATGATATTAATTTTATTTAATTAATTAAAAAATTAATTAAATAAAATAATTTAATTTGAAGATTAAAGTTATAAGTTTCAAATTTGGAAATTGATAATATTAATTTAATTTAATAATAATATATTTAGAGTTCATTTTTAAATAAATGCTAAATAATATTATCATATATTTTATCAATTAAGTTTCAAAAATAAATTTAAAATTGGAAAAGATGTTAAAATTATTAAAAGATTTTAGGTCGCATGATGCATGTGCATGTGATTAAAGGGTATGTGCAGGATCATGGTGTGCCAAAAAGTGGCGATGTGAAAAAAAGAGAGTTTGAAGATGCCTAAAAGAGCTTCAAAATCTACTCTGACTTTTTTTTACCTATCCAGGAACCAAACCTGGAAGGTTAAGCCGAGCCTTATCAGATATCCGATATCATATCGGATATCCGATTTTAAATCCAATATCTGACTAATAATTAAAATCATATAATAGTATGATATATTATTTAATATTATTATTATTGATACAAAATAATAATAATAATATTAAATAATATATCATACTATTATATTATAATAATATTATTATTATAATTATTATTATACTATAATATAATAATATTATTATAATTATTATTATACTATAATATAATAATATTATTATTATAATAATTATTATACTATAATATAATAATATTATTATAATTATTATTATACTATAATATAATAATAATATTATTATAATAATTATTATACTATAATATAATAATAATAATATTATTATATTATAATCGTATAATATTATACTATAATAATAATATTATAATAACATATTATATTATAATAATATAATATAATAATTCATATATTATAATATATAGTAATGTAATATAATATAATATATATAATATAATATAATAATAAAAAGTAATATCTTATAATATAATATATAATAAAAAAGTATAATATATTATAAATTATAATAATATAGTATAATAATAATATTTTATATTATAATATATAGTAAATTAATATAATAAATATAAAATATAATATAAAAATATATAAAATGTAATATATATGTTATATATATATATATATATATATATTATAATATCGAATATCCCCCCCCCCCGACTCATTTTTAACCTAAATTTAATAGATTTTAACAAGATTTTGTTTGTTTTAGTTGAATCTAGGGTTTTTTTGACAAAAATGGTTAAAATTTAGATTTTTTTAATATATATATTACGTTTTGCAATTCAATAGGAATGGCTGATCAAAATGATGACACTGAGGCAGGAAATAATATTCCTCGCAACCCACCACCAAACGATCCAGTATCCCCACAAAACCATCCACCAAATGATCCTCTACCTCCTCAAAACCCTCCTCAAATCGAGGATTTGATAAATGAAAATCTCATTGAGTTGAGAGGTTTGCATAGAACATACAATAATGTACCTGCACTGGCTCCTATGTTATCCACGTTAAACACCATAGTGGATAACATTGAAACTCTTACAAACCAACAAAATTCCGCTCTTCGTTGGCGTGATGAAATGCACCAGATGTTTGATGATGGTTTGGATTATGATGAGGTTGCGGCCCTCAACATAACCAAAGACGATTTGGCAAGCCTTTTTGCTAACCCAAAAACGGGTATACCAGTTGACCCAAAAAAAACCAAACTATCGATTAAATGGTGCACAAATGATGCCATACGTGCAAATTTTTGGGACCATTGGTGGATGGTCTTTGATATCCCTCCACATGGAAATTTAGACATACCATTTTATTTCCTTAAAAAATTATATCCAGAATTTGTGTTGAAACTTAAAGTGAACTATTGGAGCATGAAGCCCAACATGGGCTTAGGACTAGGAGCTCCTTAGGATAGACCCTCTTCCCAGCGGAAGAAACTTGGCACTTTTGTCCCCCCTCCTCGAGTGCAGCATCCAGATATTATGGCAGAGGCTAGCTCTCAGACCATCAGAGCCATTCATAAGCTGAGTAGCCTAATGATATCTCAGGCTAGGTCAGTCTTGCCTCCTCATGTTGATGATGTTGGTGCCAGTTCATCATCGGCTAGCTCATCACACGTTTGTGTGCCTCACACTTGCATTACATTCAAGAATATTTGCCTAGGTCCCATAGGTGATCTTCTTGAGTATCATTTTGTATTAGACAAGGATACACCAGATGCACGTGCAGAGGCTACAGACCCTGATGCGAGAGAGGAGGGGAATGTAGAGGCATGGACTCCTTCAGTGTCGGTACGTGTATACATTTTTTTGTTATGACATATGTGATTTAAAGTTAATTTTTATAATAGAGTAATTTTAATTTTTAAGCCATACTGACTTTTACATGTATGTGATCTTCATTCATGTTTAGTTGATGACCGAGGAGGAGCTCAGACAGATAGATAATGCTACACTCTCGGCCATTTCATTTGGCCTTGAGACATCTATGGTACATTATGTTGTGTTTTCATTTCTTTTTTCTATTTGATATTGTAGCATATATGGTTGCTAATCTTTCTTTTATCTTGCAGATACCACCTGCCCCGGGGGGACAAAGTGTGGGGGGTGAGCCAGCATGAATTGACAAAGGAAAGCTAATTAGATGTTTTCTAATTGATTAAATATTGATGCATTATTTTAAAATGTTTGTGGTAATCTCATTTAATTACATTATTTATTGTATATAGGGTGTGGCTACTGGCGATGAGCCTGTACAGATTCGACGTCCTAGATCATCAGGGATTTTCATTCGCACAGAGAGCCCCATTGTATGTATAAGTATCATTTATTTTTTATTATTTTAATTGATGCAGAGGAAAGTATGATTGTTGTTCTATACAATTTCTATTGTTTTTTCCATACCAATAATGATTCATGTCTTGCATATGTTCATTACAACTTAAATAGGATTATATGCACCTATCCAACCGACCAAGTTGGTTACAAAGGTTTATTTAATCAAACAAATACCAAATTACTACTTTCCCTCCAAAACTAATATGACCGTTTGAATTTTAAATTCAAATTTCAAACTATAGTTTTTATGCATTCCCTAACTTTCTAAACTATTCCATTGACTCAAAATTGGTCATATGGATTTATTAAATGCAACTAAGTAAATTTCTAGAAAATTGAAGTTTTTATTATTTTTTCTCCAAACCACCATACACTCTGATCTCCTCCTTTCAACTGAGATCACATATGACATATATAAAGGTCTACATGACCATTGGAACAACCATATAGGCATTCCCAACCATAAAACAAACAAACAACCACTTTTTGCTAATACTGTTTAGACTCTAAATACCCTATTCTAAGGCCTTTTGGTCCCATGGAGTCACTTGGTTTATAACCACACCAAAATTCTTGTGGGCCTTACATGTGCCTTTATTACAAAACATAGACCAACTTGTAAAATATGGACCAAACCTTTATTCCAACTTCCTAATCTACTTGAATCCTCGCTTTCATGGAGTGGCAAGGTGTCCGGCAACAGAGATACTTGTTCCCCCCTGCCACATAGGTTAGGTGCCCTACACCACCTTTCCTCTCTCTCATTCTGAACACTAGTCCACCAAGTGAGTGATGTTCCTCTCAGTCTTGTTGTTGTTACTTTTACCTTCTTATCTGCCTCTATGTCTTCAAGATCAAAGTAGTTCTCAAGGACCTCTATCCACCCTAGCACTTCTTCACTATCCATTTTACCCTAGTATATTGGAAAATCAATATGGTTCTTCCCACCATTACCTTGTACTGCCTTAATGATTCTCATAAATCTCCTTTCTTTAGGATCATCTGTTGTCTCATGCTCTTGCCTTGCATTACCAACCTCTTCTTCTTCATGGTTCTCTCCATGATTTCTTCCTCTAACCTCTTCTCCTCTAGGTTTTTGCCTTTCCTTTTCTAAGGATTCTATCCTTGCAATAAGCTTTAGCCTCTCCCTTCTCATCTGTCTTTCTTCCCTCACTCTAGATGCTTCAAGTTCTCTCCTCTCTCTTTTCTCTTTTGCCAACTCTTCTCTCAATTCTTCAAGTTCTCTAGCCATTTGATTTTTAGGAGGCATTTTCACAACAAGTTTTCTTCCTTCCCAAGGGCCAACTCACTGATTCTCTTTCTTTCCTCACCAAGAAATCTCTGGACACCACTTATGTACCTTTCAACTCTGGGACACACAAGGAGGAATTAGACACACCAAGGCTTCAACAAAGGGACCAACACACTAAGGATTTTCAAGATTATAGGTCTTGGTCACACTCCTAAACACCCAAACTTCAAAACCCTCCTTAAAATGGCTTAAAAACCAGGGCCTGCTTGTTCAAACCCCAAAACTCAATTCCAGAACGTTTTGACTTGTCTAATGACAAGATATGATCATGACAACCTACATGAACCTATCAAATGACACATCTACCATATGAAATCCTAAAATCCTATCTCATGCCCAATTACAACTTTCTTCCACATATGAGTCCAACATTATAACTTTGTATGCTTCCATGAGCCATAATTGGTGCAAGGATTTCCCAATTGACTTCAAGAGATGTTCCATGACCTCTGTAATGCCTTGGATCTTCAATGTTCCCCTGATGATCATGGGATGCTCTTGCATCACTTATCTTCATAAATAAATTCAAAACTAATTTCTGTGATATTAACAACTACTATTTTGTATCTCATAGGAGACTCCTAGTGCACATGAGGTTCGATGGGACAGTTATGTAGATTTGATGACGCGGCCACTCACTTCTGAGGAGGAGCCTACAATAGTAAGTTGTAGTTTGAATTCATGATTAAATATGTTATAAATTTAGCATGCTATGAATTATAATGTTATAGTTTAAATTGTAGATTCATCTAAAAAAGGTATTTGAACATATACAACCCATAATCATAGAGGTACCAGCATTGCCGAGGGCATACGAGAGGACTCCTGACCGGCATAGGAGGTCGACGAGAGAGGTATTTATTATGAAATTTTGATAGTATTAATCTCCAATACGGAAAAGATCATATGCATTTGAGTAATTCAATGTTAGATACGTAGAATCATATAAATTTAGTAGTCTAACTTTGGGTTTTCCTTTTTTGTTTATGTAGGAGGCATCCGATCCACCTAGTGCAGCGAAGAGGCTGCATTTTGATCATCCACTAGCACCCTAGGATAGTATAGTTTTCGTAGGATGCATCATGAGACATTTTGAGATGGCATATGCCACATTGTATATAGAAACATTGATATTATACGAGCAAGTTCAAGATATAACACTCATAAATTAGTGAGGTAATTCATATCCTAACAAGCCTCTGATACTAATATTCTATTAGGGTCTGTCAGTTGTATCATATGGACTAGGTCGTGATTCTAGCATGTAAGGGAAGGGGACCAGAATTACTTATTATCCTCATTACCAATGTACACACATTCATTAATCATTACAATATATATATTAATGTGACAATTAGTATATTACTATATCCTCATTATCTATCAACATTGCTTCCTCACCAAATTATTTAGTGCACAACAAGATTGTAAGCAATCTACTAAGTTTTAAATTTATACAATCAATGGTATCACATAACATCTATGGATTGTTATTATCAACTAGTCATTTACAATACCACAAGGAGAAAACTTTCTTTCACATTTTCAAATGATAACAATGATGTCAAAGCAAATTTGTGACTCGTACCAATGCTTTCATAACAATATAAACTCCAAATGAAACATGCATATACAACCTTATCAATATTTTCTTCTACACGTACATTAGGTAACAATGATACAATCTCCTTCCATCACAATGGTGCAACATAAGGGACTTTTCAAAATCATAAGGAACATGGACATTGAAAGATATGGACAATGAGTAGCATGAACATTGTCCAACATGATCGTTGAGAACATGAACAAGCTGGTGAATCCTCCTTCACAAATGAGGGCACAATCTCAAGTTTTCTCATCCAACATCAATCTGCAAGATGATCATTCCAAGCCATTTCTATTGCTCCCTTGGACACAAATCTGCATATGCAACACAACAAAATAACAAGGACCATGGGTGCTTTCCACCCAACCATAGGCCTCAAAGAGACCACCCCCGCACTAGGGAACAAGGCTCAAACTGGGATACACATACAATCTTTCAATGCATAAACATTACATTTCAAACTTGAACAATTTCCCCCCAAGACTATTTCACAATGGCTTCACAGATGGAACCATAAACATAGGGTGAAGGTGTGTTCTAAAATGGAGACTTGCCATACCAAACCATATTTTCAATAAAAAATTTTCATGCCCTCTCGGGGCTATCATAATTCACCAAATTTCATGCCCTCTCAGGGCCTCCACATTTCCTCCTCCAAACCCACTACCATCAGTTGTAACTCCTCAAACTTCCTTTCTACACCATACTTTCCTTATCACCCCCAGCAAGATATGAAATGTTATGGCATACAATGGAGCCCATACTCCAAGGTTCTCAATACATTTTTCGAACCCAACTTAAGCCCTTCACCCTGGACTTCTCTTCCCTTCCCACAAGGGTGAGTGTAAGTCCCAATCCCATAACAATACTCAAGCACAAAACAAGAAAACAAAACCAAGTAGAAATAAAACAAGAAATTTTGGCAAACACCCCACTAGTTTGGCCAAGACCCTCTAATAAAGCCTTCCCACTAACTTATTTTAGCAAAAACACTAAGCCCCTCCATCCTTATGAACTTGTCTCCTCTAACGGTTCATCGATAGCCCTCACGAGCTCTGAGTTATGACCCTCGAAAGATTGACCTCAAAATGCACTTAGAGCACCTTGAAGACTCCTCGGTACGGGGTGGCTGCAAATGATGGATGGTCTTCATGGCCAGAACAAAGGTGTGACTAGGGTTCACTCGCTCATCTGGAGCTAATGGGACTGACGATTCAATGCCAAGATCAGCAGTTTCAAAGTTACGCTGTGGTGCACCTATGAACTGAGGCACACTGCGAGTTTTGGCATCGAGCGAGATCGTTGTGCTGAATCCAAATGGAATGTGGTCTCTCAAAAATGAGATAGGTTCTTTTAGGCCTCAAGATCATCATCCTGTAGCATTTGACAGTTCGTTGATAGCCCTCACGAGCTCTGAGTTATGACCCTCGAAGGATCAACCTCAAAATGCACTTAGAGCACCTTGAAGACTCCTCGGTACGGGGTGGCCGCAAATGATGGATGGTCTTCATGGCCAGAAAAAGGGTGTAACTAGGGTTCAACCACCCATCCGGAGCTAATGGCACTGACGATTCAATGCCAAGATCAGGGGTTTCAAAGTTAGACTATGGTGCACCTATGAATTGAGGCACACTACGAGTTTTGGCATCGAGCGAGATCGCTGTGCTGAATCCAAATAGAATGTGATCTCTTGAAAATGAGACAGGTTATTTTAGGCCTCAAGATCACCGTCCTGTAGCATTTGATGGTTCATCGATAGCCCTCACGAGCTCTGAGTTATGACCCTCGAAAGATCGACCTCAAAATGCACTTAGAGCACCTTGGAGACTCCTCGGTATGGGGTGGCCGCAAATGATGGATGGTCTTTGTGGCCAGAAAAAGGGTGTGACTAGGGTTCACCCGCCCATCCGGAGGTAATGGCACTGACGATTCGATGCCAAGATCAGTGGTTTCAAAGTTACGCTATGGTGCACCTATGAACTGAGGCACACTGCGAGTTTTGGCATCGAGCGAGATCGTTGTGCTGAATCCAAACGGAATGTGATATCTTGAAAATCAGATAGGTTATTTTGGGCCTCAGGATCATCATCCTGTAGCATTTGACAGTTGATCAATAGCCCTCACGAGCTCTGAGTTATGACCCTTGAAAGATCGACCTCCAAATGCACTTAGAGCACCTTGGAGACTCCTCGGTACGGGGTGGCTGCAAATGATGGATGATTGTTTGAAGACTACTCCATGTGTCACTATCTTTCTTGGAAAAAAAATTGCTTTTGAACATCAAGCTTGCAATATTATCAATTATTGTCAAACTTTTTCAACCAAGTCAAAATGTCAAATGCAAATATTTGTTTGTATTTTTTGCTAAGGGGAGTTTCATAAATTGACTTTGATTTTCTATGTCTCTAGTGCTTGAACATACTTAAAATGGCTCTTTGGTCTTAGAGCTATTGGTATTTTCTAACTTCATGGTCTATGATATGCATACTAAGAATTTCTTTCACTAAATGGTTTCCTTGATCTATTGACTACACTTAAATTTGTTCACTTGTCATCTCTCTTTCTATATGTTCAATACAAAGAGCTAGAAGAGACAAATAATCTTTCTTACCTTCATCTCTCTAAGCACATGATAGAAATCAATTCTAAACTTGAGAAAAGGTTAGAGGAGAATATTGCATTCTTAAATTAATCTCCCTTAAGACCTTTACATACACACGGGGCATTCTTAAATTAATCTCCATGGAAGAAAATTTCATAAAACTAAAGATTCCATAGTGTTGAAACATAAAATCCAAGATCTCATTTATGATGGGATTTTTGATACCTCTAATGAATCATCCACTCATAGCCTTCATATCCAACTTCATATCATGTCAGTATGCATGTGCTATCTTGCTTATTGGCTTTAATTGCTTATCCTACATGTTATCTTCTTTCATGGATTTTATGCCTTATCCCAAATGTGCTTCATACAACTTTTCAATATGAAAGTCTTTCAAAACATTATACAATATTATGACTCTTTATGCTTTCAAATGCTATGATTGGTTGTAAAATGGAAGAAATCAAGTATTCTAATTGTTCTCCGTACTTTATGGATTTTTCTTATTTGATTAGTTTGATAAAAATAGTTTTAATAATCATAATGTCAGCTTTATGTCAAATAAGGAAAAAACCAAATTTGTAATAAGATATCCGCATGCAATTATCTTTCATATAGTTATAAATGCTCTTAAAATTGTCGTTATAGCCTTGTATCACATGTAAATATGATTTGGAAAAACTTGTTCAATATCTTCCTCTTATAATTCCTTACAAAGAACCTACCAAAATACAAAAACCATATACAAAAAACTACACATTTTACATCATAATACATCATAAATTTTAGAAATTCTCCCCAATACCACCCCCCTCCAACTCTTCATGATGTACCTACATTTCAATATCATAAAAAAATTAGTAACTTATTGTATTAAACAAGATAATCATCAATTCATTAAATCATTATGAAGAAAATAACATAAGAAGTATATATACCTAGTCAAGTATTCCAATAGGGTCCTCTCTTTTTTTTAGGGTCTCCAACAAGGCTTCATGATCAGCATTAGCAATAGTAAAAAGTTCTTTTACTTTTGGTCTTCCTTGATGCTTCAATAACTTTACATTTGTTGCTATAATAAGATGCGAATATATGAGAATTACTTTGTGCTTCTGATAGTCTTCGAATGCAGGAATTCTGTTCCTTCTAAGCATGTATGTCCGCAGCCATGTTCCAGCAACAATCACTGAACCAGTAGGATACGTGAATCCATCATCATCTGTGATCGATTGTGCAAGTTTTTGTTTTCCTCTTACACAACGTGCTAACCAATAATCAGATTTCTCATCATTCCCCTGTGATGCAACCAATGCAAAGACATGTCCTAGCTGAAGTAGATCTGATAGATGATTATGCTCAAGTGAACTTTCCATGTCATCATTTTTGATAGAGGGTATGATAGACAATGGAGTAAGATAATGTGGAGCCCATGTGTCCACCCACTCACTTGACTCATAGTGATCCCAATCACACTGAAAACAAGTATGACAAAAAAAAGCTAGTTGTCGTGTCCAAATGGTCCATGTACTAGAATTAGAGCTCTGAAATGAATGTATTTTTGATGAGTCTGTCACTGTAGCACAATCTGATCTATCACCTATGGACCCTTCCTCAACCAACCAAAAGAACCTGTGTACAACTGAATTAAGAGTCCCCCCCTGTGATAATGCTAAACTACACCAATCAACAATGCTATGAGCATCAAGAAGCTCTATTGTTGAAATCTTCAGTTGCTCCTTAACTAGAGCTCTCTTCACACATGCCCCTGCTCCATCATGTTCCCCTTTTCCATGGTCAGACTCAAAAAAACTCCAAATATGAGGCACCCCTCTCTCTACGTGCATCCTACACAACCAATAAAACATGCGAGCATTCTTGAATTGACCTATACAGTTATCTGACCAAATGATATGTCTATCCATAGCAATTGCATGCTCGTGTAAGAAATAAAAAAAATTCTCGAAACAATGTTGCACAAACTCATGAGAGTGAGATCTATCATCACTCATATAAAAATGATACTCTCTAATAATCTTTCAATTATCTTCCGCACTATCAGGGGCATGTCTATATGTTATGTGAACAAAAATTGCAATCTGAATAGAGTTGTAATACTGAGATTCTGTCTCATTTTGAGCTTGCAATGTGTAGTTCTCAGCAAAATCAACAACTGATATAATAGTGCCAATGGGAAAAGTCTCCTTACACTTTCTAAATTGTTGATCCAACCACTGAGACTTGTGACTATGTCTTGCATACTTGTAAAAAAGATTTGTCTTGAAATCTGAAATAAAATTAGCCACATTGATATCTTTTCCAACCAATTCACATCTAGAGCTCTCACTCCCACTCTTCAATGTGTATTTCACCATTTCATAGACCCTTTTTTTCACTATTGTCTTTCCAAGATCTTGTTCACACCCCTCATGGAAACATGTGTCAAACTTGGATAAGCCACCACATTCTGAACACTTCTCATTTAAGCAAGCATTTTTATAAAAGGAACAACCATCAACTCTACGACATAAGAGTTTATCTAACAAGTCTCTTGATGATTTTGGAAGCCCACTAACCCCACAATCCTCCAACATTTCTTTACTATGCAAAGTAGAACGGATGGAGCATAATAGTTCATGGTGCATAGAAAACTTAACATGATATTTGCAACAACATGTATTTCGAATTTTGAGTGGCACACAATAAAATGGCTTCAAAGATTTAAAAGCCCTTTGTGATATATGAACACTTGGATGACTCTCTCTAAATTGTTTGATCAACATAGTTTGACTTACCTCCAAATAGTGTTTAGGATGTGGCGTGCGGTCTCTGATGCCAATTCTCAACTCTAAGACATCTTTAGCATTGGGTGATACTCGTGAGTTAGAGTGCCAAAATTGTATAATTTCTTCCTTCACATCGTCGGATAGCTTCTTATCAAAACGTGGAAGTCTCCCACCAAATGCCCATGTTTCATTTTGAAGAGGATCATCAATTTTCTCTCGTCGACTAAGTGCTCTTCTCAAAGGAGTATGATTTAGATTCAAAAAAATACAAGTTTGTCTCATATATCTACCCTTTCTCAAATGATGACTTACCAAAGAGGTTGTAATAACCCTTCGAGCAGCTCTATTATCCTTCTCTCTGCTATTTTTCCCAACGCTATTGAGAGCACTGAAAAGATTCTTCACAATAATGGCATTTCTTTCCAACTTTTTATTGATACGAATTTTCAATTTGGAAAGCATAGGTCTCATCTTTTGCATCTTTAATAAGTGCATGAAAAGCTGACATTTCTCTACCACTGTCTTGTTGCCGAAAAACATCTGATATAGTCTTGAAGCCCATAACCGAATGGTTCTTTCTGATTTTTTTTCTTCCAAACTAGTCATAATCGTTTCATCAATTTCAATTATCCATTTTGGTGTTTTAGAACTTTCATGTCGATTATAATTAGGAGATATGTAAAGTTCTTGTGCATTAAGTTCCTGTGCATTGTCATCTTTGACATGGTCAATTATGCAATTTGGATTATGACTTGGTGGCATTTCTTCTTCAAAATTTTCAATCTCTACATTTTTAGTTTTCGCATTATCATTTTCAATAGGTACATTTTCATTTCCCAACTGTATATTTTCATTATCTAACTCTATGATTTCACCTTCTATTAATTCATCGTCAACTTGATTGATATTTAGCATACCTTGTCTTTTTTTACGGTGTTTCATTTTGTCCTTTTCCTTATATGCTGCAATGTCTTCATTGGATATCTTCCTTTTACGTTTATTCTTTCGACGACTGCTGCTCCCCATTCAGATGACAAATTTGAACACCTAAGGTTATATTTTTGAATTCTTTTTGATTGGTTGGGCCCCAAAACACGATTTTTTACAAATCCCGTGAAAAAAGAGGTTTAAAAGTAATGTTGTCGGGTCTGTAGGGACAGTCAAATATTTGAAATTGATGCCAGTATAATCGGATAGATCAGATATCCGATCCAGTATCGGATATCCGATATAGGAAAACGACTTTTGGGGGGAAAACTTGCTAAGGTTTCCCTCCTTTGCCACAATAATATTAATATTATGAAAATATTTGGAGGCAAACGACTTTAATTTATAACTAAGTTAATAGTATATTAGTATTAGTATAAAATATCAATAATATTAATATAAAATAGTATTAATATAACTATAGTATCAATATTATTATTATACCTATAATAGTATTAATATTATTAATATAGATATAATAGTGTAAATATATAGTGTTTATTTATATTAAGCTACAATATATAGTATTAATATATATATTATTATTATAGCTATAATAGTATTATTATTATTACTATACATATAATAATATTAATATTTAGTGTTTATTTATATTATAATTATTATCCTAAAATAGTATAAATAGTATATCTTAAAATATGTATGATTCGAATATTTTCCTAGGGGTCCTAGGACCCCTAGAGACATATGTCGTCATTTAAAGGGTCAAAGAGGGTCATAGGTTACCCTATGACCCCATTTGACCCATATTACCCATTCGAATATGTCCCTATGGGTCTTAGGAACCCTAGGGACATATGTCGTCATTTAATGCATCAAAGGGGGTCATAGGTCACCCTATGACCCCCTTTGACTCATATGAAAGATTCAAATATGTCCCTAGGGGTCCTAGGACCCCTAGGGACATATGTTGTCATTTAATGTGTCAAAGGGTCACCCTATGACCCCCTTTGACCTATATGAACGATTGGAATATGTCCCTAGGCTCCTAGGACCCCTAGGGACATATGTCTTTGTTTAATGGGTCAAAGAGGGTCATAGGTCACCCTATGACCCCATTTGACCCATATTACCCATTCGAATATGTCCCTTGGGGTCTGAGGACCCCTAGAGACATATGTCATCGTTTAATGGGTCAAAGAGGGTTATAGGTCACCCTATGACCCCCTTTGACCCATATTACCCATTCGAATATGTGCCTAGGGGTCCTAGCACCCATAGAGACATATATCGTCGTTTCATGCGTCAAGAGGGTCATAGGTCACTCTAGGACCCCCTTTGACCCATATGAACAATTTGAATATGTCCCTAGGGGTCCTAGGACCCCTAGAGACATATGTCATCATTTAATGGGTCAAAGAGGGTCATAGGTTATCCTATGACCCCATTTGACCCATATTACCCATTCGAATATGTCCCTAGCGGTCCTAGGACCCCTAGAGACATATATCGTCGTTTAATGGGTCAAGAGGGTCATAGGTCACCCTATAACCCCCTTTGACCCATATGAACGATTCGAATATGTCCCTAGGGGTCATAGGACCCCTAGAGACATATGTCGTCATTTAATGGGTCAAAGAGGGTCATGGGTTACACTATGACCCCATTTGACCTATATTACCCATTCGAATATGTCCCTAGGGGTCCTAGGACCCCTAGGGACATATGTCATCATTTAATGGGTCAAAGAGGGTCATAGGTCACCCTACGACCCCCTTTGACTCATATGAACGATTCAAATATGTCCCTAGGGGTCCTAGGACCCCTAAGGACATATATCATCGTTTAATGAGTCAAAGGGGGTCATAGGACACCCTATGACCCCCTTTGACCCATATGAACGATTCGAATATGTCCCTAGGGTCCTAGGACCCCTAGGGAGATATGTCATTGTTTAATGGGTCAAACAGGGTCATAGGTCACCCTATGACCCCCTTTGACCCATATTACCCATTCGAATATGTCCCTTGGGGTCTGAGGACCCCTAGGGACATATGTCATCGTTTAATGGGTAAAAGAGGGTTATAGGTCACCCTATGACCCCCTTTGACCCATATTACCCATTCGAATATGTCCCTAGGGGTCCTAGGACCCCTAGAGACATATATCGTCGTTTAATGGGTCAAGAGGGTCATAGGTCACCCTATGACCCCCTTTGACCCATATGAACGATTCGAATATGTCCCTAGGGGTCCTAGGACCTCTAGAGACATATGTCATCGTTTAATGGGTCAAAGAGGGTCATAGGTTACCCTATGACCCTATTTGACCCATATTACCCATTCGAATATGTCCCTAGGGGTCCTAGGACCCCTAGGGACATATGTCATCGTTTAATGGGTCAAAGGGGGCCATAGGTCACCCTATGACCCCCTATGACCCATATGAACAATTCGAATATGTCCCTAGGGTCCTAGGACCCCTAGGGACATATGTCGTCGTTTAATGGGTCAAAGAGGGTCATAGGTCACCCTATGGCCCCCTTTGACCCATATTACCCATTTGAATATGTCTCTTGGGGTCCAAGGACCCCTAGGGACATATGTCATTGTTTAATGGGTCAAAAAGGGTCATAGGTCACCCTATGACCTCCTTTGATCCATAATACCCATTCGAATATGTCCCTAGGGGTCCTAGGACTCCTACAGACATATGTCATCATTTAATGGGTCAAAGGGGGTCATAGGGTGACTTATGATCCCCTTTGACCCATATGTACGATTCGAATATGTCCCTAGGGGTCCTAGGACCCCTAGGGAAATATGTCGTTATTTAATTTGTCAAAGAGGGTCATCGGTCACCCTATGACCCCCTTTGACCCATATGAACGATTCGAATATGTCCCTAGGGGTCCGAGGACCCCTAGGGACATATGTCATCATTTAATGGGTGAAACCTATGACCCTCTTTGACCCATATGAACGATTTGAATATGTTTCTAGGGGTCTGAGGACCCCTAGGGACATATGTCGTCGTTTAATGGGTCGAAGAGGGTCATAGGTTACCCTATGACCCCATTTGACCCATATTACCCATTCGAATATGTCCCTAGGGGTCTTAGGACCCCTAGGGACATATGTCGTTGTTTAATGGATCAAAGGGGGTCATAGGTCACCCTATGACCCCGTTGACCCATATGAACAATTCGAATATGTCCCTAGGGGTCCAAGGACCCTTAGAGAAATATGTTTTCATTTAATGAGTCAAAGAGGGTCATAGGTCACCCCCTGTGACCCATATTACCCATTTGAATATGTCCTTAGGGGTCCAAGGACCCCTAGAGACATATATCGTCGTTTAATGGGTCAAAGAGGGTCAGAAGTCACCCTATGACCCCCTTTGACCCATATGAACGATTGGAATATGTCCCTAGGGGTCCTCGGACCCCTAGGGACATATGTCGTCATTTAATGGGTCAAAGAGGGTCATAGGTCACCCTATGACCCCCTTTGACCCATATTACCCATTCGAATATGTCCCTGGGGGTCCTAGGACCCCTAGAGACATATATCGTCGTTTAATGCGTCAAGAGGGTCATAGGTTACTCTATGACCCCCTTTGACCCATATGAACGATTTGAATATGTCCCTAGGGGTCCTAGGACCCCTAGAGACATATGTCATCGTTTAATGGGTCAAAGAGGGTCATAGGTTACCCTATGACCCCATTTGCCCCATATTACCCATTCGAATATGTCCTTACGAGTCCTAGGACCCCTAGAGACATATATCGTCGTTTAATGGGTCAAGAGGGTCATAGGTCACCCTATGACCCCCTTTGACCCATATGAACGATTCGAATATGTCCCTAGGGGTCTTAGGACTCCTAGAGACATATGTCATCATTTAATGGGTCAAAGAGGGTCATAGGTTACCCTATGACCCCATTTGACCCATATTATCCATTCGAATATGTCCCTAGGGGTCCTAGGACCCCTAGGGACATATGTCGTCATTTAATGGGTCAAAAGGGGTCATAGGTCACCCTACGACCCCCTTTGACTCATATGAACGATTCAAATATGTCCTTGGGGGTCCTAGGACCCCTAGGGACAGATGTCGTCGTTTAATGAGTCAAAGAAGGTCATAGGTCACCCTATGACCTCCTTTGACCCATATGAACGATTCGAATATGTCCCTAGGGTCCTAAGACCCCTAGGGACATATGTCATCGTTTAATGGGTCAGACCTATGACCCCCTTTGACCCATATTACCCATTCGAATATGTCCCTTGGGGTTCGAGGGCCTCTAGGGACATATGTCATCGTTTAATGGGTAAATGACCTATGACCCCCTTTGACCCATATTACCCATTCGAATATGTCCCTAGGGTTCCTAGGACCCCTAGAGACATATATCATCGTTTAATGGGTCAAGAGGGTCATAGGTCACCCTATGACCCCCTTTGACCCATATGAACGATTCGAATATGTCCCTAAGGGTCCTAGGACCCCTAGAGACATATGTCATCATTTAATGGGTCAAAGAGGGTCATAGGTTTCCCTATGACCCCATTTGACCCATATTACCCATTCAAATATGTCCCTAGGGGTCCTAGTACCCCTAGGGACATATGTCGTCATTTAATGGGTCAAAGGGGGTCATAAGTCACCCTATGACCCCCTTTGACCCATATGAACAATTCGAACATGTCCCTAGGCTCCTAGGACCCCTAGGGACATATGTCGTCGTTTAATGGGTCAAAGAGGGTCATAGGTCACCCTATGACCCCCTTTGACCCATATTACCCATTCGAATATGTCTCTTGGGGTCCAAGGACCCCTAGGGACATATGTCATCGTTTAATGGGTAAAAGAGGGTGATAGGTCACCCTATGACCCCCTTTGACCCATAATACCCATTCGAATATGTCCCTAGGGGTCGTAGGACGCCTAGAGACATGTCATCGTTTAATGGGTCAAATAAGGTCATAGGGTGACCTATGACCCCCTTTGACCCATATGTACGATTCGAATATGTCCCTAGGGGTCCTAGGACCCCTAGGGACATATGTCATCGTTTAATGGGTCAAAGAGGGTCATAGGTCACCCTATGAACCCCTTTGACCCATATGAATGATTTGAATATGTTCCTAGGGGTCCAAGGACCCTTAGGGACATATATCGTCATTTAATGGGTCAAAGAGAGTCATAGGGTCCATATGAATGATTCGAATATGTTCTTAGGGGTCTGAGGACCCCTAGGGACATATGTCGTCGTTTAATGGGTCAAAGAGCGTCATAGGTTACCCTATGACCCCATTTGACACATATTACCCATTTGAATATGTCCCTAGGGGTCCTAGGACCCCTAGGGACATATGTCATCGTTTAATGGGTCAAAGGGGGTCATAGGTCACCCTATGACCCCCTTTGACCCATATGAACAATTCGAATATGTCCTTAGGGGTCCAAGGACCCCTAAAGAAATATGTCATCGTTTAATGAGTCAGAGAGGGTTATAGGTCACGCTATGAACCCCTTTGACCAATATTACCCATTCGAATATGTCCCTAGGGGTCCTAGGACGCCTAAAGACATATATTGTCGTTTAATGGGTTAAAGAGGGTCATAAGTCACCCTATGACCCCCTTTGACCCATATGAACGATTGGAATATGTACATAGGGGTCCTAGGACCCCTAGGGACATGTCGTTGTTTAATGGGTCAAATAGGGTCATAGGTCACCCTATGACCCCCTTTGACCCATATTACCCATTTGAATATGTCCCTAGAGGTCCTAGGACCCCTAGGGACATATGTCGTCATTTAATGGGGCAAAGGGGGTCATAGGTCACCGTATGAGCCCCTTTGACCCATATGAATGATTCGACTATGTCCTTGGGGGTCCTAAGACCCCTAGGGACATATGTCGTCATTTAAGGGGTCAAAGGAGGTCATAGGTCACCCTATGACCCCCTTTGACCCATATGAACGATTCGACTATGTCCCTAGGGGTCCTAGGACCCCTAGGAACATATGTCATCGTTTAATGGGTCAAAGAGGGTCATAGGTCACCCTATGACCCCTTTTGACCGATATGAACGATTCGGCTATGTCCCTGAGGGTCCTAGGGACATATGTCGTTGTTTAATGGGTCAAAGGGGGTCATAGGTCACCCTATGACCCCCTTTGACCGATATGAACGATTCGGCTATGTCCTTGGGGGTCCTAGGGACATATGTCGTCCTTTAATGGGTCAAAGGGACCCCCTTTGACCCATTAAAGGATGACATATGTCCCTAGGGGTCCTAGGACACCTAGAGACATATATCGTCATTTAATGGGTCAAAGAGGGTTATAGGTCACCCTATGACCCCCTTTGACTCTTATATATTAATAATATATATATCAATATAATAATATATATATACATATACATATTACATTATTATATTTAATAAAAATATTACGTTATTATATAAATATATTAATAACATACATATTAATATAATAATATTTATAATATATATTATATTTAATAAAAATATTACGTTGTTATATAAATATTATATTATTATACATATTAATATAATAATATATAATACATATTACATTTAATGAAAATATTACGTTATTGTATATATTAATAACATACATATTAATATAATAATATATAATACGTATTTTATATATATATATAAATTACGTTATTATATTTAGTAAAAATAATAATAATATATATTATATTTATAGATTGTAATAAGATTAACATAAGATATTATTATATATTACTAGATTATATCTTGTATGTTTACATTATGTTATTATATATATAATATATTAAAATATGCCTTTACATATTAATATAAGTGAAATAATTTAAAAATAAAAAGCTAGAATGTTTAAATCGAATTTCCCTCCAAAATTTGAAGATTTTTGAAATTTGACTACCGAGCCATATCGGATATCCGATGTCAAATCGGATATCTGATCAAGCTTGGTATTTACCAAGCCTACCCGGTCAACCCCAAAGACATGTTTATAGAGAGTTTTAGTGATACTCAGACTTCAGGTAGCCGTCTGACAATGTTATTTTGATCGAAATTGAATGAAACGAAATGGGTTTTTTAATATCGCTCTCTAGATTCCATCAATATAATTTCTGTCAAATTCTGAGTTCGATAAGTATTTATTAGTTAATTATCAATGAAGATTATTGTAAAATGCTGAATGACATACTAAATGAAAAATAGCTATAACTTTCAAACGGTATAACATTTTTTAAATCTAAAAGTTGCGTCATATTCTATACTTCGCCTAGTATAAGAAAAAAATTTTAAAAAAAGAAAAATTTGATCAAATTTTCTATTAGTTAGGGTGGTCAGACACGAGACTTTTTTTAATCCAAAAAAGTTTTGGTAGAAAATTCATATTTAATTATTTATTTGGAATAAAAATATCAAAAAATATGCGTCACATCCGGGCATGAGTCTAGTTTTCATATCTATAATTATATTAAAAAAAATTATGATTTGATTTTGATTAAGGTGGTCAGACATACACCTACTTTTTATTTTCGCCCTGAAATTTTCTTAGTACTACATTAAAATTCAAACTTTTGACCAATCAATTATTTTTTTCTCCTGATAAGGCCTAGTAGTTTAGAAACTACATTCAATTTTCTACAAATTATTTTCTTACAACTTTTTGATATAAAGTCCATAACTACTTCAAAATTATGTGTCAAGTTGACATAAACCTGATTTGCTAATTTTTCACTGCCACTTAAGGCCATAGTTTGGTACACCATGATCTTGCACATACCGTAAAATATATTAAGATATAACAAGTAGATTTAATAAAGTGAGTGCATAAGATTTAAAATTAATAAATTAATTTAAAAATGAGTCAAATGTATATTAAATAAAGAAATTTAATAAATTAATGTGTATTATTTTGATATTTATTCACATAGGAGTATGCGAACTCTCGTGAGTTGTCATGTTGACAACACAGAAGTTTGCACTCTAATTATGCACATGTTGTCTACACTTAGGAGTTAGCATATTATTTGAGCACATGGTGTCTACAACGTTCTAGACACCTCATCATGTTTATCTTCTTATCGTGAAAGTTATGTGCTTAGTTGTCATGCTTATCTCCTAGTTCTTTCTAGACACATTCTAGATGCATCTTAGAGGCCTTTATATAGAGGCTCTCCTAGTGTGTATGGACAAGCTTCCATGCATTCGAGAAGCTCATATGCTTCTACATGCTCATATGCTTCTACAAGCACTTCTAGTCGCTTGGGAGTTTTGGTCAGTTTGATTCTTGGAGTAATGGCGAATGTTGGAGAAGGAAGGGATTTTTCTGTGGACTTCTAAAGCATAGCAAATTAGCATCAGTGTCCAGGTGCACTTGTGATTCTCACATATTCCATTTGTACTCTTTCTCTTCCTATCTTCATTGTGTCTATTATATGTGTCTAAATATTCTCTATGAATGAATCTTCAATTTAGTAATTTGGAATTCGGGCATGCATATTGTTTCATCTAGTTATGGGAATTTAAAATATTATTGCAATCTTCCCTTAGTAGAACCAAGATTTGGAAATTGATTCGAGTTTGGGTTCGAATTCAAATAGAATCTTATTATTATATATTAGCTTTATACGATTTATTAATTAATCTAATTAAATTTAATTTAATTAAGATTAGTTAATAGTAGAAGAAGTGTAATTAATTATTAGTCAATTTAAGTAAATGGATTTTTAAATAAGGGAAAATTAAAAGAAACGAGATATTAATAAGTGGAATTAAATAATTGAATTATTAATGAGGTTGATTTTACTTAAAATAAATGAGGATTATTTTAAATAAATGATTGTCCTTGAAGTGTTTAAAGGAAATTGTAAACTAATTATTTGAAAGTTGATAAGTATTATTCTAATGTTTTGAATAATATGAATGATTTTATCTAAAAGTCAATGGAAACTAGTTCAATGATTTAAGTAAGCAAATAATTATCTTATGATTATTTTAGAGAATTGTTTTAAAATAATGGAGGGATAATTCAATGTTTTATTCAAAAAAAAAAAATGGGATGAGTTGTAGATTAAATGAAGAATCTTATACACTTGAAATATACTTGAATGAAAATTGAAAACTCATATATGGCTTAACCATGTAATTGTAAAAGCAAACTAAAGTATGTGTTTGTATCTTGTTCTTTATGCTATCCATGTTTGGGGTTTCGGTGGTCCTAGAGTGTTGACCAGTTAGGATGTCTACCAGAGGCTTGGGAGTTATGCGAATGTGATGGCATGTTGATGTTATTTGGTCTCAATTCTTTTAAAACCCAACCATGGTAATGTGATGGCATGCTCTATGAGATGTTTGTATCTACTGATTGTTAGTGCTCATCACTCTTCTTGAGTGAAGCTGAGTTATATGTATATGAGACACTTCACCTAACCATTTTTGAGTCATCGATCAGTTATCCTTGGACTACTTTCCAGTCACCATGATGGGACTGAAGTGTTGATTTATTTCTTGATGTTGTCATGTTGTGACATGTTTTGACTCAACCATTTTGGAGTCTTTGATTAATATTATTTGCTTTGAGATACTTTTTGGTTTTTTGTTGAGATCCAATGGTTATGGTGATTATCATTGATACCTTTAGTTGCCAATAGAGAACTATTATGGTCATGATTATCAATGGATGCTTTTCAGTTGCTCATGGAGATTTGATGCTCTTTTGTGGATTATCTTTTGTTATTTTCTCAGTCGCTTGTATGGGACTGTGGTGATTTTTTGATTTATGATTCCATGAGCTTAGGGTAGGTTATCTACTTGAGGTGTCGGGGAGTGACTTGCAATGGGGGCCAGGGCCCTAAGTGGTTGCCAAGGTCACTCGTTGTAAGTTATTTAAGAAGTGAAAAAATTTATAGTAAATGGGGATTAAATGAACCTAATAAGATAATTATATTATCTTGCCCATGCCTTGAGTGCTAGCACAGACTAGGATGGGAGTAGAGAGAATGCTTGGTTGCAACCTTACATTCCGTAGTATGCCTTGTTAGTACGAGAGGATACTAGTGGCCGCATAGCGATCACTAGGGGGCCAGGGTCTATTGAGCTTGACTACCAAGGTAACTCTAGCATGATCCATGCGATGACACTTTCTCTCTTACATAGTAGGTTTTGTACATGTCTTTGTTGTGCCTCTAGGTGTAGATGTTGATCTGTGTGTTGGAACCTTTGAGTTAGTATACTTTTAGGATTTCTTGGACTTAGAGAGTATTTGTGTTATGTGATTTGATATCCTATTTGGGACTTGAGACTATCTCCTCAGCATGGTGGGAGTGGCCTATTTAGGTTCCACGTGGTCGGGTGGTAGTGCTTTTTCACTCTTGCCATTTGAGGTCCGTCCAAGACACCATGGTTGGAGTATTCTTTGTTGGTATTTATCTTCATCCAATTCTTAGATCTTATGATGGATGTTATGTACTGGTACATTTCTTTATATTGATGATTAGAATGTGATAGATGATGTTATCTACTTTGTAGGATCATCTTATGCTTTATTCTTGCATGTTAAATTTCTTTATGCGTATGTTGTAGAATGTTAGAGTTCTTTATGCATATGTTGTAGTATGTCTTAGGAGTGACATTCCTACTATGATAATACCGATGATCTCTTCGGTGACTTGGGATGTTATGCACAGAGGGATGGCTAGGGCCCATGATGGTCTAATGATGCTATTGATGGTTGGGAGGAACCATACACTTAGATTAGATGTGTTTTATGATGGATGGATATATTTTACGATGGTTGTTATATCTTTATTGATTAATGGATGTATCATGTATGTTATTGGTTTCATTTACTTTATTGCACTTCTATCATGGATTCGATGAGGATGATGTATCTTTATTTTTACATATGTATATTCTTTTAAGCCTTTTGTACCCTGTGTCGTGTATAGTGGATGATTGAGCATTCTGAATTTAATTGCCAAGAGGCATTTAGAACAAATGTGTAATATGAACATTGAACTTTCTATTTATTCTTTCATGTGGATGTGGTAGTGGTTAGACTTAGTATTAATTAGATTAAATGTGACTCAAGATCTTGGGATCCTTAAGGAATGTAACTTGTTATGAATGGTTTTAGTTGTATGTATGTTATTACTTCCACTACTATGTGTTTGATATGAATGGTTTATCTTTCATATTTAAAGAAAAATTTGTTTGACAAACATAGTAAAAATTTAGGTTAATTCTTTTGGATCCCTTGGTAGAGTGTGACAACAAGTCTTCTTTTAGGGATACAAAGAAATAGTCATGGTTTCAAATATAGTAATTCACATATATGACACCCAAACATTGATGTAAAATAAGAAATGTGCCACCCACCTTGTAGAAGGTAGATTTAAAATAAAAAAATGTGTAGTGGCCAGAATAGGCATTCCAAATAATAATGGAATATTTACAGTTATAGACTAGGTACCATATATAATTATCATTTTCCCTTCTATTTGATTGGAAAAAAATGAATCCCCATAATTTCATTTCCAATTTTGCTATGATTCATATTTAAAATAGTAAGATATCTACATAAGAAGGAATGTCTAACCTTCAAAATTCAATTTGAAAAAATAAATTAATATTGATTAGAGAACATATGGAATAGAGGGGGGTAAAAGAGGGAGAAGATAGAGATATATAATTACACATAAAATAATAAAGATAAAGAATGCTACAAAGATAGAGAGGGAGAGGGATAGCAAAAAATATGGAAAGATAAGAAGGAAGGGAGATAGTTAGAGATATATAGATGATGAGATGGATTAAAAGTAAGATAAAAGGATAAGATGTATAGGGAGAAGAGGGAGGTAGAGATAAATAGACAAGCATCAAACATAGAAACTAGGAGGGATCCTTACCTACCAAGAAAGAACCTTAGAATTTTTGTTTCATAGACTAGATTGTCTTATGATGGAGACACAGCCCAAGAACAAAATGGATACAACAGAAAAGGAAAATTGTATTAACTAAGAAAATAAGCTAGTACAAATAGTACAGAGAAAATAAACTTCAAGACATGCCCTAAGGGCTTACCATAGCATAGATCTGGAGATAATTTCTCCTTTCAGTACCTCCTCTCAAACTCCACTCCGAACTACCTTTTACAATGCCAGAAATTTTCTTAAATAGACCCCAGAGGGTTAAGGACTAGGAGTACATTCTAGAAAGTGCTAGAAGGCATCCACCGACCAAATAGAAGGTTCTAGAAGCTGCGTCAGAAGTCGGTGCAAATCTAGAAGAATCCAGAAACGGTAACTGAACTTTCGAGAGGCATAACTTTTGAACCGTAGCTCCGATTGACGAACCGTTTACATTTTCGGAAAGCTCTCGAAGCGCTCTATAGCCCTATGGACCAGCTTCACTCTTCCCCTATTTTTTGGCCCTTTTCGAGGTCATTTAATTTCCCTAACCCGACTTTGAAGCATTCTTAAGAGGTCTCCAAAACTCGAAAAACTGCAATAACTTTCAAATCGTGGGGCCTCTTGACCTGATTCTTTTTCTGGAATGCTCTAAATCACAATTACATTCATCTGGCCAATTCACACCTTCTAGGTCACCAAAATGATGGCCAAATTGCATGCTCCTATTTTTTCAAGATTTTCTAGCACACTGATAGTTGAACTGTAAGAGTTGGAACCTTTATTTGACCCAAATGGGTATCCAAAAATGAAAAGACATGAAACAGAAACTAAGTCTAAGTAAAATTTTTTTTTTTTGGGTGACACAGGATTGCCCTTATACCTCTAGATGCTCCTGCATCATCTTATCTATTGGGCCTAGAGTCAGATAAATGAGCTTCAAAACAAACATGCCTTAAAATAAGAAGGGAAACAAAAACCTAGCATGTGCACTTGGAGGATCTATTTCCAACTTTTCAAGTTCTATTGCATGATCTAACTTAACTAATATGCAAGTTCATTGATTATCTTATTCATAAAATAAACATTTATGACTAAAATAACTATTTATTAGAGTTATAAACTATCAAAGTTAATGAGAAAATTTTTAACTATCTATTAATTGACTATAGATTAGTTATAAATAAATAAATAAAAATATTTGTAAAATTATAAAAACTAGGTTATACGTGGGTGGATTGAATCATAAAATTATTGTATTCAACTTTATTTGATACGTTTCACTTGAAATGCAAATGATTAGAATTGAAATTTTTAGATAATTGAGATATGACTCAAAAAAAGGAATACAAATTATAATACACACATGTGCCACAGACAATGTATGTATATATATACATAGAGAGTACTAAAAGTTATTTTTTGATATACTTACATCCAACATAAGCACTATAACAATCACAAATTATAACATTATAATATGCATTATAACACTATAACAATATCATTTCATCAATCTTCTTTGCTTCATGTACATTTCCCTTAAAATGTTAGAGCTTAATAGATACATAATGTGCAAATTAAAGAAAGTACACCATTTATAGATTATAGCTTCTATAAGAAAAAAAAAACAAAGATAACTTATTGCTTTTACATTGTATAACAATGTAAGAGATGACTACAATGGCTGCAAGAAATCTGGTCTAGTTTAATCATATGACTAGATTTAGCAATAAATTAAGTGAACAATTTATAGAAGACCCCTATTATCATTGTCTATTATCCCATATATTGCGTTTGGTCTCCCAAGTATTCATTATATTTTCTATATAATCCCATTTTTGTTATAAACGTATGAAATTTTAAAATATGGCCATGGAAATAAAGTTCCACTTAAAAGGGTGTACTACCTAACGTTTTAAATTCAAAGAACTCTCTTGCCAATTGAAGAGTGCAACTTCAGCATTGGCCTTCTCATACAGGCCTACTTAAAAAAACTAGAGAAAATTATCCTTTCTTACAAGAAATTGTGAAGTAATATCATATTCTCCACACGTGCACCTCTATAATAGCCACAAGAATCTCGCTCAAATTAATGGCTCGTTCCCCACAACTCTCCTTCCATACAAATTGTAGAGCGTAAGTTAGCTCCAACTTATTATTTATGTTATCTTATTCTATGTTTCCAACTTTTCAATCACATTCATATGTATCAAAATTGTAAACTTAAAAGATCTGATACATTTGTGATATATTCAATAATAATAATAATAATAATAATAAGAACAATAATAATAATATTGCTTCAGATGTATAGAATAACAACCATTAAATAAATGCATTAAAATATAATTAAGATGAGATTTTGTTAATTTATAATTGTAATAATAGTACAAGTATATAAAAAATATAGAAGCACATATAGTACAAGTGAAATATTTAACATTCTTCTTCCAATGCTATTTTATACGTTAAAATTGTTGGACTATTAAAAGCTTTCAATTTTTCTATAACTAAAAATGATGTTTTTAATAAAGTTAAATATAATAATTTTTTATAAGAATTTACAAAAAGATAATAGCATTTGGTTGGTGCTTATTTTAATAAATAAAATATTTTATATTTGAATAGAAGTAGGGCAACTTTTTCAAAATATTTTAACTAAACAAAGATAGGAAAATAAATTTAAACATACAAGTTGGATTCAAACATATGTAGTTTAGTAGATTCAATATAGAAATAAAATAACAACAATGAAAATATTTCTTGAAGAGAGAAATACTAGTAATATGAACTTTTTACCCTAACTTGTTTTGAAAAATTATATATTTGAGATGTATAAGTTGAGATAGTTGTTCTCTATGAAATGTATGTATTTGTTTAAGATTAGCCAAAACCCACATCCATGATTTCAATCCATTTTTCTTCCCTTGGTCATGGTGTTTAGATCTACAACACATTGAATTGAGTACATTGGGTAGAGGTTTTCAAGAACATTATTAGTACTTTTTCTTGGAGAATAAGCGGACTAGCTTCACATCTCTTACCTTGGTCATGCATTTTTTTAACAATTTAATTTTGATAATAAAGAATATAAAAGAATATTAACTATTAGATAATGTATGCAAAATATTGATAATTTAGCAACTACAAAATTATACAAAGTAGTTGAAACACAATTTAACTAATTGCTTGGTTCAAGAACTAGCATTTTGAGATTTATTAATGTGAGTGCTAATGCAAATTACATGATTTTACAAAAGGATAAGTATCGATTATAGTTACTGTTATACTAGGCTAAGTATGTTAAGTAGTGATTACACAATTATGGTTAGTTACTATCTAGGCTAAGTAGGCTAGCTAGGTATTGTTGTTGAAATAGACTATGGTTTTTATACATTAAAAAGAAATCAAAATGTGTGATTGGCCCAAAGGAGCAAACTAGTGATAGAGTCACAATCAGTCAATTTCATTTTGTCCATCCTCACCTCTATTATGAACTTCCTATTATGATTTATTTTGAGATATTTTCTAATAACATCAAGGTATTTCTCTTAATGATGATGATTGTAAACAAATGTAGTTAAGGTTAAGGGTCTTTTTGAACATTATAAGCAATGGCAAAGGTAAACATTATGAATAATAGAGAACATCTTATCTAGTGTAGTACAAATCTGAGTAATTGTACTTGTAAAATTTTACCTTCTCTAAGGTACAACATTGACCAATTGTGCACATAAGGGAATATATGCATTGGAATACATGTGAGTGCCCATTATAATTGATTTTCTATGAATGTAGATCTAACACATGTAACGCAACTCTTTATAGGAACAAGACATCATTTCATGGTATATGATTGTACATTTATATGTGTGGGGGGTATTCTTTAATCACATTCAAGGAAATTCAACAAAGGGAGGAAAATGGGTTTTTAGAAAAAAAAATCAAATAAAAAGGTTGTGAGAACTTTAATTGGATACAAATAGCTATATCCTTTTTTAACCAACAAAATGTGTGTGAATGGAATTGGACTTATGTTTGTTAGTACAAAACTACCAACATCCATTTGGTTTGAGCTTTGAACATATGGGAAATCTTTGATGCTCACATTCTAATTTTCAAGTTTAATTGCTTATTACATCTTAGCATAATAGAAAAGTTGTTCCAGATCTATATATATTCTAGAATCCAAATAATAAAACAATAAAACTCACTCAACCTATACTAAGTGACTTACCTCAAGATCCTGCAAAAAAATAATGTAGACCATGAAAAAAGGGCAATGTTCACAAGAAATTTTACAAAAACATATCGTAGAAGTGCTTTTTAGAAAGAAACAAGCCATAACCCAGTTAAATTGGTCTAGTTCTTGATCAGCTGGGTTGATTAAAAATTCTTGTAAAACTATCATCAAATTAGGTACAATTAAACTTTCTCAATATTTTCCTCTACGATATCTAAAATTAATTTCACATTGTGTTGTAACACTAGCATAGGTGTTTGATCCTTGATAGCTTTCATTCCAACATTCAAGTTTTCAAGTTTCCTCTAGTTTGATTATGATGCATCCCAACTAGTTGCTCCAATCATGCAATCACCTATCAATCTCTAGATTGTGAAAGCACTTGTTCTTTTACAAAATCTAGATAGATACTAACAATTCCAAAGCCATAAACTTGAAGACCATCATGTGTGTGTCCCACTTTAGGGGAAAATTGGATGTCATGTTCTTGTGCATATGTTTCAATCACTTCTTGAATAGTTTTTATTTCAATATTCAAGTTTTCAAGATTACTCAAGATCCTGCACAAAAAATAATGTAGACTAGGAAAACTAGGTAGAGTTTGCAAGAAATTTTACAAAAACATATCATAGAAGATATTTTTAGAAAGAAACAAGTCATAACCCAGTTAAATTGGTCTTGTTACTGATTAGCTATGTTGATTACAAATTCCTATAGAATTTTCATCAGATTAAGTACAATAAAAGGAACAATCAATTGTTCCTAGCCAGTAGGATCAACTATAATTTTCCAAGAAAATTGTATATGTAGATGTATGTATGTATGTATTATGTATATATGTATTTGTATATGTATGTGTATATGTATGGATGTATGAATGTATGTATGTATGTATGTATTTATGTATATATTTATGTATGTATGTATGTATGTATGTATATAGGTATGTGTGTATGTATGTATGCATGTATATATGTATGTATACATACATGCATGCATGTATGGATGTATGTATGTATATAAATATATATACATATGTATATATGTGTATATATGCATAAATACACCCACATATGTGTGTGTCTATCTATGTATGTATGTATGTATAGAGAGATCTTGTGGCTTATAGAATAGAAAAAGAACAAAAACAAAAAAACACGATATTAATCATTCCCCATTTATTTTGATCAATTATGGAGAGCTGCATGCAAAAGAAGGTGGAAAGTTTCGAATCATGGTGGAGAGCTTTGAACATTGGTGGAGATGAGTGGAGATCTAGGAATTCATTTCCATTCCCTTGTGATCATTGTATTTCGTTGTTGTACCCTTTTAATCTCTTCATTTCATTGTCATGCTCTTGTGATCTCTATATATGTATGTATGTATGTATGTATGTATGTATGTATACACATTTATATACATATGTATATGTATATATATGTGTGTGTATATATACATACATACACATATGTGTGTGTCTATGCATGTATGTATATATATATATATATATATATATATATATAGTGATCTTTTTTCAAATGCTTATTGATCTAGGTGCATACATATTCCAGAATCCAAATAATAAAGTTACAATGAAACTCACTTAACATGTAGCATGGCCACAAGTGCGATAGAAATGCCTATTGGTAAGTAGATTCCTCTTTTTCTCTCTCATTTTTCATATGCTTAATTCAGGTGAACTATTATTTCTTAGGAGGCATTTTTGTAATATTGGATTCATTTTATGTAGGAGGCAATGAGGACATTCTTGGACATGTAACCATGTTAGATGTATGGGAAAACTAAGGAATTGTGATGAATTTCTCATTAGCAATGAAGATGGACTTCCCTTGAGAGTTTCACAACTTCCAAGTTTTTAAAGATTGATCCTTTCCTAAAAGATTTTAGATGTTGGGGTGGGATGGGCAGGTGGTGGCCAAATAAGCTTCGACCTTCATGTGGTTGGCCTTGATTAGTAGATAATATTAAACTATTCTCAAAACCAAGTGAAGCTCAACATTAACCTATTATTCCATGACAACTAACTGTATGAATCTCTTGGTTTCAGGCAATATAGAGAGGCCATAGTTCAATATGTAATTTTAATTCATATTCATACGACATTAGGTGAAGCTGAAAAAATGAAACATGTTTGCAATTTTACTAGAAGTCTTTAATTAGGTATTTTAAGTTATAGATGATCACATAAATCCCTCAAACTATATTAGAGGCCTAATTGCTTTCCACTCAAACTTTCCAAAACATTCCCCAAAACTACCCATTACGCCATACTAAAACATATCAGAAGGGTTCCATGTGTTCCTTTGGATCATATCTTGCTATTACCATACCGTGGCTCAAAAATGCATGAAAAGAGGACAATTTAACAAAGCAAATACAAGTTTCTTGTATTCCCAAGACACCAAAATATAGATAGTCTCTCCTTATGTTATAGATATTCCACATCTAAAAGGAATTAGTCCCAAAAATTTTGTAACCCTAAAAGCCCCAAATTAGTATCCTACAAACCCTCGAAGGTTGGGGTTTTGTAAGTCTCTAACCTTCAAGCACCTTTAGACTCAATTGAAAGTGATTTCACTTTGTCTCAAATATACCAAAGCATTTCCAATCATTAAACATTTACCTTGAATTTATATGACTCATATTGTTGCTCCATAGCCATGAATTTAGTGCCCTTTGCTTCACAAACTCCAATGACTTGATCACCAATCCCTAGAAATTCCCATCAAAAAATTATTAGATATGATTTGTACATACTGTTACAAGATCATTCCATGAAAATAAGACTCCTACATTCATGGAATGATCAACATTTCAAATAGAAGTTCTCAAACTTGTTAATGAAAATAATGAAACCCTTAAAGCAACAAAAAAAAACTTGAAAGGAATGAACTTCACAAATCTTAGTGCATTAGGAATTGATCAAACAATATGAAAAAATGATTATGAGATCATAAGACTACAAGAAACCAATGATAGACAAGCCACCATTTACCAAATGCTTGAAAAATGAAGTTTTTATTTGCTCCCTTTACATAATCCATACAATTGATCAATCCTAATACTGCTCTCTCTGTACAGTGCCTCAAACTTGACTTAATAACATCCCTTAAAACTATCCCAACTAATTTGTATCAGCTTCAATTCTTAGTTATTCCTAAAACTCATTAAATCTAATTTCCCTCCAAAATGGAACTAATCATTGGGATTGAAATATTTGAATTTCCCAACATACAATTTATTGAATAAAATAATTAATTAACCCACTAAACTTGCCTATTATGTCCTAAAGACCAATCTAACCAATCCTAAACCTTTCTAAGACTACTAAGGACCCAATTAACTCCAATATGCCATTATGCTCATATTTCACTATTAAAGATCCTAAGATCCTTAATAGGCCCTTAAGGTTTCATTGCATTTTAATCATCTTTAAAACCTTATAAGGCTATGGTTGGCTTCAACACATGACAATTTATTTATTTAAACTCCTCCTTGACTCTAATCCATATTTTATCTTCTTTAAGGAACCTTGCATGTCCTGATGCTCCTGCATCACATATGCTAGCCTAATGTAATGGAAGCCAAGGATGTAACCATGCATGTATTGGCATAGTCTCCCTACAAGGATCACAAGTAGCTACTATTATTGTTAATTTTGGCATCACTATATGATCTAGAATGTTATGAAGTACTTAAACCAATAGTAACTTCTCCCATGTCTCTAGAAAATGTAGCATAGTTTCATGGTCCCTTGGCTCCAAGGAATTTGTAGAAACTATTCTCACTGCTAGAAGAATAACTTCAGTGAAGAGTTGAGTGTAAGGAGTTGAAGAATAAATTTATGCTTCTATGTAAATGCCATAATCACAAGGCTCATTCCCTTCTAGAAGCCTCTTCCACAATGATATCATCTCTAAACCATGCAAAGGATGTCTAAGTGGTTCCCAACATTGAAACACTCTTATAAGCAATGACAAAAAAAATGCACATGCAATACTTATATTACTATTATTTACCTATATGTGTGTGTGTGTGTGTATGTATGTATGTATGTATCAGGATCATGGTGTACCAAACTATGGCCTTAAGTGGTAATGAAAAATCAACAAATCAGGGTTATGTCAACTTGACACATAATTTTAAAGTGGTTATGGACTTTATATCAAAAATTTGTAAGAAAATAATCTATAGGAAATTGAATGTAGTTTCTAAACTACTAGGCCTTATCTAGAGAAAAATATAATTGATTGGTCAAACGTTTGAATTTTAATGCAGTACTATGAAAATTTTAGGGCAAAATTAAAAAGTAGGTGTATGTTTGACCACCTTAATCAAAATAAAATGATTATTTTTTTTAATATAATTATATATATAAAAAGTAGACTCATGCCCAGATGTGACGCATATTTTTGGGTATTTTTATTCTAGATAAATAATTAAATATGAATTTTCTACTAAAACATTTTTGAAAAAAAAAAAACCTCCCATGTATGACCACCTTAACTAATAGAAAATTTTACCAAAGTTTTTTTTTTTTTTTTTTTTTAATACTAGATGAAGCATAGAATGTGACGCAACTTTTGGATTTAAAAAATGTTATACTGTTTGAAAGTTATAGCTATTTTTCAATCAGTATGTCAATTAGCACTTTATAATAATCTTCATTGATATTAACTATTAAATACTTGTCAAACTTAGAATTTGATAGAAATTATATCGATGGAATCTCGAGAGTGATATAAAAAAACTCTTTTCGTTTCATTCAATTTGGATTTGAATAACATTGTCAGATGGCTACTCGAAGTCTGAGTGTTAGTAAAATCCATCTCAAACACGTTTTTTGGGTGGACCAAATTGGCTTGGTAAATACTAGGCCTAATCGGATATCTGATTTGAAATCGGATATATGATTTGAAATCGGATATCTGATTTGAAATCGGATATTTGATTTCAAATCGGATGTCCGATCATGTCTGAATATTTTTCACACCAATTTGGAGGGAAATTTGAAAGGGCAGATTTTTTTCAATTTTAAATTTTGAGGAAGGGAAATTTGAGAGGAAATAAATTTAAAAGGGAAACTTTAGAATATTTTAGAGGAAATTTTATTTTAGGAATGTGTGGAGATTGATATTATTATTATTATATATTATTATAATTATTATTATATTATAGTAATATGTATGATTATTATTATTAAATATAATATAGTTATAAATATAATAATTATTATTATAACTAAATATAATATAGCAATATATATGATATATACTATTATTATTAAATATATAGAAATATTATATGACTAAATTATTATATATAATAATTTATTTGGTTATTATTATTAAATCTATAATCTAGTAAGATATATATGATTATTATTGTTATATAATCTAATAATATATTATTATTATATTAAAATATATAATATTATGTAATTATTAAATATAATATTCATAAATGCATCATTTTGACACATTTCATGACAACGTATGGCCCTAGGGCCCCTAGTGACCCCTTTCGACGCATTCCCAATGGATCCCTAGGGGTCCTAGGGATATACATTGTCATGGAATGTGTTGAAACTATAAAAGACTCTAATATGTCCCTATGGGTCCTATCACCGATAAGGACATATGTCATCATAGAATGCGTCGAAAGGGGTCATAGGTCATCTTATGATCCCCTTCGACCTATATAAACAACTCTAATATATCTCTAGGGGTCCTAAGACCCCTAAGGACATATGTCATCATAAAATGCATCGAAAGGAGTCATAAGTCATCCTATGACCCCCTTTGACCAATATAAATGACTCTAATATGTCCTTGGGTGTCCTAGGACCCATAGGGACAGATGTTGTCTTGGAATGTGTCAAAAGGTGTCATAGGTCATCCTATGACCCCATTTGGACCATATAGATGACTCTAATATGACTGTATGTCATCATGGAATGGGTAGAAAGGGGTCATAGGTCATCCTGAGACCCACTTTGACCCATATAAATGACTCTAATATGTCCCTAGGGGTCCTAGGACCCATAGGGACATATGTCATCATGGTATGCATCAAAACGGGTCATAAGTCATCCTGTTACCTCCTTCGATCCATATAAATGACTCTAATATGTCCATAGGTATCCTAGGACCCCTAGGGACATATGTCTTCATGGAATGAGTCAAAATAGGTCATAGGTCATCCCATGACCCCTTTTGATCCATTTAAACAATGCTAATATGTCCCTAGGGGTCCTAGGACCCCTCGAGACATATGTCATCATGGAATGGGTCAAAAGGGGTCATAGGTCATCATGCGACCCTCTTCAACCCATATAAATGATTCTAATGTGTCCATAGGGGTCCTAGGACCCCTAGGGACATATGTCATCATAGAATTGGTCAAAAGTGGTCCTAGGTCATCTTGTGACCCCCTTCAACCCATATAAATGACTCTAATATGTCCCTGGGGGTCCTACGACCCCTAGGGACATATGTCATCATGAAATGGGTCAAAAGGGGTCATAGGTCATCTTATGACCCCCTTCGACACATATAAATGATTATAATATGTCCTTGGGGGTTGTAGGACCCTGAGGGACATATGTCATCATGGAATAGGTTGAAAGGGGTCATAGGTCATCCTATAACCCCCTTCGACTCATATAAACAATTTTAATATGTCACTAGGGGTCTCAGGACCCCTAGGGACATATGTAGTCATTGAATGGGATGAAAGAGGTCATAGGTCATCCTGTGACACTCTTCGACCCATATAAACAATTAAAATATGTCCCTAGCGGTTCTAGGACCCCTAGGGAGATATGTAATCATGGAATGGGTCGAAAGGGGTCATAGGTCATCCTGTGACCCACATCGACCCATATAAACAATTATAATATGTCCCTAGGGGTCCTAGGACCCCTAGGGACATATGAAATCATGAAATTGGTCAAAAGGGTTCATAGTTAATCTTGTGACCCCCTTCAACCCATATAAACGACTCTAATATGTCCCTAGGTGTCCTAGGATAACTAGCGACATATATCATCATGAAATGGGTCAAAAGAGATCATAGGTCATCTTCTGACCCCCTTCAACCCATATAAATAACACTAATATGTCCCCAGGGGTCCGAGGGACATATGTTCTCATGGAATGGATTGAAAAGGGTCATAGGTCATCCTATGACCCCCTTCAACCCATATAAATGACTATAATATGCCCCTAGAGGTCGTAAGACCCCTAGAGACATATGTCATCATAAAATGAGTCGAAAGGGGTTGTAGGTCATGCTGTGACCCACTTCTACCCATATAAACGACTCTAATATGTCCCTAGGGGTCCTAGGACCCCTAGGCACATATGTCTTCATAGAATGTGTCGAAAGGGGACGTAGGTTATCTTGTGACACCATTTGACCCATATAAATGATTATAATATGTTCCTAAGTGTCTTAGGACCTCTAGGGATATATGTCATCATGGAATGTGTCGAAAGGGGTCATAAGTCATCATGTGACCCCCTTCGACCCATATAAATGATTCTAATATGTCCCTAGGGGTCTTAAAGACATATTTCATCATGAAATGTGTCAAAAGGGGTCATAAGATGACCCATATAAATGATTCTAATATGTCCCTAGGGGTCCTAAGACCCCCAAGGACATATGTCATCATGGAATGTGTCAAAAGGGGTCATAGGTCATCCAATGACCCCCTTAACCCATATAAATGATTCTAATATGTCCTTATGGGTCCTAGGACCCTTAAGGACATATGTCATCATGGAATGGGTTGAAAGGAGTCATAGCTCATCTTATGACCCCCTTTAACCCATATAAATATGGGTCGTCAGACCTCTAGGGACATATGTCATCATGGAATGTGTCGAAAGGGGTCAGAGGTCATCCTATTACCCCCTTCAACCCATATAAATGATTCTAATATGTCCCTAGGGGTCGTAGGACCCATAGAGAAATATGTCATCATGGAATGGGTCGAAATGGGTCATAGGTCATCCTGTTAACATCTTTGACCCATATAAATGTTTTTAATATGTCTCTAGGGGTCTTAGGACCCTTAAGAACTTAAATGTTATCATGAAATGAGTCAAAAGAGGTTAGAGGTCATCCTGTGACCCCCTTTTACCCATATAAATTATTCTACTATGTACATAGTGGTCCTAGGACTCCTAGGCACATATGTCATCATGGAATGTGCCAAAAGGGGTCATAGGTCACCCTATAACCCCCTTCGACCTATACAAACAATTTTAATATGTTCCTAAGGGTTGTAAGACCCCTATGGTAATATTTTATCATGGAATTTGTCAAAAGGGATCATAGGTCATCTTGTGACCCCCTTCGACCTATTTAAACAATTCTAATATATCCCTAGGCATCCTAGGACCCCTATGGACATATGTCATTATGGAATGTGTTGAAAGGGGTCATAGGTCATCCTATGAACCACTTTGACCTATATAAATGATTATAATATGTCCCTAGTGGTCCTAGGACCCCTGGGGACATATGTAGTCATGGAATGTGTCGAAAGGGGTCATAGATCATCTCGTGACCCCCTTTGAGGCATTTAAATAATTCTAATATGTCCTTAGGGGTCCTAGGACCCCTATGGACACATGTCATCATGGAATGTGTTGAAAGGGGTCATAGGTCATCTTGTGACTCCCTTCAACCCATATAAATGATTCTAATATGTCCCTAGGGGTCTTAGGACCCCTATGGACATATGTCGTCATGGAATGTGTTGAAAGGGGTCATAGGTCATTCTATGACCCCCTTCGACCCATGTAAACAATTTTGATATGTCCTTATGGGTCTTGGGACCCCTATGGACATATGTTGTCATGAAATGCGTCAAAAGGGACCTATGACCCCCTTCAACTCATATAAACGATTATAATATGTCCCTGAGGGTCCTAGGACCCCTAGGGACATATGTTGTCATGGAATGTGTGGAAAGGACCTATGACCCCCTTCAACCCATATAAACAATTCTAATATGTCCCTAGGGGTCCTAGGACCCTATGGACATATGTCATCATGGAATGTTTTGAAAGGGGCCATAGGTCATCTTATGACCCCCTTCGACCCATATTAACAATTCTAATATGTCGCTAGGGGTCCTTGGACCTCTAGGGATGCATGTTATCATGGAATGTGTCGAAAGGGGGTCATAGGTCATCTTGCGACCTCCTTTGACCTGTATACACCCTAAAATGGTCGCCTAGACTATGGGCCCTCATTATTCAATTTATCTATTTATCAAATTTCTTGAATCAATGGTTTGCAATATTTTATTAAATCAATTCAAATCAATTTCCTTGATCAAATTTGATTATTTTATTTCTAAGGTTGATCATTTTATCCTAAGTCTTATTTAATTAAAAGAAAATCTCCTCTTTTAATTAAATAAAATAAGTCCCCATTTAATTAAAAGGAAACCTCTCTTTTAATTTAATAATTCATCTGCATTTAATTAATTAAAAGAAAAATCTCTCTTTTAATTTAATTAAATATCTCCTATTTAATTAAAAGAACTTGCTCCCTTTTAATTAAATAAAAATTCCACTTAAGTATCTCTTGTTGATGAAAGGGAAATAAAATAAATTCTTTTGTTTAATTTCTACACTTAAATGCACATATTTCTAAGTGGGACTTGTCTTTTCACTTTCTTCTCAACCACTCCTCTTTTCTCATTGGTGGAATTTCGTCTCACATGGATCAAACTCTATTATCCCATATTGGTTGTGAGAAGCCTCTCGCCTCCATAATTTCCTTTATAAGGGAGAGCCCTCTCCTCATTTTAGACACAGATGATGTTCCTGTTATGCTGCAGGTTTGGAGAGCAATTTTTGAAGAAGGAGTTTTTGAATGCTAAAGCTTTTTGTGGAGAACTTATATCTTCTTGTCTCATTCTCTCTCGCACCCATGGATTTCATCATGGGCTTTTATCATTGCATTTGCATGTTAGTTTAGATTCACATTCACTTTCATAAGATTAGATCTTGCTTTCATAGATTAGATTTTGCAGTGTTCTTGCATTGTTATCATATAGATTAGTTTTCATCTCCATTTGCATGCATTTTGGATCTTTGAATCTCTCATTTCATGGTATACTTGCATGGGCATGAACTAGGTTAAATTTAGGGACTCCATTGCAAAACCCTTTCACTCCATGACTAGAGAGCTATGAGTCGCCATTTGAGACCTCATTCTTGAGTAATCTTGAATATAATGATTCATAGAAGTGTGCTCACATTTTAGGCATACACGACTGATATAAACAATTCTAATATGTCCCTAGGGGTCCTAGGACCCTTAGAGACATATGTCATCATGGAATGTGTCGAAAGGGGTCATAGGTCATCCTATGACCCCGTTTGACCCATATAAACAATTCTAATGTGTCCCTAGGGGTCCTAAGACCTCTATGGACATTTTTCATCATGGAATGTGTCAAAAGGACCTATGACCCCCTTTGACCCATATAAACAATTATAGTATGTCCCTAGGGGTCATAGGACCCCTAGAGACATATGTCGTCATGGAATGTGTCGAAAGGGGTCATAGATCATCTTGTAACCCGCTTCACCCATATAAATTATTCTAATATGTCCCTAGGGGTCCTAGGACCCCTATGGACATATGTCATCATGGAATGTGTCAAATGACCTATGAACTCGTTTGATCCATATCAATGATTCTAATATGTCCCTAGGGGTTCTAGGACCCCTAGGGACATATGCTGTCATGGAATGTGTCAAAAGGGCTCATAGGTCATCCTATGACCCCCTCCAACTCATATAAACAATTCTAATAGAAATAATATAGTAAAAATATAATAATATATTAAAAATAATAATAATATAGTTTAATAATCATATATATTAATATATATATTATATTATATTTATAGATGATAATAATAATAATTTAATTTAATTTAATTTCATATATATATATATATATATATATATATATATAAGTCATAACTCATTAATTAGTCATATTATATATTTATAGATTATATATTATATATTTACATATTTCATAACTCAAATTAGTCATATAACTCACAAATTCATTTTTCCCTCCAAAATTTGTTTTTCCCTCCAATGTGTTTGTGCTGCCAGTGTCGGATATCTGATTTGATATCGGATATCTGATTTGATATCGGATATCTGATATGAAATAGGATATCCGATCTTAGATCAGATATCTGATCTCATATCAAATATCCAATAAGGCTTGGGCATTACTTGCTAGGTTTGGTACCTAGATAGGTGAAAAAAAGTCAAAGTGGATTTTGAAGCTCTTTTAGACATCTTCAAACTCTTTTTTTTCACATTGCCAGTTTTTGGCACACCATGATCCTGCACATACCCATATGTGTGTGTATATTCTATATAGACACACACACACACACACATGTTTGTGTCTATGTATGTATGTATGTATGTATGTATACAGAGAGATCTTGGCACAAAAAAAAATTGATCTAGTTGCATGCATATTCCAGAATCCAAATAATAAAACAATAAAACTCACTCAACTTGTGCTAAGTGACTTACATCAAGATCCTACACAAGAAAAATGCAAACTAGGAAAATGGGGCAAAGTTGACAAGAAATTTTACAAAAAAAATATCATAGCAGATATTTATTGAAAGAAACAAGCCATAACTTAGTTAAATTGGTCTAGTTCCTTATTAGCCAGGTTGATTACAAATTCATATAGAACTGTCATCAAATTACATACACTAAAATTAACAATCAGTTGTTCCTAGTTAGCAGGATCAAATAGAGTTTTCCAATGTGATAAAATTGTATATGCCAATGCTGCCAAAAATTGACCCTTGTGAAATAGTGAATTTTAGCATTTTAGAAGGTTTACTTTCTTGCCTTTCCAAAATAGTAAAATTGGCTATTTTGCAAGGGTCAATTTTGGTGGCTTGTGAAATCACAAATTTATTTTTTTTAATAATTCAACAAGCCGTCACAATTATGACTATTAGTCCCAATGGATAATCATCACTTCTACAAGACAACTATCACATGGAAGTTGCAATTGTGACAAAGGATTGGAAGCTTAAGACACCATAATTATGATGGTGTTCTATTGCAATTGCAATTTCATCAACATGAACTCTTGCCCCTTTCTTATTTGGAATTACAATATTGTTATCCATCAAAATTGTGGTGGTTTCCCTTGCCATCACAATTTGCGATAGTAGAATTTTGATGCCCATCTGACAGGATTCAATTCGTGGTTCTATTTCTTGGGTGATGAGTGACCTACCATTGCAATTTGGGCCCAAATGTGGTAGCGTCCTTTTGTTCTGGGTAAGCCCCCATTTTGGCTTCTTTGTAATATAAAAAATAATTAGACATTCACCAAACATTACAAATAGTAAATGGTGGAGGGAATAATAATAAATAATACTCATACTATATATTTTGGAGAAGAAAACCCTATAGTTTGTAAAAGATAGGATGATTATAATTTAAACTAATCTTGCACATCAAAGAAATTAAGATCACCATAACAGAATGAGAACATATAGCCACATGACAAGTAGAAGAATTAGGAATATTGTGTTATGAAAGGAACCATTTCCATAAATTGAGAAAATAGAAAATGTATTCTTGGGTGAGGTATTCATTGTTTTGGACCGCTAATAAATTGCCTAGGTTGTAGAACATGCAAAGAAATGACAAAAGTGAGGAAGAGATAGATGAAAATTGTCAGTGATTAGACATCATTGATCTCACCACCCATTTTGGGAAACTCCAAATTCTTTTTCCACACATCTAATTATCTAAACTCTACATACATGCAAATACAAATCAATTTTTTTTTCCATTTTCCATAAACTTAATTATAAATAGTCATGATCAGCATATACAACTTAATTAGTTTGAATAGATAAGGTTTTCTAATTAAGTAAACTAATGGAAATTTTGACTACCATTTTTTATCTATCTCATAATAATCCTTTGACTTGTCAATAAAAATAATTTATAATCTTCTTGTTTGGTAAACTATTGTACATGATGCTGAGAGAAGGGACAACAAACAAAAGATGGAATTGAAGTGAGGGGAGAAAACATGCAAAGCACTTTAGGCTAAGGCATACAAATATGTTTTTGTTTTTTTGGAGGGGTATATATATACATATATTGCACAAGTACATTTTTACATGGCACAAATAGGTTTGAAAACCAAAATGCCTTGAACCCGTTTTCAAGATGTATGCCTAAAATGTGAGCACACTTCTATGAATCATTATATTCAAGATTACTCAAGAATGAGGTCTCAAATGGTGACTCATAGCTCTCTAGTCATGGAGTGCAAGGGTTTTGCAATGGAGGCCCTCAGTTTGACCTAGTTCATGCCCATGCAAGTACACTATGAAATGAGAGATTCAAAGATCCAAAATGCATGCAAATGGAGATGAAAACTAATCTATATGATAACAATGCAAAATCTAATCTATGAAAGCAAGATCTAATCTTATGAAAGCAAATATGACTCTAAACTAACATGAAAATGCAATGATAAAAGCCCATGATGAGAGCCATGGATGCGAGAGAGAATGAGACAAGAAGATAGAAGTTCTCCACAAAAAGCTTTAGCATTCAAAAACTCCTTCTTCAAAAATTGCTCTCCAAACCTTCAGCATAACAATAACATCATCCATGTCTAAAATGAGGAGAGGGCTCTCCCTTATAAAAGAAATTATGGAGGTGAGAGGCTTCTCACAACCAATATGGGATAATAGAGTTTGATCCATGTGAGACGAAATTCGACCAATGAGAAAAGAGGAGTGGTTGAGAAGAAAGTGAAAAGATAAGTCCCACTTAGAAATATGTGCATTTAAGTGTAGAAATTAAATAAAAGAATTTATTTTATTTTCCTTTCATCAACAAGAGATATTTAAGTGGGATTTTTATTTAATTAAAAGGGAGCAAGTTCTTTTAATTAAATAGGAGATATTTAATTAAATTAAAAGAGGGGGTTTTCTCTTAATTAATTAAATGTGGATGAATTATTTAATTAAAAGAGAGGTTTCCTTTTAATTAAATGGGGACTTATTTTATTTAATTAAAAGAGGAGATTTTCTTTTAATTAAATAAGACTTAGGATAAAATGATCAACTTTAGAAATAAAATAATCGAATTTGATCAAGGAAATTTATTTTAATTGATTTAATAAAATATTGCAAACAATTGATTCAAGAAATTTGATAAATTGATAAATTGAATAATGGGGGCCCATAGTCTAGGCGACCATTTTAGGGTGTATACATTTGCCCCTCTTTCACTAATGTGTGATCGATTTGGGAACACATGTAGTCAAAGAAAGAAATTGAATCAAAGATTGAAGTTAATAATTATTTCCCCCTCATGATCGAAATCAAAATGAGATAGAGGAGAGACAACAAATTGATAAATTTGATCAAATCGAACAAAAGATAAGGTTCTTGATGTACGATGAAAGATATAAGAATCATTGAACCAAGGTAGATCATCAAACATGAAATATTATGCCCCAAAGGTGATTTTAGAAGAAAAGAAGTGGGGGCTAAAAAAAATGGAAGATAGGAGTTTGAAAGATATGGAAAGAAAATAGAAAGAAGAAAAGAAAATGCCCCAAAATCAATCAACTGTTTAAGATAGAAATTTTGATTGAGATCATGAAAGAAGATAAGGAAATGAAGATCAAAACATGACCACGGTTGATTAAAATTCCACAATAAAGATGAAGGGAGAACCCTCTCAAACTCATAATGCAGCCTAAAAATGCAAACTAACATGAAGTCTAATAATGCAAGCTACATGAAAATGCAATGGTGTACTTGCAAAAGGGAAACTATGACATAGGATTTTGTGTTCATAATTCATTAGAGAATGTAAAGAACTTATTTTAATCATGGGGCCGTTATTAACAGACATCCAAACAAAATTTTTAAAAAAAAAAAATCACACAATCATCACTAGTCACAAGTGCAACTATGAAGATACCTTTTTCATTTAATTAAATAATTACATTTAATTAATCAAGATAGGCGTATTTATTAAAAGTGATTTAATTTAAGGATTGGTTCCGAAGTTGATGATACGAAGACCAATTGCTAAGCTTTTAAGGACTATCTCTGGAACAGAGCTTAATCCCAAGGAATCCAGGCAGAGCACCTAGATACCTAAGATTGAAAGCATTTAGAAGATTATCTCCAAAAGAAAGCTTAACCTTCAAGGATCTAGATAGAACACCTAGATACCTGAGATTGAAAGTATTTAGCAGATTATCTCCAGAATGGAGCCTAACCTTCAAGGATCCAGATAGAACACCTAGATACCTGAGATTGAAAGCATTTAGAAGATTATCTCCAGAATGGAGCTTAACCTTCAAGGATCCAGATAGAACACCTAGATACCTGAGATTGAAATCATTTAGAAGATTATCTCTAGAATGGAGCTTAACCTTCAAGGATCCAGATAGAACACCTAGATACCTGAGATTGAAAGCATTTAGAAGATTATCTTCAGAACGCAGCTTAACCTTCAAGGAACCAGATAGAACACCTAGATACCTGAGATTGCTAAAAGATAACAAAGTCTAATCATGAGTCGTAGGATCATCCCTAGAATGAGGCTTGATCCTTAGGATTCAAGGTTTAGACTATCCCAATACCTGTCCATCGAACTTTGAGAGGAGCTATTATAAGGTTGATCAATTGATCAAAAAAATAAGATAAATAGCAAAGATGCCAGATAGAAGGGAACAAGATGCCTCGAGTGATGAGATGCCCCAAGTGACGTGGACATAAGATGGGAACGAGATGCCCCGAGCAATAAGTATTCAATGATGTAATCATCCTGCCCCCTCGAGAGCAAAATTGAAAGATGACACATGAGAAATATGATGTGAAGCAGTATATCAATTTTGAGATTCAACAGAATGTAGAAGAGATCAAAATGATCTAAAGAAAAGATGAGGAGATCGAAACGATCAGAATAAATTGAAGAGATCGCAACGATGTAAAGAAATGTGGAAGTTGATCTGAAGTGATTTTGAGGTCCAAAAGTCCAAGTTTGATTTGAAAAGATTCCAAGAATCGCAAAGTATTAAAAGAATTTGGATTGCCCAAAATTCTAAAATGCATTTTTGAGCCACTTAAGTGTGTCTGATTTCGAATTCAATCCCAAAAAAAAAAGGGTTCTAAGCAGCCAAAGTAGTAAAAAGAGTGATTAATCGATCATTTATGTAGTCATGAAGAACATGATACTTTGAAGAGATCAACAATCCCTCATCAGAGAAGGTGAAAGTAGATTTGTAATTGAATCGCATGCTTATACAAGTGAAGTATGCAATGCGAGACTATGTTAAATGCAACCCTAGGTCTGGTTACCAAGCCTCAATATTTAATCATCACCGGATATAGAACAAAGCTCATAGGTCATACAATTCCCACTAACATTGCAATCATGGAAATATTAATATAACATACCTTATTGGTTTGTCGGGATTAAATGTAAGCATTCGAGGCATAAGCAAGTTAACATAAGCATCAAAGCATAAATGCTAGGATGACTAGAATGTTGCTTGCATGACAAGCACACCAAACAAACAGGAGATCCATCTTATGCTAAGCATTCATTATTCATTTTGTCTACAACAACCCTTGCGTTCATAACCTAAGACAGAAGTGTGCTAGATATACTCGCAGTGACCCGTACGTTTACTTAGTAGGACGAGTATTAGTATTTACTATAGCATGAAGAGTTCACTCCAACAAACAAGGAGAAGCACCAATGTTATTGACGTATTCTTATAAAAGGAGTCAAGGTACACATGGCCATCCAATATGAGATGGAGGCTCTTATAGTGGACACCCCTTTTATAGGAGTAGATCAACTTATTGGAACTAAACTGCAAACAGAAAGCAAAGAAAAAGATCATGCCCCCAGTCATTACTTCTCTAGTCGAAGATGACATCATCGAGTTTCTCGAGGAGATATGATAGAGAAAAACAAAGAAAAAAAAGAAAATTCTTAGCATATCCAAACAAGTATATCAGTTTTGAGTTCAATGTTTTGGGATTGATGTCAAGTGTCGATGTCCAAAATACATTCAAAAGAAATCTCTTTAGTAGGGTGACAATAGTAGGCAGACACAGTCAGAACGACTGGTGATTGATGTTGAAGAGGAATCTTCACGATGAAGAACCTAAAGAGGACTAGGCGATAGTAGATAGGAATAGCTAGAATGATCGGTGACTGATGTAATGGAGATCTTCCATAAATGAAGCTGGAGATGTGACCTAAGCAATAGTAGGCAGATACAGCTAAAACAACTGGTGACTGTTGCAAAAGAGATTCTATGAGGAGAATCTTGAAAAGCGTAATACTAGCGATAGTAGGCAGACATAGTTGAAACAACTAGTGACTATCGCGAAAGAGATTCTATGAGGAGAACCTCAAAAAAAGTGACACTAAGGGGGATGCCCCCGAGCTAGGACAAGACTCAATCCATGGATACATGAGCAGGAAAAGTAGGAAAGCAAAAGTGTGAAAGTGACTATACAGAATAGCCAGAAGATGTGCTGCAAGATGGAGCATTGGGAACAAGAGGTGCCTATTTACCAAGTTTTCACCTTCTTGGCAAGATTTTCTTTTTTTTGCTACCATGATGCCTGTTTCCAGGTTTTCACTAATGGAACTTTTCTATTTTTCAATTTTTTTGTATTTTTCTCTTTTTTTGATTTTTTTGTATTTTTTTGGTATTACCAAGGTGCCTATTTGCTAGGTTTTCACCAAGGTAACAATTTTTTTTTTTAGGACTTTTTCTAATTTTTAGGATTTTTTTCAAGACATATAGATATGTACAGAGAGCTTGCTGAGATTAAATCAACTATAAAACTGCTTCAGGTGGATAGTGTTGATAGGTTCCTTAAGCACTTCTCCTTCGATTGTGGAAAGTTGATAGGTGCTAGATCCATATACAGTAGTAATGATGTAAGGACCTAGCCAGTTTGGTTCAAACTTTCCCTTTTGTATTCGTTGTTGTTGATTCTTGGGATTTTCTCTCAAGACAAGATCACCCAGTTGGAAGTCACGTGGCCTGACACTCTGATTGTAACTTCATGCCATCCTTTGTTGATATGCTCTTAGATGATCACATGCCACTTGTCGTCGTTCATCTAGTAACACAAGATCTTGAAGCCGAGCTATCTTATAGTCATCATCAGTGATAAGGCCTTTCATAGAGATTCTCAAGGTAAGAATTTTGACCTCTATTGGAAGCATAGCATCTGCCCCATATACCAAAGCAAAGGAAGTCGTGCCTATTGGAGTCCTGATGCTTGTCCTATACGCCCACAGGGCTAGATTGATCTAGAGATGCCAGTCTCTCCCTAATTTGCAAACTGTGCGATGAAGAATTTTATGGATCGCCTTATTGGATGCCTCAGCCTGGCCATTACCCTGGGGGTAATAAATTGAAGACCAATGTTGTGTGATTCTAAATTTCTTGCACAATTCCTTGAGGTCTTTATTCTTGAATTGTCCTCCATTGTCAGTAATGATTGAGGACGGTACACCATATCTGTAGATGATGTAGTTTGTGATGAAAAGAACTACAGTTTTTCCATCAGCAACTATAAGGGGTACTGCCTCTACCCATTTCGTGAAATAATCTGTAGCAATGATAATGAACTTATGTCCATTAGAAGAGGTTGGGTGAATCTGCCCCACCAAGTCAAAGGCCCATTATCGAAATGGCCATGTTGTAGTAGAGGGAATCAACTCTCTGGCTGGAGCATGAATGAGATTCCCATGTAGCTGACACTGCTTGTAGGACCTAGCATACTTAATGGCTTCTCACTCCATTTTAGGCTAGTAGTAACCAGCACGAAGGATTTTGTGAGCTAGTGTGAGGCCATTGGAATGAGATCCACAAATGCCCTCGTTAACGTCAATTAGTGCGCATTTGGACTCTTCGAGTTATAAACACCTAAGGAGTATTCCGTCGAGACCTCTCCTATATAGATCGTCAACAATAATGACATAATGTGAAGCATTATAGATTAGGTAACATTTCTCATTTTGAGTCAGACCTTCTAGAATGGTTTGATTACAGAGGTAGGAATAAATGTGATGGTAGTGGGATGATTCATGTCCTATAATAGAATAGATCATCCTAGAATTAGGGGTGTCATAGGCTGGGTAGTGCAATGCTTCCACCAAGAACTCATATCGGAGATCATTTTCAAGCATTTGTAGCAGGGAGGCTAGAGTAGCCATGGCATCAGCTGCCTTATTATCTGCTCGAGGAACTTGCTGGAAGGTGATGTGTGCAAAATACTTCTTCAAGTCATCAACCATACACTTGTAAGGAATTAGTTTCTCATCCTTTGTTTGATACACATAATTTACTTGGTTGATAACAAGCTGAGAGTCACCAAAGATGTCTAACTGATCCACTCTCCATTCAACTACAATTTTCATGCCATTTATCAAAGTCTCATATTCAACAATGTTATTTGTACAAGAAAATAGAATCTTGTAGACTTTGGGCAATGAATATCTTTGTGGTGTAATAAAAAGTAAGCCAACACCTGATCCTTGTTGAGTGAAGGACCCATCAAAGAACATAACCCACGTATGATGTGTGAGTGTCAGAATCGACCCATCTAGAAAATCAATGTTCATGGGTAGAAGACTCTGTATGGGTGCATCAGCTAGCTGATTTGTGATTGTGTGCCCCTTTATAGCCTTGCGTTCAACATATTGGATGTCAAACTCACTGAGTATCATGACCCATTTAGCCAGTCTTCCCGTGAGAGCTACCTTATCGAGCAAGTACTTTAGGGGATCTATTTTAGCCACGAGCCATGTAGTGTGGGCAAGCATGTAGTGTCTCAACTTCTAGGAAGCAAAGACAATTGCTAAGCAAGCTTTCTCAATAATTCTATAGTTCTTCTCATAAGAGACCAGTGTCCGACTCAAGTAATAAATAGCTCTTTCTTTGTTTTTATTGTCTTCTTGAGCCAATAGGATTTCTAGAGATGTGTCAGTGGTTGAAATGTATAAAGGCAAAGGCTTCCCATGAATAGGAGGCATCAGGATTGGAGGATTGACATGATATTGTTTGATTTGTTTTAAGCTTTGCTCACAATCCTGGCTCCAATTGAATTTCACACCCTTATGTAAGATCTTTGTGAAGGGTTGTGATCTATCTGCCAATTGTGAAATAAACCTATGAATAGATTGAAGCCTTCCCTATAGTTCTCTCATCTAACTGATGTTCTGAGGTGGTGGCATGTCCATTATTGCTTGTACTTTCTTCAGATCTACTTCAATTCCTTTTGCAAAGACGATGTATCCTAACAACTTTCTTGATGTGACACCAAATGCGCATTTCTTAGGATTGAGTCAAGGCTGAATTTTTCCATACGATCTAGGATGGGTCCCAAATCTTTTAGATGAGTAGTGCATTTAGCACTTTCAACCAAGGTATCGCCAACATAGTCCTCCATGGTTCTATGCATCATGTCATCGAAAATTGTGGTAACAGCCCACTGGTATGTGGCACTAGTATTCTTTAAACCAAATGGCATCACATTCCAACAAAAGGTTTCCCATGCACATGTGAAAGCCATTTTCTCTTGGTCTTCTGGGGCAATTTTTATTTGATTGTATCTAGAAAAACCATCCATAAGTGAATACATCTCATAGCCAGCCATCATGTTCACGATCATATCAATATTAGGGAGCGAAAAGTCATCTTTAGGACATGCCAAGTTAAGATCATGAAAGTCTATGCAAACCTTGATAGATTTATCATGCTTGGAAACTAAAACAATATTGGATATCCATTCAGCATAATCAATTGCTCGAATGAAACCAACTTTTAGAAGTTTCTCCAATTCTGCTTTGACGAGTAATGCAACATGAGGGTGCATTTTCTGAAGCTTCTATTTAACTGGTTTGATGCCTGGTGCTATGGACAAATGATGCATGATAAGGTTAGGATCCAATCCTGGCATATCAAAATGTGTCCAAGAAAAATTTATTTTCTTTTCTTTGAAAAAGGAAATGAATTGTTCCTTCTCTTCAGGTGATAGTGACTATGCCAGATGTATCAAATGAGGATGTTCTATTGTGCCCACATTAATTGGTTGTGTCGGCTCTATTAACACTGATGATCTCTCCTAAAAGTGATTGGGAAGGACATCAAATATCCCATCCACAGGCGCCTCAAAGAGGTTTTCACCCTTGGATACGTCTTTTATTTTTACTTTTTTGGGATTTGGTACTGCCACAATGTGGTTTTCACCATCGGACCTCTTGCATTTTTTATTTTTAATTGTGTGACTGAGATAATTGATATCAGCCTCAGTCATGTTGATGCTCTGCTCATTGGTGGAAGACGTTATAGGTTCGATAGCATTAAGGTAGAAGGTGAGAGCATAGTCATTCTGGAACACGGGGACCTAATTAGATGCATTAGGGTTCCAGTCTATAAGCTCAGGATGTGTGAGTGAGAGAGTAGTGGCTGGTTCAATTGCATTCATAGTATAGTCATTAAGTGTGTGGACTAGCAATTCAAGACGTATGGCAACTTCGTCCACAGGTGTGTTCAAACACCTTGAAGTACGAACGTTAGTAATTGATGACTCTAGGACATTAGTTGGATCAGACTCCCGTGACCTAACCCTAGACGTTTCACCCACTTCGATTTGATTTTCATAGACATGCACTTGGTCAATGTCTTTATCAGTAGTAGCTTCTGAAAGAGAGTCAAATTCATATTCATGAGAATTAGTGCTACATGGCGAGAGATTATAGAACTCACCAATAGTGATAGGGACATACTCTCCTTCATCCTTTGGATTCTTACACAAATACTCAATACGGCATGACCGATTAGATTCTCCCTTTTTTTAATGATATTTGAGTTGTTCAGTATCGTCCTCAGAAGAGTTACTAGTATCATCCACAGTGCTAACATGTGGCACAAAGTCATCTGGCTCGGCAAAGAATTTAGCGAGATCATAAGGAATAGGATGAGGGTAGGAATCCTCATCATCAGATTCTTCCTCTTAAGTACCTGACTCAGATTGTGACTCATTTTTAGATGAACTCTCAGGTACGGGTATGAATTTGTTTGATCCCAAATGTAAAGGGACTTTGTTAAACCCTAGACCAGTTGTATCACTGTTGTGTCGAGCACTTTCTTTGATAGGATCAATCAGGCCATTGTTATTGCACCCAATAGGGCTAGTTCCCTTGTAACCAAAATGCTTCATAAGCCTAAGGCCAGGCCCATATTTCTAAGGAGTAATTTCTTGAACTTGTTCTGTTAGGTCCACAGTAGCCTCTTCTTTGTAAAGGCATGCAGCAATGGCTCTATTTTCACTTTCATCCTCTAAGGGAACTGTAGCCTTAACAAAAGCACCATTATACTTGGTCTGAGGTGTTAGCACGAAGGGCTTCTTTGCTTCTGAAGGTCTCCCATAATGTTGAGGAGACTCTGGGAGAGATGTCAATGATAGCACTGGTTCAATGTGGTACTCTCCCATGCCAGTTTCTTTCAATTTGAATGATTGCTCAATTTGTTTCAGCTTATTGTCATGATAATCAGTGGACTCGCAATTGGTAGGGACAAAAGTTTCAATAGCTTTGAGCATATTGCAGGAATAGCTAGTGGTGTCAGGAATAGTAACTTTAGAGCCATGAAATGGGAACTTGATGCATTGGTGGTATGTGGATGGTACAATGCACATCTCATGTATCTATGGTCATCCTAACAAAATTTTGTAGGCCAAGGGAAAGTCAAGCACCTGACAGGTGACATCACTTTCAATAGGATCGACATGGATTGGTAAAACCACAAGACTTAGAGACTTTCATTCCACCTCATTGTATGCTTTGATAGTGGTCTTTCATCATGGATCAATAGAGTCTTCAGAATAATTCAATTGTCTAAGAAGAGCAGCAAAGACAATATTTAGGCTAGCGCCATTATCACGTGTCTGGTAGATCATAACCTCGATGTGTAGAGGCTGATTGTGTGGGTGATTCAGCGAGTTGTCATCTTCTTCAGAGAAGGTCATAAGTTAAGGTGAGGTCAGGTGACCTACCATATATTGAAATCACTCAAGACCAAGATTTTGAGGAACATTTACCTTAGTGAGGGCTTTGTCCAGAATCTGCTTGTGAGCAGGCGAGATTTTAAGCAGCTCAAATATGGAAATCTAAGCATTAGTTCATTTCAACTGATTGAGAACACTATAACTAGTTGTGGTCAAGTTCATTGTGGGTTTTGCACCTTTATCGGATGGACCAGCAAGGGCTTTGTCTTTATGTTTTTTAGGATTTGAAGTAGAAGGTGCAGGGCCTTTAAGCACTAACTTGGCACGAGAGCAAGTAACAATGTTAGAACAATGTTGCAAGAGCGCATTATCTGTTGCATTGGAATAAGGCCCCTCAAGACAAATGGTGTCTTGGGTTTGTCATTATCTTGCTTGCCCTTAATGGTAATAACATTGCAATATTCAGAATCCACAAGTTCAAGCATATGAATGGCATTGTCATCATTAGAATAGGCATAGTTGACATTGTTGTAGGGTTCTGGCTTTGAAGTCTCTCCATTTTCATAAGATGGGAAAGGTTCTTTGAATGCCTTGTGGTCTGAGTTTTTATTATGTCCATCTACCACAAGATCACCAACATCAATCATGTCTTGGACTTTATGGCACAAGTTTATACAGTTGATAGTTTAGTGTCCCTTGTTTTGGTGATACTCACAGAATGAGGTCTCATTCCACCATGGTGGACATGGATGTGGATCATAGGGACGAGGGTTGTCCATTGGTGAAATAAGCTTGTGTTGTAGCAATGTTTTGTAAACCACATCCAAAGGTTCCCCCAAGGGTGTATATTCTCCCTTGGGGCATGTTGCCCATGAGTTTCTTGGATTGTTTTCGAATGCTTTGTTGTCAAGAGGAGGTTTCTCAACATTTTTGGCCACTTTAAGACCATCTGTAAGATTAAATGCAGCCTTAACAATTTTGGGCATGACATTATCAACAACTCCATCATGTACAATTCCTCGGTTCTTGTTGACGTGTTTGGTTTTATCCTTGTTGGAAGTGGAACCTTTTTTGGTGTCTCTTTGAAGAGTGAGTTCACCTTTCTTGACCATAAATTCCTCAATATGGATAGCCTATGTAATCATGTCTTCAAAGGTACGTGGACCTTGAAGTTGGACTCTATATCTAAAATCAGGTAAGAGGTTATCAATGAAAATGTCAAGCTTCTCTATTTTTGGAATTTTACGAGAATACTTAGTGTATAGTTGTCTCCACCATTGGAGGAATGTGAGAAAAGGCTCACCAACCTTCTGTTTAAGGTTGCATAGATCTCGAATGTTGACAGGGTGTTGAATGTTATGAGAATATTGCTGAACAAAGAGATTGGCAATTTCATCAAATGTCTTGATACCAGGAGGTAAATGTGAGAACCACTCCAAAGCCTGACCACCTAGGCTTCTAGGGAATAAACGCATTAGGTATGTGTGATCGTGCATAAACTCCATGGACAAAGCACCAAACTCTCGCAAGTGATCTTGGGGATTAGTAGTACCAAAGCACTTGTCATATTTGGGTAGCTCTACACTTCGTGGGAAAGGTGACATGTTTATGTTCCTGTCAAATGGACAAAGAGCATCAAATGTATATGTCTTTATAGGTTTCTCTTTCTCATGCATCATCTGAGCCAATTGGTCTTGCATAATTTTCAGTTGTTTTTGGAGCTTAGAAGTCTCAGTTTCTTCCTCAGACATGATAATGGTTTCCACATTGAAATGAGAGGGCAGTTTAGCTCCCTCTTTGGCAAGTTTGAGAAAGCATTTTTATTTCTCTTCGTTGAGTAGGATTTCGATGACCTTTTGGAAGTTTTTGTCTCTTCAACATTTTGCTATGTCTTCAGGGAGTATTTCCACCTCTTCCTATTCCTCATCAGTGTTATGATCTTTCTCTTTCTCTTTGTTGTGCGTTGGTGTTTCTTGATGTCTACTATGACTACCATGTTCATGTTCATGATTAGTCATTATAGGAATGTGTTCTATTTTAGTGTGTTGTGTTTCAAAAGGCTCTCTGAAAAAGGAATCCGACATCATTTTTGGTAATATAGGACCTCTATTTGTCTCAGTAACCTTTTGGTACAAAGGATTCCTAGTTTGTTGCAAGTTTATGGAAAATTTTTGTTGAGCTCGAGATGACCTAGCAGGTGAGGGGGATCGTGAAGATGCCTCACTAGCCGAACTAGGTACAGATTGTGTAGCGAAAGGTAAGTGACCTCTGCCATGATTACAACCCCTAGCACAACCACGTCTAAGGTTATAAGGATAAAACATGTTGTCGCTTCTGGTTGCAACAGTCATAGACAAGGATAAAAAGCTAGAACTTGGACAAGGACCACACTAAGACTGAGTCTCAAAAAGGATGAGGTAATAACAAGAATGTTGTCCACCTAGGCACAAATGGTTTGATTTAAAGGCTAGAATAGCCAGAGATTATGACCAACGTGACACAAGGTATGATAAACATTAAGAAACGAAGACCAAAGGTAACTTAAGAGACGAGACTAGTCAAAGTTCAAGACACAAGTCTTGAGCTAAGCGAAGTGCCACTGTTTCAGTACTATTTACAGATAGAAGGCAGATTTCAATTGTTTTGAGTAAGCAAACAAATAAACAAGCATGTAGAATAGCAAGAAGGTGATATCAAGCACATCTGAAAACAATGAGCAAGGGAAAAAGAAACCTTGCGCATGAACAATCAAGTGACTTAGTTTTTGCTAATCCCTAAGAGAGCTAATTGTGTATGTTTTCAAAGAGTTTTGCAATCATTGCACACATTCCTAGAAAATGAAAAAGTTTGGCCTCTCTAAGGTTTTTAGTAATGGTTTCACTCTACAACTTTTATGACTCATAGGGGTGACCTCCAATCTTGGCACACCGAGGTCTTGACATAGTCCGAGAACTTAATCTTCAAGAGCTGCTAGGGAGACCTGACAACCCACAATGAACCACACTCATGGAGATTTCTTCCACAAGGACATTTATATAGTGGTTGTCACTACCATGGCAAAAATGGTTATTACCGCTTGAGGTTCCATCAACACATTTTTCCCTGTAGAGGGATTGTCTGCTATGGTTAACCCTCTCTAAAGGTGACTGACTCAAAATAGTGTACCACAAGGGGACTTAGCTTCTAGATCGAAGGTTTTGACACCTTTTCACTTTTAGCCCAATCAAAGTAGACAAATTAATCTGACACATTAAACTAAGAGTATCTCTTAAAGATCTATGATATCAACTCCTAGTGATCTATCAACCTCTCCGGAGAAAGGATGCCTCAATCAACAAGTTGAAGATTCATCTATCTGCAAGATGCTCAAAGTATCCTCCCCACCTACAAGGAATCCATCATAGAGAGGAGTTTCACTAGGAACCCACTCTCTCAAGATCCATGAATAGTTTTCATGAGGCCTAATTACTATGTGTATACAAATGTTAATTCTCGAAAGCAAATCTATCCAAAAGCAACCAAAGAGCACAAGGTGGTACACTTAACACTTTAACTAATGCGAGGTGAGTCCAAAGATGTGGAACATTTGACCCCTCACACAAGCCAAAATGAGTCCACAACTCAGAAACTAGTGAGTTCTAAAAAGCACAAAAGGGTTGCCTAGTGGAACATTTAACACTTCTGTCCTATAGACCCCTCCCCATTTAACGTGGTGCTGAGCTTGCAACCACAGGGTGGAAGTCCAATAACCCAAGATAGCTAATTAGATGTATCACAACTAACTAAGCCTGCTAAATGGAAACTAATGGAGATCACAACCTAGTATCAAATTATGCATGTGTTGTAAAATAAGAACATGAAAGAAAATACACACACAAGCTTGACACAAGAGATGTTCATTTTAGCTCCAAATGAAGTGTTATCAGTCAAAGAAAATTACTTGGTAATCCTCGCAATGCATCTTTTCTTTGTTGTACCTTTCGTTTACACTTGATCGCTCACTCACAACGAACAAAGCAAAAAACTCATGAATGCAATATATGTCAACTCATGCAAAATCAAGGTTAGATCTGAAAATTTAATTTTTAAGAGTGATGATAAGCAGCAAGTAACCCAAATGAAAGCCCACATTATGCATTGATTCATTGCAAAAATGAAATGCAAACTATTCATTCAATGCCTTTTTTTTTTTCAATTGATTTTTGACTTAGTCATAAAGATAGGATCTACATGATATGAATTCAGATCCACAACTCAAAATACAGAAAAGTAACCCCCTATCAAAAATTAGAGAGCTTTCCAAAAATGCAAATTTTTTGAAAAGATCTTTTAATTTGTGCCCTAGGGGGTTGTTTTGTCAAAACATACCAGTTTTTGCAAATCAAATTATTGACCTGTAATATGACTTTTAAAATTGAAACACAAAGAACCAACTCTATTTAAAATTCCAAGAGCTTTCTGAAACTGTAAACTTTTCCAAAAAAATGTGCTGATTTATGCCTGAAAATGATTTTTTATGAAAAATGAAGAAAATATCATAAAAGCTCAAAAATGTTTTGAAAAAGTCTGAAAATTGGCCCAAAGCTTCTTGGATATATCATTGCCCTGCAAAAATAATTTTAGATCAAAATACACATTTGTTTGAAAGACATGAGCAAATCTTTCAAATCCAGGGTTTCTTTGAGTCTACAAATACATCTGCACAAAAACCAGCAAGCAAAGGTGGGTTGCCCCATGGTGGGTGCCAAAAATGTATGCCTAAAATGTGAGCACACTTCTATGAATCATTATATTCAAGATTACTCAAAAATCAGATCTCAAATGGAAACTCATAGCTCTCTAGTCATGGAGTGCAAGGGTTTTGCAATGGAGGCCCTCAGTTTGACCTAGTTCATGCCCATGCAAGTACACTATGAAATGAGAGATTCAAAGATCCCAAATGCATGTAAATGGAGATGAAAACTAATCTATATGATAACAATGCAAGAACAATGCAAAATCTAATCTATGAAAGCAAGATTTAATCTTATGAAAGCAAATATGACTCTAAACTAACATGCAAATGCAATGATAAAAGCCCATAATGAAAGCCATGGGTGCGAGAGAGAATGAGACAAGAATATAGAGGTTCTCCACAAAAAGCTTTAGCATTCAAAAACTCCTTCAACAAAAATTGCTCTCCAAACCTGCAGCATAACAATAACATCATCCATGTCTAAAATGAGGAGAGGGCTCTCCCTTATAAAGGAAATTATGGAGGTGAGAGGCTTCTCACAACCAATATGAGATAATTGATTTTGATCCATGTGAGATGAAATTCCACCAATGAGAAAAGAGGAGTGGTTGAGAAGAAAGTGAAAAGATAAGTCCCACTTAGAAATATGTGCATTTAAGTGTAGAAATTAAATAAAAGAATTTATTTTATTTCCCTTTCATCAACAAGAGATATTTAAAGTGGGATTTTTATTTAATTAAAAGGGAGCAAGTTCTTTTAATTAAATAGGAAATATTTAATTAAATTAAAAGAGGGGTTTTTCTCTTAATTAATTAAATGTAGATGAATTATTTAATTAAAAGAGAGGTTTCCTTTTAATTAAATGGGGACTTATTTTATTTAATTAAAAGAGGAGATTTTCTTTAATTAAATAAGACTTAGGATAAAATGATCAACCTTAGAAATAAAATAATCAAATTTGATCAAGGAAATTGATTTGAATTGATTTAATAAAATATTGCAAACCATTGATTCAAGAAATTTGATAAATTGAATAATGGGGGCCCATAGTCTAGGTGACCATTTTAGGGTGTATACACAAGTTACAAGAAAAAGAAGCATAAAATCCCCTTCCTAGTTCACCTACAATAAAGGGACACCATTTAAATATACATTTTTCATTTTGCATAATTTAGTCTTAATTTTGAGTGTTGACCCATTTTATCTTCTATAATATATAGAGTATTCTCGTGTAAGAAAAAATATTGCAATAGAGATCATGGACATGCTCTGAAAGAACACCTATGATGAGGAGCTTCAATAGGAACAAGTTAAATACACAAGAGAGAAATTGTTTGACTAGGCCATGATGCTGAACAATGTGGGTAAATTATATTTCTCAAAAAACCCTCATAATATTCAAGTAGCGGTGATAGGCAAGGCTAAATCTAGACTTCGCAAATTTACCAATAGCTTCCATGCCTGTGCTATATAAAATTGCTCCCTGTAACTCTATTTTTAATTATTTATTCCAAATTCGTTATTATTTTCACTATAGTAATTAAAAAAAAAAAAATTATAATAGATATTTTGTTAATAAATTTTTTAAAATTTTCCCCTATTAGAAATCAAACATCATTGTTATTTAATTGTTAGTAGCCTATACCAAATGCAACCATTGGGGGAAACAAATACATTTAAAATGAAGATTAGTGAGGAAATATTTTTCAAAAGGATTTTTTAAGATTTAAATGGTAAAAAAATTATATCAAATAGTATTGTTGATTATTTGTGAAAATACCAATTTTATGTTTTCTAACAAAATCCATGCTAATGTTGGAGCTCATTTGACAATGAATCTTAATATCATAATCATTTGATTAGTTTTAAAATTCTATTTAATAATAAGCTTCAAATTAATATTTAAAACATTATAAATTTTAATGTGAAAAATATTAATTGAATATTTACACTTTTTTTTGATAAAGGGGTAAAAAATTATTCAAAAAAGTCCAAATTATAGACCAAAGGCCAAAGGCCCAAAACAACACTACATATTTTGGTCTTCCAATAATAGTTTTTCAATGATCCCATGATACTCACAAGGTAATTCATCCCTACTACTAATATCCCAACCATCCACATTCTTTGAAGCCCACTTTTCCAAACAATCAACCACTCTATTCCATTCTCTAGGGATATGATGAAAGGAGATAGAGTCCAATGAACTACAAAGACTTAGAGTTTGTCTAACTTAAGAGGCTAATCGCCAACTAACATCCTCCAAACTTTGATTATTCAAGATATCCACAATAATTTGAGAATTTGACTCACAAATGATCCTCCTCTAGCCTAAAGAGCATCCTCTCTCAACAATAATCTTAATAGCAAGGCCATCCATTAGATTATAAGAGTGTTGTTCGTTGTAAATAGAGAAGAGATAAATTACACCACCATCATTACCTCTCGCTATACCCCCAACATCCTCATGTCAAGGTTTCCCATAAGAAGAGCCATTTGTATTAATCTTCAAGATCCCAACTGATGGAGGAGTCAACCTCCGATCCTAAAAAACTTGTTGCTTGACATTTTGAGAAATTTTTCCAAGAGTTCATCCCCATCTACTATCATCTAGGTTTAAATTCCTCATAATAGCATGATCACTAGGATCAATACTTTTAGACATATCACACTTTGCAAAAATAGTGTCCTAAAGCGTACTAAGAATCATCTTTCACAATTGAAAGCTTACTAATTTGGAATCACAAAAAATTTTGTGGTTCCTTTCTAGCAAAAGGTTCTAGAGAATGAAAATCAGTCCAAGCATCTACAGTACCTGTAAGAAAGAAGTTTTTGGTTGAGGTCTACCCAAACTTTCCCAAAAATCAATTAAGGATGTAGCATAAATACAACCATGATGCCAAGCTTCCGACCACCTATGCAATATCTCTCTCAAAAAAGGGAAAAGAAAAAACAAGTGAGAGATACATTCCTCATTATTCATCCCTGAAACCCTCATTTGTGATGATTCTCCCAAGACAAACATTTCTTTTAAGCCAACAACCACAGAAAAAATTAAATTTGGGCCAAGAAAAATTATTCCAAATCTTCTTCCACCAATACACCTCAACCAAACCATGTAAGTTCCTATCAAGTCTAGCATAGCATTGAGCGACAGTAAATTTACCGCTTGGGCTTAGACTCCAAGCCAAAGTGTCCCTCACATTAAGGGACCTACAAAATGTACTCTCTAGAGCTTTAGTAAGAACAACATGATCCTCATCAGAGCCACCCATGGGCCACACCTAAGGTTCCTTCTAGAAAGTCACCTACACATTCCCCATACACGTGACAATATTAAAATGCTCCACCTTAAACCATATAGCATTTGTAAAAATATGGCAAAGAGGTTGAAGCTAGGGGAAGCTAAAAAGAATAGGAGGGTGGTCGTCCCAAGAGTCTTGCCAAAATAGAGCATCTGAGCCTCTATTACAAATCTAGAAGAGCCCCTCCTTAGTAAGTTGAGTTCCCTTCTTAAGAGTGTCCCAAATACATGAGCCTTTATCAACTAAAGTAAGCCATGCCACATCAAGGCAATCAACACCAGGAAAATACTTATGTACAAGAATCTTGGCCAAATCTTGATCCTAATTGTTGCATCACCACCAGTAAAAATTGGTAGCCAAAGCTATGACAACAAGAGTCATTGATCTAAGACTAAGGCCCCTAGTGTGCTTTGGCCTACATACAAACTGTCATGCCCAAAATACAGGGCAAAAACACACCAACAGATTTTAAACTTAATTTGCATAACTTGATATATATCACTATGCTATCTAATTAACCTCAATCAAATGAATATGATTCTCAAATCATAAGAATGTCGTAGGAAGGTGAAACATCATTTTATCCATTTAACATAAATCAAATGAATGAAATTTTGAAGTATATAATTGCTATAGTAAGATAAAACAACATCACATCTAATTTCAAGTAAACATATGCAAAAACTAAAATACCAAAATATCATAAGTAAGAACATTACTCAACTTTTTTAATCAATCTACGTGGTTCAATTATTTCTCATTTCTTTTATTGGACCACCTGATTCAGAGGCTCCATCGAGAAAGAACTAGGAAGAAAGCTTGACTTTGTTGAAGTGGCAACAAAGTCAAGTTTTCTTCTTGGTTCTTTCCCAATGGAGCCTTTGAATTAGGTGGTCCAATAAAATAAATGAGAAGTAATTGAACCATGTAGATTGATTAAAAAAGTTGAGTAATGTTCTTACTTGATCCAAGACCAAGGCCCATAGTGTGCTTCGGCCTACATGCAAACTCCCACTTGACTAGGCTCCACTTTGAGGAAAGAAGGTTATAGAACAAAGGAATTTCTGAAATAAAGCATCAAAATCCCTCACAAAGTTGGAAGGGGGGACCTAAACATAACACCTATAAATGGAGAGAGACTACACCATAGTCTTTAGGAGGACCACTCTCCCAATAGAATATAATCATCTGTAACTTTAGTGAGTAACCTTACTCTAAAATTTATCCAAAATCCTCTACTAGTAGCCTCTACACTGAGATCCCAAGGCCAAAGGTACCCTAACAAACATGAAAGGAAGGGAACCAATTTGAAATCTAAGAATCCTAGCAATCTTTCTCTGAATAAGCCGAGGAGTATTGAAGAAATAAATGGAAGACTTATCCTCATTAATACTCTAACCCAAGGCTTTCAAGTAGATAGCCAAAGCTCTCCTAAAATTCATTGCCTCACTGATTCTAACCTTTCCTAGCAACCTAGTGTCATCAAAAAATTGAAGATGAGAGTAGGGAGGAAGATTATTTTTTCAGCTCCAACCTTGGATAAGACCCTGCCTCACCTGATATTTTATAAATCTACCAAGACCTTCTGCCATGATAATGAATAAATAGAGAGATAAAGGGTCTCCTTTCCAAAGTCCCTGGGACATTGAAAACAACTCTAAGGTTTCCCTGTTAATGAGAATAGAGAAGGAGGTCGAGGTTACAGAGCTAGGAACCCAATTCACCCACTCCTCATCAAACACAAAAGCTAAAAGAATTTTCTGTAAGAACTCCCAACTCACCCAATCATAGGCTTTAGCCCTATCAAGTTTAATGAACATAGCTTTCTCCTTAGAGGTAACCATAGAGTGAATAGCCTCCATTGTAATAACAACCCCATCAAAAAATTGTCTACTTTCAACAAAACTACCCTATTCAAAAAAGATCAAAGAACCAAGGAGTGGTTTGAGTCTCTTAGTAATCAATTTGGTGATGATATTATAGAAAACATTACATAATCCTATAGACCTAAATTGATCCAACTGATTAGCCACTTCCTTCATAGTAATGAGAGCCAAAAAGGTAGAATTCAAAGAATTTAGCATCTGTTTATTTCTATGTGATTCCTAAACCACATCTAGGAGATCAAACTTTATTATTCCCTAGAATTCTTGAAAAATTTCTATTATGAAACCATCCAGGCTAGGGGCATTACCTTTTTTCATAGTAAATACAACTTTCTCTAATTCATGCAACAAAATAGGACTTAAGAGGGCCTCATTCATCTCAGTAGAGACTAGGAGGGGAATACAATCCAAGATGGCCTACTCCTTAGTCCCAACAGTAACATCCTACCTAGTAAAAAGTTTAGAAAAATAATTAACAGCTTCCCTAGAAATTTCTTCATGGGAAGAGATCCGAGCTCCATCAATTGAGACAAGAGAAGAGATAGAATTCCCCTACCTTTGAGCCTTAACTAATTTATGGAAGAATGAAGTGTTCCTATTTCCCTCCTAAAGCCAGTCAACATGAGATTTATCCTTCTAGAAAATCTCCTCCCAAATCTCCCACTCTTCAAGTCCCTTAAGAGCCGAGGACTCACTTTTACTCAGATTATAGGTCAACCCTTGGTCCCAAATCTGACAAGTAATATTATCCAACTTGGACATAGTAGCTATCTTTTGAGCATGCAGGTTCCCAAAATACTGTTTTTTCCATCTATTAAGCATGTACTTCACATGTTGAAGCCACTTAATAAAAGTAAAGATGGCCATCCCATGGGTAGGTATCCCCTCATACCACCAATCCAACATAAGGTTAGGTAGAGATAGGTTTCTTAACCACATCAAATGAAATTTGAAAGATGGATTTTTGTTGACTCTATAGGAGGTGATGGATAGCTTAATAGGCCAGTGGTCCAAGCCCCTGTAGTCAAAGATTATAGAACTGGTGATCCACCTATTGTTCATCCAATAGACAGAAACCAAAAATCTGTCAAGCCTTTTTGAAATAGTCTCAACACCACATCTCTAATTATCCCATATAAAGACACCACTAGTTGGCTTCACATCAATGAGATTCAAGGAGCCAATCATATCCCTAATCAGATTTTAAGATGGGTCCAACCTAGCTAACCCACCTCTTTTCTCATCTAGACTAGTAATAGCATTAAAGTCTTCAACCATAATCCATGGGAGAAATGGATCCAGAGATTAGATGAATCTAAGATGATCCCATAAATGGAACTTTCTTGAAAAAATAGTAGGAGCCCTAGGGCTAGGTATGCAAAGCACGATTAGACAAACCATCCATTGTAAGCTTAGTTTCCTGAACAAAGACCACATCAAGAGAATGATAGTCAGTTAATCTGCAAGAAGGCTTTTGTCTAGGGATGCTATTCAACCCCCTTACATTCCATGACAAAACTATCATTTATCGAGATGGGAGAAGAGTGAATCATTAGGTTTCCCAAACCCAGACTTAAATAGAGTATCACCCATGATCTTCACCTTCTCTTGATTAGTCTTTCGACCACTCTTTGTTGGTTTATCTAAAGGCCCCTTTTTGAAGGATTTTTGATGTATGCCCAAGACAAGAGGAGCTTTATTACCCTTTATAGAATTTGAGGTCCCCTTAGGAGTAAAGGGATCAAGAGCCACCATAAATTAGCACACATACCTTGTAGATCAAAAGTTATTAAAAAATGGTAGACATGTGTTTATGAAGCCTATTAAGAAAGTATTAAAGAAAAATAAATTTCACTATGTTAATTTTGTCCAAAAATTAAAAAGCTAGTGAGGATGAAGTCAAGAATTAATGATGGATGATGAAAAAAAGTGTAAAGGGACTAAAATGAAGGGAAAATGGGCTTTCAAGCCTTGGGCTCATTTATGAACCCTTTTTTGAAGCCTAAAATACACTTTTGTTTCCATTAGAACATGATCAGGTTCTAGAAAGCACAAAGTACATGCAAGTAGTTCTCCATAACACACTCACATTTTGGAGACATAAAGGCATGCCTCCTTTCACTCTCATTTTCCTCACTCATCAATTTCTCTCTATTATTTGAGCTATAATTAGTCTTTTTGATCTCTATCTTATATCTCTCCCCCTCCCTCTCCTCTTTTGCTCTTATATCTAACACTCTTCTCCTACTCATGCCCTCGTGTCTCTCACCCTCTCCTCATACTCTCTATCTCTATTCCATTATCTCTATTTCCCCATCTCTTTCTTTATGCCACCCTATCTCTCCCATCCCTCTATCTTTCTCATCCTTAATCTCTTCATCTCTCTATATCCAAAGATCCCCCCTCTCTTTATCCCCTCAACCATGTATCTCTCTCTCTCTCTCTCTCTCTCTCTCTCTCTCTCTCTCTCTCTCTCTCTCTCTCTCTCTCTCTCTCTCTCTACTCCCCCCACTCTATCTCTCCTTAGATCCTATTCATTTTAATTTTACTATTATTTAATAATTTTAAATATTATACTAAATATTATTTTATTGATAATATATTATATATTTAATTATTAAAGTGGTGGATTTAGATACCTATTAATCCATACTACAACATATCAAAAGGGTTCCATGTGTTCCTTTGGATCATATTCTATTGTTAACATATTGTGGCTCAAAAATGCATGAAAAGGGGGCAATTTAACAAAGCAACTACAAGTTTCTTGTATTCCCAAGATGCCAAACTCTGGAGAATCTCTCCTTATGTTGTAATTTTTTCAAATAAAAAATTAAATAGTCCCAAAACTTTTGTAACCCCAAAAGCCCCAAATTAGTCCTTACAAACCCTCAAACGACGGGTTTTCTAGGACTATGCCTTCCAAGCACCTTTAGAATTAGTTGAAGGTTAGCTTACCTTGTCTCCAACATACAAAAGCACTTCCAATCATTAAACATTGACCTCTAATGACTATAAATCCTACTATTGCTCCATAGCCATGAATTTAGTGCCCTTTACTTCGCAAACTCCAATTACTTGATCACCAATCCTTAGAAATTCTTGTCAAAATATTGTTAGATATGATTCATAAATATTGTAACAAGATCATTCCATGAGAATAAGAATCCTACATTCAAGGAATGATCAACATTTCAAATAGAAACTCAAACATGTTAATGAACAACAAACTTGAAAGGAAGGAACTAAACAAACCTCAGTGCATTAGGAATTGATCAAACAATATGAAAAAGGGATTATGAGATCATAACACTACAAGAAATAAATGATAGTCAATCCACCATGCACCAAATGCTTAAAAAATGAAGTTTTTTTACTGGCTCTCTTTACATAATCCGTACAATCGATCAATCCCAATATTGTTCTCTCTATACAATGCCTCAAACTTGACTTAATAACATCGCTTACAACTATCCCAACTGATTTGGATCAGCTTCAATTCTTAGTTATGCCTAGAACTCATTAAATTTAATTTCCCCCCAAAATGGAACTAACCATTGGGATTCAAATGTTTGAATTTCCTAACATACAATTTATTGATTAAAACAATTAATTAACCCACTAAACTTGCATATTAGGTCCTCAAGACTAATCTAACCAAACCTAAACATTTCTAAGACTCCTAGGGACCCAATTAACACCAATATGCCATTATGCTCATATTTCACTATTAAAGATCCTAAGGTCCTTAGCAAGCCCTTTAGGATTCATTACATTTTTATCATCTTTAAAGCCTACCAAGTCTATTATTGGCTTCAACACATGTCACTTTATTTGATTAAACTTTTCCTTACCTCTAATCCATCTTTTGTCTTCCTTAGGGATCCTTGCATGTTCTGATGTTCCTACATCACATACACTGGCCCAATGTAATGGAAGCAAAGGATGTAACCATGCATGTATTGGCACTATCTCCCTATGAGGATGCCAAGTAGCTACTGTTGTTGTTAATTTGGGCATCACTATATGATCCAAAATTTTTTAAGGTATTGAAGCTAGTAGTAACTTCTCAAATGTCTCTAGAAATTGTAGCATTGGTTTAGGGTCCCTTGGCTCCCAAGAATTTGTAGCAACTATTCTCACTACTAGAAGAATAACTTTAGTGATGAGTTGAGTGTAAGGAGTTGAAGAAATTTATGCTTCTCTATAAATTCCATAATCATGAGGCTCATTCCCTTGTAGAAGCCTTTGCCACAATGATACTACCTTTGAACCATGCAAATGATGTTTAAGTGGTTACCAACCTTGAAAGACTCTTATAAGAAATGACAAAACAAATGTCGATGCAATCCATATATTACTATTATTTATAAATATGTGAGTATGTATGTGTGTATGTATGTATGCATGCATGTGTGCATGTGTGCATGTGTGTGTGCATGCGTGTGTGTGTGTGTGCACGTGCACACATGCGTGTGCGCATGTGTGTACTATATATACATACATACACACACATATATGTGTGTCTATGTATGTATGTAGATAGAGAGATCTTGGCACAACAGAAAATTGATCTAGTTGCATGCATATTCTAGAATCTAAATAATAAAACAATAAAACTCAGTCAACCTATGCTAAGTGATTTACCTCAAGATCTTGCACAAAAAGAATGCAAACTAAAAAAATGGGTAAAGTTCACAATAAATTTTACAAAAACATATCATAGTAGATACTTTTAGAAAGAAACAAGCCATAACCCAATTAAATTGGTCTAGTTTCTTATTAGCTAGGTTGATTAAAAATTCTTGTAGAACTTTCTTCAAATTAGGTATAATAAAATGAACAATTAGTTGTTCCTAGCTAGAAGGGTCAAATATAGTTTTCCAATGTGATAAAATTGCATATGCAAATGCTGCAAAAAGAGACCCTTTTGGAATAAAAAATTTTTCCATTTCAAAAGGCTTACATTCTTGTCTTTTTGAAATAGAAAAAATTTCTATTTCACAAGGGTCAATTTTGGCAACCTGCAAAATCCCAAAATAATTTTTTTTAATAACTCAACTAGCCATCACAATTATGATTGCTTGTCCTGATGGCTAATCGTCGCTTCTACAAGAGAACTATTGCATGGACATTGTAATTGTGATAGAGGATTGGACGCTTAAGACATCATAATTATGATGACATATTATTTCAATTGTGACTTTGTCAACGTGAACTCTTGTGCTTTCCTTCTTTCAAATTACAATAGTTTTATCCATTGCAATTTTGGTGGTTACCCTTGCCATTAGAATTTGTGATAGCAAAACTTTATTGCCCATATAACAAGAGCCTATTCATGGATATGTTACTTGGGTGATGAGTGGCCATCATAATATTGACAACCTACTATCACAATTCAAGCCCAAATGTAGTAGTGTCCTTTTGTTTTGGGTTAGCACCCATTTTGGCATCTTTTTAATATAAAAAATGATTAGACATTCATAAAACATTACAAAGAGTGAATGGTGGAGGGAATAATACTAAATAATAGATACTAATACTATATATTTTGGAGAATAAAACCCTGCAATTCACAAAAGATAGGTTGATTATAATTTAATGTAAAGTTGCACATCAAAGAAATTGAGATCACCATAACAGAATTAGAACATATAGCCACCTTACAAGTAGAAGGATTTCCATTAATTAAGAAAATATAAAATGTATAATTGGGTGAGGCATTCACTAATTTGGACCCCTCATAAATTGCCATGGTTGGAGAACATAAATTGAACCATAAACTTAATTATAAACAGTCATGATTAGCATATACAAGTTAAGTTTGAATAGATAAGGTTTTTTGACTAAGTAAACTATTGCAAACTTTGAGTGCCATTTGGTATCTATCTCATGATGATCCTTTGACTTGTTGATTAAAATGATATATAATCTTCTTGTTTGGTAAACTATTGTACATGATACTGAGAGAAGGGACCACAAAGAACAGATGGAATTGAAGTGATGGAAGAGAACATGCAGAGTGCTATAGAGTAAGGCATACAAATATGTTTTTTTTCTTCTTTTTTTTTTTTTTTTTGGGGGGGGGGGGGGGGGGGGGGGTGGGGGGGGGTGTTGGGGGGGGGGGGGGGGGGGGGGGGGCAGCGCAGCACGGTATATATACATTTCACATGTACATGTTTACATGGCATGAATAGTTTTGAAAACCAAAATGCCTTGAACCCATGTTCAAATTACAAGAAAAGAAGTATGAAATCCCCTTCCTAATTAACCTACAATAAAGGGACACCATTTAAATATACATTTTTCATTTTGCACAATTTAGTCTCATTTGTGGATGTTGACCCATTTTATCTTCTATAAGATATAGAGTATTCTCATGTAAGAAAAAATATTGCAATAGAGATCATAGACATGGTCTGAAAGAACACTTGCAATGATGAGCTTCAATAGGAACAATTTAAATACACAACTAAACAATTGTTTGACCAGGTCATGATGCTGAATGATGTGGGTAAATGATAAATCTCAAAAAAGCCTCATAATATTCAAGCAGTGGTAATAGTCAAGGATAAATCCAAACTTCACAAATTCATCAATAGCTTCCACACCTGTGCTATATTAAATTGCTCCCTAAAACTCTATTTTTAATTATTTATTCCAACTTTGTTATTATTTTCTTATGGTAATTTTAAAGAATAAAAAATTATAATTGATATTTTGTTCATAATTTTTTTTTAAAAATCCCCCTATTAGAAATCAAACATCATTGTTCTTTAATTGGTAGCAGCCTATACCAAATGCAACAATTTGGGGGAACAAATACATTTAACATGACAAGTAGTGATAAAATATTTTTCAAAAGGAGTTTTTAAGATGTAAATGGTAGAAATATTTATATCAAATAGTATTGTTGATTATTTGTGAAAATACCAATTTTATCTTTTCTAACAAAATCCATGCTAATGTTGGAGATCATTTTAAAATGAATATTAATATCATAATTATTTGATTAGTTTTAAAATTTTAGTTAATAATATGCTTCAAATTAATATTTAGAACATTATAAATTTTAATGAATAAAATTAAGTGAATATATACACTTCAAATCCAAAAAAAGAAAGAATTAATTTTTCATTCTAATAATAAAAAAATGATAATGATGTAAGATCAAAAAATGGAAAATAGATAGAGTACAAAAAGAGGGTGAAGTTGACACTTTTATCTAAAATTGGAGAAACCTGAACCTCAAAAAGAAATTTGACCTCATCTTGCACTCAAAATTAGAAGACATCGAAAGAATAAGAATCATAGTAATCTGAGTATACTTTCTAAATTACCAATATTTTTAAAAAAAAGATAAGATTAAGAGGATCAAACCCTCTACACACAATAAAATATTCCTAATTTTTTTTTTCTAAAAAACATAACTTAGTAGTGTTCATGCACTCAACAAAATTTATAGTTAGATTTAGTATTTTGGAAAAAAAATACTATAGAGCAATAATATGAAATTTTTTTTTGTAATTGGTCAAGTAGATCAAAAGTTATTAAAAAATGGTAGACATGTGTCTATGAAGCCTATCAAGACAGTATTAAAGAAAATTAATCTCACTATGTTAATGCTGTCAAAAAATTGACAAGCGTATATGGTTAAAAAGATGAAAAGATGTGTGAGATTATGGTAGTAATTTTAGAGATACCCACTTGATCATTTGTAAACCTAATAAGGATGAAATCAAGAATTAATGTTGGATGATGAAAAAAGTGTAAAGTGACTAAAATGAATGGCAAATGGGCTTTCAAGCCTTAGGGTCATTTATGAACCCCTTTTTGAAGCCTAAAATGCACTCAAGTTTTAGTTTCCATCAGAACATGATCAAGTTCTAGAGAGCACAAAGTGCATTCAAGTAGTTCTCCATAACACACTCACATTTTGGAGACATAAAGGCATCCCTCCCCTGTCTTTCATTTTCTTCACTTATCAACTTTTCTCTATTACTTGAGAGCTATAATTAGCCTTCTTGATCTCTATATTATATCTCTCCCCCTCCCTCTCCTCTTTTCCTCATGTATCTAACACTATTCTCCTTCTAATGCCCTCATGTCTCTCACCCTCTCCTCATAATCTCTATCTCTATTCTATTATATATATATATCTCTCTCTCTCTCTCTCTCTTTCTCCCCCCCCTCCCCCCCTCTCCCCCCCCCCCACCTCCCATCCCTCCATATTTGTCATCCTTAATCTCTTCATCTCTCTATATCCTTAGATTCCCCCCCCCCCCCCTCTCTCTCTCTCTCTCTCACACACACACACACACACACTCCTCTCTTCCTCACTTTCTCTATCTCCCTATCTCTCACTCTCTCCTCTTCCTATTATCTTTCTCTCCACCCTCTCTTCCTATCCCCCCTTCTCTCTCTCTCCCTCTCTCCCCCTCTCTCTCTCTCCCTCTCTTCCTCCTCCCCCCTCTTTATCTCTACTTAGATCCCATTCATTTTAATTTTATTATTATTTAATAATTTTAAATCTTATACTAAATATAATTTTAATGATAGTATATTATATATTTTATTATTAAGTTTCTATCTTAATGTGATTTTATTATCACTACTTATTTAATAATATTGTATTATCTATTTTTATTAAAATTTTGTCTCTATTCCTTGTTGTTGTACTCATCGTGTTTACTCTTTCTACATGTTTAGACAAATCTTGAGGTCCCTCCATCCATGACTAAATTAGATACAATAAAATCATAGTTTGTATTATTGTGGAATTGAGTTGTTGAACTAAAAGTTTTTAATCGCTAGTTGATTTTTAGTAGGGTGGACAAATTAGATCCAAACTACAATTATAGTGGGTAAAATTTAATTTCATAGAAGAAGAGATATAGATCATGCGTTTATGGATATATTGATACAAATTGTAGCTAGACTTGAAGAATTGGAAACTACTCAAAGAATTGGATTAGCTATTGAAGACGTGGGTGATGAACAAACTGAGGAAGAAACTATAGGAGATGACATATATGTACTTGATCAAAGGGATGGTAGATTCTTGAGAGCCTTGAATAGAGTTATTACAAGATGACACTTTATTTTTTTCTAAACATAATGGAAAGCTATATTTAGATGAATTTCTTGATTGTATCATTGATGTAGAAAATTGTTTTGAAGATGAAAGTAAAAAAACATATAAGAAGCTGAAAATTAATAGCACTAAATTTAAAGGATGTTCATCATTATGGTGGAAAAATTTGTAAATAGATAAATAGAGGAGATGAAAGAAAAATATCAAGTAATGAAACAAGATGGTAAATAAATTGAAAGGTAATTTCTTGCATAATGATTATCAAGTAAGTTTGTTGAGGAAAATTTATAACTTAAAGTGAAAGGAATCTACATTAAAAGAGTATACTAAGGAATCCTAGATAGGTTGGATATTGGACCTTGACATATGGATGATGAGGTCGAGATAATTTCAAGGTATTTGAATGTTTTGAGGATATCTATTCAACTTGAGATTAGTCTAGTAAATATGAACTATTATTAAAGAAGCTTAACATTTGTCACTTAAAGATGAGAAAAAATTGAACAAGAGATGATAACATATACACACATTAAGATGTAGGAGATTTTGAAGAGGAAGGAAATTCACTAGTGGAGGTAAATCCTTTACTAGAGGATGAAGATCTTATTCAAATCCAAATAAAAGAAAATCAAAGTGGAAAGAAGAAGTTTCATACTAAGGAAGAAGAGGAGCTTATCCTAGAAGTAGTAATTATACAAGGGAATATAGAAGTTTTTTCAAGGGAACTTGTTTCAAATATGGATTAGAAAGCCATAGAGAATTTGAGTGTACACAAGAAAATTAAAGTAAGAGAACTAGTAGCAGTAGTAGGAATGATTTATAGAAGAAGAGTCCCTCAATCTTTGACTCAACAAGAAGATGGAGAGGCCTTGATGGTTATAAAAGTTCTATGTAATGAGGAACCTAATAAAAAACCAATATCAAGGAACATTTTATTCAATACAAGATGTAAAGTTGTGAGAAAGTGTTGTAATGTAATACTTGATTGTGGAAGTTCAAATAACCTAGCATAAGAGCAATTGGATACCAAATTATAGATACCAAGGATGAAGAATTTTAAGAAACATTATCTTGCATGGATATAGGTTGTTAATAAGTTTTTGGTAAGTGATGAATGTGCTATAAAATTAAAACTTGTGTCCTATCATGATGACACCCTTTGTGATGTTGTGGAGATGGATACTTGTCATATCTCATTGGCTGGACCTTGGAAGTATTATAGAAAAGAAATACTTGATGGTAGATTGAATAAATATGTTTGGATTATAATCATTGGAGATATTTTTTGAGAATGGAATTATATCTAGTTAAGTTTTCCATTAATTTTTTTTAATTAATGTCAACATATTTGTTTATCAGTCAATATACCTATTAATGATTTACAGAGATAGATTCAATCAAGACACAATTTGATGGCCTTAAGTATGAAAATGTTATGAGATGATTTCTTGTGACTCTAAATTATATATTTTCCATCTCATGTGTTCTTGAGATTATTTGGTGAAGATACATAGTATTTTCTACAAATTGTTTAATGTTAGTGTTGACTAACAATTATTTCAAACATTTTGATTGATGAGTTCCAATGAAACAAAATTCTAGTATATGATTTATGATATTCATGTAGACATTAATTCATAATTATTTGTAGTTTTTTTTTAGGATAATTGGTTTAGAAGTCAATTTTTTCTTAAATAGAGAAAGGTAATTTATTTCTTGGTAGACTTAGTTAGGAAACATGTTGTTTGAATTATTGTGATTTTTTGTTAGATGATAGTGTATTAATTATTATTGTAATGTATTCTATATGTATTCTAGCTAGCACTTATGGAATCACATTGGTTAATGTAATTTTTTTGTTATTAGGTATCATATTGAGCTGACCTAATAAGTGTTTAAGACTTGTATAAGGAAGATACTTTACTTGAGAATTTGGAATGCAAACTAGAGAGAGAATACTGTGATGAAAAGATAAGCATGTGAGATTGGATCAAATAAACATATAAGATTTGATTGACAAGAGGAATGAGTGAAATCTAATGTTATGTTCTTGAAAGGAAATATACTAGCATAGTTGATGCTTTTTGTCGACTCATCTCAACGAATTGTTTCTCATAGAGAAATGTTGTTTACTTTTTGGGTTGTTTCCCTTGTTATAATTTAATTATTGGCTAATCAAAGTTGTTTTCCTTTTAGGAATAGAGAAGTGAGATCTAGGAAAGTTCCTAAATGTATGTGCATTCCTGATCATACCTTAGACAAGGTTTTATATGTGTTAGTACATCATCCTGTGTGTTTGATCCTTAGCTAGTCCTTTAACATAATCTAATGTATTTTAAATACTCATTAAATTCATTTGAACTCTATGTATTGTCACTTTAGTTATCATATAGGTAAATTCTATGTTGTAGGTTTCATAATTTCATAGTTGCTAAGAGTTTGGAAAAGAGAACATGACAATGGAGCTAACAAAAAATTTAATTGCAGGAATAAATATGTAGAAAGAGCACTACAAGTGGAATTTGAGAGGTTGATAGTAAGAGGGAATGTGTAAAATTTATTTTTTCTGTTTGATAAATTGAGTAGAAAATAAAGAAAACAACATTTATTTGACAAAAATGCATATTTGAATTTCATTATCTAAAAGAAATTTCTAAATATTTGCATAATCTATTGAATTGTAAGGTAAGACTTTGGTGCTTTTTTATTTTACTAATTGGGAATATCTCCAATTTTGACTAAACCAAAGCAGTTATCTCAATGGAAATAAATAATAATATATCACATATATGTTCTTCTCATAATAAGAACAATCCACTTACCTCCTCTTCATGCACATTACCAAATCACACACATAGAAATAATCATACCCAAAAAACATATCCTTTTCTAAGGTAGAAAATTTTACATACCAAGGACGATCTTGCATCTTTCAACCCATGCTCTAAGGTTACTCTTTTCATATGGATGAGCTTGACCTTCACAACCCATTCCCAAACATTGCACACCATGAAGCTTGAATTAATACTCATGTACAATATCATCAACCATTCATATCCACATAAATAGATTTATATATAAAGAGATATAGTCGAAAAAGCCTAACTTCAAATATCTTCAAAAAAATACCATTACTTGTTCCAACTCTCCTCCTAATTAATGAGAAATACCAAATAATAAACAATTCAAAATCCCCCAAAAGAAGAAATTCTTCCACCAAATAACTTCCTTCTCATTTTCAAATGCGAGATAAATAAGAATTGTCCATAATTTCTGATGGTGTTACGTTATGGTCAAAAGAAAAATCAATTTGAATATTTGTCACTCATTGGATGGGTTTTACTAAGTACATTCAATTTTTTAATTTCTAAATTTTAAAGCTCTATTGCATAATCTAACACGAAAAATATTTAAGTTCATTGATTATCTTAGTCATAAAAAGTTATTTTTATTAAAATAATTATTTTTATAATTATAGACTATGAAATTTAATGAGAAAATTTTAACTATTCATTATTTAACTTTAGATTAATTATAAATATTGAAACATATTTTTAAAATTATGAGAATCGAATTGTATATGGATAGCTTGAATTGTAACATTATTATATGCAAGTTTATTTGACATGTTTCACTTGAAAGACAAATGATTAATATTTAAAAAATTATATGACTCAAAATGAGGAATATTAATACACACATGTGCTACATGCAATGTATTTATATATACACATAGAGAGGACTAAAATTATTTTTTGGTATAATACCATCCAACATAAATACTATAACAATCACAAGTCATAACATTACAATATGCATTAAACAAACATGCTTATTTGATAAGTTGCACTTCAAATATGATAGATAAAATAGAAAATTGTAAATAATTGACAAGTGACTGAAAGCAAGAAATTTTAGATATATCTAAAGATGTAATAATGACATATATACATAACTACTATAACAAAAATAGGTTGTTACTCAACTAGTTTCATGTTTAAATTGACTATTGGCCTTACACATGCAGTACTAAAAGTAGGACTTTAACATTGAAATAGATTCTTTCCCTTACACCTAATATACTAAATAAAATTCCATATTCCAACCAAAAGAACAAGAAGACTAAATCAAGGCCAAATGGGTAACCTCAAGGTAGGAAAGGTGAGAAGATCTTGTTTTCTAGGCATGGTGATACAAATTTTTTCAATCATGTCTAACTTTCCTTCCACAAACCACCCAAAGCAGTGCATGAAGTAAGTTATGGTAAGCGGTAGCTCCAATACATCCTCTACATCCTTCTCTAAAGGGAAGCATATCAAAAAATTCCTTGTTATTGAGAAATTCAACATCTATACTCATGAATATTTCTGTCTTGAATTCTAGCAGATCTTTCCACACAATAGGATCTCTTGTGAAAGCCCAATCATTAATGGTAATCCTACTTCTATAAGGAATGAAGTAGCCCTCAATATTTGAAGCTTTTCTTGAGTTTATGGGTATTTATGTGTAGAACCTCAATGTCTATTTCACTACACACCCAAGATATTACATGCTTTCAAGATCACTAGTTTTTACTGCCTTCTTTCCTACAATGCCTTCAATTTCCTCTTGTATTTTTGTCAAAATAGGATGGTTTAAAATTAGTAATTCCATCACCCATCCTAATGTAATGGATGATATTTCTATGAAAACCAAAAAAAGATCTTGAAAAAAAACATTAAAATGTAGAAATTTAGAAAAACCATAAGGACTTATACTTCATTACCCAAAATTTAGGGTTGTTCAAACTAGGCCTTTGAGATCACTAAAACATACATAATTTAAAATAATAATAAATAACTATTAGATCATTAGATATTTATAAAATATATAAAGAACCACACCTTATTACCCAAAATTTCATTAATATTTGGGCCCACAAACAAGGGTTCAAAGAATGGGCCTTGAGCTTACTAGAGATTATATAAAATGAAATTAAATTAACCTTGGAAGTACTTGGAAGCATTGAGATTAATAAATATTTAGTTTAATATCTTTATTACATATTAATTAATAAGATAACATTTTTACAAATACAAGCTGACAAGTAAAATAATTGGTGCAAGTACTACTTGAAGATAAAGTGGCTAGTAATGGTGAAAATGAATGATAACAAGGAGATGATGCATCAAGAGTTTAAACTAAATGAAAAGGAGAAGGGGAACCCTTCTAAACAATAAAGAGAGCCTAGTAATTATAAAAAAAGAATGAGAACAAGTTGATAATAATTCAAAATTTGAAGTTAAATGAAAAGGAGAGGGGTAATTGGTGCAAGTATTGTTTGATGATGAATAAAGGCTACTAATGATGAAAATCAATGATAGTAGGAAGATAAGGAATAAGAAGCTTCAAAGATAAATAGAAAAGGAAAAGGGAAAGTTTTCTCAAGGACAAAAAGAGGCTAGCATTATTGAAAACCATGAGAACAAGAGGATAATGTATAAGAAGTTGAATATTAATAGCCAAGATGGATAGTTGACCTAGCTTGGATTATGGATTTTCTCCCTCTTGGTCTTGGTTTTGACTCTAAGGCATAGAATTGATGAATAGATTTGGCTTGTATATGGCTTATTCTTTCTTGGTCCATAATGAAAAACCTATATCATTGTAGGTATGTTCTAGAATTAAAATAGGAAGAAGTAAGCTGACTAAAAATGAGAAGGGTGTCTTATAGAAATAGTACTAAATGATGACAAAGCACTAGAAAGGATGAAGATGAAAGAGAACAATAGGAAAATATATTCAAAGTTCAAGCTAAATGGAAAGGAAGAGGGTATCTTATACAACCAATTCTCAAAGATGAAGAAAGGCAAGTAATGTGAAAATCCTTGTGGCCCTCTAATATTTTGGAAGCAATTTTGTCCAAAGATTGTTGTGCCATTGGCATCCCTTACTTTATTCCTCCCAAATCAAGCTAGTTCAACCATGGAATGAAATCCCAAATTTTGAGACTTCCAACCAAGTGCAACATCTCCAAAAATAACTCTCTAATCTCCTTCCCATTGTCATTCAAATAGAACTCATAAAATGACATGTCAGGGAGGATTAGCCAAAAATGCACCTCTATAATAGTCAAAAGAATCTTACTCAAATTAATGGCTCATTCCCCACAATGACTCTCTTCCCACACCAAATGTAGATTGTAAGCTATCTTCTCCTCAAGAATGGGCATGAAAGAATCCAATCTTTTAGGGGTCATTTGGTTATTGCAATATGACTTGGGAATTGACATTTGAAATTTTGGATATGGAATAGAGATTATGGTTTTGAGAATTTGGATTGTGACTGTTTGGTTCACGAAGAATTGATTATGAGAATACACATTTCATCCATTTGGTTGCACATTTTTTTTATTGGAATACCAACTAGAATAAGCATTTTTTAATTTTTTAATTTTTATAATGAATGAAATATTCTTTGATAGTTAAAGTAAAAGGAAATAATAAGTGACATCAAAATTAGACATATTTAATTTCACAACATATGGTAGTATTGACTAAAATAATTCTCATCAATCACAAGTGAATTTTTGTTTTAATGGCCTAACAAATACTGAAATAAAAGTAATATGAGCTACAACTCTATGATGCCCTCTTGCTACTCTTTTCAATGTTTTTCTATGAGTTGTCATGTACCCAAAACTCTATCTTAATAGTTTAAGGTCTTCTCCTTAGGAATTTTACTCTATTTATGTAACACAAATTTTATTTTCATTGAATGCAACCGACTTACTTGATGTATACTAATCAAATGCATACTTAGACCACACTAGATCTCATCATCGATTAAAGAATAATAACTTTAAGTGGAAATTATAATGCACAAATTTTTGTGTTTAACAATGAATAGAGTAGGAAATGTACTAGGAGTGTTATGTGATAGTGAGGAATCACAACAACATTGACTCTTATATCTTTCTATGTCATGGTGGTTTCCTATGCATTGATAATAAGGAAGTTGTTCTTCATATTCCATTCTACAGCCTTTAAAGCCCAAATTAATATTGCCTAGAAAAGCCTTAAAAGAGCACTTATGAGAATATTCAATATTGTTCCATTCTCTAAGACATGTTGAATTTGATTGATGTGGACTCTATTAATAGTCTAGTGAAGTAGTTTGAAGCTATTAGTCTTAGAACTCAAGTAAAATATTGTGGGATGCTACCTAATCAAAGTTGTTGATCTCTAAACTCAAGCAAAATAGGTCAGAACTTGAAGAGGGTTTCATTTGAATTAATACATAATCCTCATTTTTGGAAAATTGGAACTAAAATCTAGGAATGGCAGCAATTTCACCTATTTAGATGGAAGAAAAAATTATGGGTTTAGAGGGTAAATGAGGATATTGAATTCTATTTTTTCTCAATTTCAATTTAGATTTTGTGCACCCAAACAATGGATTAGAAATTTTCAAAATTTACTTATGCATTCACCATCAGTCAAAGTCAATGAGGCACTACAATAGATAGCTTTCCATTTCTTCATTGACAATTGCCTACTAGTATCACCCTTAGTAGGAGTTTATAGAAATTAGGGATCGGGCAAAGCAAGCATCACCACAAATTCATTATCAATGTTGTCAAAGAAAATGAAATTCAATTTACAAATCATTACAAAAAATGAACAAAAATAGAGCTCACAGAGAGAGGATAAAAGGAAAAAATTAAGAAACATTTAGAAACTAACACATTGATTCAAATGGCTACAAATTTATTTTCCATACTTTGCAAATGAGAACGAAAAATATAGAGAACCAAGAATCTAGGAGAAATTTAATATCCATGCTTTAAATTGGTGATACATAATTACCAAATAGCAAAAGGTGATGAGGGTAATTATATCATAGTTCTATCAGGATAGTACTAAAAATTGTAGATTCATACTATGTGAAAATCATAATCTAGGATCTAACTCATATCACTACAGACAAGTGTGGAATGACATGTCTTCTTTTAGGGATTCTCCTTCTAGAAAAAAATATCATACAAAGAAATGGCACATTCGATGATAAAATATCCTCCCAAGGTCATGGTTTCAAATATAGTAATTCACATATATTACACCCAAACATTGAAGGAGCATAGCCCTGCCTTGTAGAAGGAAGATGTGAAAAAAGAAATGTGCCCCCACCTTGTAGAAGGAATATTTAAAATAAGAAATGTAGAGTGGCCAGAATAGGCATTCCAAATAATAATGTAATATTTACAGTTATAGATTAGGAACCATAAATAATTACCATTTTCCCTTCTATTTCACTAGAAAAAAAAATGAATCCCATTAATTTCATTGCCAATATTGCTATGCATACACATATGAAAATATATGAAGATAGGGAGAGACTAAATGTGAAACAAAATAAATAGGACATAGATGGACGGAGGGAGAAAAGGATCAAGATAAATGTGAAAAAGAAGGATAAAGATATATGACCATATAAATGGGGGGGATGTATTAGGAATAGAGAGGAATGTAGAGATAAAATAAACTAGATATATTTTTAGAGGAGGTTTGGTTGGAGAAATACGATGATGTAGAGATTTGTCATGCCCGAAACCCGGCAAGGCAAGCAAAACAAGCACAACAATTTTTTTGTTTTAAATTACTTGTATATTAATGTTATTATTAGGGTTAGCCTTTACTTACTTAACTTTACACCTAAAACATGACATCAGTCAAACTATCAAGAACACCCTCAATTGAACAACACATCATTTAACTCACTACAATGTTAACACTGAGACATCCTTTAGATAGACATGGAGCTTTTACATTATTCATGCAATAAATTCCATCTCCATGATATTGGGTTCTCATCACAAGATTAAAAGGTATATCAAAGGGGGTCACTAAGAAGGATGGATATAAAGAGGGAGATTTTTTGAGATATGGAGGGGAAGGTACAAGATATAGATAGAGATGAACATAGAGTGAGAGGATTGGAGAAAAAATGATGGATAAATATAGAGAGAGATCTAGACGTAAAGATAGAAATGAATTTAGGGAGATACATAGTGAGAGATAGAGAGGAAGAGATAAATAGAGATATAGATGATGAGATAGATTAGTAAAGAGATAAAGAAATATAGAGAGGATGAGGGATAGTTTGGAAATGGGACAAATACTTTGTTCACATTCCATAAATCTATGATGTACCCATTGCACACTAAGGTGTGATTGCCAGTATACATAGTAGTGAAATAATCATCATGGTGGTTATTATAGTTGTTTCAGGAACACTACCATTGTAAGAATTATCCTCTTTTGTGTATAACATGTGTAGAACTATTCCCTATTTTAAAATCATTCCATCATAGTGGAGAAGTTTCCCTCATGATTTGAGAGTGCCTTATTTATTTTTCATTTGGATGAATAAGAACCATCATATTCTTTTGAATGGAAAGCCATGTTAGATCTTCTAGAGATGATTCAATTGCAGACTAGACACATGGTAGGCTATCATAATTTTATTTGATGTCAACTTCCTTCTTTCTCTATAAACTTTGTGGCTTTGACACATTATTATATCTATGACAAACATGTCATGAAAAGTGTGATGGAGGTTTCATTCAACTCTTGATGCATGTCAAAGTTTGATATGGTGTCATTGGTGATGGAGATCCTTAGGTGGTCTTGATTTGGGAATAGTGGATATATCATCATTTTGGAGACTCAGAGGGATCTTTACCTACCAAGAAAGAACCTTAGAATTTTTGTTTCATAGACCAGATTGCCTTATATATTTCTATTTCACTTAGACAATCTATTTCTAACTTTTAAAGTTCTATTTCATGATCTAACATGACTAATATGTAAGTTCATTGATTATTTTATTCATAAAATAAATATTTATGATTATTATAACTATTTATTAGAGCTATAAACTATCAAATTTAATGAGAAAATTTTAACTATTTATTATATAGATTAGTGATGGGGACACAACCCAACAATAGAATGGACACAATAGAAAAGGGAAATTATATTAACTGAGAAAATAAGCTAGTACAAATAGTGCAGAGAAAATAAACTTCAAAACATGCCCTACGGGCTTACAATAGCATAAATCTGGAGAATATTTCTCCTTTTAGCACCTCCTCTCAAGCTCCAATCCAAACTGCCTTTTACAATGCCAGAAATCTCCTTAAATAGACCCCGGAGGTTTAAGGACTAGGAGTACATTCTAGAAAGTGCTAGTAGGCATCCACTGACAAAATAGAAGGTTCCAGAAGCTGCATTAGAAGTCGATGCAAATCTAGAAGAATCCAGAAACGGTAGCCGAGCTTCCGGGAGGCATAACTTTTGAATCGTAGCTCCAATTGATGAACCGTTTACATTTTTGAAAAGCTCTTGAAGCGCTCTATAGCCCTATGGACTAGCTTTGCTCATCCCCCATTTTTTGACCCTTTTTGAGGTCATTTAATGCCCCAAACCTGACTTTGAAGCATTCTTAGGAGGTCTCCAAAACCCAAAAAACTGCAATAACTTTCAAACCATGGGGCCTATTGACCTGATTCTTTTTCTGGAATGCTCTAAATCATGATTACATTCATCTGGCCAATTCACACCTTCTAGTTTACCGAAATGATGGCCCAAATACATGATCCTATTTTTTTGGGATTTTCAAACGCACTGATAGTTGAACTATGAGAGTTGGAACCTTTATTTGAGCCAAATGGGTATCCAAAAATGTAAAGACATGAAATAGAAACTAATTCTAAGTACATTTTTTTGGGCCACATAGGATTGCCCTTATACCTCTGGATGCCCCTGCATCAATTAGTTATAAATATAGAAAAATATTTGTAAAATTATGAAAATTAGGTTATATATGGATGGATTGAATCATAAAATTATTATATTCAAGTTTATTTGACATGTTTCACTTGAAATACAAATCATTAGAATTGAAAATTTTAAATAATTGATATATGAGTCAAGAAAACAAATATAAATTATAATACACACATCTGCCACATACAATGTATGTATATACACACATAGGGAGTATTAAAAATACCTTTTTGATATACTAACATCCAACATAAGTACTATAAAAATCACAAATTATAACATTATAATATGCATAAAATAGACATGCTTATCTAATATATTGCACTTTAAATGTGATTGATAAAATAGAAAATTTGAAATAATTGATAGGTGATTGAAAGGAAGAAGTTTTAGATATATATAAACATTTTAATGACATCTATACATAACTACTACAACAACACTAGGTTGCTACGTAATTAGTTTCATGTTGAAATAGACTATTGTTCTAACATATGCTTACTAAAATTAGGAGATTCACATAGAAATAGATTATTTCCCTTACATTCATTATACTAAATACAATACCATATTCTATACCGAAGGAAGTGAAGACTAAATAAAGAGCAAGTGGGAAATGTCAAGGTAGGAAAGGTGAGAAGATCATGTTTTTTGGGCATGGTTATGCCAAATTTTTTAGTCATGTCTAACTCTTCATCCACATGCTAGTCAAAATAGTGCATTAATTCAGCGATGGTAACCTAACAATGTTGAAGGCCATTGTAACTCCAAGACATCTTCTACATCCTATTCCAAAGGGAAGCATATCAAAAAACTCCTTGTCTTTTAGAAATTCAACATCTTTACTCATGAATCTTTCTAGCTTGAATTCTAGTGGATCTTTCCACATAATGGGATCTCTTTCCAAAGCCCAGCTATTGATGATAATCCTACTTCTCTTAGGAATGAAGTAGCCCTTAATAGTGGAAGCTTGTGTTGACTCATGGGGAAGCAATAAAGGTGATGTTGGGTACAAAATCAATGTCTCTTTAACCACACACCTAAGATATTCCATGCTTTTAAGATAATTACATTTTACTCCCCTCTCTCTTCCTACAATGCCTTCAATTTCCTCCTGCACTTTCTTTGCCACATGAGGGTTTCCAATTATTGAGCTCATCATCCATCCTAATGTAGTGATTGATGTATCCACTCCACCCACAAAAAAATCCTAAAAACACAACCATTAAAATGCATAAATTTAAAAAAGTTCTAAGGACCATACTAAAGATGAGAATCAATAGGAACTAGTTAGGGCTTAATGAATGAAGAGAGAAGCTACATTAGTAGGAACAAGGGAATCTTACCAAGAGCCATATGAAAGATGAGAATCAACAAGAACTAGTAAGCAATGAATAAGGAGAGAAGCTATATATTAGTAGGTAGGGGCATCATACAAAAACCATAGCCTTGATGTGTTCAACAATCATAGTAATGGAGTCATTGCCCTACATCTCCAAGAGGACATCAATGACATCCTCTTTCTTCTTCTTGTCAAGCATTAATGAAGACATTGTCCTCCTCTCCTTGTGGTCCTCTAATATTTTGGAAGTAACTATGTCAAAGGATTGTTGTCCCCTTCGCATGACCCTCTTTACTCCTCCCAAATCGAGCCAGTGCAAGCATGGAATAAACTCCCCAATGTTGAAACATCCCGCCATGTGCGACCACTGCAGAATCAATTCTTTGATCTACTTCCAGCTCTCATTCAAATGGTACTCATCAGATGACATGTTAGAGAGGATTCTCCACACCTATACCACTATAATGGTCACAAAAATCTTGTTGAAATTAATAACTCATTCCTTAGAACTGCTCTCCTTCCACACGAAACATAGAGCGTAAGTTAGCTCCTCCTCTAGAACGAGTTTCCCACAATAGGCTAGGGGGTTGGTCCCTGTGGAAATGTTAATGATGCACCTTTTCTCTACCTCCTATGGAAGAAAATCCACAATGCCACCAAAATTGGAGCAATGGTGGTGGTGAATTTAGGATCTTCTTCATTTTGAAACAACTTGGGATAATCCATTTTGGAAGGAGATGAGAGAAGTGTGTTTTACTGCTTCATGTGCTACTTTTGTATATATCACAATCTAAGTTGATGTTTAAACAACCATGTGATTTGGATCAAGAACACATTGTTGGACCAAGATGATGAGAGGGAAAATGCCCAAAATGTCTTCCTCCTTTATTGAAACAATTGTGCCATTTTTAAGTTGATAGGCTTATTTGTGGGAGCTTTGCTCCAAGTTTTCATAAATTTCTTTCATGAAAGTGTCAACCTCCCAATTTTGGCAAATTCCTCTGGCCTAGTTGTAGGCCTCTGATCAATTTCTATAAATATCTTAAATCTTTCCATTATTGCCTTTGATTTCTTTCCTAAAATGTTCCCTCCTCCGTCAGTAGCGTATTGTTATTTCCTTCCTGATAGTTTTTTCTAGGCATTATATATTGCCATAGTTGTTTCAATTTTTATTTGGTGATGGTATTTGGCAATAGAGGTAATGGCTACTGATTGAAGGTTTTTACACATTATTTACAACATCTAGCAAGTTTTTCTTCTTCTTGACCTATTCTATATGTTGGGTTTCTAAGTCTTACATAGTTTGATATAGTTTACTTTGCATTCACGTTCATCTTCTCAAAAGCTTAGGGTTTGTGCTATCCATCATTTTAGTTTTCTATGTGAATATATTCTATTTGAATAATTGAATGACTCAAATTTGGTGGTTAGCTATGATCTTCTTTGGAGTTGCTAATGTTCTTTTCCTTTAATTGTGGTCTTCACAGTGAAGACAGATAACACTCTGTCCAATTGTTAAGATTTGGCTTAGTCGGTCATAGCCCTTAATGTAGAATAGAAGTAGTAATTAACAACTTAAAAAGCTATATTAAACCATCATCTATTTGATTTTAGATTATTTATTTGTAGTGCCTGTCCCTAGGTCGCATTGTTGCCATCATGGACGAACTCTGTTAGACTAGTTTTATGTTGATGGTTAGTAGCATTGTTTCGAGACTATCATATATTGTGCTATGGATTCAGTTGATGTATGATGAGATTACTTAGACTCTACATTTCATATATGCATGATGATTATTACATTATTTTTAGTTATTGATGATGATTAGTTGGATAGTTTATTATCACATGTGTTTTATTATGGATACTTACCCCATACTTGCATGTCTATGGTGTGCATGTTTGTTCTTATGTATGGCATTACTAATGTGGTTAAGGAAGGGAGTCATAGTCACCTGCTAGTCAGAATCTACATGATGCACCACTTCCTACCATTTCCTTTTTAGCTTAGCATATATGTATATTGTATGTACATGCATGGTTTTTATGCAGGTTACAGGTACCAAGTATCGACTTCCCTAAATTGCCAGTATGAGCATACCCTGTCGCACTATCTCAATGGTAAGAGAAGGGAGATAAATTCTCAAATCCAAATCCTAAACCCTTAAACCATTTGTCCTAGTGATGTAGGACAAGTATCTGAGATATTTTACCTTTCGAATGTGTCAGATGACATAATTTATGATTTTTAACCCTTTAGACTGATTTTGTATGGATTGTTCTATGATGGGTTTTCATATTTTATCTTGTAGGTCTATTGTGAATTTTCTATTAATTAAGTCTTAAATTAAAAGATTTAATTAATAATTTTGGGGAAAATTAATATAATATCATGATCTTTAAATATTTAGATTATAATTAATTAAATAGGAAATTATTTGAGAAAATAATTAAATAAAAGAAATTAGAAATTAAAATTGATAACAATAAAAATAATAATAAATAAATAAATAAATAATAATAATAAAAGTAATAAAAGAATAAAAATAAAAGTTATAAGCTTGCCTAGGAGTAAATGTACCTCTTGATTGCACATATGTCAACAACACAGGAGTTAGCGCACAAATTAAGCACATGGTGTCTACAACCTTATGACTCATCTAAAATGTTGGAAAAGACTCATGTTTAGTTGTCAACACTTATCTCAACTTATGGTTTTTTCTAGAGACATTCTAGGTGCTTCCTGAGAGTTCTTTATATTTAGGTACTCCTAGAAGCTTAGAGAGTGTGTTTGTAGGACTCGAGGAACGTTAGAGAAGGAAGGAGCTTGCTCTACAGATTTTGAGGAGAAGCAAATTAGCATTAGTGTCCAGGTAGACACTTGTGATTCTGCCTATGTTATTTTCGCTTCTTGCACTTCCTCTCTTCTTCGTGTCTTCTAAATGCTTTCTGAGGATTTTCATATCTTGGTTGTATGCATTTTGTCATGGGTAGTTAAATTATTTATAAAAAAATCTTCATATGCATAGATTTGAGGAAGCCCTTCTTGTTAAGAAAATTATTATATGTTTTCTTTTTTTTAAAATACATATAAGTTTTCAATTTTCATATATATATATATATATATATAATGTTATAGTGTTGTTTATCGATCTGTGAGTATATATATAAATACATGTATATATATACATATATATACCTACACACACACACACACACACACACACACACACACACATGTTTATATTTATATTTAATTAAACGCTGCATATTTTAAAATTCCAATGGAAAATATTTATTAAATCCGAATCCGAATCGCTTTGAAAAGCATTTTTAGAAGGAAACGATTATTGAAATCATTTTATTAATTTTTTAAAAATATATATATAATAACAAATGAGGAGGTGGGAGTTCACAACCCACTCCATTGCCTTTTATTTATGATTGGTAGTGGTCTTTGGTGCAGTCGTACCTGCGACTACGATCACAGGGCTAACTGCGGCCACAACCCGTCCGCATGGCCTCTTTATTATATATACGTTAGTGAATTAAATCATTTCATTTTAAAAGTGCAGTAATATGATTCAAATTTAATAATTCAATTTTATATTAATAATTTTTATACATTGATTATTATATGATATATATATATATATATATATATATATATATATATATATATATATATATATATATATATATATATATATTAATGAAATTTGAATATTCAAGCTAATTAAATTCTAAGTAAATAATATTGTTTTATATTTAGATTTAATAAATTTATTCAAATAACGTTATTGGGATTTTAAGTTACCAATTATTTTAGGGTTCTCGAAATTGTAAATTGACTTATTGAAAATGATAAATGATTTAAAAGTATTAATAATAATTTGTCAATTATTATTAAAAGAGGAGAGATATTAATATAGTTTTATATATTGAATGATTAACTTAATTAAATTTTGTTTAATTAAGGTTAATCAATAAAATATATTATAAATCAAAGTTTTTGAATTATGCAATTATTGTTTTGATAATATTGGGTTCATTAGAATTGCTAATTGATTATTGGAATTCAATGGGTAAGTTATTTATTGGAGATCGAAATTAAATGGGGAGCGATTAATGGAAATGAACTCATTTTATAATGCTGATGTTTAAGCAATAAAATCAAAATTTAATCACTGAGAGATTATAAATTATGTCTTAATGATTTAAGTAATTCAAATATTTATCCCTAGTTGATTTCTAGAAAGGTTGATGGGGTTAAACTTAATTGATCCAACTATTTAAATGGGATACCCATAGGATAAAAGAGAGTCTTCTCACTTCTTAATAATCATTGAATTATTAGTTATGATATTAATAATTAAGTTATGTAATAGAGTTTTAATTGATATGATTATTTTAACAAAGTTGTAAAGTATTTACATCGAAGATTGATAAGTCTTATTCTAATGACTTGAATAATGACTTTAGATATTTTAATGGTTATTAGTGATGATTTAATTATTATAACGATTAAAATTAAGAGACCTAAATTTTAGTAATATTTAGTTGAGTTTTACTTAAGTATTGTTAGAATGATAAAGAGTCATACCTATGTTTTTTATTAATTGATTTAATTAAGATTGATTAATAAAGCGAATAATTTTAATTAAGGGACAATGAAGATTAGTTTAATGAGAAAATATTTATCCTTCATTTATTCTTAGAATGTAATTTTAAATAATGGAAGGATAATGCTATCGAGGGAACAAACAGGTTGACTTGTAGGTCAAATGACAAATCCTATACACTTGAAGTATACCTGCAAACAGAAAACTGAAACCTTCATACTTAGTTTATCTATGTAATTTTAGTAAACCAAAACATGTGATTGCATTGTTTTTTCTCTATGTTTCTTGTTTTGGGTTTGGGTTGACTAGATTGTTGACTAGTCTTAGGTTGTTACCAAAGGCTCAGGGGTTATGAGTATGATGGCATGTTGATATTATTTGATCTCGATCTTTCTAAATCCAACCAAGGTAATGTTATGGTATGCTCTATGAGATGTTTGTATTTAATGATTTTTATTGCTCATCAGTCTTCTTGAGTGAAGCTGAGTTATATGTATTCGAGACACTTGACTTAACCATTTTTGAGTCATCGATCAGTTATCCTTGGATTACTTTCCAATTGCCTTGATGGGACTGAAGTGTTTGATTTAGTTCTTGATGATGTCATGTTGTGACATTTTTTGACTCAACCATTTTGGAGTCTTCGATCAATATTACTTTGAGATACTTTTTCGTTGCTTTTTGAGAACCAATGATTATTGTGATTATTAGTGATACTGTCATGCCTTGCATTTTGGGAGATGAATGTTTTAGTTGTGCGACTTCTAGGAGGAAGTCAAAGTCTAGTGGGGGAGGATGTAAGGTCCCTCCTTGCAGATACTTTTTAAAATATGATTTTCTCTATTAAATCTATTGTAGGAGATTTCAACGGATACGAAGTAATGTTTTATGATGAGAAGGTCCTAATGAAAATTAAGATAAGTTGTTACATCTATGTTTTAATACTCAGTGATTTGAGAATACTACATTATCTTGACTATTAAACATTTAAATTTCACCAACAATGATACAAGGCATTTTTACCTAATGATAAGAGTGTTGATTTTGGTACCTCAATTATTAGGTTTTGTGCTTTCAGATAGTTTAGTATTCCTTAATTTCTGATGTTTGTGATGTTAGGTATATGCATGCCTAATGATGATTATTCTAGTATTTTAATCTAAAATGAATGGATAAGTTATGTTATATTGATTTTATGATTTCTGATAATTAAATGTGAGTAGAAATGAATTAAAGAGTTAATTTATTTTAAAGATGGATGTTTTAATTTATGTAATTTCTTTGATACATTATATACATATATGCATGTGATTTTCTTGTGCTACTGATGTGTGTAATGGGTGTACAGGATATTTTACCTGAGAAATCTAATGGAGAAATGAAACTAAACCCTATGTACTGATTATGGAAACCAGATTAGAATCTAACAAAGGATGCAAACCCCATTGTTTGTGTTTTATTTGTATCGTGGTTTGAATAAATGTATCATTTTGTAATAAATGTTAATGATTTTTAATAGTGTTTTTATAGTGTCACTTGTGTTGGAATATTCAAATATGGAAAGAGTACTTATGAGAGGGGGGCGAGGGGGGGAGGTGGTGGGGGGGTGAGAATCATAAGTATCACACTTTAGCCAATAAAACTTTTAACTGAAAGTAAATTGCATGCATGTAAATACATCAAGTAAACATGAAACTAAACACATGCATCAAAAACTCATAACACTGGAATTTGGTAACCCAGAAACCCTCTAGGAATAAGAAGGTAAAACTGGGGTGGGGATGATACCCACAAAAATTACTGCAGCAATATTGTTCAACCACTTCTGATGGTTTGCCTTGTTAAAGACTTTACACTGTATTAATAGTGACCTGGTTAGAGGCTTTACAAACACTTAACATGAAGTGTCACCCTATTAAAAGATTTAATCACCTATTTAAAGGATCTGTGAAGTAGCTGTTAAGCTAACCTATCACCATAGGATTTTCATTCTAATACAATTGCTAGAAAGTATTAGGTATAATGAACCTGATAGATTACAATCCTTGATTGCTAAATGCAGGCACCTTTTCCGCTTTCTCTGATCTCGATCCTTTGTGATCTAATAACCTTTGCTTCTAAAAATAGATTTTCTTGTGCACCCTTGTTTGTCCACTCATATATATTTTTACAATGAAATTTCATCTTTCTTATAAAGACATTTGAGGATTTTAGGGTTAGGTATGGATCTACGATCCATATTCAATCTTCATTTTCTGCTTAGTATTTGCACTTCTTCTATTGGTTGCATGCCTTCATCATTTTTCTTATTGGCTACATGTAGATTGCATAGGAACAATAGAAGATTCAATCTCATCATTAAATCCTTCAAGATTTACCTTATGTCGGCTGTAAAAACTATTTGCATCATAGTTTGTGCAATTGAAAACTCTTATGCTGATATACTGAGTTACTCAACTCCTGAAGTACTGCTGATACTTGGCACATGTTGTTTCCTGGCTAGCTCGGCACCTAAACAAAACTATATCACTCGGCACCTTATGGTACTTGGCACTTGTTAACACTTGGCATCTTGTGTTGCTCAGCACTTGTTAACACTTGGCATCTTGTGTTGCTCGACACTTGTTAACACTTGACATCTTGTGTTGCTCGACACTTGTTAACACTCAACATCTGATCTTCACTCAGTATCTATAAACTACTCAGCACATGAAGATCACTCGACACCTGAAATCTTTCCTAACTCGGCATTTGTTGTGGCTCAGCATGCATGGTGTACTCAGCTCCAATGTAGAATGTGGTTAAGTGTGTTGGCACTCAAGTGTCAAAAACCATTATGAGGTTAACAATCTCCCCCTTTGACATGAGTGACAAAAACACTTAACTGACCTTATAAGTACATTTACTAATCTGATTGGTATATACAGAGTTTAAAGAAAACTTGATCAAAATTTGTAACTCACAATCCTACAATATATACCTCAAAAATTTTGTAACTCCCCCTGAGTTAATTGTGCCTTATCTGTATATCATGCTCCTCCTTTGTATCTTTTCTCCCCCATTAATTCATCTCATAATATTTGTATCTCCCCCTAATATGTCTATTTTCTCCCCCTTTTTGACACTTATGTCAAAGAATGTTTAAGGGTTAAGACCATATTTAGCCAAAAATGTGTTGTTTACCTCCATAATCATCCTAAGAGTTGCATCCCAATTGTTCAATGCAATTTCCAGTGACTTATGTTGGATGGCAGTCTCGGCAGCAAGATGAATGAGTCCATCTGATGTAGAAAGATTTGGGTCTTTCTTGAGAACAGTTTCAACATATACTTGCTCTTTATGGAGTATCTCTAAATGTGGGGTAATGGAGGATTGGAGCTGTATTAATTTGGCCTTGATATTAGCCTCGTCTGCTATTAATACAACTATTTCTTTGTGAGTGTGAAGCGATTGAGAAAAATGCTTCTCACTTTAAGCTGGATCAATTGGTATTTGCATGCTTGAAATGTTTAAATTTCTTTCCAAGCTCAATATCTTTTGGCTTGTTTCTTGTGTGAAATATGAAAAATCACACAACTTTTTGTACAATAAGAATATATTTTCAAGTACCTTTTTCACTTTGTCAATAATCTTTGCCAATTCAACTTATGAAAGTGCAATTTGACTTGATATTTTCTCGTTCACTTTCCCCTGAAATTTTCTTTCTAACCATTCCATAAGTTTTGCATTTGTTTCTAGGTCTTCATTTGTCACCTGGTCAACAATATCTATTAATTGCTTCGTGATATGCCTTGACTTATCTGGTGATTGCAAACTGAAGGCATCCATAAAGATGTCCTTAATCTCATATAGTGTTTTCTTTTGTTTATACTCCTTCCTGAGTATTTCCTATCTTTTTCTCCTATTCAGTGCTTCTTGCACCTCATTGATTTGATCAATGGTTATTGATTTTGAGTCATAGGTCAGTATGACTATCTCCTCATCTAATTCAGGGTCTCCATAGTGAAGTACCCTTGCAACTCTAATAGAGGTAGATCCTGGTACAGATATTTGCAATGGCTAATGTGAAGGAGTTCCCAAGGTAGGAAAATTTATTAATGTTTGTATTACCTCCTGTTCTTTAGGAGTTTTCACTATTTCCTCCTCCTTCTATTTACCATGATCAATTATTGTAAGCTTGGGAAGTGCACCTTGTGTTTGTGCTATAGGATCAGATGTAATAGTCTGTCCTATTTGTTCTGTTCCTTTTTCTACAACTGCACTTGGCTTCTGTCTTGTAGCATCAACTATGCTTTTTGGTATTTGGAATTGAGTACTAGTAGTTATGAAATGATAGAAGGTGGTTCTTGTGGATTCACCTTATCTTTGACTATACTTTCTACTAGTTTTTGCAATTCATCTATACTGACCAATACTGGATCTGTACATAATATTGCTTGTTGAGTAGATTGGTCAAGAATTCTTTTAAGATCTTCTACAGTTAATCAATTGATATTCTGACCAGAAGTATCAGGAACATTAGTAATAGTTACAGTATCTGTAGGTGAGATGGATGCTTGAGGAGGGCTAGGGGGTGGCAATTGTGTGTCTTGCACACTCTAATCTGGTTACTGCTCTTGCTCAGCTATTTCCATTGTATCCTATTTTTGAGTTTGTTCCTCTTCTCCGTCTTACTTTTCTTCTTCCTTCTTCTCTTCTTCTCTTCTCTTTTCTTCATCTTCTTTCCTTTTTCTCCTCTCCTCTATTGGTACAACAACTTCTTCCTTGTATTCTTCTTCAAGAAAGTCTTCAATCCTTTTGTACAAGTTCTTCCAAGATTTCATTGTTCTTTGAACAATCTCTTCCATCTTGTTTTGGAGTATGAAGAATGCCCTGTATTTAGTTGTAAACCTATTATTATGTCTTTTGACTACATTCTTTACTTGTTCCCTAGTCAAATCGGGCAATACACTTGCTAGGGTTGATTCCCTCATCTCCGTCTCCATTTTCAAACAAAAATGCCATCTATCTTCTACAATTTTTTACATTTCTTTTGGAAATTGTCCATCTAATTCAAGTGGAGTGTACTTGAATTGTGCCATCATTCCATAGATTGTTTCTTCTATTCTATTCTGTTCTTCTTTACTAAATTTACTAAAATCAACTTTATTTAAATTACTTAAGTCACCATTTCCAATCTTTTTATATAAGATATCAACTGAGGAATGGCTTACCTTTTCAGATTGGTCTTCTTCATCAGTGTCAGGTTGAGCCACATATCTTCTTCTTTTCCTCGGCTCTTCCTGTGTTTCCTTGATTATTTTCTTCTTTGTAACTTCTTCTTTAGCCTTTTGAGTGGAGGCCCTTGTTGTAGCTCATGTTGTTGGCTTTTGAGGTGATGGCATGGCAGCTTTCTTTGATCTGGGCTTAGCTGAAGGGTGTTCTATTGCCTTTCTCTTCTTTGGCTCAGCTTCAATTGGTGCTTCCTTGGCTTCTTCTTCCTCTGCGCCTTCCTCCTTGTCTTCTCCAAGACCTTGCATTAATTCTATTGGCCCTTGTTCTTGCTCATCTTCATCATCACTGTCATCTTCTTCTTCTTTTGCCTCAGCCTCAATTTCTTTACCAAATTTCTTCTTAATCTTCTTTAGTAGTTTGTCTTTCTTCTTCAATGTGGAGCAATTTTTAATTCCATGTTTATCTTTGATCTTACCACATCATAAGTGTCATGCCCAAACTACGGGGGAAAAATACACACACACACACACACACACACTTTTTAAAAGTTAATAATTAAAATTTATTAAGTAGATAAGTTTGCGATCACAGTCAAAGTAAAGGTTCTCTACATTGCATCTCAAATAAGGTTAACATAATAAAAAGAAATTTTAATCAAGTTCAATTACAATTCTCTTAGACAATTATCAATTGAAAATCTAATCGATATTGAAAAGTCACTTAAGAAAAACGATCAACTAGAATTATAACATAACATATATATATATATATATATATATATATATATATATATATATATATATATATATATATATATATATATATATATATATATAAGCATTATAATGGTAGGGGTCTAAGGAAAATTTGAGACTATGATCAACATGGAATCTTCGGTTTTCAAGACTGAATTATCGATTGACATTGCCATTTCTAGCATTATTTCATTTGCTAGTTGTTATGATAAGTTGTTCATTACTTTAAATATTTTATTTGATCTCCTACACATCTTTTATGTTATTTCTTACAATATTATATTTTTACCACTAATATAATAATTACTTCCTCTAGAAATCATATGTTGATGTTAAGTAAATAGTTACAACATCTAGTTAAATTAATGTTATGCAAATAACAACATATAATTAGATTATAAATATATTGACTCCAATATTTAGAAAATTATACTACCCTTAATACCACTATGTGTTTTTCTCTCTAGTTTCGTTTAGTATTTATCCTAGGTATGAGTTACATCTAGCCAAATAAAACTAAATGGTATAACATTATGTAAGTCCACTACATATTAATATTCTAAACAATATTATCCCCCTTTGTATAAATACTTCTCCTTATTTTCCTTTAAGCCCCATTAAAACATTATTGTAATACTTTAGTCTTATTTTCCTTACACTAAAATTAGATCCTAAATCTAACTAATCATTTTCCTATTATAACATATCAACTTATTTTACTAATATCTTATTTCATCATAGGCTATATGCTACTCCAACTCCCTAGGCCCTAACTAGGGAGCTTTTCCACTTACCAATAACTTTCAGCCCACGAGTCTTCTAGCTGCATGTGCAAGACTTCTCCTTGAGGCGTGAGTGGGGAAAGAGGGTTTAATTTATGTTCACTGCCCAAGACATGGACAAGACATTGGGAAAGATTTCCTTTCATTGAGTCTACTTAAAACTTTCACCCTCCTCATTAATGGTCGCCTTATGCTAAATCTGCTGCCACATTTTTTATTCAACATGACTTAGAGAACAATGAATATATGAGGCACGATAAGACATCCCCAACTACTTTCTTTTTGTGAGTTTGAAAGTTGTGAATGCCAAAGTAAGGAGAAGGTTTGATGTGATCCCAAGGTGATGTCACCATATTGACTTGAGCAAACTTTTGTAAGATACTCTCCATTCGACCTAGGAGCATGGAGTAAGATGTGACCACTTCACATCATTAAATTAATGGTTTTAGATTTATTCTATTCTCTCTAAAGACAAATTCTGACACCTCTTAATATCTTGGCCACCCTCCTAAGGAAAGTTTATGATATCCTTTTCATTATGAATTGAATTTGGTTATAGGTTTTATTTTATTTTATTGCGATGTGAATATTTTAATTGTCTGTAATTGGAGAGGAGTTTTTTGCTTTTGTTCATATATTTTCTAGAGAGTTATGTGCATCTACAGGCTTATGTTTTTTTTTTGAGTCTTCTTTGTGTAGCAGCCCTTAAGATTATTTGTGTTATATGGTAAGAAAAGACATTAGTAGCTTGGATATAAAGATTTTTATAAAGTATTGGTTTTTATTTCATTGAGGGTCTATTATTTTATTAGTCTGTAATAGTATCAACTAAATTTTGTGTTTTCCATACAATTTCCAAAATGAAAATGTGCTACTATAGGCCTTTTTACATGCAATTTGAAACTTACTTGATTGGTTTGAGTCTTACTATTGAGTCTTAAAGGGTTGGTGTTCTAATGATTAATAATATTAACTAATCATCTATTATACAACATACTCAACAAAACAACTATTGCAAGATCATCAAAATCTACTTAAACCTCTTATGAGTTCCTGGTTAATAATTTTCATGAACCCCAAATGCTATGCATTTCAATGATACTCACATTACAAGGAACAATCATCTACATATTCATTTAACCATCTATTATAACTGATGGAGCACAAATTGAATAACATAGTGACTAAACTAACCTTAAGGCCATTGAGAAAATAAGGAGATCAAAATGATGATGTTCTATTCATTTGAAGGGAGTATCTAACACACAAATTTGTTGCAAATTTACTTCCAACACAATCAATCATGAACTAAATCATATCAAACTCAAAGGAGATACCATACATTTTCAAATTGAAAACTTACATAATTGAACATCCTCATTTCATCTTATCTTTTATATACATTCATATGATGAAATAAAATACAAAAAATCCAAGAGAAGCAAAAATTACTCAATCACTTATTTTATTAACAACCTGATTCAAGGGCTCAGCTGGGAAAGAATCAGGAAGAATACCCGGCTTCGTTGCCAATCCAACAAAGTTTGAAATACAAATTACATAGGATTTCAATCCTAAATTACAACAATTTTAATTCAATTTTCTTCATGACCCTCATCAAGGGATTCATAACAATTTCTACATCATATTTCTAGTACCTTGGAGGGAACAGAATCTGATCGGGTGACAACCAAGCATACCCAAGAGACAATCAAACATACCTATTCATACATGGTTTACACAAAGGGATTCACAATGAATCAACACTAGGGAAAGGTGGATTCTTCCAACTAGGAGAAGTCAAGCACAACACCAACAGATGCCCAGTCGAGGCTATATACCAAGAACTTCCGTTCTTCTGTTTCAACATACAATAATCATACAAGGTTTGTGCTGATGGGTAGGGGCCCATAACACCCTACCCTTTCTCCCTCTTCTCATCCTGAGAAGAGACTCTACACTGGTTGGAGTCTGACTAAACAGACCTTTCCCAAAATTGGTCACTTCTGCCCTCTCCAAGGGTGAGTAATACCAAAACACCCATGAAAGAAAAAAAATCTTCAAAATTGCAAATATGAACATGAAAGGAAATCATCCAAAAATAACAGGGTTTTCAAGCTTCCCAAAATACCCACAAACATACAAACATTGAAACAACAACTAGGTAGCATAAGCATGAAACAAGAATGAAATCTTAACAAGGGAGATGAAAATTCCTACAAACACAAAGAGGTAATGGAAATGAACAAATTTGAGTAGAGTTTCCACTTCCTTCCTTCCTTCAATCTTCAAAACTCCTCTCTAAATGTAGAGATTGGGTAACAACCTCTGCAAGTCCAAGAAGGGCCTCTAAATAGGCCTCCAACTCAAGCACCCAAGGGCTCAATAACTACCCCCACCCACTTACAATTCTAGAAACTCCTAACTAAACCCATACCATGGTTAAACACTAAGTGGAGGTGGGGTGAGACAACTCATGGCAACCACTTGCAATTTTCGCACATAGGCAAAAAGAGACTTTTTGAGTGACCTCAAAAGTCAATAAAAGGGGCTTAGGGGTTGGAAAAGACCCCTAACCCATACCCATACCCCTTGGGTATAAATATTCCATGCTTTAAAGCCTTAGGAAAAAGGTTTAGAGCCAAACAAAAGTTAGGAATAAAATAGGACCTTCTAACTACTCTAATATTGCAAATTAAGCACTAATCCAGATTAAGGGATGACTAACCTTGATTAAGAACCCAATTAGCAAACTGACACTAACTTAACCCAACTTTGGTCCAAAGGTTACACAACTAACCCTAATCAGCATACTGAAGAACATAACCAATTTACGAGTGTCAAGCGACACTAACAGAACATAATTACGAACACTAACATTTACTGAACATAGAAAGATACATGCATACATCTCACAATACAATACTTGAGTTACGAACAAAAAGGTTTCCAAAATTAACACATAGAAATCAGTTCTATTCCTCCATCAATTTCCTCAGCTAAAATATTTGCACACTCATTGAACACATCAGTAGTCACGAAAAATCACATGTACATATGTATATATACGTATCAGGAATCACATAATTTAAAACATACATCAGTAAGGGTTTCTTCATCCTACTTAATTCTTAATCATAATGATTCCAAAAATCAATGTGTTAATCCTACATTTTACTTAATTCATCATCATACATAAACATAAAGCCTTTAAATGACAAACATCAATATATCTAAAAGTAACATCACATAACATGAAATAATATAATATGTTCTAAGTATCAAAAAATGTCTCAACATCTCGAGTCATGAGTAAAAAAATGATAAGGTAACAACTAAGGCTATGAAGGGTTGGGGCGAGGCCTCACAATAAGTGCCAAAATGTGGAGCACTTTTATCTGTTTCTTCTACCAATAATGCAGTTATTGCTGCAGATGCCTCATCAATATTAATTTCATATCCAAATGGCCTTAGCCATCTTACCCTTGGTATCGCTGCTTGAATATAAGTAAAGTCAATGTCAACTAAGAAACATATATCATTAGTATATTTTTCTACTAAGGAAGCTGGTATCCTTGATCTTTGCTTCATGGATTTCTTGAGATCCTCAAAATAGCTTGTCATCAAAGTATCAAAATTTTCTCCCATTTTCTCTATATATTCATTAATTTGGGCAATGATGGTTTTGTCATTCCTCCATGCCACTATTCCAAAAGAAGGAAACTCATTATGAACATAAAAGAATATGCAAACTAGGATTGCCCCAAATTTGCATTGAGTGCCCTTTGTTTTTCTTATAGCAGCTAGGTTTTCATTGATCTGATGTAGTTACAGTTCAGCAAGACCATAAGTATGATCTTTTTTCACCAATTTGTAGCCTACATCTACTGAAAAACATGGTACATTGTTGAGTCTACTGGATTGATAGAATTTATGGGCAATGACTCTAATAGCAAACTCAACTAGAGGATCCTGTATGGTATGAATTGTCATTCCTTGATGCAGGAGCATCCAGAGGTATAAGGGAAATCCTGTGTCACCCAAAAAAAAATTTACTTAGACTTAGTTTCTATTTCATGTGTTTTCATTTTTGGATACCCATTTGGTCCAAATAAAGGTTCCAACTCTCATAGTTCCACTATCAGTGAGCTAGAAAATCCCAAAAAAATAGGAGCATGCAATTTGGCCATCATTTTGGTGACCTAGAAGGTGTGAATTGGCCAGATGAATGTAATTTTGATTTAGAGCATTCCAAAAAAGGAATCAAGTCAAAAGGCCCCACGGTTTGAAAGTTATCACAGTTTTTCGAGTTTTGGAGACCTCCTAAGAATGCTTCAAAGTCAGGTTAGGGGCATTAAATGACCTCAAAAAGGGCCAAAAAATGGGGTATGAGTGAAGCTAGTCCATAGGTCTATAGAGTGCTTCAAGAGCTTTTCGAAAAGGTAAACGGTTCATCAATCAGAGCTACGGTTCAAAAGTTATGCCTCTCAGAAGTTCGGTTACCATTTCAGGATTCTTCTAGATTTGCACCAACTTCTAGCACAGCTTTTGGAACCTTCTATTTGGTCGGTGGATGCCTACTAGCACTTTCTCAAATGTACTCCTAGTCCTTAACCCTTTGGGGTCTATTTAAGGAGATTTTTGGCATTGTAAAAGGCAGTTCGGAGTGGAGTTTGAGAGGAGGGATTGAAAGGAGAAATTATCTCTAGATTTATGCTATTGTAAGCCCTTAGGGCATGTTTTGAAGTTTATTTTCTATGTACTATTTGTACTAGCTTATTTTCTCAGTTAATACAATTTCCTTTTTCTATTGTGTCCATTCTGTTCTTGGGTTGTGTCCCCATCATTCCTCTTTTGTTCCACTGGGCACCAATATTCTTTTCAATAACCTCCTTTGATTGACTTCTCAAGGTTTTGTATCGATCTAGGGTTGGGTACCCTGTTACTCTATGTATGATTTCTTTTGTCAATTTGATGGGAATATCTTCTAACCACAAATTTCCACCATGAATTCTGCTCAGCACAAGTCTAATCCATTCTATTTTGAATACGATGGGAAAGCTTAAAACTCGGGTCAAACCCTTTCTTTCAACGATTTTGAATTCTTCTTTCAAGACTCCATCTACACACAATTTCTCATAGGCTTGTCTTATTTCCATGTCCCCTAGAGCACCTATCTTGCAGTTGTAACATTTTCTCACGTCTTGGACCATTATAACTTTTGGGGGAATTTGGGAGAGAGCACCGGCTGGATCATTTTTGTAGGCAACTTTGGGAATAGGACAGAAATCAAGTTGGTTGACCTCATTTGAAACTAACTAAACTTCAAAAGACTCTTTTACCTTGGTTTTCTTCGAACTTGATGCAATTTATGCAAACTAGGGTTTTCTCAACAAAAGGAAACGAAACTATGTAGCTCGGGACAAATGAAAATACCTCAAGATCGATGAAAAATGTGTTGAATGAGGTTGTAATCTGCTCGAAATGCTAGATTTTTTATATGAAGTAGCTCAACTCTCTTTCTTCTTCTTTTCTCTTTGATCATGATGAGTAAAACTGATTGAAATTGTGATAATATACCCTATTTCCATTGCATTAAATGCTCAACTGCCAACTCGACTTCTAAAGAAATTTTAACCTAATGTGGCTTCCACTATATTTCCACTTTACTCAGTTTCCATTAGATTTATCCAACTCAGCATCAATTATCAGCTCGGTCGCTATTAGGAGCTCGGCATCTGTTGGAGTTTAACTCGGTATCCAAAGACAACTCGGCAACAACATTTAGTTTTTTTCTTGACATCTTGTTTCATATAGGTTTATCTTTTTCTTATCTTCTTTGTCTTGGAACTGATGTGTGATATAGCTTTGTATATCAGTCTTGTGTACTTCTCATACTTAGTTTGATGAAGTGTGATCACTTGACCCATTGGGTGAAGTGATCCCTCCACTTAATGTGTTGCACTCATCTATCTTTTTCCAAGTCTTGTTCATTAGCCTCATTATCTTTTCAACATCAATCTTTTGTTTTCCTTTATTTTCTTCAGTCTTGGGTGCCTTTGATCTTGTAGGATAGTCTCTGCTGATATGACTAGTTTTTAAGCAACTGAAACATGTAGTTTGATTCAACCATCTTTTATAGTTTCCTCTGAAATGTGTTCTTATGTAGTTCTATGGTATATGACCATATTCTTGACAATAATGATAGTTGTATCTGGTGTTGTAATCCCAATGATAATGACTTTCATTCCCTTCTATTTTTGCTCGTTGATTTGATGTCCACATAGGTTTTGATCTGCACTCAAATGCCCTATGTCCATACTTTTTTCAATTATAACAATGTCCATCAAATCTCTGAGTCCTTGTGTCATTGGATCTACAATTTTTTGTTATATGTCCTTGCATGTTGTATTTGTGATAGAAACTCTTATTTCTAGGTATGTTTGATTGATTGAATCTTCTACTCCTGCACACATTAGCTATATGCCCCTTCTTATTATAGTGATGACAAGTAGGTTTTGAATTCTTACCTTTATCACTTCTTTGTTCAGCACTCTTTGATGATTCCCCAACTATAGTGCTATTGTATCCTAGTCCTGATGTATCATGGGTAGATTTTGGGGATTTTAGCAACTATTAAAAATACTTGATGGCTTCACTTGACTTGTTGAGATTTTTTGCTACCTCTTTTTCTCTATTCAATTCATTCTACATTTTTTCATTCTGCATCTTCAAAGTGGAGATCTCAATATATTTTACATTGATTTCATGATGAAGGTTCATCATTTGGGCAAGTGTATCCATCTGCATGTTTGAGATCCTTGTCAATTCAATACAGTTTTCATCAAGTTTGTTTGCAAGATTTCTTTTGTCATTTTCCATCATCACTTTATCTTCAACTTCTCTTTTCTTGTGTTTAGTGATTTCACATATCATTGTGGCCTGTGACTCATGTTCCATCTTGAGAGATCATATCTCATCTGCTTGAACTTTGTTTTTTCTCCATTAGTTTTGCTATTGTTGCATCAAACTCTTTTGTATCTCCATTGAAAAATATGTTGGTGGTATCAATCTCCTTGCAGTGTATATCATTTTCAGCTATGGATAGATCCTTCCTTTTTTTTAATGAGTTTCTCAACTTGTTTCTAAATTCCTCCAAGCTATGCAGAGCAAGTTGCACATCTATCACCTGATTTTCAATGATCTTTCTAAGTTTGAAAGCTTCCATCTTTAGATCTTTTCCTCCAAGCTGTTAGGCTTTTCCTTGTGAGAACTTGGTGTTTCTCTGATACCAATTGTTGGAATATTCAAATATGGAAAGAGTACTTATGAGAGTGGGGGGGGCGGGGGGGGCGGGGGGGGGGGGGGTGGCGGGGCTGAATCATAAGTATCACACTTTAGCCAATAAAAATTTTAACTGAAAGTAAATTGCATGCATGTAAATACATCAAGTAAACATGAAACTAAACACATGCATCAAAAACTCATAACACTGGAATTTGGTAACCCAAAAACCCTCTAGGAATAAGAAGGTAAAACTAGGGTAGGGATGATACTCACAAAAATTACTGCAGCAATATTGTTCAACCACTTCTGATGGTTTTCCCTATTAAAGGCATTACACTGTATTAATAGTGACCTGGTTAGAGGCTTTACAAACACTTAACATGAAGTGTCACCCTATTAAAGGAGTTAATCACCTATTTAAATGATCTGCAAAGTAGCTGTTAAGCTAACCTATCACCATAGGATTTTCATTCTAATACAATTGCTAGAAAGTATCAGGTATAATGAACTTGATAGATTACAATCCTTGATTTTTGAATGCAGGCACCTTTTTCGCTTTCTCTGATCTTGATCCTTTGTGATATGATAACCTTCGCTTCTAAAAATAGATTTTCTTGTGCACCCTTGTTTGTCCACTCATATATATTTTTACAATGAAATTTTGTCTTCCTTATAAAGACATTTGAGGATTTTAGGGCCTGTATGAATCTACGATCCACATTCAATCTTCATTTTTCACTTAGTATTTGCACTTCTTCTATTGGTTGCATACCTTCATAATTTTTGTTATTGGCTGGATGTAGATTGCATAAGAAAAATAGAAGATTCAATCTCATCATTAAATCCTTCGAGATTTACCTTATGTCGGCTGTAAAAACTGTTTGCATCATAATTTGTGCAATTACAAACTCTTATGCCGATATACTGAGTTACTCGGCTCCTGAAGTATTGCTAATACTCAGCACATGTTGTTTCTTGGCTAGCTCGACACCTAAACAAAATTGTATCACTCAGCACCTTATGGTACTCGGCACTTGTTAATAGTCAGCATCTTGTGTCGCTCAACACTTGTTAACACTCGACATCTTGTGTTGCTTGGCACTTGTTAACACTCGACATCTTGTGTTGCTCGGCACTTGTTAATACTCAGCATCTAATCTTCACTTGGTATCTAAAAACTACTTGGCACGTGAAGATGACTCAGCACCTAAAATCTTTCCTAACTCGGCATTTTTTGTGGCTCAGCATGCATGGTGTGCTTGGCTCCAATGTGGAATGTGGTTAAGTGTGTTGGCACTCAAGTGTCAAAAACCATTATGAGGTTAACAACTTAACACTCATGAATTGTATATGCATTCGAGCATGTTAGTTAGGATTAACTGAGTAACCTAAAGATCTAAGTTAGATTAGGTTAGTTACCTTTTTGCTAATCAATGAGTAATTGAGGTTAAATACCCTAATCAAGATTAGTGAGTAATCTGCTTTTTAGAAGGTTGTTATTTAATCCTAAAATTTTCTAGCTTTTGATAGGTCCCTATTTAGTCTTTTAAGCCTTTAATTATGAAATCTAATTTCTCAAGGGGTATGGGTATGGGTTGGGGGCATTTTCCACCCCCTTAGCCCCTTTTGTTGACTTTTATGGTCACTCAAAAAGTTTATTTTTGCTTTAGTGCGAAAATTGAATGATTTTACCATAGGTTGAATGATTTTAACTCCATGTTGATGTTAGCCTTAAGTTTGGTTGAGTTAGAAGCCTCTAGTATTTTAGACAAGGGGAGGAAGTTATTGCCCATTTTAGGTGGTTGAGTTTGGATCTTATTTAGAGTTTTTTTTTTTTGAATAGTTTTGGTAGTTACCCAATCTCTAGTTTTAGAATGGAGTTTTGGAAGATTGAAGGCAAGGAAGGAAAAGCTCTTCTCAACTTGTTCATTTTACCATAACCTCTTTGTGAAGGTAGGAGTTCTTCATCTCCTTTGTTTATGTTGCTCATGTTGTTTCATGCTTGGTTCATGCCTATGTGATTGTGTTGTTCATTGGTATGCTTGTATGTATGTTGGATATGCTTGGGAAGGATTGAAACATGTTTTCTTGATTTCTTTTCCTTCATGTTTTTCTTGAATTTTGAAGTTTTTCGGTATGAGTGTTATGGCATTACTCACCTTCGGATAGGGCAGAAGTGGCCAATTTTGGGAAAGGCCTTCAGTTGGACTCCAACATTGTAGAGTCTCTTCTCAAGATGAGAAGAGGGAGAGAGGGTAGGGTGTTATGGGCCCCTACCTGTCAGGACAAACCATGCATGAGTTTTGGCATGTAAGAATGGAAGAACAGAAGTTCTTGAGTTTTAGCACTGATTGGGCACCTATTTTGGTTTTGTGTCTGACATCTCCTATTGAAAAAATCCACCTTCTCCCTAGTTCTATACCTATTGTGAAAATCTAGTATGGAAATGAATGTCAAATTTTGTCTCCTTGTTATGATTATTTGTCACCTAGTTAGTTTTTGTGCCCTCCATGATCTTAGCGATGTATTACAAAAAATGAAATGGGTCCTTGTTAAGGGTCATGAAGGAAATTTAAATTGATTGTTGAAATTTAGTTATGTTCGGGATTGAAATCCTGTGTAAAAAATGTATTTTTAAAGTTATTGTTGAAGTGGCAAGGATGTTGAGTTTTCTTACTAGTTCTTTCCCAATAGAGCCTTGAACCAGGTGGTTTAAATTTAAAAATAACTAAAGAAAATAAAATTGAGTAGTATTCTTGCTTATGAGTTCTCCCTTGTAATTTAGTTTTTATGTATGTGTGTATTGAAAAATGGATAACTTGATGTTTTACTCTTTCTGCGGCATTTTTATGATTCAAAATTGTATCCATCTAATTGGGGTTAATTAGATAACATCATAATGTATATTAAGTTTTTCAAATTAAGTTTAAAATATGTTAAGAAAGAAATTCACATTTGATTCATAATTACACATGTGTATGAGAAAATTCAGTGATTCTATTCAAATAGTTATTTATTACATTTAATCCTATTATCACTTTAAAATAATAATAATAAAATAAAATAATTTTTTGGGTGTGTTCATGCCCTGCATTTTGGGCATGACAGATACCTTCAGTTGCCAATAGAGAACTGTTGTGGTCAGGATTATCTATGGATGCTTTTTATTTTCTCATGGAGATTTGATGCTCTTATTGTGGATTATCTTTTGGTATTTTTCCAATCGCTTGTATAGGACTGTGGTGATTTTTTGATTTATGATTCCATGAGTTTAGGGTAGGTTATCTACTTGTAGTGTTGGGAAGTGGCTTGTAATGGGGGTCGGGGACCTAGGAGGCTGCCAAGGTAACTCATTGTAAGTTGTCTTAATAAGTGAAAACATTCACACCTAATATTGACTTAATGAACCTAAAAATATAAATGTTTTGTTCTCGCCCATGCCTTGAGTGCTAGTACACACTAGGATGGGAGTAGAGAGAATGCTTGGTTGCGACCTTGCATTCTGTAGTATGCCTTGTCTATATGAGAGGATACTAGTGGCCACACAGGGATCACTAGGGGGCTGGGATCTATTGAGAGACTGCTAGGGTAACTCTAGAGTGATCCGTGCGATGACACTTTCCCACTTACATAGTAGGTTTCATACATGTCTTTGTTGTACCTCTGGGATTAGATGTCATTTTGTGATTGGAACCTTTGAGTTAGTATACTTTTAAGATTCCTGGACTTAAGAGTATTTGTGCTATGTGATTGATAGCATGTTTGAAACTTGAGATTATCTCCTCAGCATGGTGGGAGTGGACCATTTAGGTTCCACGTGATTGGGTGGTAGTGTTATTTCACTCTTATCATTTGAGATCCATTTGAGACACTGTGGCTGATGCATTCTTTGATTATGATGGTGGACACATATCCTTACATTGATGATTTGCATATGTTAGATGATTTTATCTTATGCTTTATTTTGCATGTTAGATTACTTTCTACATATGATGTAGTATGTTTTTAGGAGTGACATTCCTATTTGATAATATTGATGATCTCTTTGGTGATTTGGAATGTTATGCATTGAGGCATGGCTAGGACCCACGATGGTCTACTGATTCTATTAACGATTGGGAGGAACTGTGCACTTAGTTAATTATGTTTATGATAAATGGTTATCTTTTATTATGGATGTTTATATCTTTATGATGATGTATCATGTATGGCATGTGATTACCTTTACTTTGTTGCATCATGGATTATATTTAGAATAATGATATACTTTATTTCACATATGTATATTGTTTTAAGCCTTTCATACCCTGTGACATGTACAGTGGATGATCAATCAATCAAAAATGTAATGTATGAACATTGGACTTTTCATTATTATATCATGTGGATGTTTTATTAGAAGGATTCATTAATAGTTAATTTAGATGTGATCCGACACTAAGAGATCCTTAAATAATGTAACCTGTTATGTATGTATGTTTATGTTTACTTTCAATGGAATGTTGTTATTGCTTTCGCTACTATCTTATGAATGGTTTTACTTTCATGTTTAAAGAAAAAAAATGCTACCAAACTTAGTGAAACTTTAGGTTAATTCTTTGGATCCCTTGGCGAGGCATTACATTACCTATCCCAAATTGTTTATAGTATGGTATGGCATTCTCATTTGTAATATAGTGTTCTTCTTAAGAGAGAAAAACTATCATTGATTGATCATTACTAGTATTGCCTGCTATGTTGTTTGTACCCTCATAAGTAGCCTTTGTCTCACATTTTATTGTTATTATTTAATACCAAAGCATTTTGCATGAACAGAAAATATTTAACAAGTGTAGAACATAACCGTAATTATTGACATTGTTGACACTACTCACCTAGCTCAAATATTATATAGAGTGTATAATTACTATTTAGCTTTTATAGTGGTATGTAGAATACTAATGGACTACTTGAGATTGGGTATCCTTTGTCATCTTAATTCTAGTTTAGATAGGGTGGGACAAAAAAACCCTTGAGGAAAGGGAAAATAACAATATTGATTAGGGAGGGTGGAAGTTAATGTGGAGATTATGATTTCTACCATAAACATGAAACTTTATTTACTTGAAGCATGCAATTTAAGCTTACAGTTACACTATGTTTTCATAACATGTTTGCTAAGATTAGTAGCGACTTAGATAAAAAGTATCCCCCTCTATAAAAAATAAAATGCTACCTAGTGGGGTCTTTTGCCATTAATTTGCTACAAGTAAGAATTCAAATACAACCTATAAGCATTTTTTACAACATTTCAATAAAAAAATCCAAAACTATACATCCGTTATAGCATATAGGCCAAATTGTACATGTTTGTCTACATGGTATTGACATTTCATATTTCAGATGTTTAACCAATGTTCTATAAAATCATATTTCCTTTTATCCTTTCTTGATGATGGTGAAGAAGTCAATTTGGTGTTGTCTATTCTATAATAAATAGGAGCTATTCACCATTTATTTCTCATTTTTAAATTTTTAAATTGCTAAAAAATTAATTTGACTCATTCTTAAAATGTGACTATTTTTAAATTCATAGTTTCACTATAAATTGATAGGACACTTTGTTAAACATAATGGCATCTCCAAATTCTCAAACATAGCAAGATAATAGTGCATCTCCTTCCTACTAGCAAAGGAGACTTGTCAATCTGGTATGTTCACCTTCCTTTACCTCCTTTCATTGACTCTCTCTCTATCTACATCTGTTTATAATTTCATACATTCATGTCTGTAAACTATTTCTTTACCAACATGCAAATTTTTCCTTCAATGTTTAAAAAAAAAAGTCCTAAAATGTATTGTGCAGGAGACTACTTCAAACATATTGGCATCCCCATCATCTCTAGAATGTGTACCTAATCAACCATCTCCACCTTATCAGAAATCACTAAATGTGACTATTGTATGTTAACATCTACCTCTATCTCTCTATTGCATTTTATTATACTTATATTTACATATATTATTAGATACTATATTTCCATGTTTCTTCATAAACAATTCATTTTTATGACTCTACAATATACATATTTTCGTTATTCATACCTACATTGTTGTTGAATATGACACTCATTCAACCATACTCAGCTCTCCACAATTTGAACATGGAGTAACTATGAGTGCATCTCCACCCTATCAACAATGAAGAATAACCAATATTGTATGTTCATCTTCCATTATCTGACTATGTCTCTTTATATTTATAGCCATCTATAAAATTACATGCTTAAATCATAAAATGACACTTATGTTTCAAACACAACTATTCAAACAACTTCCTTGGGACTATGTAGGAAACTCCTTCAAATGTATTGCCTTCTTTAGAACCTAAACTAACGCAAACTACCAACAAAGTTCCAGAACTTCAGGAAGGAGAGGATTCCACTATGGTAACTGCAACTAACTTTAATATGTTCATTGTGCCTCTCTCTATTCCTCTGGCTAAAATCATATACACGTCTCTCCATTTGTAAGTTTTTTATTCTTAAAATGAGCATGAAATGCATATATTTGTCATGTTACTATCTACATGAATCTGTATTGCCTTACTGCTTTCCTCTAAATTAATTCCCCTATTAATTTCTAAAATATTATCTAAAATGAGTTTCACTACATTATTGAAGGCTAACTTCAAACTATCATGCCTATTAAGAATATGCATATAGTTGTGTACACATATAACCATGTCAATCTATATAAGTAACTATTACTTTATGTAACCTTACTGTTATCATATTTTATAAAACTGATTATTTCATAAATTCATAGCTGTCCTTAAAAACCTATAAAATTTATACAATAACAAGCTAATTTGAAAATAAAGGTCGTACTACTAACACAATAAAAATGCAATTAGAAACATCTTATTTTGCTTATTAAAAATAGACATGTTTCTATATTTTCTTAATTTTTTTGTATTTAGATGTCATCTTGTACTTTTCAATTAGAAGTATCTTCATTCTGAGTTGGAAAAGAAAAATATTAAAAGAATAGAAATAAAATATCATTAAGTAGATAAGATAGATTTTACAAAATTATTTTTACATTATTTTTTCATATTTTTAAATATCATTAAGAAACAATTTTATTTATATTTGATGTCTTTAATTCTATTAATTAATTATTTGACATAAATTAAATCATTTCATATTTATAAATATTAAGATTTGAAATTAAAGATGCATAATAATAATATACTAATTAGAAATATCTTATTTTTCATATTAAAATTTGACATGTTTCTATTTGATAAGTAGGAGATGATTTCCACAGCTAGTCAAATTGTGATGTGAATATCAGGATTTAACTGTGTGATTTTTGAGTCAAACTCGATGACCCATGTTTCATGAGTAGTGATTCAACATGAATCCATCTCTCATGAGAATAAATGGAACACTTAACACTCATTGGATCTAGGTGATGCTCACAGGGGTGAAGCACCGGGACTTCCCGGGAGGTCACCCATCCCAGTACTACTCCAGCCTGAGCGCGCTTAACTGCGGAGTTTCCTTCACAGTTAAACCCAAAGCTTTGCAAATGGGGTTGCAAGCTTTGGGTTTAACTGTGAAGGAAACTCCGCAGTTAAGCGCGCTCAGGCTGGAGTAGTACTGGGATGGGTGACCTCCCGGGAAGTCCCGGTGCTTCACCCCTGTGAGCATCACCTAGATCCAATGAGTGTTAAGTGTTCCATTTATTCTCATGAGAGATGGATTCATGTTGAATCACTACTCATGAAACATGGGTCATCGAGTTTGACTCAAAAATCACACAGTTAAATCCTGATATTCACATCACAATGTTTCTATTTGTCAATTAGTTTTTTTATAACTAGATGTTTCTATATTCATTTCACACTTTTCAATTGGAAATATATTTATTCTTCTTTAGAAAAGAAAATATATTTAAAAATTAGAAAGAGAATATCAAAATATCTTACTTTATTTTTCAATGAAATTATTAGAATAATATATTTTTATATCTATTAATATAAATATAATAACATAATATTTCTCTTATATCTATAAATTATTAGTAAGATGTTTCCAATTTTTTTGAAATGTTTGTAAAATGCAACTTTATTAATAGTTTTTTACATATTTATAATAATTATTATAAATATAATTTTTAAATATTTAAAAATAATAATTATTCAATAGTTCTTATTTACTATTATTAATAATCTCTTATGATTTAAATTTGAAAAGTGAACCATGTATATACACACAATTAATTTATATTACTATTTTAAACTAGTAGTCTTAGGTGAATTGAAAGGAATACAAATTCAATAAAAAGGTTTGGTCAAATTAGAGTTAATATTAAAGATATACATGTATAAATCTGAAATATAACTAGGAAGAACTAAATTCAAATGTATGACATTTAAAAAATTAATGTGGTCTTTTAAATGCTAATTAGAAAATTAGTCAAATTTTGAAACTAAGTAATAATGTAAAGAATTGTTTCAATTTATCCATTATTTCTTTTTTAAAAATAAATTTAATTAGAAGGTATTGGACATGATTAAATGCTTATATGATAAGACCAATATTTAGTAAAAATCCAACAATATCAAATAAAAAACTGTATAATTTAATTAATTTCAAAGAATTATAATTGAAATATATAAGTAGCTTTTTAACATTTAATCACAAATAAGACTAAATTTTTGTCACACTTCAAAATAGTTTTAATAATAATAGACGAAGCAAAAAAATAGGGTAATTATTATTTTATTTGACATTAAGTTTTGAAAATAAAATCTTTGGATATAAAAGTGAACTAATTATTATAAAAACTAACACATAACATCATTTGTTTATGGACATTAATATAGTTAGGTTGATGTATGAACATTTGTGTTGTTTTATAAATAAATTTTTTTCCAATTTTATTACATTATTTATATATAAGTATAAGACGAGGCTAAAAGTTCATACAATTATATTACGATTATGAAATAAATTTGTTGTTTTCTCTTAAGAATCAATGTGTCTATTTCTTTTGTCAATTTTTTTTTATTAATTATGTGTAATGTTCTTCTCGACAATCTTTTATCATATTTTCTAAAATTGATTACTTCATAAATTCATAGCCATCCTTGCTATAAACATATTACTTAACTACATTTTCTTTCTAGGCCACTAAAGCTAAAGTTGTGTTGACTAGCACTTCAATTTGTTCCATTAATATTGGAGACTATGTTACAACACTTTTACTCTAGATGTTATCTTTCAAAAAGATAACTACCATTGAAGATGAAATGGACTAATATAAGATTGTCTTGTCTAATGGCAATTACATGCAACTAGCGATGCTACCTCAAAAATGCAATGACCTTCTCTTCTTTGATAAGTTGAAAATAAAATCTATAATATCACTGAAAAAATATGTTTGTCAACCCAGTTTAGATTCTAAGTAGGCTATGATATTTTTCATCTATAATGACATTCTCACTTCCTTAACTTTCATTTCATATATATGCCTAATTTTTTTTTTATACCCAAATTTAGGATCATGATCATCTTCAACCTTAACATTATTCATGAAGAGTACAAAATTATTGGGAGGCCTAAGTACCTATAAAAATGTCAGGAAGAATAGATGAAAGAAGACAAACCAACTATGTCACCCATAAATATCACTAAATATGTTATCCCTGTACCTTGCAAAGAACTACCATTACCCCAAACTATAAGCTTGATCAAGGATTTGAATCCTTACCAAAGCAGGTGGGCAATCAAAGGGAGGGTTATGACAAAAAAGGAAATGAGACAATTTAATAACCAAAAAGGTAGTGGACAAGTTTTTAACTTTGACATTTTGGACGATGAAGGTACATAGACTAGGATTGTTTTCTATAATGAGGTAGCTAAATTTCACTATGATAGAGTGTATATAGGTGTTGTCTATACCATTTCAAAGGGTTCTCTCAAAGATGCAAATATCAAATACAACAAGCTGAATAGCCACATTGAAATCACTCTTGACCACACATCTATTTATAAATGTTGCAATGACGAATTGCCTACTAGGAATGTGTTGGAAATATAGATGGAGTAACTGAGAGGGGGGGCAAGGGCAGGGGTCGGGGGGGGGGGGGGGGCATGAATTAGTTACCACAAAAATAAATCCACAGACCCCTTAGATGTCTTAAATAACTATTTATTGTTGTCACTCGGTAGCCATACTGAAAAATATTGTAACTCAGTAGATGAACTGTGTATTAACTTATTAATAAACTTGAAGAATTCAAAAGTATTAGCATGCATGCAAATGGAAATTACATGAACACAAGAGGCACCAGATTTAATGTGGAAACCCAATATGGGAAAAACCACCAAGTAACTAGCTACTAATTTTCACTCTTCTGAAGTGAGCCCTATTAGGAGCCAACCCTATTAAAGGTTACAAAACAAACTGTTAGGTGTGAACCTATTAGAGGATTTAGTCACCCTGCTAGGAGTGGCTTTGTTAGAGGACTTTAGGACAATTCAATAATCCACATTGTTAGAGGATTTACAAAATGGCTATTAAACCAACTTTGTTAAGAGATTTAGAAATCACTACTACAATTGTGAGAAAGTAACAATGATTGACCTGAATGAGATGCAACTAAAATTTGCTGGTACAAATATCTATTTTGCTTCACTAGATCCACACTGACCAAATACAACTATGCGACTCCTGAAGGATATCTAATCCTTCTTCAAAATTCACACACACACTTCCTCTTTACATGATTAATTCACTTGCATACTCGCTCATTCATCCATACATTTGAATTCACAACTTGACATTTTATTTATACATTAAAAATTCTCAAGTCAGCTGATTTACAAGTTACATTTACCAATAAGCCATACATTAGTCAGCTACAAATATTACATTTAAACTTTATTTCCCAAATAATAACATCCTTCATTGGCTAACCCTACTCGGTAAACACTACTCCAAAAATCATTTCCAGTGTTAACCAAGTGAAGCTCAGTAAACATTGTAAACTCTGCAAAATCCTTTGGAGACCAAGTGAACTCGATAAGAATTTATTTTTCTCTGTTGACCTTGTGAGCTCAGTAGAAACTAATTTCTTCCATAGAAGCCTTCAGTGCCTGAGTGAGTTCGATAGAAACTATCTTCAGAGTGTAAATTCCAAAAACACTTGGTAGACTCTGTAATTTTCTTTGCTAACCTTCTGAGCTCTGTAGACTCTATCTTTTGCTTTGTGTGACTAGTTGAGCTTGGTAGACTTTGTCTGATGATTAATCTGACATTTGTGTAACTGTGAGGCCTCACCCCGACCCTTCATAGACTTAGTTGTTACTTTATCTTTTTGATACTCATGACTTGAGATGTTGAGACATTATTAGATACTTGAACATATCATATTATTTCATGTTGTGTGATGTTATTTTCAGATATTTGATGTCCGTCATTTAATGTTTTATGTATATGTATGTTGATGAATTAAGTAAAAGGTAGGATTAACATTTTGGTTTAAGATATTTTAAATGGTTAAGAATTGAATAGGATGAGAGGAACCCTAATTTTGTTATAGATGGATGTTTTAGTTTATGTGATTCTTGATATGTATATATACATATGTACATGTGATTTTTGGGACTACTGATGTGTGCAAATAGTGTGCAGATATTTTAGTCAAGAAAACTGATGGAGGAACATAACTAATCTCTATCTGCTAATTTTGGAAACCTTGTTGTTTGTAATTAAATTCAAATGTATGTATGTATCCTTATGTGATTAGTAAATGTTAATGCTTGTAACTATGTTCTTATGGTGTCACTTGACACTCGTGAATTGTTTATGTTCCTTAATCCAAATTAGTGCTTAATGGTATGTGCAGGATCATGGTGTGCCAAAAAGTGGTGATCTGAAAAATATGTAGTTCTGAAATGCCTCAAAGAATTTCAAAATCTATTCCCACCTTTTTCCCACCCATCCTGATACTAAATGAAAACAATTAATACCTTTATAGTTCCTACTATATCTTTCAATACCAACCTTATATGGTCATCTTTAAAACATCCTAAAAATGTGTTTTGGGCATGTTCTTATGTGTTTTTTACTTCAAGCATGTAGCTGACGACTTTTTTTAAACCAAAATTTGATGTAATGAAAACGGTTTCTTAAAGATGTTCTTAGCTTTTCATAAATGTAAGTTTTGTCAAATTATGAGTTCAGTAAGTAATTATTACTTATTTTCTAATGGAGTTAGCTACAAAGTGTTGATTGACATACTGGTTGAAAAATAGCTATAACTTTCAAACCATATAAGATTTGTGAAATCCAAAAGATGCGTCACATTCTATGCTTTAACTAGTATAAGAAGAAAAAAAACCTTAATTTTTATTTTTTTTGAACTAGTTAAGGTGGTCAGACACGTGATTTTTTTAATTCTGAAAATAGTATAGTAGAAAATTCATAATTAATTATTTATTTGGAATAAAAATTGCCAAAAATATGCGTCACATCCAGGCATGAGTCTAATTTTTATATCTAAAATTATATTTAAAAATATTATCATTTGATTATGATTAAGGTTGTCAGACATACACCTACTTTTTATTTTTGCCCTGAAATTTTTGTAGCACTGCATTAAAATCCAAACTTTTGACCAATCAAATAATTTTTTCTCCAGATAAGGCCTTGTAGTTTAGAAACTAGATTCAATTTCCTATAGATTATTTTCTTACAACTTTTTGATATAAAGTCCAGAACCACTTTAAAATTATGTGTCAAGTTGACATAACCCTGATTTGCTACTTTTTCACTGCCACTTAAGGCCATAGTTTGGTACACCATGATCCTGCACATACCCTTAATCTACATTTTAGAGTTGTTAATTGGTCCTAATTTAATTCCTAGCTTTTGTTTGGCTCTAAACCTATTCCTAAGGCTTTAAAACATGAAATATTTATACCCAAGGGGTATGGGTATGGGTTGGGGGTCTTTTCCAACCCCTACGCCCCTTTTATTGTCTTTTGAGGCCACTCAAAAAGTCTCTTTTTGCTTTTGTGCGAAAATTGACTATGGCTACCATGAGTTGTCTCACCTCACCTCCACTTAGTGGTTAACCATAGTATGGGTTGAGTTAGGAGCTTCTATATTTGTAGGTGGGTGGGAGAAGTTATTGATCCTTTTGGTGGTTGAGTTTGAAGCTTATTTAGAGGCCCTTCTTGGAGTAGTTTAGGTTTTTACCCAATCTCTACATTTAGAGAGGAGTCTTGGAAGATTGAAGCAAGGAAGGGAAAAGCTCTACTCAAACTTGTTCATTTTCCATTACCTCTTTGTGCAGGTAGGAATTCTCACCTCCCTTGTTCAGATTTTCATGTTTGTTTCATGCTTATGCTACCTTGTTGTTGTTTGAATGCTTGTATGTTTGTGGGTATGTTGAGTTGATTTGAAAACTATGTTATTTTGAATGATTTCCTTTCATGTTTATGTTTGCAATTTTGAAGCTTTCTTGTATGGGTGTTTTGGTATTACTCACCCTTGGATAGGGCAGAAGTGACCAATTTTGGGAAAGGTCTTTTTAGTTGGACTCCAAACAATGCAGAGTCTCTTCTTAGGATGAGAAGAGGGAGAGAGGGTAGGGTTTTATGGGCCCCTACCTATCAGCACAAACCACGTATGAGTTTTGGCATGTAAGAATGGAAGAATGAAAGTTCTTGATTTATAGCCCCGATTGAGCACCGGGTTTGGTGTTGTGTTTGAGATCTCCTATTAGAAAAATCCACCTTTCCCTAGTTTTGATTCATTGTGAATCCTATTGTGTAAACCATGTATGAATATGCATGTTTGATTGTCTCTTGGTTATGCTTGGTTGTCACCCGATCAGATTTTGTTCCCTCCATGGTTCTTAGAAATGTGTTGCAGAAATTGATATGGAACCCTTGATGAGGGTCATGAAAGAAATTTAATTTAAGTGTTGTAATTTAGGATTGAAATCCTATGTAATTTGTATCTCAAAACCTTGTTGTAATGGCAATGATGCCGAGTTTTCTTCCTGGTTCTCTCTCAGCTGAGCCTTTGAATTAGGTTTGCCAATAAAAATAGTGATTGAGTAATATTGCTTACCATGAGATTTAATCATAATTTTTCAATTATATGGATGCTCATCAAAAATAGGATGGAAATAATGATGATGTTCAATTTGGAAAAATTTCAAGTTTTCATATATGTTAAAAATGAAAATTATGATCATGGATGTAGATTCAGTTTGCATGATTATTTGAATCAAATAATTCTTGCATTATTGATTTAAAATGGATAATTCAAATTCTTGGTATACTAAGTTGTAACAAGTCCTTATAGATTTTCTTTGAAAAGAAAAAATTAATCCCCCCCTTGATTATTAATAAACTAAAAACTTTATACTTAGAAAATTTAGACTAAAAAACATATATATATATATATATATGCATTGCCTTGTAATTCTTTACTTAGAAAATTTTCAAAAAAAAGTGTTTTAAGAGAGTAAAAACTCTCTATCTTTTGTATGGGAGATCAAATTAAATCCTTTTGGTAACAAAGAATCAAAAGATTCCCAAAAAAAAGATCCTTTTTGCTTTATTGAAAAAATAGATTTAAAATTAAAAAATAATAATAAAATAAACATCAAGTAGAGAAAGGTATCATAGCAAATTATTTATATACTAAATATCCTTTTTAAATATCTATTCTATCTAGAAAATTTTAAGACTTAAATGCCTATCATCCCTACTTGGACGTCAGCCTTGGGTTACATTTTTAAAAAGTTGTTCTTAGAACAAGTCAAGGCTGTCATCATGGGCGATGACGTTACCCTGTCACCTCTTTAAATTTTGTAGGCCATGAAAAAGATTAAAATTTTTTTGAACCTTTTTGAAGACTTGGTTACCATGCTTTTTAGCTGGCCTGTGCATGTTTTTCCAAGTCTTAGTCTGTGCTTTGTTTGTGTTGGGCAGAGCACTGTCCCAAGGATAGCGCTTGGGATGTGCATGTCCTTTGGGAAGTGCTACCCAAGGTGTAAGTGGTTTAGGAGGAAGTTAGGGGGTTAGTATAGGTAGGAGTTAGTTTTAGGTGTTAGTTAGTAAGTAGGTTAGTGATGTTAGGTTTAGTTATTATGTTAGTATAGTTTAGTTTTTTTTTTTTCTTATTTATTAGTAATTTTAATTATTTAGTTCGAAAAGAAATTTTAATTTGTTAGTATAATTAGTTTAATTTATTAACATTGTTTTAGTTAGTTTATTATTTATGTTGTTTAAATTGTTATTTGTTTTTAAAAGCTAATATTTATTTATTAGTAGTAGTTCTTAATTTAAGTTTTAGTATGTTTTATTTCTTTTTAAATTTTCATAGAGTTAAATTAAAGTTAGTTTATCATGTAATTAAGTTTAGATTTATGGCTAGATTTTAGTGTAGTTAGTTGTTTTGCAATAGTATTAGTTTTTATTATGTTAGGATATTCGAAATGTTTAAAGTTAATAAATTTTAGATATTTATATTCAGTTTTAATTTTAGTTAATTTTGTTTTTCTTTAAGTGACTTTTTATTATCAGTTAGATTGAAAATCGATAAATGTCGAAGAGTTTTATAGTTGATCTTGATTAGATATTTTCAATTAATTTTTAACTCGTATTCATGTACATTGTTATTTAACTAATTTTTGCATATCTTTATAAGTTAATGTAAGAACATAATTTTGTCGATATCAACCTAATAGCAAGAGCATCAAATTTTAACGATGTATGCCTTAACAAGATATGTAACTTAAGATGTAGTGAAAAGAATCTTTTCTTGTAATGTGATTCAACCTTATTGAACTTTGAGCATTCTAATTATTAATAAAAATAAATAAAAAATTGTGTTCTTGCCCTCGTAGTTTGGGAATGATAGTAACATCAAAGGCAACACACAATTGAACAATTGTATCCAACAATCTCCCTCTCTGGCATTGATGGCAACACACCATGTCATAGCAGAATGAAATTTGAGAACAAGTCTTTTTCTAACAAAACGTTTCTCCCTCTTAGATTTCATTATACAAAATTCTCAAATACAATACTCCCTCTATGAAGGAATTACATAGCTTCTTTCCAAAAAAATTCAAATTTTAGAAAGATATGATAGTATAGTCTCCCTCTTTGACAACATATGCCAAAGACAACACAAACCAAATGAATAGCAATGTAGCTTATGTACTAATTCATATGTAATATTTCCATAACTATGATGAATCAACTAAAAGATCTTCAACTCAATACCTGTTGATGCATCACTAAAACTTCATTTTAGTGAGCTTTAGATCTATACAACTTTCCAAAAATAGATCTATACAATGTCTGATCTACCTCCTTTGATTCATCATCCTTGGTAACCTTCAATCTAGTACACATAGGAGTTTCAACTAGTTTACAGTCTTCCGTGCCAAACTTTTTCAGTATCTCCTTGCTGTATTTAGACTAAGTGATGTAGATACCATTCTTACTCTATTGAATTTGAAGACCAACAAAGAATTTGATCTCACCAAACATTGACATCTCAAATTCCTTGTTCATTTTCTTTGAAAATTCTTTGCATAGATTATCACTTCCTATAAACAAGGTATAGTCCAAAAATATTTCTTCCAAAACAATCTTATTATCTGGCCCTTCCTTGATATATAAGCTACTGTTATCATTAGTTCTTTGAAAACCAATCTAAACAAGATAGTTATGCAATCTTCCATACCATGGTCTAGGGGCTTGTTTCAGACCATACTATGCTTTGTGTAATTTGCAGACCATGTCTTTCTTATCTGGATCAACAAATCCTTTAGGCTACTTAATGTAGACTTCTTCATCTAGTATGCCATTGAGAAATGCTGGCTTGAAATCCATTTGATAAACTTTAAATCCTTTGTATGTAGCATATGCAAGTAGGGTCCTAACACCTTCAATTCTTGCAATAGGAGCAAAAGTCTCTCCTTCTTCTTGAGAGTATCCTTTGCATACTAGTTTATCTTTGTTCCTTGATACCTAACCATCTTCATTCAACTTATTTTTGAGTCCCCACTTAGTTCCAATCACATTTTTATCATTAGGCCTAGGTACAAGAGTCCATGTTTTGTTTTTTTCTATTTGTTCTATTTCTTCATTCATAGCTTCAATCCAAATTTCATTTTCTAATGCATCTTTGACACTTCTAGGTTCAAAATCAATAGGTAAACAAGTACCTTTCAAATTACTTCTTGTCATAGTACCTTCAATTTTTTCTCCAATAATCTTATTTGGTGCATGATGTCTCCTAACATACTTGGCTAATGCAGGTCCCTTGCCTTTTGGACGAATTGCACCTTCATCCTCTTGCTCTTGAACTTCAGGTTCTAGCTATTTTGTCTACTGCTTGGGTCCTTCAAACTTGGTAAGCATTGTCTTGATAGCATCAAAATGTGACTCGGGTTCTTGTAGCTCAGTTTCAACTTCTTGCAACTCAGTTACTGTAATAGGTTCAATAAAAATAAATCTCTTGTAATATTCTAATTCCCTTTTTCTTTCTTCTTTAGTTCTTTCTGCAAACTCATCAACTTTCACATATGCACTTTCTATGACTTTATGAGTAGACAAATTAAAAAATCTATATGTTTTACTCTTGCAAGAATATCCAAAAAATATTCCTTCATCACCTTTCACATCAAATTTACCTTTTTTAGATTCTTTCAAAATGTAACATTTGCTTCCAAATATTTTTAGTTAACTTACATTAGGTTTATAGCCATACCATAACTCATAGGGGGTTCTAAATGAATCTTTTTTCAACTGTATTCAATTCAAGGTATGAACTGTAGTGCTAATAGCTTCCTTCAAATATTTGATAGATATGTTCTTTTCAATCATTAAGGTTCTTACACAGTCCATGATAAATTTGTTCCTCCTTTCATTTATTCCATTTTGCTTGAGAGTTTGAGTGGCTAACACCTATCTTTTGATTCCCCTTTCAATGCAAAATTTATTAAACTCATGGGAGATGAATTCACCACCTCTGTTTGACCTCAAACATTTCAATCTTTTTCCTCTTTCCTTTTCTACTCTAGCCAAATACCACTTAAATTTCTCAAATTCTTTCAATTTCTCTCTTAGATACATGACAGTCATCATTCTAGAGTAATCATCAACAAAAAGAATGAAGAACTTTTCTCTAGTATAGCTTTCAATTCCAATAGGTGCACACAAATTACTATGCACAATTTCTAAAACTTCTTTAGACTGATAGTTCTTACTTTTAGAGCTAGTCTTTCCCATCTTACCAATTTGACAATTCTTGCGTAGACCAACTTTAAGTTTCTTTATACTAGGAATGCCTCTTACTTTCTTGAATTTTCTTATTTTCACCAAGTTATCAAAGTTCACATGACATAACCTTCTATGCCATAACCAACTCTCTTCAACTTGAGCAATACAATATGAACATTTACCAAGTTCAAGATAGAACAAATTACCTTTTGTCTATATGCTTGATCCGATCAGCTTTCCTTTGTCATCCAACAATCTTTCTTTTCCATGCATGAATTCCACTTTGAGTCAATTATTGAGTGGCTATGCCACACTAAAAAGATTTTGTTTTAGTCCTTCTTCCCAATATGCATTATCACATACAAGTTCTTTGGTTAGAGAGATTCTTCCTCTTCCTTTTATTCAACAAGGTTCATTAATACCAAATCTTACACTATCACCATCATAGTCTTCAAAATGTTCAAACTTTGTTTTATCACCAGTCATATGATGAGAGAAACCACTATCTATGATCCAAGTATCATTTTTTCTCACATGAGAGATAAGTTCCATTTCCTCATCACTATCAGATTCATCTTTCATAGCTATTTAAACAATTTCATCTTCTTCTTCATCAAAATCATTAGAATCTTTAGCCATGAAACATTTTTTTTTTACCTTTGTCCTTGAATGATTTGAAATATTTCTTGCCATTGCACTTGTGACCTTTCTTCTCATCCTAGTTTTTCTTGTTTGGGCACCTTGCACCAATATGACCAATTTCCTCATATGAAAAATAGATTAGAAGAACCTTACCTTTGTATTTTCCTTTGCCTCTAGAATATTTCCTTTCTAGTAGAGCTTCAACCACCTCAAGATCACTGTTAGAACTTTGTTCTGATTCTTCTTCACTTTTAGACTAATAATCCTTTGTCTTCTTGCCTTTTTCTTTGAGTGAAAGCTTGGCTTCAAATGTTGATTCATTATTCTTGGAAGCTGAAACATAGTTATCATAGTTATCTAGCTCAAATGCAATTAATCTTCCTACTATAGCCTCTAAATTTATCTTATGATTTTCCTCACATCTTCTTTCTTGAAATTCAGAAACTCTAATTACATAAATGGGAAGTAATGTTCAAAGAAATTTAATTACAATTGTTTCCTCCTTGATATCTCCTCCAAAGGCTTTGATTGCACTAACATTTGCTTTGACTCTTTCAACATATTTGGCAATATTTTCATACACTCTCATCCTCATTTGATCAAATTGTCCTCTTAGACTTTCTACTTTGGCTCTTCTTACATTATCATCACCTCCATAGATATCTTTCAACTTGTTCCACATTTCAAAGGTAGTTTTGTAGTCCTGGACATCATCAAATTCTTCATAGCTTAGGGCAGATGCAATGTTTATCATCATTGTGTTACGAGTCTTCTTCTTAGCAATGTCATTAGTAGATAATGTACCAGAAGGAGTTACATATGTTTCATTAAGATATTTCAATCTTGTGTCTCCAGTGGAAGCTAGATGGAGTCTCATGAGACCTTGCATATTGAAAAGTTATCCCTGTTAAGCCTTAGAATTTTCCTCTTGTAAGACATCTTGATCTTTAGCTTTGAACCTTGAAATCCTTCTTGCAAACACTAAAAGCTCTAGTAATAATTGTTGGAAATATAGATGGAGTAATTGAGAGGGGGAGGGTGAATCAGTTACCACAAAAATAAATCCACAGATCTCTTAGATGTCTTAAATAACTAGTTACTACTGTCACTCAGTAGCCATATAGAAAAATGTTGTAACTCGGTAGATGAACTGTCTATTAACTTATTACTAAACTTTAAGTATTCACAATTATTAACATGCATGCAAAAGGAAATTACATGAACACAAGAGACACCAAATTTAACATAGAAACCAACTATGGAAAAAACCACTAAGTAACTAGCTACCAATTTTCACTCTTCTAAAGTGAGCCTTGTTAGGAGCCAACCCTATTAAAGGTTACAAAACACACTATTAGGTATGGTCCTGTCAGAGGATTTAATCACCCTACTAGGAGTGGCCTTGCTAGAGGACTTTAGAACAATTCAATATAATTGTCCACATTGTTAGAGGATTTACAGAATGGATGTTAAACCAACTTTGTTAGGAGATCTAGAAATCACTGCTACAATTGTGAGAAAGTAACAATGAGTCACCTAAATGATATGCAACTAAAATTTGTTGGTATAGATCTCTATTTTGCTTCACTAGATCCTCACTAATTGAATACAACTTTTCTACTCCTCGAGGATATTTGATCCTTCTTCAAAATTTGTACACACTTTCTTTTTACACAATTAATTCACTTGCATACTTATTCATCCATACATTTGAATTCACAACTTGACCTTTTATTTATACATTACAAATTTTTAAGTCGACACATTTATTAGTTACATTTACCAATAACCATACATCAGTCAGCTACAAACATTGCATGAATCAATTAAACTTTATTTCCCAAAACAATGACATCCTTTTATTGGCCAACCTTCCTTGGTAAACACTGCTCTAGAAATGATTTCTAGTGTTAACCAAGTGAAGCTTGGTAAATACTATGAACTCTGTAAAATCCTTTGGAGATCGAGTGAACTTGGTAAGAACTAATTTTTCTTTGCTGACATTGTGAGCTTGATAGAAACTAATTTCTACCATAGAAGCCTTTAGCACCCAAGTGAGCTGTGTAGAAACTATTTTTAGAGTAACTTCTAGAAATGCTCGGTACTCTATAATTTGCTTTGCTAACCTTTTGGGCTTTGTAGACTCTGCCTTTTGCTTTTCTGACTAGGTGAGCTCAGTAGACTTTGTCTAATGACTGATATGACATTTGTGTAACATCAAAGACAACACACAATTGAACAATTGTATCCAATATAATGTTCACTGCAACTTTAAGCCAATTAATGAAATTGCAAACATCAACACTTACTTTGGTTGGCATTAGTGGTTGTTTTTGTTGGAGATATTTCAATGATAATATGAAGGGATGGAACTAAGGTGCTCTGAAGGAATATAAATTTAATTGATATATCACTCTTATGTACTGATGTTACATTATGGGGGCCCATTTTTCATAAAGATGGAGATGAAATCAAACAACTTAAAGAATCCAAAAAGATACTTATCATTGCTATTAGAAATGGCTGTGTTTGTCATGCCCAAAATACGGGGTAATAACACATAATTTTTTTAAAAACATAATAAGATTAAATGTAATACACAAGAATTCAATTAGATTTACTTAACTTCCTCACATTCATGTAATAATTAAAAAATTTAAATTCAAATCAAAAGCGAATTTTCTTAACATATTTTAATCTTAAATTGTATAGATTGATGTATATCACTATGTTACCTAATTAACTTCAATCAAATGAGTATGATTAAAAAACATACAATTACCATAGGAGGAGTGAAACATGATTATTTTATCCATTTTAAAATAAACATATGTAAAGAATTGAAATACTAAAAGGCTCAATGCAAGAATATTACTCAATCTTTTTCCTCTTCTATTAATCAACTTGGTTCAAGGCTTCGTCGAAAAAGAACCAGTAAGAAAACTCGACATCCTTACCTCTTCCACAAGAGCTTAAATAGATTATTACATAATATTACAATATAATATGAATTATCTTCTTGGCCCTTAACAAGGTATCCTTTTCAATATCTTCAATAAATCAGGGTGACCATGGACAAGACAAAAATTGGCTCGAAGACAAATCAAACATATCATGATGAACAAATCAAGCATGCATTCCCATCCCAATTTGCACAATTGGTTCAACATTGAACCAAACTAGGGAGAAGGTGGATTTTCCCAATAAGAGACGTCAACCACAATACCATAACATAGCCCGTTCAACGCTAAATTCTCAAGAACTTTCATTCTACCACAAATGCCCTTTCGAGGCCAATAATAAAACGATTTTCATTCCTTCACTTCTTTGAATTTCACAATTTCAAAACATGGTATGTGATGTCAAGCAAGGGCCCATAACATCCTACCCTCTTTCCCTCTTCTTGTCATGAGAAGAGACTCTACACTATCAAGGTCCAACTAAAGCCCTTCCCTCATACATGGCCACTTCTTCCCTATCCAAGGGTGAGTAATGCCAAAAAAATGCACAAAATCTCTTTGAAAATTAAACAAAAACATGAAGAAAAACCATTCAAGAAAGCATGATTCAAACCCTCCCAAAAATACCCAACATTCATACAAGCATACCAATGAACAACAGAATAACATAAGAATGAACCAAGGATGAACAACATGAGCAACATGAACAAAAGAGGATGAAGAACTCCTACCTCCACAATAAGGTTATGGTAACATGAACAAGCTGAGAAGAGCTTTTCCTTCCTTTTCTTCAATCTTGGAAACTTCTCTCTAAAACTAGAGATTGGGTAACAACCCAAAACTACTCCAAAAAGGGCCTCTAAATAAGATCCTAACTCAACCACCACAAAGGGAAATAACTTCCCCCAGCCACCTAAAACTATAGAAGTTTCTAACTCAACAAAATCCAAGGTTAACATCTAATTGTAGTTGTGGTTATTCAACTCATGATAAGAACTTTCAATTTTCGCACAAAGGCAAAAATAGACTTTTTGAGTGACCTCAAAAGTCAAAAAAAGGGGCTTAGGGGGTGGAAAATGCCCCCAACCCATACCCATACCCCTTGGGTATAAAGATTTCATGATTTAAGGCCTTAGGAATTGATTTGGGACCCAACAATTGCAAGGAATAATTAGGACCATCTAACAACTCTAAAAATGCAGATTAAGCACTAATCTGGATTAGGAGTAACTAAACTTGATTAAGAAAAAAGTTAGTGAAAAGGTCACTAACTTAGTCTGACTTAGGTCCAAAGGTTACATAGTTAATCCTAGCTAGCATGCTGAAATGCATATGCAAATTCACAAGTGTCAAGTGACACTATAAGAACATAATTACGAAACATTAATATTTACTAATCACGGAAAGATACATTCATACATCTCACAATACAATTAAGATATGAACAACATGGTTTCCACAAATGGCACATAGGGATCAGTTTCGTTTCTCCATTAGATTCCTCGACTAATAAATATCATGCACACTCATTGCACACATCAATAGCTCAAGAAAATCTCGTGCATATATATATAAGTGATCAAGGAAATCACATAACTTAGAACATAATGCTTAAATTAATTAACTATTTAATTCATTTCTACTCACATTTAATCATCAGTAATTACATAATCAATATGACATATAACTTATTCATTAATTCAGATTAAGTGCGAGAATAATCATTGTTAGACATGCATATACCTAAACATCATAACATCACCAACAATGAATATTGAACTATCTAAATGCATAAAATCCTAATCATTGAGGTAACACAATCAATAAAATCATCATTAAGTGAAACACCTTGTATTGTTAGTGCAAATTAATGTTTAAATAGTCCAGATAACATAGTAGTTCTCCAATCTTTAAGTATTAAAGCATGGATGTATCTATTGATCTAAATTTTCATTAGGACATCTAAAACCTACAACATTACTCCATATTCATTCAAATATCCTACAACAGATTTGATAGAGAAATTCATATTTAATAAGTACATGCAAGGAGGGACCTTACATCCTCCCCCACTAGCCTTTGACTTCCTCCTGGAAGTCGCACAACTAAAATGTTCATTCTATGCTAGCCCTTATCTAGACTTATTCCAAGATTTACTCTTATTAAAAGAATGATTACTAATTAACATACATACATAGGGAGATAACATATTTTTTTGATTACCATTGTTAAAAGAGAAGTTCAATCCAAAATTCTGATGTGGTAACATTTTCCAGGGTCGATTATTCCTTAAAACATATCGGTCATATATAAACAACATTCCAAAACTAGTATAACATACTTATTAAGTCTCTAATAAAAATAATATCATAGATATGCCATATTCTACACACCTACTCACGAAGGTAACATCTGTACGAGACTCCCCCAACTAGGTTTTCATAATAAGCAACTTGGCTCTCTATTGAGGTTTAACGCTTTTACTTTAGGGTGTCCACAACATACTGATTTCTTTATATAATACTAATCAATCCATTGCTACACATGCACCTTTCCATCCAGGAGTCCATTTGGTTAGTTTTGTAACCTTATCTAGTTGTATGCTTGGGTGCAATTCCATCACTCATAACAGTCAACAAATATCCACGACCATATACTCAAAGTCTTGGGAGAGGGTGGGGCACAAATAATCTCACTAGTAACCCCATACCTTATTGTTACACATCAACTTAATTTTCAAGAATCCCTTTGGTAGGTCCATCATATGTCACTTTGCCAACATAATTCACAAGAAAGTGCCTCAAAATTTAAATTGAACATCAAGGATGAAAAATCCAGCACAAAAAGTCATAAAAAAGAAATAAAGAGTGGCCACAATAGTAAAATTTTAATCAAGAAGTAAAGACATAACCAAGAGGAAAAATGAACCATCAATAATACAATTGGCTAAATAGCCCCACATCACATTGTTAGCAAAAAGGGGAGAACATTAGAATACCAAAATCTAGAATAAGGAAAATAAGGAAATAAATCCAATTACTCATAGATTTTAAATTACTGACATAATGTGGTCACACCAGGGTTTCTGAATGAAAGGGAATTGTTAGGTCTTCCAATAAAATTGCAAGGATCTTGAATTGATTTTCGATGGTGGTCTAATGACCATGTTGCTCAAAATTTGATTGATCCCACATACTAACTACATGCTTATCTCCATCAACATCGCCCTATAATTAGGGTTTATTGTACTAAGGGGTTTTCCCTTATCAATTCTCACTCAAAAGTGTAAATGCAAGGATACTAAAATGAGTCTCCATCAATCCTCTTGTTACTAGTCTCTGATACCTGAACCTTCAGTTCATTTTAGGTTGGTGACCACATCACAACTTTACTTTCTCTGAATTGTAGGCTTATAATTGATCCAAAAAAAATAAATTCAATACTAGAGTCTATGAGCATTCACTGGATAGTTAAAATTTGTATTGCTCATACTTATAGAATAAGCCTGTTGACATAATTAAACTTACATAACCGTAACTCAGAAGTTTGTATTCTCCCACCAAAATAGATATCAATTATTATTTTCAAATAATTATAATTATTATCCATTAATCTATTACAATCTAATTTATAATCCTACTTTTAGAACAACCATGCCTAAACATTTCAAATAGTTGAATCAAACAAAGACAACATTACATTTTAAAGTCATAGACTTATTTATTAATAACATTAATGTACTCTACTCAAAAGGAATACTAAACAAAAGAAATATTAACACCAAAATATAAAACTAACTATTATAATACTAACAATTAAAAGAAGTTAGCTAACTATACTAATTTGACATCTAACATACAAATCCTAACCTTTAAACTTTAGTGCATATCCTATCTTTAATTATTAACATTATCTAATAAATTAAAACAAATTAATTTTAACATCAACCAATTACAACTATCTCTACCTTACTAACTAAAACTAAATTGTAATCTAATCACTAATACATACTAACACTAAATATATTCTAACAACAAAGTCAACATTAAAACCTTAAAACATAGCCTAACTTTACTAATACTACACCCAACTACTAATAATTTTTTTTTAAAAAAAAAATATAGTTATTAACAAACACAAAAAATACTAATCAACTAATATTTAAGAACAATTATATTACTAAAATATAAACTTAACTAATAATTAAAACTTACTAATCTAACCCTTAACATCCACTAACCTAACCCTACCCAACTACCCCACACCACCTACTCCCCTATCCCCATGTGGGATTCCACTTCCCAACCTTGGTGCATTTCCAAGCGCATGGGGAAAGGTCATGCGTCTCCCAAGGCTAGTGATTTGGCTAGCAGACATGCATGGAGGGGCACAGGAGGGTTAAAAACCCTTGTCAAAACAAAAATTTAAAACAAGTCACCCACCCCCTAACCCCAACACTTTAAAAGTGCTTGCACATGCTTTAAACTGCCAACTGCCTGTCCCTTAATGTCATGTGCTTACCCAAAAATGGGGTGTGTTGTCCCACTGAAAATGTAGCCCAAGGAGTTGAAAATGCAGTAAGGGAGGGAGTACACCTACTCCTCATTAAAACTTAAACCACCTCCAAAAATCAACGCATAAGTTCTAACACACGTGAGCCAAGGATGGGTGCCTTCCAATACATCTCACATGGACCAACATTTGTCCCATATCAGAGTACACAAAGGCAAAGGAAAAAAAAAGAAAACAAGGAATGTTTAATTTGTTTTATGACAAACATTATAATAAAACCTGCCCAACTTTGAATTTTCTCCTTCATACAAACTGACATGTCAGTATGGGGGCACATGCAGTACTTTGTTGTAGATTTTGGAGACCTTTTTCAATTCCAAGTAAGGGGAATGGAGGGTAAGAGTTAAATTTTTTGAATGCTTTTCAAATTTCATTAATTGTTAAGTTTGACTTGCTTCCTTCAAAGATTGCATGCGCCCATACATTAGAGAGGGGAGTTATGAATTAAAGCAAGGTAGTTGATTTAGGATATATTTAGAATTCTATATATGTATTGTTTCCTCTTTTTTAAATTTGAACTATTCTTTATGTTCAAAGAGATTCTCTATTGAAAAGGGAAATTAACTTCTTCTTCTTTTCTTTCCATACAAACTCCAAAGAGCATATTTTCTCTAGGAGGTAATTTTTTTTTTCAAGTCCATTATATTTTCTAAGTGTACAATATATTATCATACCATGGGAGTATATTTTTCTCTCTTATTTTTAGTCCCTTATTTTTCTAACTATTGAGTTCTTCAATCTATTTAGTTAATCATAGGTGACAATTTATTTTCTCTAAGCTGATTATAACATCGGGTTTAATGTTTTGTTGAAATATTTGAATATGAATGTTATGCTTCCTGATAATTATGAACATGTAAAATGAAAGCACTATTTATAAACTTGAATTTTCTCAATTTAGTTTAATTATCGGTGTCACAATTTAAAAGGAATGCATTTGTTTATTGAATTTCTACAAGGGGAAATCCCTACTTACTAGAGTAAATTATACATGTCTACACTTAACATGGACCCATTATTGCCCCAGTGTCACATAACCAGGCTCTGATACTAAAATGTCATGCCCAAAACATGAGGCAATAACACACAATTTTTTTTTTTAAAGACAATAAGATTAAATGTAATACACAAGCATTTGATTAGATTTACTTAACTTCCTCACATTCATGTAATAATTAAAAAAATTAAATACAAATCAAAAGCAAATTTTCTTAACATAATTTAATCTTAAATTGTATAGATTGGTATATATCACTATGTTACCTAATTAACTTCAATCAAATGAGTATGATTACAAAACATACAATTACCATAGGAAGAGTGAAACATCACCATTTTATCCATTTTTAAATAAACATATGTAAAGAACTGAAATACTAAAAGGCTCAATGCAAGAATATTACTCAATCTTTTTCCTCTTCTATTAATCAACCTAGTTCAAGGCTCTGTCAGGAAAGAACTAGTAAGAAACCTCGACATCCTTGCCTTTTCCACAAGAGTTTAAATACATTCTTATATAATATTACAATACAATATGAATTCTCTTCTTGGCCCTTAACAAGGTATCCTTTTCAATATCTTCAATACATCATGGGGATCATGGAGAAGACAAAAATTGGCTCGGAGATAAATCAAACAAATCATGATGAACAAATCAAGCATGCATTCCCATTCCAGTTTGTACAATTGGTTCAACATTGAACCAGACTAGGGAGAAGGTGGATTTTCCCAATAGGAGACATCAACCACAATACCATAACATAGCCCTTTCAAGGCTAAAATCTCAAGAACTTATGTTCTTCCCCAAATTCCCTTTTGAGGCCAATAATACAAGGATTTTCATTTATTTACTTCTTCAAATTTCACAATTTCAAAACATAGTATGTGATGTCAAGTAGGGGCCCATAACTCCCTACCCTCTTTCCCTCTTCTCATCATGAGAAGAGACTCTACACTATCAAGGTCCAACTAAAGCCCTTCCCTTGTACATGGCCACTTCTTCCCTATCCAAGGGTGAGTAATGCCAAAACAACCCACAAAATCTCTTTGAAAATCAAACATAAACATGAAGGAAAACCATTCAAGAAAGCATGATTCAAACCCTCCCCAAAATACCTAACATACATACAAGCATACCAATGAACATCACAATAACATAAGCATGAACCAAGCATGAACAACATGAGCAACATGAACAAAAGATAATGAAGAACTCCTACCTCCACAATAAGGTTATGGTAACATGAACAAGTTGAGAAGAGCTTTTCGTTCCTTTTCTTCAATCTTGAAAACTTCTCTCTAAAACTAGAGATTGGGTAACAACCCAAAACTACTCCAAAAAGGGCCTCTAAATAAGATCCAAAATCAACCACCAAAAAGGGCAATAACTTCACCCACCCAACTAAAAATTTAGAAGTTTCTAACTCAAGAAAATCCAAGGTTAAACTCTAAGTGGAGTTGTGGTTATTCAACTCATGATAACAACTTTCAATTTTGGCACAAAGGCAAAAATAGACTTTTTGAGTGACCTCAAAAGTCAAAAAAAGGGGCTTAGGGGGTGGAAAATGCCCCCAACCCATACCGATACCCCTTGGGTATATAGATTTCATGATTTAAGGCCTTAGGAATTGATTTGGGACCCAACAATTGCAAGGACTAATTAGGACCATCTAACAACTCCAAAAATGCAAATTAAGCACTAATCTGGATTAGGGGTAACTAAACTCGATTAAGAAACAAGTTAGTGAAAAGGTCACTAACTTTTTTTGACTTAGGTCCAAAGGTTACATAGTTAATCCTAGCTAGCATGCTGAAATACATATGCAAATTCACGAGTGTCAAGTGACACTATAAGAACACAATTACAAAACATTAACATTTACTGATCACGGAAAGATACATTCATACATCTCACAATACAATTAAGATATGAACAACATGGTTTCCATGAATGGCACATAGGGATCAGTTTCATTTGTCCGTTAGATTCCCCAACTAATAAATATCCTACACACTCATTGCACACATTAGTAGCTCAAGAGAATCTCATGCATATATATAAGTTATCAAGGAAATCACATAACTCAAAACATAATGCTTCAATTAATTAACTATTCAATTCATTTCTACTCACATTTAATTATTAGTAATTACATAATCAATATGACATATAACTTATTCATTAATTCAGATTAAGTACGAGAATAATCATTGTTAGGCATGCATATACCTAAACATCATAACATCACCAATAGTGAATATTGAACTATCTAAATGCATAAAATCCTAATCATTGAGGTAACACAATCAATAAAACCATCATTAAATGAAACACCTTGTATTATTGTTAGTACAAGTTAATCTTTAAATAGTTGAGATAACATAGTAGTTCTCCACTCTTTAAGTATTAAAGCATGGATGTATTTGTTGATCTCAATTTTCATTAGGACATCTAAAACCTACAACATTACTCCATATCCATTCAAATCTCCTACGAAAAATTTGACAGAGAAATTCATATTTAATAAGTACATGAGAGGAGGGACCTTACAATGTTGGTGAATTTAAAAGAAAGGTCATAAATAGTACATCAAAAATTGTATTCACCACTAAACCATCTATACTAGAATCTGAATCCATCAGATTAAAGATAAATGCAGATTAGATTGACACACTTTCATTGCCAATGTTTTCAACAAAAACTAATTTCTCAACTACTTTAGCCACTATCTCTACAATCTTGAAAGATTATAGAACAATTGAAAATTTGATTGAGGTTACAATAAAGGCAACTATCAAATTCATTAAGGATTATTCTTTTTGCTATCAAGCATGCCCACTTCAAGTGGATGGGAAAGAATGCAAGAAAAAATGTGTTAAAAGTTAAGATAAGATGTGGTTTTGTTCAAGATGTTGCGCAAATTTTCCAAACTGAAACTACAAGTATGTCTTACAAGTTAAACTACAAGATCATACAAGTTCCATTTGGAATGTTTCTTTTAATGAAGTGGGCAGTCATCTTCTACAAATTTTAGCAAAGGATCTCTACATTTTGCAGTATGGCAATACAGTTGACACAACTCCTGAATTCATCCTCAAGTTTATATGTTTCAATAGTTTCATTTTTACATTTTCATTAACGATTGAGATCTACAACTTAGAAAGTAGGGTAAAGGCTACCATTGCAAAGGCTGAGAAAATAAATTTACAAATAGGGAATGAGTATATGCTTTCTACATTTTCAAAATTGTCTATCTAAAACATTCTTTTCAACCATCAATCATCCTTTCTTAGAATGGTTTCAACATAGAAATAAAATATAGTACTATTGTACTATTTCCTTTCAAAATAAATGTGATTTTCATAGTTGTTCTTCAAATTTATATATCAAATATATTTTCATATACTATATTAGTCTATACTTACGATCTTATCTATTTCAATTTAAGAAGTTATCATTTCATTTTCTCATACACCATATTTTGTTTACTTAGTTTATTACTTATTTAAATTGTTTCTATTTTCTTATTAATTTCTATTTATAATTTCTTTTCTTTATTAATTACCAAATTGAAGTAAACTTTAATTTTACTTGAAAATTTTGAAGCCTACTTTTATTTATAGTCTATTTATTCAAAAATTCATTTCTTTTATCCTTTTATTGTACAAAATTGACACAAATTTATTTTCAAATTATAGAGAAGCAGGCTTCAATCACACAAGAAAAGATACTTCAAAAATGATTGAAAAAAAAAACATGCTACAATCGCCATAAGGAGGAAAATTTTGCTTGATGTTGTATCCAATGACTAAATCAAAACTTGTTTGTTCCCAACCAAACTTCAACTACAACAATGCATAGCATTGTACCACAAAATCATAAAAGAGGTTTTATGCAGACTGAACAAACTATACCAAAAAATATCACTCACTTTACATTACCAAGCCTCAATATTCATGATTTAAAAAGGAAAAAACATAATCAAAACACAGTGTCATCAACAAGTACAAATAGTAACCAGACTTTATTCCCTTCATAAGAACAAAGAGTATAAAAATTTGATCCAACAACTATTCTCACAACAAAATTCTTAGAATTAGTGAAAAAGTTTTGAGGATGAATTAATGCATTATCAAAACTAAAACATGCCACATTTGTAATGAAAGCTACATAGGTATGTCCATATGAAAAAAAAAAACCCAAACCATTTGTTCTAGATGTTTTGCAAAAAAATGGGTTCATCAATTCTCTTTGAAAAACAACTTAGACCCTAGAAAATAGCCAAACATCCTCACAAAACTCTCCCAAGTTGAAGAAATTCTTATTGCAAGGGCTACCCCTATCTTATTAGTCACCCATGCAAGAGGAGGACAATACAAATATAGTGGACACACCATTATTTTCCCACAAGATATTTCAATGATTGCTCATCTTCTACTTGGAAGATTACTAGACATTGAACTCCTAATTATATGCAAAAAAAAGTGAAAGGACAAAACTATGATTGCTACATCAATAGATATACTATTCTAGATACTTTAATTTTCAAAATGCAATATGACCCATACTATAAGGATGTTGATATTAATGTTGACGCACTAAACCAATTGCTTGACACAACAACAGATATATCAAACTTGATGCACAATTTAACAATAACATCTCCTGATACAACAATAGCTAGTAAAATCATTTCTACTCCCACTAATGAAATAGACTACTAGGATACAACATCATTTGTTCTAAAATTTCCTAATAAACAACGTGAGCTAAAAACAACTAAAAAAATGATATGCATCAAAGGAAATGAACCACATATCCTCCCTTGGCCAAAAATCTATAACTCACCAATTAATTAATACAATATTGAGGGCCTATTAAGCATGGTTTTTCCCACCCTATTCCCAACTAGAACATTAATGCCACTACAAATCAGAAGCAAACCTATACAAATGCATGAATATGTATTAAATTTATTAAGATATCATGATAATAGATTTGGGAAACATGTACGATTCAAATATTTTATTTACAACTTAATGATGAGACATTGTAGCCAGCAAATAGTAACAGTTTTCTTTAAAATAACCTTACATGACCATATGCCAAAAACTATCCACATCCTTCGTGAGAGTTTACAAAATATACCTGATAATCAATTAGCAAATCAATTGATGCATTTTGGAACTTCATTATGGGGCACAAGAGCTTATTGAAATAATAAAAGAATGGAATTATCGATAATGATACACCAACTAGGGACACGTACACTATTGTTCACTTTGAGCTCAACAAACACAAAATTGGTAGATCTACATGCATTAGTCCCATAGGATATAGACTCAACAGTAAAGGTCTCAAGGAAAAAATTCATAGATAATAAGGTTGACAACCCACATATTACATCCTTATACATTCACCAAAGATTCACTATATTTTGTGAAGAAGTCATAGAAAAATTACTATAAGAAAAAGATTTTTGGTACAAGTATGAGTGGCAACATCGAGGTTCTGCACATATGCATGGCTCCATTTGGCTACACAATGCACAAAATATGGACACAATTGATTGGAAAAACCAACTTCAATTAGATGAGGCAAAAAATTCTTTAACAAATATGTCTCCACATGGAATCCTTGTACTGAATTTGATAGACAAAATAGATTACACTATAGCCTTAATGATGACCCTTGCATCCGAAATACTCAACAAATACTTTCATTGGACCCATTGATAGATTAAAAACAAATTTTAAATACTGTACAACAACATACAAAATGCACTGAGTCAACATGTCTGCAGAAAAAAGGACAAACTATGCAATGTCACTACAAAGCTCTATGGGAAAAACAACAAACATCTAGCCTAACATGTGTTATAGAAGAAAAAGAAAACTTATAATGCAGCTAGAAATGATGATCACCTTAATATCCACAACCCACAAATGCTAGTCATATAGAGGGCTAATGTAGAATGACAACCAGTCACTTCAAGGAAAGTAGTGCTCAACTACATCTCAAAATAGGCCTCAAAAATTGAAAGAAAAATCAGAAACATACAATGCCATTTAAAAAAAAAAAATTGATACAAATGAATTAGATAATAATGCATTAATTGCATATTAGAAATTCATGATGGGTTTCATTGTAGAATGTGAAATTGGTGCATAAGAAACATGTCATATGTTGCAAAAATTGTCGCTTGTAATTTGTAGCCTAACCTTTGTGTGTTTGAATGTTAGCAAAAAAATCCTACATAGAATCAACAATTCAGTAACAGAAGAAGAATTGAGTATGACTTATATCCACTGATACACTGAGTGCCCCCAAGAACTACATTCTTTCACACTCTTTCAAATGGCTCAGATGTACTTGTACTCATCAAAATGTAGGAAAAATCAATGGCAAAAAAGGGAAACCAATGCAATTGTCAATGTCTACCTCCTATTCCAAAACATTCTAGATGAAAACAGTGATACATTTGAGACATTTTGCTGGAAATAACTCTTACTATATAAACCATTTTGACATATCACAATAGAAATTGGCCTTACAAAAGACAAAATTGTTACAAACTGGAAATCATTGCAATCAATTGATTACATAGTTTGCCACATTAATAGAGTTTAAAACATACCCACTGCAAAATCAGCAAATGATACTAACAATGAAAACCTTCAAAATCTTGAAGACCCAGACCTATACAAATGGGAATTATTATCCCAAATGGGTGCATCCAATAACTTGAACATTAATGACCTTAACATGCTAGGAAAAAGAGATACTGACATTAACTACTCATGGAATACCAACAATGTTTGCCACCAACTAGATGAATGAACTACAACATTCATCTCAAAGGGGAAATTAGATACAAATAACACAATATAACCTTTCAAAAAAACACATCAAAATTTCCAATTTGGCCAAAAACAACAACTCGCATTAGATATCATTATTAACCAATGGACAAACAAATATGAAAATACACAATTGTGCATGATTATTCAAGGAACAACAGGTACTATAAAGTCTCATCTGAGTCATTGCATTAGAGAAATTATTAATACAAGCACTCAAAATGAAATAAATGCATTGCTAGCACTAGCTCCTATGGGTGTTATTGCATACAATATACAAGCTACAACAATGCACACATGCTTACGCATTCCAATTAAAGATATGCATCCCTGATAAGACCAATCATTAACAACTATACAAGAAGACTTGAAACATTTCAGATACATTCTAATTGATGAAATGCGCTTCTTAGGCCCAAAACTACTATTTAAAATTGGAAATCATCTATGTTAGGCATTTCCTCAAAACCAACATAAACCATTTGGTGGAATCTCAATCATTCCTTTCGGTGACTTAGGCTAGCTTCCACCAGTTATGGACAAACCAATTTATGCCTCACACTCAATAGCTCTCATGTTTCAAAACACATTCAATGTAACAATCACATTAGATACAGTTTTTTGCCAACAATGGCATACTAAACCCCAAATAAAGTTTTGTAAAATCTTGCAAAATATTCAAAATTTTGTACCAATCAAACAAGATTGGGAAACACTAATGACTCAAACAAAATATAATCTCAATGAAAATCAAAACATCAAGTTCAATAAATCCATCCATCTATTTGCAACCAATGAATATCCAATAAACCATAATAGAAATATGCTCAAAAACTTGAACCTTCCAATTGCCTGTAGCAGTACTAAAGTTTTTGCACAAAATTCAAATGAACATATTGAAGATGAACAACTCCCACAAGAGGTGCTCCTTTGCATAGGCCAACAAGTAATGCTAACAAAAAACTTATGGATACAAACTGGTCTTCTAAATAGATCAATTGGACAAGTTAATTCCATAGTTTACGATACAATTTCATCTCCTCCAAATCTACCAAAATATGTAGTTGTAAAATTTAACAATTACACTGAACCAGCTTGGGATGCACAAAACCCAAAAAAATGTTCTAATCACTCGAATTACAAGAGGTAGTCATACACAAATTCCATTGATAATGGCTTTGTCTATTACCATACACAAATCTCAAGGACTCACACTAAATAGAGCAACAATTGACATCAAAAGAAGAGAAAAGCAAGGATTGACATTTACAACAATATCAAGAGAAAAAAATATGAACTTGCGAATTCACCAACCATTTCCTTTTGAAAGGTACTGGAAGATGGAAAATAATACTTATACAACTGCTAAGAAAAAAGAGGAAGCATGTCTACAACTACTATCACCAACTTCATTCCCCACAAAAACCAATATTTCAACCACAAAAGTAATGAGTCATTTCCCTCTATTTAGTCATATGCATAAGTTCACTTCTATAGCTAGAATAAAATTTAACCATAAATTTCTATTATGTTTTACTAACTTAGTTTGAAAAAAATTGTAGGAAAAGAATACATAACCATTCCTCACTTGGCTGTTGCAAACCGTTTCTCAACCACACATTCAAATCTTCATAGGTAAGTACTGCCAACTTCACACTCCACATATTTCAAGGTATTTAACTGAAACTAATGTGAAAGAATAAATAAATAAATATTTTTTTCTTTACAAAGTAACTTAGATTACTCTTTCACTATGAAAAAATGCAACAATAAAATCATTTTATCTAATACTCAAAAGGCATACAAATTAACAATTGTAAATTCTTTTATTGTAGGTAACTCAAATACAGTCAAAGTCATTGAGCTCATTCACTACAACATAAAATGAATGCTCTTATTTTCTATTTTTTTTCATTGCTTTTTAATTATTAACATTGCACTATTTAGTACTCTCCTATAACAACAATACAATTTTACTACTCCCTTATTACAATGGTACTTCAAAATTTACACGTATTACAAAAAATGTCTTCTTACAAACTATTGTTCTTCACTCTATCCAATTCAAAAAAAAATGTCTTTTACATTGTTCTTATTTCTTAATGCATCCTACTTCTTTTTCAAAATATCAAATTTAAAATAAACCATAACTTGCAAATTTCTATGCAATTCAAAATCTAAAGTTGTTTGTCATCATTTCAAATTGACCAATTTCAATAACATCCCTATCAGCTTCTTGTTGAATGTACTAAAACGTGCAACTGCTAGTAATATCTTTTTAATGTTTAGCTTAAGGAAAGGAGTTATACTATCTACACAAACATAAGTATCAATTAGCCAATCAAAATGGAGAAGCAGTCCAAATATCATGAATCTAGGTTATGATGCTCTTCTATTCATTTTTATTTATTTTATTTTATTTCTTGAGTTAATTTTCCTTATATGATTCACTTTACTCTATTACAATTAAAATTTTAATATTATTTAAAAATATTTTCATATTTGAAAATGTATTTGTGAGGGAGACTAATGTTTTTATCTCTTTTTCAATTAATTATATTTTCCCAAACTATGTGATTTGTCCTAATTCACTCATTTATCTGGAAAAGCCATTTTGGTTCATATTTTTACTAAAAAAATCACACAACAAAATATTGGAATTAGATTATTATTTTTAATTTTTAGAAATTCTAAAATATGATTTTTCTACTTTTTGATTGGTAAGAGCGCCTATGTATCTATACATAATAAGCTCAAGTACTAGTAAGAGTAAATACAACTAAATCCAAATATTGTCTAGAAGAGTAATAGTAATAGTAATAGCTTGAGCTTATTGCATACAAATACTATGTCAATACTTTGTATATAAGCATCAAAATTGTCTCAAACCGCTGAAAAAATAAGAGTTTATAATCCTTTCACTTGAATAGAATGACATATTTCTATCAATAATAATAATAAGCTATATGGAGAAAGGTATTCCTTGAAAGAAAGGAAGAGAACAATAGAAAAATTTCAACTAAGTACATGCAGTACAATGTAAAAAAAAAAAAAATTGTAGGCATTGCTGGTAGCTAAACTATTTTTCAGATGCACAAAATAAAAATTGTTTTTTCCCCTTACAAGGCAAGAATATATATGTGGAATCTTATCTTGAAAATGAATGTATTTTACAAATCTGAATAGCTCACATAGTAATTTATAATTTATATTAGTTTGTGAGCATATTAGTCTAAAACCCAATCAAGAATACAAGATATTTGATATGAACATCTAGGAAACCTTGTCATGTGAATATTAAATTTGTGAGTAGACTAGTTTAATAACACACTTGGAGAAAAGCCAAAGTATGTTTGGATGAGTTTAATATATGTGTGGAATCTTATCTTGAAAATGAATGTCTTTCACAAATCTGAATAGCTCACATAGTAATTTATAATTTATATTAGTTTGTGAGCATATTAGTCTAAAACCCAGTCAAGAATACAAGATATTTGATACAAACATCTAGGAAACCTTGTCATGTGAATATTAAACTTGTGAGTAGACTAGTTTAATAACACGCTTGGAGCAAAGTCTAAGTATGTCTGGATGAGTTTAATAGTAAGATATCATATCCTATCTAATTTGATTTTCAACCTTCTTACGTCGTATTAAAAAAATATGATATTTGATCTTAACATTATTGAACTTGTGGCCTAAAATATCATGAGTGCCACGTATTTCCCAACTTCTACTAAAAACAATTCAAAGTAGGAAATTTTGTCAACTCAATGACAATGAGAAATCCATAGTTTTATTTATTCAAAAGATTATTCCTGCATGGAAAACAATAAATAAACCAAGTACACATATATGGACATGTGTGTTAACCACTTATTTTGGCCTTTTTTTTTCATGATGCTTTCTTAGCTCATATTTCTTAAGTCAAATAGAAATGTTTTTTAGAAATGGCAATTTTATTTATTTTATCTCAATGGTGTAGTATTTTCTACGCTTACCAAAAATTTCAGTAACAATAACTTCAATGGAGATGTTTCGCAAGGGCTTTTGAAGAAGCCTTCATTGATTCTCAGGTAACACTTAACATGAAATAGTAGAAAAAAATTAGAACATTATTTTTCTCATATACGACCAATAAACTTTAAGAAAACTCACTACTTTTGAGAACATTATTGGTCTCATATAATGGCTTGCAATTATACTGAGAATCCAGATCCATGTAAGGGTAAGGATAAGTGCCAATCTAAGAGTAATAAGGTTAGGATTGTTGTCAAACCAGCCATTGGAGTTGTTGTCCTAGCTTTCGTAGCAATCATATTCCTCATTATATTTCATAGAAGACATAATTCAAAGAAAAGAAACAAAATTGAGAACATGAACACCAATCAAGGTGAGGAGTTCTCTCTATCTCTTTATAACCAACCACGAACGTATTTATTTAATAAATTTATAAGTATTTATTTATTTATTACAAGGTATTTATTTATTTATAACAAACCACAAACATATTTATTTATTTAATAGAAGGTGTAGCTGTAATTGTACCCAACCTTGTTAAGTTTCATTCATTTAGTGTTGTTGAGCATGTATGGAGAATCCTTTCTAACATGTCATCTGATGAGTACTATTTGAATGAAAGGGAAGCAGATCAAAGAGTTGATTTTTGAGTTTTCGTACTTGGTGAGAAGTCTCAACATTAGGGAGATCAAAGAGTTGATTGGCTCTATTTGGGAGGAATAAAGATGGCCATGTGAAGGGGACAACAATCCTTTGATAAAGTTGCTTCCAAAATATTAGAGGACCAAAAGGAGAGTATGAAAATGTCTTTATTTCTTCTTGGCAAGAAGAAGAAAGAGGAAATAATTAGTGCCCTCTTGGAGATGCAAGCCAATGACTCCATCACTATGACTACTAAACACATCAAGGCCATGGTTTTTGTATGATGCCCCTCCCATACTAATATATAGCTTCTCTCCTCATTCACTACTCACTAGTTCTTGTTGATTCTCATCTTTTATATGGCTCTTTGTAACATGCCCTTATTCCTACTAATATAGCTTGTTCATTGCTCAATAGTTCTTGTTGATTCTCATCTTTCATATGGCTCTTTGTAAGATGCCCTTGCTCCTACTAATATAGTTTGTTGATCTTTCATAGGGTTTTTGCACGATGCCCTTGTTCCTACAACTCCTCATTCATTAATCCCTAAAAAGTTCTTGTTGATTCTCATCTTTAGTATGGTTTTTGTAAGATGTCCTTTTTCCTATTAATATAGCTTCTCTCCTCATTCATTAAGCCCTAACTAGTTCTTCTTGATTCTCATCTTTAGTATGGTTTTTATAAGATGCTTCTCTTTGTAAGATGCCCTTGTTCCTACTAATATAGCATGTTGATTTTCATCTAAATCATATGGTTTTTGTAAAATGCCCTTAGTTCCTACTAATATAGTTTCTCTCCTCATTCATTAAGCCGTAACTAGTTCTTGTTGATTCTCATTTTTATTATGGTCCTAATAATTTTTTAAAGTTTATTCATTTGAATGGTGGTGTTTTTCAGATCTTTTTGTGGTTGCAGTGGAAACATTAGCCACTACATTAGGGTGGGTGGTGAGATTAATAATTGGAAACCCTCATGTGGTGAAGAAAGTGCAAGAGGAAATCAAAGGAATTGTAGGAAGAGAGAGGCCAGTAATATGTAGTGATATCAAAAGCATGGAATATCTTGGGTGTGTGGTTAAAGAGACATTAAGGTTGTACCCAGCAACACCTTTATTTAATAATGCATGTGTAAGAGAAATAGTCTGTTTAAACATGCAACTAGTTGTGTAACAACCTATTGTTGTTATAGTAGTTATGTACATATATTTCATTAATATATTTTTAGATATATCAAAAATTTCTTTCTTTGAATCACATGTCAATTATTTCAAATTTTCTATTTCATCAATAATATTTGTAATGTTGTGATTTGTGATTGGTATAGTATTTATGTTGGATATTAGTATACCAAAATATATTCTCAGTCTTCTCTATGTGTATATATACATACATTGTATGTAGCACATGTGTGTAGTAATATTCCTCATTTTGAGTTGTCTAATTTTTTTGAAATTTTAATCATTTGTAAGTGAAACATGTCAAACAAACATGCATATAATAATGTTTTTTTGAAGGAAAAAGTGGCAAGACACTATAATATTTATATATAAATCTAATTCAAAATATGTTAACTAGGAAAGAATTAGAAAGAAAATCCAACATCATCCCTTATATTTAAATCAATATAGTTTCTAAAGTTGCATTTTTTAGCACCATTAAAAGCGTATTATAAATACATTAAGGAATATCAACTACTTCCCAAGATTACACTTTCAATTTACAAAAGTTATTTACAATGCCATCTGATGTTTAAATTTACAAATTACCTAGCAAAAAATTAAAAATTACAAAACTCATTTCACTATTTCCTCATATATATCACCATAGCCACAAAGACCCTTATTTACCTTATCATTCATGTCCATCTTGTATCGGTTACATCCACAATTTGTGACACCTTGCACACTTGAATTCATGCATTCTCCTAAAGTGCAACCCCAACCATGAGTGTCCTTAGGGTCCCAACTAGAACACACCACCTTTGATAATTTGGGGGACCATCCTAACCTAGCTTGTATTGTGTTATGCAATGAAAGTATTTCTAGTGAAACTAGAGATTCTGAAGCATTCCATTTGTCAACTTGATAATTTGGTGTCCCTATATTTGGAACCTGAGTGTGAATCAAATTAGAAAATATGTACAAATCTAAAAGAGAATACCCAACCTTCTTTACTCTCTCTACTAGCTAAAAGCCTAATGCATGAAAAGTGGCCTTCGACACAACTTTCATTTGGAAAAAACTGCACTTGTCAATTTCCTTTTTAAAGGCTTTAAAAATAATAAAACATTCATGCTTGTAAAGCAATTGTGAATGCAAAAATAAACCCCCCACTAGATCCATTCCACTCCAAAGATCATATTTTTGCATAGCCATAGATACTTTACTTTCAATAATAAAATGGGGCCATGTTACCTTGTGAACTAGTGACTGAAGAAGTAGAGGAGACTGCATTAAATCCATTGCATTAGAGAGGAAGATGGATAGCATGTTCAAAGGATATAGGGAATGCTACATCGAAGAAACCATGAATTATTCTCCAATAACTTGTTGATAGCTCTCAGAACTGTAGGGGAATGGACAATAAATATCAAATTGAGTATTGAATCATCCACATTAGATGGAAACACAATTTCATCAAATCTTATCAAAATCCATATGTGATATTTTATTGGCAACAAAACATGATGCTATTTGTGATGAACTTTGTAGGAAGTAGAAATATCTATCACTTTCAACATTTTCATATCAAATGGGTAATGTGTAGACTAGAGTCAGATAAATAACCTAGAGAAGCATGCTATGTTGAAAGCACTTATTAGAAAATATGGAAAATCTATATATGTATGAACCTAATGTGAAGTCGCACTCTACATTTTGTTTCACATTTCAGAAGCCATGTGAATATTGCATGAAATGTGTCCTTGGAAAAGTCTACAACTTGTACTTCTAGATGTAAACATAAGTGCCCAAATATTTCACATGAAACACTAATGATACTCCCATTGATTAATTATTTCAACATATACTAACTATACCAAATCATGCTCATATTAATGATGTGAACGATAGCAAGTAGTCTTGTCAACTTCAATTAATATTTGAAGAACACCATACTTTTCAATAATAGATAATGGGTGTAATAATGAAAATAACAACTCATCACAACCCAAATTTGAGAGATAATCAACTACTTGGTTACATTCCCAAAATGTACGAGAAATGAAAACATCTTGACATTCATCTAGAAGACTCCAGACTTGATTGAAGATATACTTTAGTTACCATGAATGCACTTTTCTATGTATATAAGCATCTATGATAACTAATGAATCTCTTTCGATATGCAACATTCGATAATTACCTTGCTTAGCTAGAATGAGGCCAGTGTGTAGAGCTTGAAATTTTTTGATGTCATTTGTACTAGTAGGTAAAGGGGAAGTTGTAATAGGTACTATTGTTCCATTAGAGTCCTTGATACATGCCCCTAAACTAGAACTTCCTAGGTTTCCTCTAGATGCCCCATTGAATTCAATTTCCAAAATCCCTCAAATGGGGATATCCAACAAACCTTCATTTGAGCCATAGAAGATGATGTTATGTTATTAATTTTCCAACCATTGGGGATGATTAACTACCTCCAATTCTAAATCACTTTAGAATCCCATGAAGTAACAATAAGATTAAATTTACAATTTCTCATACTCATGTTAGTCACTTATGATATTGCTCTCTCAATTCCCTCCTAAACTTTGTCTATGGTAGATACCTCTTTTCTAAAAATGCATTTGTTTCATTGTCACCATATAGCCCACACAATTGATGCTAGTATACACTTCTAAAGATTTTCAAATAATGAATTTAGGTAGAGGATTGACAAAGATTCAAACAAGTCCCATATATTATTTTGGAGTGGAGTACTATAATTTAACTTATTCATTATGTAACTCCAACAATGACTAGAAAATGGACATGTAAGAAGGAGGTCATCCACTATTTCTTCATACTCATTACAAAAAATGTAGTTAAATAATGGGGCAGTTTGCAATTTTCTCAATCTATCACTAGTCAAGATACTATGCTTTAATGTAAGCCATGCGAAGCAATCTACCTTTGGAAGCACAACATGGTTCCAACAAAATGAAAATGATCTACTAGAAACTTTATCCATTTCATTTTAATGTAAGAAATTTATATCTCTCTTTATTGAATAGTGGTCATGCTTAGTTGGAGCTCAAATGATCTTATCTATAGTCCTAGATATGAAGACATATTTAGAGGCCAAATTTTCTTTGAATTAAGTAATTTCATAAGATGTCAATGGCAACTCACCCAGACTTTTCCAATTCACTTTACCTTTATTTTTACAAAAATTAGCTAAATATTGATTTAGTTGTCTACACCAATGATTCTCTAAAACCATGATGATGTTCAAAGATACCATGCTTTTTGATAATGGAGGTTGATTGATGCAGGAGCATCCGAGGTTGCACTATTATCCTACATTTTCTTAATTTTCTTTCCTAATTTTTTTGAGTTGAAATGTCTTGTATTGTAAGATTTCAGTAGTTGCTAAGAATTGGAGACACATTGGAGAACCTTTCCCTCATGATTGCATAGAGATTGGATGGATTGAGTTGAAGTTAGAGTCATTTTTACCTTGTTGCTAGAATTGTGTTTTTTTGGTTTCTAGGGGCCTATTGTGGGCTATGTAACTAATTATTCTTAATGAATGAAACAATCATCATTTCAAGGATTGAAGAGGAGGAAGTAGAGTACTTATTTGTATCTAAGGTACAAGTTCTAGTTCCTTATAAGTTGAGAGATATAGAAATTCTCCTAGAGTATTGATTTATAATAGTCTACACAATGGGTTTCTATGCTTAACTTCTAGGATGGATATGCACTTATCCTTCATGAATCATACTTTGCACCTTAAAGAGGTTGTAGAAGACCTAAAATATTATCTTTAGTTGAAAGAATGAGTCCTAATTCAATTAGATCTAGGGAGATATCATTACTTTTCTTGGGTATCAATTTCTAAACATTTAATTGTTGTTGGAGGCTGACTTGTGCTCTTCAAGTATTTAATGTTAGGTTTATTTTTATGATAGGTATTTAATATTTGTTTAGAGCTAAATTGTGGCTTCTCTATGTTCTAAAATGATCTGTAAGCCATTTTGGATAGTATAAATAGAGTGTTTAGGCTTAGAGTTAGGGAAATTTTTAGAGATGATAGGAGAGCATATCTCAAAAGTGTGAATTTGAAGCTGGATCTTAGATCATGAATGCATTTGGTATCTATCCATAACCTAGAAGGCCTTACAACTTGGCATGTATGCTGAAAATTTCATGAATCAATAAAAGAATATTGTTCTCTCTCTCTCTCTCTCTCTCTCTCTCTCTCTCTCTCTCTCTCTATATATATATATATATATATATATATATATATGGTATTTTTCTCTTTGTATTTTCTTCTATTCAGTTAACTCTTGCATTGTGGTTTGGGTAGCTGAGTGTGCCAATTGGCCTTAGTTACTTGCACCTACCCTATGTCCAGTGGTATCAGAGCTTGAGGTTAATCCTTGTGGAGATTGGATCATGTATAACCTAATTTTAGATTTGGTTTTAGGGTGGTAGGTCTAGGGATTTGACCTATAACTTGCAGAGGGTTATGATCTTCTAGGAACCTGATTTGTAAAGATGGTTTGTTGTAGAGGAAATGTTGATAATGCTATATTGCATCAATCGAGACAAATTACAGCCATATCAGATGTTGTGGAGACAACCCAAAGGAGAGGAGTACACCTTGATGATGTAAGTGATGATGAATTAGTAGCACCAAACCCTAATCTATAACCTAATGGAAACCAAGATGAAGCAAGGTTTTTAAGAGTATTATCTAGGGCACATTTGAAGCCTACTATAGAAGTTGTTCCTTATGATAGAAAATTACATACCAATGCTATGTTAGATTGGATCTTTAATATGGAAAATTTCTTTGAGTATGAAAACACTCTTGATAATAAGAAGTTAAAGATTGTTGTTATAAGGTTGAAAGGTCATGCCTCACTATGGTGGAATCATTTGCAAACTGATAGAAAAAGGAGAGGAAATGAGAAGATCAAAACTTGGTCAAAGATGGTGAACAAAGTAAAGAACAAATTCCTTCCTACTAATTACCAAGTTAGCTTGTTGAGAAAGATGCAAAATTTGAGACAAAAAGACATGACTGTGAAAGAGTATACCAAGGAATTCTATAGATTGGACAACAGATATGGACATGTCAATGATGACGTTGAGAAAATTTTAAGGTACATAAATGGAATGATATCTAGAATTCAAGATGAAATAATTTTTGTGAAGTTGGAAAGTGTGGAAGAAGCATATCAATATGCCTTGAAAGCTGAGGATATATTGATGAAGAAGCAGGAAAAAAGACAAAGAGTTAGAGGTGGTAGATTCCAGAGAAGCAGAGGTAGATTTTATGGAAAAGGTGGTAGATCTGACAGTTATGTGCATGATAAAGGTAAGACTAAGTGGAAAGGTGGTAGTTCATAAAGAGGAAATATTGGATCTTATCGAGGAAGAGGTAATTCATATTTTAGGGGTTGTTTCCATGGTAATTGCTTCAAATGTGGTAAAGAGTGGAATAGATATTTTGAATGTAGATCTCCTAAAAGTGAGTAGAATAATAGAAATGATGTGATTCAAAAAGATATTAAGAGTTAACTAGGTGGACCTAAGGCTAGGGAAAATATGATGGTGACAAGAACCTTATGTAAGCAGGGAATTGATGAGGAACTTGTTTTAAGAAGAAGTCTTTTCGAGACTAGATGTAAAATGGCTAGAAAATGTTGCAAAGTGATCATTAACAGTGGAAGTTCTACAAATTTGGCATTATAAGAGCTGGTTACCAAGTTGTATTCATAGAGACAGAAGCATCCTAAACCCTATAATGTTTCATGGATCAAAGATGAACATAAGATATTGGTAAGTGAGCAATGCCTTCTGAAGTTCAAGATTGGACATTACTTTGATGAAGTGTTGTGTGATATTATGCCAATGGATTGTTGTCAGATTTTTTTGGGTAGACCTTGGCAATATGATAGATATTTTTTACATGATGGAAGATTGAATCAATATACTCTTTGGGTAAATGGGAAGAAACAAATATTACTACATTTGATTGAAAGTCCAGATGAGGTTAGTTGTATTGCAATAAAAGTGTGCATGGTTAATAGAAAGCAATTTGAAAAGGAAATAAAGAAGAATCAAGTTTGTTTTGCTATAGCTCCTAGAGGACCAAGTATTTGTAGTAATGACCGAGGAGAAAAAGTTGGTAATGATAGAGTGACAATAGATAGTAGTAGCTGAGTACTAGAAAAAACTATAGAATTGTTGAATGAGTATAAAAATATTGTTACTAAGGATATTCCTGATGGTTTACCACTAGTAAAAAGTATAAGTCATTATATGGATCTAATTCCTGGAGCTACTTTTCCAAACAAAGCACTACATAGATTGACACCTATAGAGAACAAGGAACTGAATAGAAAAATGCATGAGTTGTTGCAAAATAGTTTGATCAGAGAAAGTTTGAGTCCATGTGTTGTACCTACTATATTAGCACCTAAAGAGAATGGATAATGAAGGATGTGTACTAATTCCAAAGCTATTAACAACATCACAATGAAATATAGGTTTCTTATGTCGAGGATGGATGACATAATGGATTTTTTGAGTGGAGAAAAGTATTTTACAAAGATTGATTTGAAGAGTGGTTCTCATCAGATCAAAATTAGAGAAGTTGATGAATGAAAGATTTCTTTCAAGACAAAAGATGGTTTGTATCAATGGTTGGTTATGTCTTTTGGTTTGACTAATGCACCTAGTATTTTCATGAGGTTGATGAATGAAGTTTTGAAAAGATTCTTGGGTAAGTTTGTGATTGTTTATTTGGATGAAATTTCGATATTCAGTAAGACTAAGGAAGAACATCTTGAGAATATTAGACAAGTATTATAGAGTTTGAATAAGGAAAAGTTGCTAATTTATCTTAAAAAGTGTTCTTTTATGTGACAGGAGATTGTGTATTTGGGATTTGTAATTTTAGCTGATGGTTTGAAGATGGATCCTAAGAAGGTTTAAGAAATTTTGGAGTGGCCTTCACCTAAGAATGTAGATGCAATAAGATCTTTTAATGGTTTGGCTAGTTTCTACAGAAAGTTCATAAGAAATTTTAGTTATGTTTGTAATGCTATGACTAAGACAATGAGAGGAGATAAAAAGGAATTCAAGTGGACAAATGGAGCTGATAAATTTTTTGAGACTTTGAAAAAAAAGGTTGTTGAGTTACCTATATTGACTTTTCTTGATTTCAATAAGGTATTTCAAGTTGAATATGATGCAATAGGAGCTGTATTAAGTCAAGAAGGTAAACCTATTACTTTCTTTAGTGAAAAGTTAAATGATTCTAAAAGGAAGTACTCTGTGTATGATGAATAATTTTATGATATTTTCTAAGCATTGAAGAAGTGGTGAAAATATTTGATTCCTAAGGAATTTTCATTGTATACTAATCATAAACCTTTACAATACTTGGGAAGTCAACATAAATTGAATCAGAGACATATGAAATGGGTTGAATGCTTGCAAAGTTTTACATTTGTGATTAAGCATAAGAGTGGAATTACTAATAAAGTTGTTAACATTGAGTAGAATATGTTCTTTGTTGACTAAAATGAAGCTTAAAGTTCTTGGTTTTGATGAAATGAAAGAGTTGTATGATACTGATCCTGATTTTTCTAAGGCATGGAGAGAGTGTAGAGCACCAAATCTTACATATCACACCAGTAAGTATGATGAGAATTTCATTCAAGAAGGTATGTTGTTCAAAGGTATTCAATTGTTTATTCCTAGAAGTTCTATGAGGTTTAATCTGATTAAGGAAAAACATAGTGGTGGATTGGCTGAAATTTTTGGAATTGATAAGACATTGAGTTGGCTAAAGGAGAAGTATTATTGGACATAAATGTATAAGGATGTTCGGAAATTTTTAAAGAGTTGTGGAGTTTTTCAAGTTAGAAAAGGAGCGAGTCAAAATATTGGTTTGTTTACACCTATTATTATTCTTGAGAAACCTTGGAGTGACATTAGTATAGATTTTGTTCTTGGATTACCTAAGATAGTAAATGGGTATGATTCCATATTTTTTGTAGTGGATAGATTTTCTAAGATGGCTCATTTTATACCATGTAAGAAGACATTTGATGCTAAGCATGTTGTTAAAATTTTCTTTAAAGAGATTGTGAGATTGCATGGACTACCAAGAAGTATTATTTCTGATAGAGACAATAAGTTTGTTGGTTTTTTTTGAAGACTTTGTGGAAGAAGAAGGGTACTGAGTTGAAGTTTAGTTCTACATTCAATCCACAAAAAGATGGATAGATAGAGGCTATGAAAAAAGCATGGGTAATTTGTTGAGATATTTCATTAGGAATAAGCAAAGCAATTGGGAGATGGTATTGGCACAAGCTGAATTTGCATACAATAATTCTATGAATAAGAGTATAGGAAAGAACAAAGTAATCAAAAGTATAAGGAGAATGTTGATCAGTTTAGAAGACATCATGATTTTCAAGTTGGTGATGAGATGATGGCTCATCTGAAGAAAGGAAGATTGCCTATTGGAACATATAGTAAGCTAAAGATGAAGAAGTTTGGACCTTGTAAGATCTTGAAGAAGTTTGACAATGGAAATGCTTATGAAGTCAAGTTATTTTATATGGGATCAAAGAGTTGGTAAGAGAACAAGGGCAAAATATTATTATGAATATCTAGTGAAGTCAAAGAGTAGACCTATGGAATATGCTTCATGTATTTCTCAATTTGAGTTGGATTCAGCTTAGGTTGTGACATCTCAATGATTTAGGAGCATCATTTCTTCCAACCCTAGTTGTGTGATGCATGAGGATCCTGGGTTGCACTATTATCCTCCATGTTCTTAGTTTTCTATCCTAATTTTTTCAAGTTGAAATGTCTTGCATTGTGAGGTATCAGTAGTTGCAAAGAATTGGAGACACATTGGAGAACCTTTCCCTCATTTTTGCCTAGATATTGGATGGATTGAGTTGAAGTTAGAGCCATTTTTACCTTGTTGTTGGAATTATGTTTTTATAGTTTTTGGGAGCTTATTGCAGACTGCGCAACTAATTATAATTAATGAATGAAAAGATGTTGATTGAGAAGGCCTTGAGTACTTCCTTGTATCCAAGGCACAAGTCCTACTTCCTTATAAGTTGTGAGATATGAAAATTCTCCCAAAGTATCAATTTATGATACTCTATTGATGTTTTACTTTTGAGATGGATGCACACCTATCCTTGGTGAATCAACCTTTGTGCATTTAAGGGGTTATAGAGAACATAAATTAATACCTTTAGTTTGAAGTAGGAGTAATAATTCACTCAAAAATAGGAGATTTTATGATTTTGATTAGGTATTGATTTTTGGACATTTAATTGCTATTGCAGGTTGACTTGTGGCTCTTCAAGTATTTAATGTTAGGTTTATTTTTATGATGAGTATTTAATATTTGCTAAGAGATCACTTGTGGCTTATCTATGTTCTAGAATGATCTGTAAGCCATTTTGGCTAGTATAAATAGAGTGCTTAGGCTTAGAGCTAGGGTAGTTTTTAGAGATGATTAGACAATAGAACTAGAAAGTGCAAATTTGAAGCTGAATCTTAGATCATGAATGTATTTTGTATCTATCCATAACCCAAAAGGCCTTATAGTTGGGCATGTATGCTGATAATTTCATGAATCAATAAAAGAATATTGTTCTCTCTCTCTATGGTGTTGTTCTCTTTTTATTTTTCTTCCATTATGTCAACTCTTACATGATGATTTGGGTAGTTGAGTGTACCACTTGGCCTTAGTTACTTGTAGCCTCCTTGTGTCATTGACCATTTCAAGAGTCCCTTTAAAGAATTATGCTATGACCATTATACTTCCCAAGTAACATATTTTACTATAATTTCATGAAGCTATCATAAAATCCCAAAGAATGGAACATTTTGGAGGATCCAAGATAGACATAACTCTTGTAGAATCATTATTGTCAAGATATTCTTATTGCATAATCTTACACCATGTGGAATGAGGCTTACTGTACATTTTCCAAACTAGTTTGCCACCAAAAGAGTCATTTCTTTTACTTAAATCATGAACTCCTACCCCTCCAAATACCGAGATATGTGCCATATCTTGAAGGAAAATAAGTGGTATTTTTCTTGAATCATTCATATAACCTGTCCAAAGTAAACCCTCAATCATCTTTTCAATTTGAAGTAATATTTTAGGAGGGGCTTTTAGGACTACAAGAAGATTATTTGGAATTGCTACTAATACTAACTTAATCAACAAAATTTTACCTGACAATGACAACCATCTAGCTTTCCAAGCAACTATTCTACTTTGAATATGTTGAAGGACTAAAGAACAACAACTAGGTTTATTTGACCCCATTTAAAAAGAAATTCCCAAGTATATGGATGGTAAGAAATCCACTATGAAGCCTAAAATCTAAATTATTTTGTTAGATATCACATTGTTAGTATTATAGAAATAGATTTTTGACTATTGTACATTGATAGCTTGCCCTGGCACCTCTGAATAAGGATGTAGTACATGTTTAATTTGCTAAGGCTCCTAAACTTTTCACAATCCAAATAGCAATGTGTCATCTAGAAATAAGGAGTGAGTGATAAATATATTTGTACCCAAAATATTTGCACCGTGCCACATACTTATCTCATGCTGATGTTTAATAGTCTTGCTAAATGCTTTAGTCATAATGATGAAAAGTACTAGAGATAGTGGATGATGGAGAATGAATGACAAAATATCTTAATTCTCAATTTATAGTGATGGCCGATCAAAAGAAATTATTGTCATGTTTGAGAACTTGAGAAATGAAAGAAGTCTAGAGTGTTTTTTCATATGGTAATCAAATAAAAGAGTTTGTAGTTGAAATACAAATAAAGAATGCTTAAGGTGATAAAGGCTTGAAGGGTGAATAAGCTATTAGAGATGAAGAGGATGAATACCAAGAAAAATGGAGGATTGAATGTGAGATCTGTGATCTAGAAGTGAGTTGTTATTGTTACTAGATCAAGTCTTGTTGTTATTCTTTAACAATTGTATCAACCTAGATAAATCCTTTGGGCTAAGGTTGACCTAACATTCATTAGTAAATCCTTTAATAGGGTGACATTGTAATGGAATGTTTTAATGTCCTCTAAAATGGATCACTCTTAATAGGGTGATTTAAATCCTAAGTTAACTAGGTCACATTTAACAGTGTGCATTGTAACCATTAATGGTGTTGGCTCATCACAACGCTCACTTCAGAAGAGTAAAAATAGGTAGCATGTTACAAGTGGTTTTTCCCAAATTGAGTTTTCATGTAAAATCCTTGTGTCAAAATGTTTGATTGATTGTGTGATATTGATGTTTACATTTCAGCAAAGTTATTTTGACATAGAACAACAATATGCATATATTTAAGATATTGAATGATCAAAGCATGCATAAGAATAAGTTCTAGTATTGAAAAGTTTTATTTGTATATTTGGACCTCGGATAACTAATTCACCCCAACCCTAGTTGTTCTAAAGTATTCTAGCATTATGAGGTTCCATTTAATTTTTAAAGAAAATTGTACTAATAGTCTATCCTCAATGAGAGGCCAAACTACTTTGACATGAGGGGGTTCTACGATAGAGGAAGAGGATTTTCCTAGGAATGGCCAAGTGCCTAGAGGGTGGTGCATTTGTCATAACTACATTTTTTCTAGATATAAAACCCATGGTTCATGTTATTTTTTAGTAGCTATAAAGGTGTATATGGTGTAAATTAAATAAGCATTTAAATTAGTAATATATGTGGCAACTATGAAACCATCAATGCACATACATGATCATAGGTCTAACCACAAATGGATTATGAACCTAGACTTACCTATTACAAAAGGGTTAATAATAATAACTGGATAGATATGTCACTCATATAGGGATGACATTGGCTCAACATAAATAGATGAAATCACTATCTCCTAGTGCCATTAATACGGATATAGATGTATGTTTACTAAATAAGAAAACATCAAGTGTAGATGCTCTTGATATGTATATAATAGATAAAACACACAAGGGTAACTAGTGAGATGGTAAAGAATCAAATTTAATTCATTTAAATAATCATTATTCATTATTGGAGCATATATCAATTGAAATTAAATAACAAATATCCTCAACATAGAGACAAAATACTCATAAATCCAAACAAACATATTTACTATTCAATTAAAATCCATAATCCCCAAACCGAAAAATGTATAAATAATTTCCCAATTATTATATGTATATAATAATGGAAATAATAACTAAAATTTACCCAACATCATATTAGACATATTATGACATCAAATCCTAGACAATCATCTTGAAGCATATCAGAAACCTCAAATGTAAAATACACCAAACAACATCATAATACCATACAATCCAGAAAACTAAGGGCACATACCTTAGTAAAACCATCAAATTCATCACAATCTTGTATATCAGGTATAAAGCATAATTGGCATATTAAAGTGACAACATAAACCAAATCAGCCCAAGGGTGTAGACCATACATATGACCCAAAGTGATCACTAAGAAAGAAAGAGCATCAAGGTCACATCTGTTACCCACATTTAGGAACTAATCATTTACTAACTAGAGATTAAATTCCCTCTTACCTAAGGCTTTAGAGCTAGCTAAAACCATCCAAAATTTTACTATTAACCATATATATGGACATGGCAACAATTTGGTTGATAACTTTGCTAATGAGGGAGCTGATGGAAAGGGGGAAACTACCTTCTATCCCCACCACTTCTCACCTAAAGCTTTGAACCTTTTCCTCTATTAATCTACTTTCTAATTTTAAATAAAGCTCTTTCTAGGTAGGAGGATGACTCTCTCATTTTCTCCTAGGCTTCCCCTTTTCTCATCCCTCTCTACTTATGGTGTTTTCTTTTCTTTTCGGTGGCATGCATTTAATCTTCCCTATCACATCTTTCTTTTGGTGGCATATTTAGTGAGAATTATGTCCTAGGTACATTATGCACCATTTTTATAAAGTCTTGGTATTGGTAGTACTTTTTGGTCAATTTCCATGCTGAACAAATTGAGATCCTTTGAGGCATTTATGTGCATAGGGTAGGAAAAAATTCCTACACTTATTTATTTTAGTGGATTTCTTTCATAGCCTCACTTTTCTCCATGGATACTTAGATCAAGCTTTCTTTTCACTCTCAGCACATGGATTTTGATAGGCTTGTCAAAATAGAGAGAATTATGTAGATTGTTAAAGTTAAGAACATAGTCATTTGTTGATTCATCCTATGATGTAATGGGACCCAATGTACATAAATAGCCATAATAGACATTGGTCCAACTCAGATATTGTTTCTATTTTTATTCCAATTTCTCGTCACTTCTATGCTAACCATGACCTCATTGCCAATATATGTAGGGAGTTGTTTGGGAATGTTTTGCTTGGTAACCTAGACACTATTCTCTAAAATATCAAGGTCAACCTCACTATTCCGTTAGTGAAAAACTATGATATGTTGTGCATTAGAGGGGAACCTGTCATCACTTATCCAATCATCTTCAAAGAGAACCTGACCAATTTCTAGTTTGAAAGTGACACCTATAGAAGGAACATGCATTTTCTCATTCACTTCTACTCTATCTTATCTATCCCTTAGAAGATGGCTAGGTTGGAACATTATTTTGGTGATGAGGATAATCTACAAGATAAATCCCTCAAGGCCGATGTTCATGATCTTCAGAAGACCATTAGAGTAGACTAGTGCGCATCTTTTGTTTTTGGATTATCTTAAACTTTGGAGCATGCTGGAGCTCAAGACCAATACTCTTGTTTTACTTCTACTCTTTAAACAACTTAATAATTTATAGTCCTAATTAAGTCTCAACATTATCATTTATCTTTGAGCTTTGACGTTAACTTTTATCACTATGACTGGTTTGCATAAGTAACTAAAGTCTTTAATTAATTAGTACAATCATGAACAATTCTCTCTAATAGGAACTTTTTCTTCTGATTTAGTCTACTTACTATAATTGATTGTCAAGGTGATAATGCATGTTTACTAAGTGGGTTATTTAAATTACATGAACTCAAGGTGAATCTTGGGTTTGTATTTAACTCTATAAGCATTATTGGCTCATTTTTTACTTTTCTAACAAGGATTATTTGCTAGTAGAAGATTATTTGTGGATTCCATAATGTAAATTTGAAGAAGAAATACTGTTAACTTTAACCTGTGAGGTCATAATTTAAGAATTTGATGATCCTCATATGATCTAGTTTGGTACTCAATACTCTGGTTAGCATAAGGTTCTTTATCATTTGATAGGCCTTTATTTCATGTGTTCTCTATATGCCTATTTAAGGGCATGCAAGGTGAATTGAATATGGTATTTTGTAGTTTTTAAGAAGGGTGAAACCTTCCTTTATTATAGAGAGGTCCCTTTCATTTAGTTTCCTTTTGGAATTTTTAAATCCCAATTTTCCAAGTTATTATGTTATTTTTCTTTAATATTTTTAAGTAAGGGTTGTTCTTTTATGTTTATTCAAGCAATAGATCATTGGCAAGCAAAACACCTTGTAGCTTTCCTAGGCATGAAATTTCCTTGATGGATTCCTAAGAAACTGATGAATATGTTCATGATTATTACACTCTAAACCCACTTTTATGTAAATATTTTCTATTTGGTATTTATTTTGTGCTTTGGCTAGTGGATTTGAAGGCTAGCTAAGGCTTACAATCTCCTTTGATTGGTAGTTATTAGTGTTTATCTTTTAGCTTTGAGGTGAGATTTTCTCACTATGGGTTTGTGTAACTAAAGTCTTTGATTAATTAACTTACAATCATGAAAAATGCTCTCTAATAGTAAATTTTTCTTGTGATTTAGTCTACTTGCTATAATAGACTATCAAGATGAGAATGAATGTTTATTAAGTGGATTACTTAAATTAGCTAAACCCAAGATGAATATTGGACTTGTATTTAACTCTATTAGCATTATTGGCTCAAATCTGAATTTTCTAACAAGGTTTATTTGCTAGCAAAAGATTGTTTGTGGATTTCATAAAATAAATTCAAAGAAGCAACACTATGACCTTTAACCTTGGAGGTCATAATCTAAGAATTTGATGATTCTCATATGCTTTAGTTTGGTATTGATTACTCTGGTTAGCATAAGGTTCTTCATTATTTGATAGGTCTTTATTTCTTGTCTTCTCTACCTTTCTATTTAAGGGTAGACAAGGTGAATTGAATATGTTACTTTGTAGTTTTTAAGGGGGTTGGGAGCTTCTTTTATTATAGAGAGGTCCCTTTCTTTTAGTTCTCTTCCAAAATCTATAAATCCCAATTTTCTAAGTTATTCTATTATTTATCTTTAATATTCTTAAGACATGGTTGTTCTTTTTATGTTTAATTAAGTAATAGATCATTGGCAAGCAAAACACCTTGTAGTTTTCCTAGGCATGGAATTCCCTTGAGGGCTTCCTAAGAAACTAATGAACATGTTTAGGATTATTACACTCTAACCCCACTTTTATGGAAAAATTCTCTGTTTGGTAGTTATTTTGTGCTTTGGCTGGTGGATTTGAAGGTAGACAAAGGCTTACAAGCTCTTTTGTTTTCAAATTGTCAAGGGTGCTACCTAACCTTGATCTCTTCGGCATCAATCAATAATGTAATCTTTATTTGTAAACATCCAATAATAGAACCACTCATTCATATAAATATATATTACATAGTGTGTCTATACACACACACACACACACACATTTTATATCTCTTGTAAAAGAGGGAATGCCCTCTTTGAGTCCCAACTTTGGCAATTGTACATAGACATGACTTTGTCCCAGGCTACTCTGAGGGTTTTCTTTACCCCATTTTTTCCCCCTTGGTTCGTGCACTTGAATGAGGTTTGTAAATATTTTGAATATTAATAAAGTGTGCACTTGCCACTTATTGATAAAAAAATGAGAGGAAGCTCTTTTGATTTCCACTAAATAGGATGCTCACCTAGGGATCATTGCTTCTTCTTGCCCTTCCAAGAAACCTTCCATTATCAATAATCTCAAGGAGTTTAGGAAATACTTGGCTTGTGCTAATGGTGGTTTTGGTGTTGGATGGTGAGCTAGTAGTTCTCTGCTATTTTTTTGGTTCATGGTGGTTGCTGGTGTGTTGGTATTTTGTTATTTCTGACTTTTTTTGGTCTCATTATCTCTACTTTTATTTTATTTTTACTTTCAAATTTTTCTTAGTGAGTTTTGGTTCTAGTTTTCTTGGGCATCACTTGTTATGAACCTATAACATTACATCCATTGAACTTGATGTTAAGTTTTTGTTAACAAGTTTGGGCCCTTTCGTGCTTTACTTAATAAAAACAAAAAGTTAAAAATGAATGTTGTTGTTTATAGAAAATTGATTTAAGACATATCACAAAAAAATTTATTTGGTTGAAAATTAAATGTTATCTATGGTTGTAAAAGTAATATTTCTATTGATATATTGATATATTTTATTCATAATAGTTTCATATTTGATTTTGGTTGTAATATCTCTAAAGATGCCAATGCCTATGGCAACAAAACTATACCTTTCTGGACCTTTTAGCTAAGATCAACTAGGGTAACAAAACCCATGCACATGCTTTGATAGTTTTTCAAAATTAAGCATGTAAATTCAACTAGATGTTTTAAGTTTACAAAAATAAAAACAAATTGATATTGAATATTTTGAAGTAAAAATTATGATAATATAATTAAAATTTTTTGAGTTTAAATCAATTGAATTATGTGATTTACTGATTAAATGTCCACTAAATCACTTTCAATTCATTTATAAAATAATTACATGTAAGTTTTTATAGGTCACAATGGATCATCTATTTATAATGAAAATTTATTTATAATTTAAGAAACATGTTTACTAGATCATTTAAAATTCAATTTTTAGAAATGACTCTATTTGTCAATATCATTTTAATAATATAATATAAATTAGGTGAGAATCAATTAGAAATCACAATATGTATTTTAAGTGATGGTCTTAATCATGTTCTATTCAACTTCTTTTCTTCATCATTTTATTAATGTAAGTTTTATACAAATTTTATTTTGTAAAATTATTTTTAGTATTCTAAATTAATATCATTTTTTCATTTTCTTAAATGTTATTATTTTCCATCTTAAGTATTAATATTTTACAAATTGTTGTTTAGATTCCTTAATTTAACATTTAGTATCCACTTAAGTAGACTGCACTTATAGATAGAAAATGTGCCACTTTTAGAGATTACAACTAGAGTGGAAAATTAATACCAACTTTGGATGTCATGTAATTTAAATCTTTGGCTCTCAATTCCAATACCTCCCTGTTTGATTAGATTTTTAGATATAAAATGTGTTTATACGTTGTTTTGTTTATCTTTTTTTGTAAGATTAAATGCATATTTTACATTTACCAAACTAATTACCTACCTATGAAATTAGCATTATGGTTTTATTATCTTTAAATATAGGGTCAAATACATAGCTATGAAATATAGGGTTTTGTCTAACAACCAACCACCGATGCATTGAACTTTTGTGTGAGTTGTATTCTTAGTTTTTACCTTCTCTTAGGGCCCGTTTGGATCGTGGATTTGAGGTGGAATTAGAATTCCGTATTCTAAAAACTTTTCAATCCACCGTTTGGGCGTGCAAAACACGAATTAGAATTTGATAAAAATGGGATTTCATATCCTCATTTATACTCCATTTCGTGGATTTCGTCTTCCATCAAAATACTTGGAATTGGCCATAAACCCATTTTAATTCCAATTTTTATTAAAATGGGCATACGATATTTGTTGAAAGCGATAATTTTTTGCATCTGCTAGGAGCTATTTCATTTCTCGCTCGAATGTATCCGTTGCCATTGCTTGCTCGACCAGGTATGTGTTTACGTTTTGTGCTTTCTAGGTCGCGAGGGTTCTACTTCTCCATTTCTCCTTACGATTCATCATTTTCTTCAGGTTGCAGAGGTTTATAGCAGAGGCGAGGAGGCGAGTTAGTTTGGTTGCAATCTTCATCAGCGGGTAGGGCTTTCTCAACGGGTTCCATACCATTTCTTTGCAAACTTGAACCTTCTTTTCTGGAAACGGCGAGAAATCTGGGTGAGCTGCCATGAATTTATCCTCCTTCCATAGTTGATTTGAATTTCAAATGTCTTTAATTGAGCATTACTATAATGATAATGTTTTCCAACAGCTAGAACTGGGACTGGTTGCAAAGTACGTTAGATGGGCTTTCTTATATATGATTTAAATTTCCTAAATCTTGTTGTGGGCGGAACTATAAAATACACAAAAACTTTCAACCCATGTGTACAATGAGGGGTATGAGACAACACCATGGAAACGATTCCAATATAAGTGTTTGGCCAGAACAATGTGGTTGGGATTTGTTCTTAAAAAATTCCCCATGTTCATCCCCAAAGAAGAGTGAAGAGGGTATTTGTTTCTGCGTCATTGGTGCTATCTGATATTTACTAGATTTTGAGGGAAAAGAAGAGTGAAGAGGGTATTTGTTTCTAAGGGAAAAGCCTTGTCAAATTGTTTTGTAAGGCAAAAAGTGGTAGTGGAATATGACAAAAACTGTATAAAACTGAATTTGTTTTTGGCCTTTGCTATCAGAACTGTTGTAGGTCTGGTGGATTGTGGGGAACTGACATTTTGGGGTCATTTTAGTGAAGGAAATTTTTAAACAAATACATTAGGTCTTTTGAAGAGTAAAGGCCAAACATGAGTATTGCAAGGTTTATTAAGTGCATGACTGTAGGGGATGGTGTTGTGGGGAAGACTTGCATGCTTAAGTTTCTGCATAAAACTGTTTGTGTTTTTTCTTCTCTAGATAGTAATCCTGTAAGCTTGGGATGTGCGGATGATAAGTTTTTGAATAAATCTGTTTGTGTTTTCATTTGATGTATTGAAACATTTGCAGTGATTCATCACATAGGATGTCAAACATGAAAAAGTTGTTAAACAAACCTTCAAAATAGAGAAACCAATCTAAGTTATTGCAATGAAAAACCTATGTAATGTAAAAAACTTTAAGCTAAAAGTTGCATTTGTATTGTTTCACTTCAAAGTTTTATGCTCCAACCTTTGAAGATGTGTAAGGTAGAGAGATATGTCTTTGCATGCCCCTCCTACCATCAATAGAACAGAGATATCTCTTGATCCTCTCCTCCTGAGAGGGTTTTCCAAGGCATCAGCCTCTTTAATGAAGACATAAGGGGATGCTGAGATATCCCTAGGACCCTCACCAAACTCTGTCATATTTTAGAATGTCCTGGAAACCTGCAGCTGTCCCTCAGATCTGACACTTTCAAAAAGCAATTTTAAATATTTTTGGTATGCTTTATGCTAGTTCTTATGCTTTATGCTATTTTTGGAAGCTATGCTTTATGCTAGTTCTTTGCTATCCATGACTGCCATTAAAACTTAATTCACAGAACAGCTAAGGGAGTGAGAATCCGCCATAAAACAAGTAACTTTATAGTCAGGAGTGACTGTTTAATTTCACCTCATTTTTCTTAGGATTAATTTCCTGTTTCTTGTAATCTTTAGACTTTCTTTTAGCTAGGCGATGCTCCATTGTTTCCCATTTCTGATTATACATGGTTAAAGCTCAAATGAGATTAAAAATTAAAATAGATAGACTAATCTTGTGACCACAGCCTCAAACCAATGGAAGATAGAGCTCTTCCATCTAAACAAAAACTACAGTGACGACATGACCTTTTCATTGTCTACAAATTTCAATAATGTCATTTAAAGTTATAATGAAGTGGTGTACTATTCTCACTACATTTATGCACAAACTCCATTAAAACCCAGTTGCTGAAACCTTGAAAAACTGTTCACAAAGTTTGTTATTTGATGACTGAAGACTCATGCACCAGGATGGCTATTATAAATGATATCATATTATAGTAGTTTTGATATGATGTTTATATTAAAGCAATCACAAAGTCAGGGATTGTTCCTTAATTATAAAAAGAAGAATAACCAAGTCACAGATTAAAAAAATTAAAAATTACAGCAACAGTAAGAAACATAAATGGTGCACTGATAGAAACTATCAGCACATATCCCCTTTCTTGATATAAAAAATCTATCTTTATAATAAGAAACATTTAAACAATATCAATAAGAAACATAAACAACCCAGTGAAAGAAGAGTATCAGCTATATCCCCTTCTTTAATATAAAAAACCCATTGTAAAAGCTAATTCAAAACAAAGTTAACATAATCCCATCAAACATGACCCTTATCAACTACAACCATACAGTAAAATATGATTTCTCTATAATTGACCTCTAGTTATTAGATTTATGCTTATTGTTTCTTTTTTTTCCCTGTCAACCACAACTGTATAGTAAAACATCCTTTTCAGCATTCCAAGTTGCTCAGATCAGAATGTATCAATGCATGTATGAATCCTTTTTCCTACGAATCAACATTTGCTTTTTCTATAATAGCTCCATCTGGAGCCAATTGCCTAAGCCTATAGTGAGCTACCCTCCATTCCATCTCACAACACAAATTTATAGTATTCTCTGTTCCATCTTTTTCTTTTTTACTGGTTTATTTTTTCTCTTTTCAAATAAGAGCTGGTTTAATTATATTCATCATTGAATTCTAATGTTCACTCTCACAAAGTTGTTGATTGTATGATTTTTTGTATTTTTACAAATTCTATGGATCTAATGAACGTGTCTCTACATTGGTTTTAGGTTGCTGATGGATCTAATGAAAAATAAACACGTTCTAGGACACATTGCTAAGAAGAGAAGAGTTGTTTGTGCTCTTGTTGTTGGTCTTGCAGCCTTTGTTGCATCTATAGCAGCGATCGCACAAGAAGGCAGAAGAGCAAGATGTAAGCGCAAAAGAGACGAGATTCCCTTTTATAAGCGTATTATCTATTCGAATGAAACTGATTGCCATGATCAAATTCGAATGAGTAAACAAGGCTTCTTTCATCTAGCTGATATTCTTAGGGAAAAAGGAACCATCAAAAATACATTGAACTTAACACTAGAAGAACAGTTGGTGATGTTTCTCCATACTCTTGGCCATAATCTGAGGAATCGTAAGATTGCTCATAACTTTGGTCACTCGGGAGAGACAATAAGCCGATATTTCCATAGGGTTTTGATGGCAATCTTGGCACTCCATAGCAACTATTTCTTGCCACCTAGTCCAAACACTCCTCCAGAAATTAGTGGGAAGGACCGTTTTGATCCGTACTTCAAGGTACATATCCTACTGGCACACTTTTGTTTCCTTGACTATAAATTCTATAAGTTTGTCCCTTTGATTATAAGTTTTCTTACTGTAGGATTGTGTGGGAGCAATTGATGGAACTCATATTCCAGTCATAGTCGATGTTGACACTCAAGCTCCATATCGTGATAGAAAAGGAAACTTGACTCAAAATGTTATGGGTGTGTGTTCATTTGATTATAAGTTTCAATATGTCCTTGCTGGATGGGAAGGATCAGCTGCAGATAGTCGTGTCCTAGCTTCAGCCCTATCAAGATCCGATCAGTTGGTAGTTCCCCTTGGTATGTCATGTATTTTTATATGCCACTACATATGACAATTTTTAAAAAGTTATATTAATCAATTTTTATTTTATGTAGGAAAATATTATTTGGTTGATGCTGGATATCCCAATGTACCTGGATTTCTTGCACCTTATCGCTGCACGCGTTACCATCTAAAAGAGTTCTCGAGGGCAAACCCAATAAATAGCCCACAAGAGTTGTTTAACCACCGCCACTCATCGCTTAGGAATGCAATTGAACGCACATTTGGCATTTTGAAGCAGCGCTTTCCTATCCTAAGACATGCGACATCATATCAAATCATGACCCAAATTAAGATTGTTTTGGCATGTTGCATACTACACAACTTCATTACCATAGAGGATGGTGTTCCTTCTGAAGTTGACATTGAAGAGGAAGATGATCGTGAGGGGATAGATGTACCAATACTTGAGACATATGGGATGACTCAGCGTGATAAAGATGATTGGGGGAAGTTTAGAGATGATATAGCCAAAAGGATGTGGGATGATTATAGAGCTCGATCTTAATATGGCATGTTTGTAGTTAATGCCACATGGAAAGCTCAAATATATTGTACTTAATGCTGTATGGAAAGCTCTAGTTTTTTTGAATGCTACGTAATGTTATTTTCATCTACAATAGTACTCTAAATTCTTCACGAAAAAAGTTATGATTGTTTCTCCCTTTACCATCTTGACTTGATGCAATTGTTTCTTTAATGCAAGTGAACTTCTTCTGTGTTTGATCGTACACATTACTTCCATCTTTTTGTACATATCCCTGCTTGAATACATCTTGGAGGTGATAGAAACAAGATGCTCTTACACAAACTGAATTTGAATCTCTCTTATTATGATATTGTTATTTATTACTTATTGATGATGCTATGAAGTTATATTGATGAAGTTGTGTAGATTATGAGAAAGATAATGCACTGTTTGCTGCTATGTCCTCCATTCATTTGTTTGTTGCTTCTTGCCTTTTCCACTATTTTGCCTGCTTATATCCTGAATGTCTGCATTCAAAATCATCTTTATAAGGAGACACAATGAGAAACACATTTCCAATTTTTTAGGCATGGTGCAAGGGAGCTCATTTTAATGATCACATCACATTTGGCATCCCTATGATTGAAGATAAAATTATGGTTGACAAATATTAAAGGCAAGGAATAACATTTTCTAGAACTTAATAGATGGGCCAACACATAAGACTTTAGATATCAAGTAACTGAAATATAATCACTCTGAGTCTGCCTCTGAAGACACATTGTTTCAATCGAAGGTCATGGCAAGTATCAGCTGGTCGAGCATGAGTATGTATTCTCCCTATGTCCTATACTTCAAGTCTGTACTTGATAAAGACTTCTATGTTTGGGGATATGACTGAACCTGTGCATGTACAGGTATCATCTAGGTGCAAATACCAATTGGATGATTTGCTACTGTCCAGCTGTTAGCTAAATTTGTTCTAGATCATTGAGTAGTCATTCATAGCTGGCTGTTGTTCTTTCAACTATCAAAGCTAGACAAAGTTGTACTGGCTGATGTAGAAAAACATGAATGCTGATTGTTTGAATACCTGATGGATTTAGCTGTATAAGGTTAGAAGTTCAAATTTAGTCTATTTTAGTTTTGCTAGTGTGTTCTAACATGCAAAGTAAAGCTATGGAAACAATCCTTAACTTATATAATATATAAACTTAAATATAGGAAGATAACAGGAAATTAAAACTCAGATCAGATTATGATCCTCATCTAAAACCTAAAGCTCAGCAAAAGTATACAGAATCAGATTTTAGTAGAACCATTTCTCAATACTTGCAAGGACATCCACCAAATTCTCATCACTTCCTTGCCTATAAAAACATCACCGTTGTTGCTTTGATCAAATTAATAAGGGAAGCGGATTTTCAAATTTAATTTACACAAAATATATTTAACAGCAAGAGTCTCCAATATATTTCTTAATTCAGAGAGAGATAATTTCAATAATATGAATCTTGATCTATGATCAATCTATCAACGTCAATTTGCCTTTATATGTAGATTGATCCCTTGTTGAACGAATATAAATAACAATCTGCCTATTATCGCTGATACTCATATCTATAGATATACCAATCACTGTTGATCTGAATAATGATGATAGTTTTCAGTTTATTCTCTGTGATATAAGCATTATCTTCCATGATATTAATCTAGTGTGATTAATGACATTAATGGTCTTTTTAGCTCTCATTTAGATAAATCACACAAGTAAGGGGAAGGTTACATCTTCAGATAAATCGTATGGGACATGCTGACCTGAAAAGGGATTTACATCTTTAGTCTTGCAGATGGGAAGGTAGGCATACATCATTACCAATTGGACTTATTGAGCTCCAAAAAGAGGTTACATCTTTGGACAAAACAAAATAAGGTGGGTAGAGATTATGCCCTAGAGGACTTCCAAGAAAGCTGACAAAAATAACTTAACATCTTTGCACTATTGAATTAAATTGAACAAGGAGACAATTATGTGGGGATTGATCATATTCCATTGAGCATCTAGTGAGCAGTGTGGCGGGAAGAAATCTCCCAAATTAAGTTGTGAATCCACTCTAGGGGATCTTCAATTTTCTCATTAGCTTCTTCAGTTTCAATAGGTGGCACAATTTTCTTCCAAAACCAGTGTTTTCTCCACTGAATAACCATTTCTTCAATGGGCACACCTTTGGTTTCTGGCAAGAAGAGATATACAAAGACAGTCATAATGAAGATCCAACCTGCAAAGAATAGGAAGATCCCAAATCTAAAAACACATAAGAGGGGTAGAGAGGCTTGAGTCATTGCAAACATTAGAAGAAGGTTCACAGACACAGTTATCGCCTGTCCAGCAGACCGTGTCTCTAATGGAAAAATTTCACTTGGCACAGTCCATCCAAGAGGGCCCCAGGACCACCCAAATGCAGCAACAAATATACAAATGATTATTACCAACAGCTCCAACGAGTTATTTGAAAGCTCTTTGTCTGCTTTGTACTTCAAGCCCAATATTATGCCCAATGTTGCTCGTGAACAGATAGAACAATAAAATTACTAGTGAGTGTGCAATACTGCTATTAGTGATACTACTATAGGTTTCAGTCTCCATTCTAATTATAATAAACAAATTCTTGGCTAGAGCTGTTCTTGGTCTACCCAGAAATCTTTTTTCCTAAAAAGGATGCTATCATCAGATTAAAAATTAAAGATTCATCCCCATACCTGGCATATTATCATCAGAAATCCTCCCCAAATTAGCAAGGCTCGGCGGCCCCATCTGTCTATAGTGACCATAGAAAAAAGCCCAGCAAACATGGGCAAACTTCCAGTCAATACAGTAGAATAGAGAGAAGAATTTTCCCCTAGTCCCAAACTCTGGAATAGCATAGGAGCATAGAACAATAATGGCTTGATACCAGCCAAAATGTGAAATGCTGGCATGCAAATTGCCAGTACGAGTTGTGGACGATTTGTTCTTTAGAGGAACCAATATAACTTGAGATTTCACAATAAAACTTAATATTCTAATCATTTTGTCTCAACTTCTTTTTGTCAAGATTACATAAAAAGAAAAGACACACAAGATTTTGATATTTTGCAGGCAACATGTTGGCAGGCCAATAATAGTGCTGATGTTGTTTCTTATGTTCTTGCAGATCTTGCTTATAGGTTTCATTTCAAATGCTCTGTCAATGACAAACACTTTTCTGTATATAAGCTATGATAGGGACCTTGAAATATATCAACAAAATGATCTCTGAGTTGAAGTTTGAAGTTCAAAATTATCCATTGCACTGCTGTTAGAGACTTTAGCTTCAAATCCACAGTCTGTTTCATGGCGATAAAAGTTGTTCAACTGCTCCAAACTCATATTCTTTGTGGCCTCATCATCCTTCTCCAACATCCACATTAGATGCTCAAAAACAATAGTATCACATGGAAGATTGAGAGCCCCCTTGTTGTTGAAGCCAAACTCCTCCTCTGCCTTCTCAAGAAATTCTAAACACTGGAAAATTCAATTATCTCATGGGAATAATGAACCTCTTCAGCTCATTTCCCACATAGACAGCCAAGTAGCCCTCTGGAACATAAGTAGGAGAACCTTTTCTACTGCTCCATTGAGAGCCCCCATTAATGAATGTGGATGTTTCCTTGTGGGTATTGGCCAACTTGTGCCATTTCTTCACAAGTTGCTGCAACTTCACAATTTGCCAGATTTTGTTTGCCTTGCTTGATCCACTCATTTTACAAGATCTATAGATAGTCAGATTTAAGGTCAGTGGAAACTTAGGATAGATCTCCAAAGTCTAAAATTTCTCTACCCAATACCCACTGAGCTTGATTCTACATATATTCTATGCATATATCCAATGTAATGAAAATTATCCTAAAGAAACAATGGAAAGAAATAAGTAGAAGCGTATACATTTTTCTCACTTTGGCTACATCATCCCATCTGCCAGATGAAGCATATACATTTGCCAGCAGTGAATAGGCTCCTGCATGTTTTGGTTCCAACATGAAAATGCTTTCTGCTGCACGCTTTGCTAAATCCACATTTCCATGGACTTTGCAGGAACCAAGCAACACATTCCAGCTACCAATTTTGTGGGTGTGTAGTGAGTGAGCAGCATCTCTGTATTGATCTTTGTTACTTGTTGAAAAAGGCTCGTATTCACTAGAAAAGGTTAATTTTTTGAAACTTACAATTATTATTACTACTTAGCTTCTTATCATAGTGAAGGTGTTAGCATGAAATAACACCAAGTATGTATGGCAGGCTCATAACACAATAGGATTCCTAGTACTGGGTTTGTTCTTCATTGTATCTGCATCACTGTTGTTTTGCAATTGTATATATGTTTTTTGGTTGATAGATTTTTTATTTAAACAGAGTCTTGAGCATGGACAATGATGTTCAAGTCGTTGATACACCTTCTTCAAAAAAGGTGTTTTGGAAACCATGCATGGAGAGGAAGTTCTTAGACTTGCTGCATGAACAAGTCACCTTGGGTAGAAAAGGTGAGGGAGGATTCAAAAAAGAAGCATGGATAGCCATTGAACGGAAGTTCAATGCAGAGATGAGCATGAATTTGTCTAGGGACAATTTCAAGAATAAGCTGAAAACTTGGAAAACAGGATATAGGATTATGAAAGAGCTAAAAAGTACTAGTGGATTTGCATGGAATGAGTCCACACAATCGATGGATGCCGATGACAATGTGTGGGAAGAGCTGCTTAAGGTAATATGGTCTTTTAAATGTATCATTTTCTTTTAAAAACTTATTAAGATATCAAGATAGTCATGAGTAATCCAATTTTTTGACAACATGCAGAGGAAAGAATTTAAAAATGCAAAAGTTTTTAAGAGGCAGTCATTTCAATATTACAATGACTTAGCCGTGATTGTGGGAAATGACATGGCTGATGGTGCCACAGTGACAACAGCACAAGACACAGAAGAAGGGCACCATATGGATGAGTGTATTGGTCTTGATGATGATTATGAGGACATTCGTACACCTAATCAGGTTGCTTCTGATTTGGATAATGAAGATATGAATATTCCTGTGTCGAATCAGTGTAGTGCAGAAAGTGGGAAACATGTTCGTGAAGCATCATCAAGCAAGAGACCAAAGAGGAAGAAGGCGAGTATGGCTAGTTCCATGGATGGGATGTCTCATTCAATCGATAAGCTAAATGAGACCCTACTCAAGCCTCAATTTATTGAATTGGCTGAAGAGCGTAAGCTAAAAGATCTACAAATGTCTATGCTGCACTAAAAGCCACCAATGAACTTAGTATTAGTAATTTGATTGCAGCATTTGACACCTTTGTGGCTGATCCTGATAAAGCCAAAGGGTTTTTAATAATGAACGAAGAGGAGAGAGTTGAATACGTTAGAATAAAGTTTTTACGGATTTAATACCTTTATTGTTGTTCATATACTATTGAGGTTGGTTTTATAACTGTTAAAAGTTACTAAATTTTGTGGGTTCCGATCCCGTTTGATGGATATGACCAAGGATTTTTAGAATTTTATCATCTGTTTATTGAAAACTTTGGATCTAAATAGTCTTATTCACTTGATATTACATTATTAAGTTTCTAATTTGTTATCTTTATATGTGAATGCAATTACTCGGATGTAGATTAGTCATAAATATATCATGAATTATATGATGACTGGTCTGAAGTTGTTTATCACTATTTATGATTGTTTATAGCACCCACCATTCTTAGCACCGAGACATGTGATTCAAGGCCTTTATTGTATTGTGATCCATGTCCCCACATGTGCATGTGGCATTAAGTTTTCAGCCCATCAGATTTATTTCACAAGTTTGATCTTCAAGTCATGTGGAAGAGTGGTACTCACTTGTTTCAATTTAATCTAATGCATTTTATCTAGAAATCATTTGGAAGAAGGTTGCTGTGTTTAAATTTTCTGTGTATTGAGCTTCCATGAAATATGTCGTAGTTGGAGGCTAGATCAATTTGATCTCAAGCTATTGTGCATCTATGTTCTTTGTTTTCTAAAATTTCAATTTGTTCCTTCAAATTCTGAAATCTATAGGCAAAATATAACCAGTAGTCGGTTCAACACAACCATAGATCAAATTCATCTTAAAATCACGTGGAAGGGTGGTGTTCTACTTGAGTTTCAGTCTATTGGACTTCATGAAGTTTTCTGTAGTTGAATCAAGTAAAGCTAAAACAAGTTAAGGTCATCTTAGCCACTTGATAAACATTTTATCTTACTATTTATTACATAACATTTATGCATTAGTACGTAATAACAACATAAATCCTCCTTGCAACTGATTTCTTGAATGTTTATATGCTTGTTTGGCCTCTACACCAATTAAGACATGGTGCATTGTTTTTTGATACAGGATTCATGGATTCGAAAGTTGTGCCCATTTATAATTGCCCATGTGGTGCTGGGGCGTGCATATTAAAAGTGTTGCGCACGAGCAAAAATCCTGGGCGCGAATTTTGGTGCTGTCCTGAGAGTAAAAAGGTTATTAATTATGACATGTTATGTATTGTATGTTTCAAAGTAATGACATATAATATCTTTAGTATGAACTAATGACATGTAATATCTTTAATATTTTGTATTGCAGGGGAGTGGAGGTTGTGGACATTTTAAGTGGTTTGACTCTACCACTACTCATAATGAAAAAAACCATTGGAAAATGTGTAAGACACGAGAGGTGGCCAGGGCTAACATTGGTTCAATGAAAAAAGATGAAATGTATGATGAAATGTGTAAAATGTTTAAGGCACGAGAGGCTGAAATAATCTTTTTACGCTACCTTCTATGTGTAATTATTGGCCTCTTATTCGGCCTTGTATTTTGGGCCCTTTTTCGACAATGAGCTTAATACAGATCGAACTTTATTACATGTTTGTGTTGTCTTTTAACCTCTTACTCGGCCTTGTATATTGGAACCTTATGCGAGAATGATTAAATAAAGATAGAACTTTATTATATGTTTTATGACTTAAGTTAAAAGAAAATTTGTAAATTTAATTTAGTTCCTAATTTAAATTTTGAAATTATTAGACTTTCTTTTCCAAAATTAACAATCTCAAGATAATTATATGAAAATTTGAAATATGAGAAATTATAAATAAAATGTATTTTGTGTTGTGTCAAAAATATCTGAAAAATACAAATAATATAAAGATGTTCAACAATTCTTATATATTCTAACTCATTTTAAATATTCTTTTGTTTAAATATTGTACAATATTTTTTATATTTGTTTCTTACTACTTAAATTGTTCTAGTTAAATTAAAAGATATTTTTTATTTCACAAATGTTATATTATATTTATTTCTATTTTTTTAACCTTACATTTTATATATTTGTATTATTAGAAGCGTACTTGCGTTTTCTATTTTATATTAAATTTTACAATACAAAATTTAGATAAAATTTGAGATTTGGTTGGTTTCAAGTTCTACAATTTTCTTCAATGCAAATTACATTATTAACACCTGGCAATATGTGTTGTGCAATGACAAGTACCACCTCTTCTGAGACGTGAATTGTTAACACCTTGCAATATGTGTTGTGCAATGACAACTTATAAATTAATGTAGTTTTATTTTGGTAGATTAAGTATTTTCCACAATTTTAATGACAATAAATATAATGACTTTAAAATCATATAATGTGTAAGGTATATTTTAATCATGCTAAAATGGTGTATTAAAAATATATTTCATTCATCTCTAAAAAAAAAACTTGTTCATGTCGGTATTCCAATTCCAATTCTTAAATGTGCAACCAAACGGAAGAAATGCGTATTCTCATATTGAATTCTTGGTGAACCAAACGGGCCCAAATCGAATTCCCAAAATTGAAACTTGAATTTCAAGTTCCAGAATCCCAAATCAAGGATTTCGGATGCTAATTCTGAAATCATATTCCAGCAACCAAACGGACCCTTATTGTTGTCTTGTTAATGGTTTTTATTACTAAACTTGGTTGTCTTGTTCATGGTTTTTATTACTAAACTTGCCGACACTAACAATTAGGGAAAGCAATTAACAACTTTAAATGTTATTTTTAAAAATCTATTAGCACAACTTTTTTTCAATCACATGGGATCGTCTAAAAGCCAGTCTGCCAAATCTTTAACAGTGTCATCCTATGAAAAGATAAAATGAGAGCTTAGGATACCATTTTGGGATACAAGATAAAATAATTTTAAGACATGTATTCAAAAGCATTGACAAGGCATGTGTATTTTTTTGATTGTTGGTTGTTTAAGTTATGATTAATTTGTGTCATTGAAAATATGAACAGTAAAGAAGATCTTCATCATAATTAGGGAGATGATGAAGAGTATGATTTTAAAGAAGATGAACATGAAGAATTTAATGTCCAAATTATATGGAGTATTTTTAAGTCAGCAAGTTTATATGTGGGAGCTTTGCTCTCAGATTTTACAAGTTTTTGTTGGAAATCTATTAGATCCAATTGGGAAAATTTATTTGCAACTATTTTGGACTCTTTGCAATTCTTTTATTTTTTAAAATTTAAAATTCCTTCTATTCTTATTTACTAATATTCTTTAAATTAGTAGAAATCATTTCTAAATTAGCAAGTTACTATTCTTATTTACTAATATTCTTTAAATTAGTAGAAATCATTTCTAAATTAGCAAGTTACCACTTTTTAATATTTCTTTCCTGGAGAAATTTATAAATCTTTATTTGGAAAACTTTAATTTGATTTCAAGCACCATCTGAGTATGAGCATGTTAAAGATCAAATTAATAAAGGGGATCCTTACACGCAGATCACTTTTGAAGCTATAATAATAATATTTTATTATGGTTATTTAAGCTAAATTGTGTAGATTAATGAATTTCATCTTGGTTGCATAATTCTTTTTCTTTTTCTTCCTTGTCTTCAGTATTTTTATTTTCCCCTATTATAAACCTCTCATTGTCATTGTAATTTTCTGCCATTAATGTGTTCCCAACTTGTTCTTGCAATATATTATGTAACTATATAGAGTTACATTCTAATCAAAGTTGACTTTATTTTTAATCTTCTTGTCCATTTTTTAGAGTCAAATTTTTTAAAATTAAATGAAAATTATAAAAATAGATGTGTGTAGTACATATTTCAAATTTAGACATAATGGTTTTTTTCTAAGATTTGGAATTTAAATTGGAGGATTCAAAACTTGGATGTTGTGTTATTAACTAATCAAAATTATCACTTTTAGAACAATAAATCTGTTTTGAACTTAGGAGAAATTTATATTGTAATTGGTAGAAATATTTATCATATCCTGTGGGTTTCTCATAGTTGTGATTGTGAAAGTTGTCCTCACCCTTGACAACCATGTCCATAATCTATCCATTTTAAAAAAAATTCTTCATTATTATTGAATCAAAAGATATTATAAGTTTTCATCTTTAATTGAATCTCTTATTTAAGTTGTGTAACACTTAATTGGATATTTTTAAAATTTCATTAATATAATATATACTTCAATCAAACAAGTTTAGTAATCTAAAATATGTGTGCAATAGTATATTTTCAACATATGTATGAATATGTCATATTACTCTAGTAAGAATTTAATTTATATAATGCATTAATTGTTAAATCTTTTATCATGTTTACTTTTCATAAAGTACTTATTATCATGAAGAGTAGGTTAGATCTTATTTTGGTAGCTTTTTAAATTTTTGATAGATTTTTCATGAGAACAAATTTTTTCTTTTTTTAATAATTTTTCATTTATATGTTTCTAATTATCACACTTATAATTTGTGTTCCTAATTCTAATTGAAATTTATATTTTCTACCTTCTAATTTGATGGCTTTTATTTGGACATTATTTATAAAAATAAATTATCTCATTCAAACTAGAATAAAATGTTTTATCCTCATTCAATATAAAATAAGTTAAAAATAGGTTAAAGCTCTCTCCACTTTGCACATCATTTATATGTGGAAAATCAACAAAATAACATTTTAAAAATCTAATTTTTGGACAAGAAGTTTCTTTTCCTCAAAATTGTGATTGTTTTTTTGTAAACTATAATTTTTTTAGGAAAAAATATAATTGAAATTGCAAAAGTTTAAAATAGTTGGCAATTTTCAGAAACCTTAAAATTATAAAAAAAAATTAATTTATTTTAATTTTAGAATTCATAATGAATAATTTGTAAATATTAGAAAGATTGTTAAACTTAATTATTTTATATAATTAAAATGATACTCTATAGGTTTTAGTTAATTAAATTATACTAAAACCTCAAAAATTTACAAATAATATTATCTTATATAGAAAGTATAATAAAAGATAGAATCATCAAGTTTAATGTTAAAAGTGATTTTGTAATCTAATTTTTATTTTTTTATTTTTAATTAAAAATAAAATAAAAAATCTAAGATGAATACTATATATTTTTCTTATATAATGATTTATTTCAAGAAAACAAATAAATCAAGATAACAAAAAGTAAATCTTAGATCTTAAGATTTATATCTTCATGATAATTTATAATATCAACTTAAAATTTTTAAATAAATTATAATAGAAATTAAATAAATTCATAAATCATATTAAATTTTGACATAGATTTTTAAATTAATTTTATTCTTTTTATAATTGATTGGAAGTATAGAGTCTAATATTTATATTATCATTTTTTGTTTATTTTCTCTTATTTGGAATTTTTTTTCAAATCTTTGGATTTTTGCAATGATTGATTAATTATTTTGTGACGTATTTATGATTTTCTATTGAGTGAAATTGTTTTATACATTATCTTAAGACTTTTTTTTCATAAAATCTAACTACTATACTTCTTGCATTTGAATTGAGGTATATCATATAACTTTAACTTTTAATCCTCACCACTCATTGTACTCATAGTTTGTAAAATTAAAATTTAGTATCATTTATTATCTTAAGAGGAATTGTATATTTTGTATTTTAAAATTTTGTGTCATTTATTATTTGTTATTACTTTTTATTACTATTGGGTAGACTTTCTAAAACACCCTCTAAACATGTACACATCAAATCATTTATAATGGTCTCTCGTGGTGCCTTCTCTTTATGTCTGGGGTGGTTTTGTCTCCCCCATGCTTGTTTTTGTGTGTTTTTTATTTTTTATTTTGACTTCTTTTGACTTGCGTTGGGGCGTGTGCAGTCCCTCTCTTCTTGGTCTCCTTAAATTGTGACCCTATGCCAAATCTGCTTCTTACTTAATTTGACATCTCTTGCTCTCTCTTCCTGATGATGGATTACGTAGTGTGATTCAAAATGTTGATGAAAAATCTCTACACAATCTATTCCAGAAAATCAACATTATAAGAATTGTATAGCCAAAATTAAACAAAAGATGTTCTAATGATGTACATTAAAACTAACCATAGAATTAAATGAACATATACATTGTAAGATCTTTCACCAATCAAATTGAAAGTGCATGTTATTTTTCATGTGACATTGCATTTTATAGGTGAAAACTAAATCTCCTATTAGCTTATTGTTGCATCCACATACCCATGTAAGTGCTAGTTATTTCATATGAACATATAAATTCTTTCTTGATGATACATTATTATATAACATTGACAAAACAATTAAATATTTAAATATTTAAAGAATTATTTTGGCTACTTAGGAACCCAAGACCATAGTGTGCAAACATGGCTACCAGAGAAGATGGTTCAAAATTTTGGAAATATTTGGTATGTTTAACAGAATTTAGACTCATAAAATATTTTGAGAGAAACAATAAATTTTAAAAAAGAACACCAAACTATGAAATAAGGCACTCTATCAAATTTCTTTGAACAATTTAGTCACCTACGGTGTTGAAGATTATACATTTTGCATACATGTCTCATAGGGTAGATACAGCCACTGCGTTTGCCACAGTTTGGTTCCTAATACTCAAAATGGATGTTCATGCCTTTTTATAAAGCTCTCACTTTCCTAGGGGTTGGGAACATACTAAAAAAGGTTGTGGTGTTAGGGATTAGAATGAGCAATCTATTTTCTTGAAAGTGCTAAATCTTCTTCAACAAATGCATTTTGTACATATGCTGCCATATAACTTTAAATAATCTGGTCAAATAGTTTATACAACTTGTCTATCCATGTATATTTCATAGACATGTCTACCACAATATTTCCCCTTTTGTTATGCTTTGATAGATGCCTATACCTTGTAAATTTTCTTTATCAGCATACACAATCCCATCATGTCTTTTGTCTACTGCAAAAATAAATTTGGGTAAAGGAAGAAAGATACTGAATAGAACAACAACTTGATCTAGAAAAAGGAGGTCAAACTTTAGTTTGTGATGTTTAAGGCTGGTCTAAAATATATAGATCATAAAGAGTAAATATTGAAAAATTTAGAATAAATCTACTATTTTTCAACTACATAGAGCTACCAAAGGTGGGAGATGCCTCCTAATTTCCTAACTATAGTTGGTTTGGGGTCATCCAAGATAGAGAGAGCTACTTCCTTCCCTTTAGGTGGAGGAGAGTAGACTCTTCCTACCTCTACATGCACCCGCCTTACTATTCTAATGGGCTTGTCCTATAGAATGGTAGGGTAGGGGCATCAATCTAAATAGTGAGTTCTAGAATGTTCTCTATATCTACTAGATCATTTACCATGGCACAATTTTTCTAATTCTTTGACATGTGAAATCTTTTGCATCTTGGTCTAATCTCGAGCATTGGCTGATGAGAATCAAGTAGCGAAAAACACTTGCTTTTCCATAATAAACTAGAAGTTACACATTTTAATACATTCAATGAGAAACTGATAGGGATGATATTGAAATTGGTTAATTTGAAATGATGACAAAGAGATATAGATTTTGAATTACATAGAAATTTGCATGTTATGGTTGATTTTAAATATTATATTTTCAAAAAGAAGTAGGATGCATTAAGAAATAAGAACAAAGTAAAAGACTTTTTATATCTTATTGTATTGGTACAATATTTCAAATATTTTATAGCATTTTATGAAACTTTATCGAGGGTTTAGTAAGTCCTTGTTGGCAAAAAATTGTATCTAATGTGATTGCTACATTGAATGTGTTTCACAACATGAGAGCTATTGAGTGTGAGGCATAAATTGATTTGTCCATAATTGGTGGAAGCTGGCCTATGTCACTGACAAGAATAATTGAGATTCCACCAAATGATTCATGTTGATTTTGAGGAAATACCTGACATAGATGATTGTCAATTTTGAATAGTAGTTTTAGGCCCACGAAGCTCATTTCATTGATTAGAATGTATCTGACATGTTTCAAGTCTTCTTGTATAGTTGTTAATGACTGGCCTTGTAAGGGATGATTATCTTTAATTGAAATGTGTAAGCATATGTGGATTGTTGTAGCTTCTATATTGTATGTAGCAACACCCATAGGAGCTAGTGCTAGCAATGTATTTTTTCTATTTTGAGTGCTTGTATTAATGATTTCTCTAATGCAATGAATCAAGTGAGACTTTCTAGTACCTACTATTCCTTGAATAATCATGTGCAATGATGTATTTTCAGATTTGTTTTTCTAGTGTTTAATAATGATATCTAATGTGAGTTGTTATTTTTGGTCGAGTTGGAAATTTTTATTTTTATTTTTGAAAGGTGATATTGTGTTATTTGTATCCAATTTCCCCTTTGAGATGAATGTCATAGTTGTTGTTGGTATTTCATGTGTCGTTAATGTCAATATCTCTTTTTCCTAGCATGTCAAGGTCATTAATGTTCAAGTTATTGGATGCACCCATTTGGTATAATAATTCCCATTCATATAGGTCTAGGTCTTTAGGATTTCCAAGGTCATCATTGTTAGTATCATTTGTTGGTTTTGCAGTGGGTATGTTTTGAACTCTATTAATGTGGCAAACCATGTAATTAGTTGATTGCAATGATTTCCACTTTGTAACAATTCCATCTTTTGCAATGCCAATATCTATTGTGATATTTCGAAATGGTTTATATAGTTAGAGTTGTATCTAGCAAAATATCTTAAACATTTCACTATTTTCATCTAGAATGTTTTGGAATAGGGGGTAGACATTGACAATTACATTAGTTTTCCTTTTTTGCCATTGATTTTTCCTATGTTTTGATGAGTACGAGTACATCTGGACCATTTGAAAGAGTGTAAAATAATGTAGTTCTTGGGGGTTCTCAATGTATGAGTGGATATAAGTGCTACTCAATTCTTCTTCTATTTGTGAATTGTTGATTCTATGTAGGATTATTTTGTGAACATTCAAAGACACAAAGGTTTGGCAACAAATTACAAGCGACAGTTTTTACAACATATGACATGTTTCTTGTGCACCAATATCACGTTCTACAATCAAACCCATCATCAATTTTTGATATGCAATTAATGCATTATAATCTAATTATTTTTTATTAGCTATTTTTAAAAAAATGGCATTGTATGTTTCTAATTTTTTCCTATTTTTGGGGCATATTTTGAGATGTAGTTGAGCACTACTTTCCTTGAAGTGACTAGCTGGCAGTCTACATTAGCCCTCCATATGGCTAGCATTTTTGGGTTGTGGATATTGAGGCGATCATCATTTCTAGATGCATTATAAGTTTTCTTTTCTTCTGTGTCACATGTTAGGCTAGATGTTTTTTGTTTTTCCCATGGAGCTTTTTAGTTTGTCCTATTTTTCATAGACATGTTGACTCAATGCATTTTGTATGTCATTGTACAATGTTTACAATTTGTTCGTAATCTGTCAAGAGGTTTAATGAAAGTATTTATTAAGTATTTAGTATACAAGGGTCATTGTTAAGGTTGTAGTGTAATCTATTTTATCTTTCAGATTTAGTACCAAGATTCCTTGCAAAAACATATTCATCAAAGAATTTCTTGCCTCATCTAATTAAAGTTGATTTTTCCAATCAATTGTGTCTATATTTGGTGCATTGTGTAGCCAAATGAAGCCATGTATATGTGTAGAACCTCGATGTTGCCAATTATACCTATACCAAGAATCTTTTTCTTGTAGTAATTTTTCTATGACTTCTTCACAAAATATAGTGAATCTTTGGTGAATGTATAGGGATGTATATGTGGGTTGTGTTGGTTTTTTTATTAGGACTAAAACTACTAAGCAACAAAATGCTTAATACCAAGATGATAGTACTCATACAATCTAAAGGTCATCCAATTCTTGTTAACAATTGCATGTGTAAAGCATTTGGACCCAACTTCAATAAAACCAAAGGTGGTTTTCTACTCTTTTGGCTCTAGAAAACTAGGGTGGGTATACCCAGGGATGATTCAAGATTGGGAAACTGGATTATTTTTAGTTTCATTCTGATTCTCATCTGAAAATCGAGTATGTGCAGGATCATGGTGTACCAAACTATGGCCTTAAGTGGCAGTGAAAAACCAACAAATCAGGGTTATGTCAACTTGACACATAATTTTAAAGTGGTTCTAGACTTTATATCAAAAAGTTGTAAGAAAATAATCTGTAGGAAATTGAATCTAGTTTCTAAACTACAAGGCCTTATCTAGAGAAAAAATTATTTGATTGGTCAAAAGTTTGGATTTTAATGCGGTACTACAAAAATTTTAGGCAAAAATAAAAAGTAGGTGTATGTCTGACCACCTTAACCATAATCAAATGATAATATTTTTAAATATAATTATAGATATAAAAAGTAGACTTATGCCTGTATGTGACACATATTTTTGAAAATGTTTATTCCAAATAAATAATTAATTATGAATTTTCTACTATACTATTTTTAGAATTGAAAAAACTCCCGTGTTTGACCACCTTAACTAGTTCAAAAAAAATCAAAATTAATTTTTTTTTTCTTATATTAGTCAAAGCATAGAATGTGATGCATCTTTTGAATTTCACAAATCTTATATGGTTTGAAAGTTATAGCTATTTTTCAACCAGTATGTCAATCAACACTTTGTAGCTAACTCTATTAGAAAATAAGTAATAATTACTTACTAAACTCATAATTTGACAAACCTTACATTTATTAAAAGCTAAGAACATTCTTAAGAAACCATTTTCATTACATCAAATTTTGGTTAAAAAAAGTCGTCAGCTACATGCTTGAAGTAAAAAACACATAAAAACATGCTAGAAACACATTTTTAGGATGTTTTAAAGATGACCATATAAGGTTGGTATCGAAAGATATAGTAGGAATTATAAAGGTATTAATTGTTTTCATTTAGTATCAGGATGGGTGGGAAAAAAGTTGGAATAGATTTTGAAATTCTTTGAGGCATTTCAGAACTATATATTTTTCAGATCGCCACTTTTTGGCACACCATGATCTTGCACATACCCATACATAATTCTTAATAACTTGATAAACACATCCCATTTAACAGATATGGCCAAAATTTCTTCTATAGATTTGTAGATGTTCTTAACAATAGTGGCTAACTAAAGCTAAAACATTACATGCAGACAAGTACTAGCCAACTTTGAAGATCTACAGAAAACAAAAGTAAAATTGATTTAATTCTGCATTTTTGACAACCATTTGTGACATACTTCTGCTTCAGCTGAATCAATTTGATCAGTGCCTAATCCATTAAGGTTCAGAGTCTGTAGAAAATTCTTATATCTAACTTGTTGCCTTACAACAAATTCTATCAGAAATTCTTATCAGAATTTATCATTCAAAACCCTTTCCATTACTAAAGAAACCTTATCACATTCATCAAAGCTCTTATTTAATCCATTGAATTAATAGCAGTGATAAACAGATATACAACCTAACTAGATTGCATTCAATTGCACAAGCCTTTACTTATACAATATCAAGATAACCAAGTAATTGGAAGGAGACAAGATTCAGAAAGAACTGATATGGGGACAATTCACAATTTGTATTTATTTTCTTTGAAAATTGTACATCGTTTATGATAGACTTAGAATGACCTTTAGAAAGAAACACATCTCATTCTATATTCATGTATTCTCAAAGAATCGATAGAGAAAATACATCATAAACTTGCTTTCAAAAATTTGGACCAAAGATAGACTAAGCATATCACTTAGAAAATTAGAATTCGGACCATTCTTTAGCCTTGGAATCTCACTTAAATAGTGTGAGATGCAACAAGCTTCAAGCTAAAAGAAAGTGACAGGTGTCTCCTAAATGATACTGACATATATCTATCATAAAAGACAAAAGAAAATAATAGAAAGGCTATTACATCGAATATTCCTTGGTGGGTCCCTTTCTGTTATGCTTCTCAATTGTTCAGACAAGAAAATATGATTTAATTCTTTATTTATTCTTCATCCTCGGAGTAAGTGGCCATGAGGTTAAAAAGTGACGTATCATCTTCAACTACCTGCAAATTTACTTTAATCTAGGGATTTTCCATGTCTTCATTACTAACTATAAGGGTAACTTTTACTTTTGCATCTTCCTCCTCATCATCTTCTGACATTTGTTCTATAAACTTATTTTTCCATTTATTATAAGCAACATCATTTGGACAATCAAAATTTAGAGCCTCTCTTTGTATAATCACTAAAGAATTTTCAAATTCCTCTAAATCATCAAACTCTTTTCTCTTGGCATTATAAAATAACTATATCTTTACTAACTCTTCATTTGTCCTTGCCCAGAACCAATGGCCAGTTTCACTCATGATGTTCTTGATCCTTTCATAAAATATTTCATCCAACTCTTTTTTCCACTTTTCCTTTTCCTTTATTGTATCAACAGATTCTAAAGCACAAGGAAATAAAATGAATTTTTTAGCAATATACTGGGAAAAACAAAGTGTTAATCTTTTCTGCAAAGAATCCCTTTCATCATCAAAATTTTCTAGTTTATTTAACAAATAAAAAATGTTCTCTACTTGATGATAAGGTAGTTGGACGATAGATATAAACGTAATTGTGATATCATTATTCCTCTCCCTCCACTTCTGTGTAAGGGGAGTCAATTTATCCTTATCTCTGTTAAACTCATCCATGAGGGTACAATTCTTGTCAATTGATCAAAGAAGGTTGACCATTGTATTTTATCCCTTAAATACATCACACCCTTCTTTAATTTTCCTTCATATTGATTTTTTAATTCTACTTGCAACTCATGCAATTTGGTTTTTTCTTCTTCAAAGTCCTCTGCAGTATAGAATTGGGGCCTTTCAGGGGTGTCTGGTATTTCAACAATAGGGGTTGCTCTATCAAATGACTATGGAGGGTATGCAATTCTAGGTGCACTAGATTCTCCCACCTTTCTCTTCCCAAGTATCTTCTCCATTTGAGACACTTTGTTTTCCAGTGATTGTATCTGTATATCCCTTTCCTCATGTGCTTTTAAAACTTCTTCAAACCTAGCATTGAGTTGGGTAAATCTATCTTCTTCTTGGCCAAAGACAACACCACCAAATTTTAGCACTTCTGATGCCATTCCCATTATTTTCTTACTACTTACTTCACTAGCCCTGTATACTGTCAATGTACCAGTATGCTCTGCAGTGGGAAACTCATGCATCCTGGTATTTTCCCTCTTTTCCATGGACCTTATAACAAGGGCTTGGTGGTCATCACTAAATTTGACTCCTCTATGAGCCTATAATATTTCTTTAGCAGTTGTTAGTTGAACATCTTTCTGCTTCCTTACTGAATCAAAAACAATAACATTTGCTATATCCCATTCTGGCAGAAGGAGGACTCCTGACTGTCTAACTATTTGCCTCCTAGCTTTAGGAGTAAATTGGGCAAAATCATTCAAAAAGTTTGACTTCACCTCTCCCTTAATAATTGAGTCAGGTTTATCTAGTTGCTCAGCTTTGATTTTCTCACAGGCTTTCTCAAAATTTCCCATATTTAATCTCCACAAAAACTGAGCAAAAGCCCTAAATCTTACAAAATTTTCATCATTAATAAATCTTTCAGAAGCTTGTGCAAATATTGGGTCAATTTCCTTACCTTGGTAATTAGCAATCGTTATGTCCAAGGAAGGCATAGGAGGTTCTTGTGGCTCTCCAACATCCAAGTCTGTAGAAGTGAAAATCACATCCCCTTCTCCACCCATTTGTCTAAGTTGTTCCTTGAGAGATGCTTCATCATCTATATGGATTGGGGATTGGCTTGGGGAGTATTGTTCCTTTTGAGAAGAAGAAGACCCTTGCTCTAATTTTTGCCTTTTTGGAGAGCGGGCTGTAGATGGGCTTCTTGACCTTGGCTTCTAATGAGAGGGTGCTTGTTGCACATTTTGAATCATGACATAACCTGCCCTCTTCTGCAATGTATATTGGCTAGGAGCTACCACATTTCTACTACATATTCTTCTTTGTACTTCTGCAGCCTTGTCTGGATGTGTCTCAACATACATAGCTTGATTTTCATTCATGGTTTGAATTATTATGGAAAAATTATTCATTAAAGCTTGCATTTTAGCTCCTCAGTATTTCTTATCTTTCAATGGGTCATACTCGGGGTCAAAAGCATTAATAAATTCTAGGGCCTTACTAAAAACTATCCATTTCTCTTTTCTCAATTCTTGTTCCTGCAATGCGAAGATATTTCTAATTATATCTTCTAGATAGTAAACCTGATGTACCATATGGGAAGCTCTTACCCTTTATTTTAAAAGGTCATAGAATCCTTCAAGGTCAATGAATCTGGCATGAGAATCTAGCATGTTATATCTATCCAAAAAAAAATTCAGGTGCTTCCACCCTTTTCTGAGAAAGACAAAATCATGCACTACAGTAACAATTGGAAAGAAAGTACCCTTCTTAATCAATTCCCTCTCATCTATAGTGCCTATCTGCCATAAGAGCTCAGCAATCCCAATCTTCAATGGCACATGAAAAGGAAACACATGTGGCTTTCCCACAAAACCATATACCCTTATCACAGTTGAAACATTATAAGGGATTATATCCCCCCAATTATGACTAACCAACAACCCTTGTGCATGATCTCTAGGTCTAACCAATTCCAACAATGCTTGTGGAATTCTGGGGCTATCCCCTCTCAAAAGAAATCTCATCCTAGATGTGAAAAATATGTCAAACCTTACATAACTAGCATCTGTGGCTTCTGAAGTCATATCCACACTCCATAACTGCACTGGATTCCTTTCTCCATCCTTGGTTGTCTCCAACTCCATACCCTTGGAGAAGAAAGTGTATCCCTTGTATAAGCATACATGCATCAGCAATGAATACCAACAGAATGGTTTGCTTACTTTTCCCCTTGCTATTCCAACCAAACCATTGTGAATCTCTTTTGATAGAAAAGTTGAAAAATCCAGAATGGTACTCATTCCAAATTGAAGGGTTTGAGCCATTATAACGACAATGGAACCTGGAATTTAATCACCTTCATCCATCCCAAAAATCTTACAAAGAGAAGAATATAATGTTTGAGCTCTCAAGTTGAAATGTCTTCTCAACAATGGCTTTGGGGTACTAGCTGTAATCACAAGCAAATTACCAACCTTGGCAGCATGCTCCTGTAGTGGCCTTGTTCTTAGGTAAATTCATTGTGCATCATATCTGGCTTGTAAATCATCCATATCAATGATTTCATGCACAACATGGTTAGGGTTAAGGTTGAAAACCTCACTGAATATCTCAGGGAAAACCCTAAAATGATTGATTCCAGAATGATTTTTTACCCATCCTGTAATAGGATCATATTTATTTGCCAGGTCCATCAATAAATCACTATCAAAGAAAATAGTGGGGACTATTAATTTACTAATATCAAACTCCCAAACATTGCTCATAGGAGTGTCCAATTTTCGCTCTGAAAACTATTTCTTAAATAACTCTAGACTTCCCATGGAAACCTGGGCATCTCTTACCCAATTAGCTTTCTCGTAAAAACCTTCTGCTACAACTATTCTGGGATGTTTCGGGATGAGTTACCTCCCCTTAGTTAATTCATGCACTAATAAGGGGAATTGTTTAAGAAAGTCATCATGCGCAGAACATTTCAAATAATCTGTTTTCCTAGTAAATTCTTTTCGAGGAGGCATTTTGAATGAACCCTAGAAATTTCACAACAACAGATACTTTAAATTTACTTAGAAAACCATAGAGTACTTACCCACCAAAATTTGCACTTCTGCACTATGTGATAACTTTTGCAATTTTACTGGATTGTTAACCAAGAATTTTCGTGTCATAGCTCTAAAAGTTTTGTATGCCCTGATATTCTCTCTATGCTTTAGTGGTTTATTAATGGTGAAATCGTGGGCTCTTACCATACAATAAAATTGCACGCATAAGGTCTGAATCATATTTACTCTCAGTAACTATTACCTGCAATTTGCATCCAAGTTTGAATCCCATCCATAGATTTTCATCGGATCAGACGATCTTGATTTAAAAGGTAACAAGCATTACAACTTTTAAAACAATGCTACATTTCATAATTTTTCTTCCCCGCATTATTTAAAATCCTTTCATCTTAGAATTGTAGGGAAGCATCATTTGTCAATCAAGACAAGATCGATGATTAGACTAATCCACTTTCTAATAAAAACCAGTCAGCTGTATTGACCAATAAGAAACCTCCATATGAGCTCATGTCATATGACCACATTCCATGCCAACAGATCCCATATCTTCTTCTAGGTGAGCAAGTACTTGGCATCATTCAGTACACGTGTCGTGCTGGCGCATTCCCACTTTCTTTGTCTAACTAGTAGCTTCATAATGTGGGATTGCGCTAATTGTAGATCTTTGAAAGATCTACAGTTGATAAGACTTCATTTCCATCAAGCATTCAAACTCCTCCAGTAGCACATCTAGCAGTACATGTCCTCAATCTTTTACAGTGTGGCATACTACATTGCAAATACCTGACCCCACCTTGCCACATGTCAAAAATCCACTTGCTCGCATTACTTATTTCCTATGTAGTTTCAAATTGTAGGCATGCACTGGCTGTTGATCTCTGATAGATCAATGGTTATATAAACTTTGCCATTTGAGTAGCATATTGGCTAATAGTGACGAATGACCAATGACATTGCGAGAAAATCAGGACATGCGCAAAAGTACTAACAAGCTTGTAAAAGTTCTTGACAATTTATGATTCACTGAAATTTAGGAGTGTAAAGGCTATGTGTCACCAAATCACATGCCCACATTACTTAAAGGCCTTGCATCTTGAAATTGCGGTTATGTGATACTCATTGATCTTAACAGGATCAACGATTAAAAAGACTTTACATCATCAGAGGTAATTGCTAACAGAATGATTAATCAATTTGTATGCTAAGTGCAGTCACATAAGATTAAACAAAAATATAATGTCCTCATGCTTATACAAGCCCTCCCTTGGGGAAAAATGTCATTGAAAACATTTTTCTGAAAACAATTTTGAGGGTATTCTAAAGCTAGGGCAATTTGATGATATTAAAAAAACACAAGGAATAAAACCCTAATTTTCAAAATTTCAAGATTTAAATGATTTTTCACAAGATTTTCCCTTAATCTCTGCATAGTGAAAAATTAGGCCAACAGGTTGTCAACAATATTATCTATGAATTTTTTCTTTCAGAAGCATATTGTTGAGTTTGTATCCTATAGGAATAATGCATGTAGATCTACCCATTTTGTGTCTGCTAAGCTCAAAGTGAAGATTAGTGTAAGTGTCCCTAGTTGGTGTATCATTGTCGATAATTCCATTCTTTTTTAATTCTAGTAAGCTCTTGTGCCTTGTAATGAAGCTCCAAAATGCATCATTTGATTTGCTAATTGATTATCAAGTACATTTTGTAAATTCTCATGAAGTACATGGATAGTTTTTGGTATATGGTCATGTAAGGTTATTTTAAAGAAAACTAGTATTGTTTGCTAACTACAATGTCTCATCATTAAGTTGTAAAGCAAGTATCTGAATTGTACATGTTTCCCAAATTTGTTATCATGATATCTTAATAAATGTAATGCATATTCAGTTATTTGTACGGGTTTTCTTGTCATTTGTAGTGGTAGTGATGATCCAGGTAGGAATAGGGTGGGAAAAGGCATGCTCGGTAGGCTCTCGATATTGTATTCATTGATTGGAGAGTTATAGATTTTTGGCCAAGGGAGGATATGTGGTTTTTTTCCTTTGATGCCTATCATTTCTTTAATTTTTTCTAGCTCATGTTGTTTATTAGGCAATTTTGGAACAAATGATTATGTATCATAGAAATCTATTTCATCAGTGGGAGTAGAAATAGTTTTTCTAGCTATTGTTGTATTAGGAGATGTTATTGTTAAATTGTGGAGCAAGTTTGATATATTCTCTGTTGTGTCAAGCAATTGGTTTAATGCATCAATATCAATATCGACATCCTTATAGTATGGGTCATATTACATTTTGAAATGTAAAGCATCTATAATAGTATATCTATTGACGTAGCAATCATAGTTTTGTCTGTTGACATTTTTTCTAAGTGTAATTAGGAGTTCAATGTCTAGTAATCTTCTAGGTAGAAGAGGAGCAATCATTGAAATATCTTGTGGGAAACTAATGGTGTGTCCACTATATTTGTATTGTCCTCCTCTTGCATGGGTGACTAATAAGATAGTGGTAACCCTTACAATAAGCATTTCTTCAACTTGGGAGAGTTTTATAAGGACGTTTGGCTATTTTCCAGGGTCTAAGTTGTTTTCCAAAGAGAATCAATGAACCCATTTTTTCGCAAAACATCTAGAACAAATGGTTTGGGTTGCATTGTTTTTTATGGACATACTTGTGTAGCTTTCATTACAAATGTCACAAGTTTTTAGTTTTGATAATGCATCGATTCGTTCTCTAAACTTTTTCATTGATTCTGAGAATTTTGTTGTAAAAATAGTTGTTGGATCAAATGTTTGTACTCTTTTTTCTTGTGAAGGGAAGAAAGTCTAGTTACTATTTGTATTTGTTGATGAAACTATGTTTTGATTATGTTTTTGCCTTTTTAAATCATGAATATTGAGGCTTGGTAATGTAGAGTGAGTGGTATTTTCTTGTATACTTTGTTCATTCTATACAAAACCTCTTTCATGATTTTGTGGTATAATGGTACACATTGTTGGAGGTGAAGCTTCACTGAGAACAAATAAGTTTTGATTTAGTCATTGGATATGATGTCGAGCTAAAATTTCCTCCTTATGGCGATTTTAATATGTTTGATTTTTTAGTCTTTTTCGAAGTATCTTTTCTTGTGTTATTGAAGCTTGCATCTATATAATTTGAAAATAAATCTGTGTCAATTTTGTATAATAAAAGGATAGGTGAAATGAATTTTTGAATAAACGGACTATAAATAAAAGTAGGCTTCAAAATTTTTAAGTAAAATTAAAGTTTACTTCAATTTGGTAATTAATAAAAAAGAGAAATTGTAAATAGAAATTAATAAAGAACTCTCTCTCTCTCTCTCTCTCTCTCTCTCTCTCTCTCTCTCTCTCTCTCTCTCTATATATATATATATATATATATATATATATATATATATATATATATGTTTTGAAGTGGTTGGAAAGAAGACGGAAACCCTTTTTGTAGACTATTGTATGGTTATGAAAGTATTTTTTTTTAGTACAAGGGAATGTAAGAAAATAGAAAGGATTTAAATAACTAATAAACTGAGCAAAAAAAATATAGTGTAGGAGCAAATGAAATGATAACTTTTTCTTAAATTGAAATACATAAGATCATCAGTATAGATTGATATAGTATTTTAAAATATATTTGATATATAAATTTGAAGAAAAACTATGTAGATCACATTTATTTTGAAAGGAAATAGTACAATTGTACTTTATTTAATTTCTATCTTGAAACCATTCTAAGAAAGGATGATTGATGGTTGAAAATAATGCATTAGATAGATAGTTTTGAAATTTTGGAATGAATATACTCATTCGTTGTTTGGAAATTTATTTTCTCAACCTTTGCAATGGTAGCCTTTACTCTACTTTTTGATTTGTAGATCTTAGTCATTGATGACAATGTGCAAATGAAACTATTGAAACACATAAACATGAGGATGAATTTAGGAGTTGTGTCAACTGTGCTATCATACTACAACATGTAGAGATCCTTTGCTGAAATTTGTAGAAGATGAATACACACTTCATCAAAAGCAACAGTCCAAATGGAACTTGTATGAGCTTTTAGTTTAACCTACAAGATGTACTTGTAGTTCTAGTCTAGAAAATGTATGCAGCATCTTGAAAAAAACCACATCTTAACTTGATTCTCAACACATTTTTTCTCACACTCTTTCCCATCTACTTGAAGTGGGCATGTAGGGTAGCAAAAATAATCATCCTTGATGAATTTGATAGTTGCCTTTATTTTAACCTCAATCAGATTTTTAATTATTTTATAATCTTTCAAGATTATAGAGATAGTGGTTAAAGTAGTTGACAAATTAGTTTTTGTTGAAATTTCATTAGCAATGAAAGTGTGTCAATCTGATCTACTTTTATCTTTGATATGAGGGATTTAGTTTCTGGTATAGATGGTCCAATGGTGAATAAAATTGTTGATGTACTATTTATGACCTTTCCTTTAAATTCACCAACATGACCATTTCTAATAGCAATGACAAGTACCTATTTGGATTCTTTTAGTTGTTTGATGTCATCTCTCTCTTTATGACAAATGGGCCCCCATTAAGTAACATCAATATGTGAGAGTGATATATTGATTAACTTTATAGTCCTACCAAGGACCTCGGTTCCATGCCTTCATCTTATCACTAAAATGTCTCCAATAGTAATAACCACTCCAATAATGTCAAGCAAAGTACTAGTGATGGTGTCTGCAATTTCATTAATTGGCTTAAAGTTGTAGTGAACATTCCCAGTAAGCAATTCATCATCACAACATTTCAAATTAGATGTGTGGTCAAGAGTGATTTCAATGCAGTTGTTTAGCTTGTTGTATTTGATATTTGCATCTTTGATAGAACCCTTTGAAATGGAATAGACAACACCTATAAGCACTCTATCATAGGGAAATTTAGCTACCTGATTATGGCAAACAATCCTAGTCTCTGTGCCTTCATTGTCCAAAATGTCAAAGTTGAAAACTTGTGCACTACCTTGCTGGTTATTAAATTGTCTTATTTTCTTTTTTTTTCGTAACCCTCCCTTTGATTGTCCACCTACTTTGTAAGGATTCAAATCCTTGATTGGGCTTATAGTTTGGGGCAATGGTAGTTCCTTGCGAGGTACATGGATACCATGTTTAGTGATTTTCATGGGTGATACAATTGGTTTGTCTTCTTTCATCTATTCTTCCTGACATTTGTATAGGTACTTAGGCATCCCAATAATTTTGTACTCTTCATGAATGATGTCAAGGTTGAAGATGATTATGATCCTAAATTTTGGTATAAAAACAAAATTAGGCATATATATGAAATGAAAGTTAAGGAAGTAAGAATTTCATTACAGATGAAAAATATCATGGCCTACCTGGAATCTGAACTAGGTTGACAAACATATTTTGTCAATGATATTATAGATTTTATTTTCAACTTATTAGAGAAGAGAAGGTCATTGCATTTTTGAGGAAGCATTGCTAGTTGCATGTAATTTCCATCAGACAAGACAAGCTTATATCGGTCCATTTCATCTTCAGTGGTAGTTATCTTTATGAAAGATAACATATAGAGTACAAGTGTTGTAACATAGTATCCAATATTGATGGATCGGATCACATTGGTAGTCAACACAACTTCAACTTTATTGGCCTAGAAAGAAAATGTAGTTAAGTAATATGTTTATAGTAAGGATGGCTATGAATTTATGAAGTAATAAATTTTAGAAAATATGATAAAAGATTGTCAGGAAGGAAATTACACATAATTAATAAAAAAGTTTTAACAAAACAAATAGACACATTGATTCTTAACAGAAAACAACAAATTTATTTCATAATCGTAACATAATTGTATAAACTTTTAGCCTCATCTTATACTTATATATAAATAGAGTAATAAAATTGGATTTTTTTTTTATAAAACTACCTACACAAATGTTATGTGTTAGTTTTTATAATAATTAGTTCACTTTTATATCCAAAGATTTTATTTTCAAAATTTAAAGTCAAATAAATAATAATTACCCCATTTTTTTTCTTTGCCTATTATTATTAAAACTATTTTAAAGTGTGACAAAAATTTAGTCTTATTTGTGATTAATATATTAGAAAGCTACTTATATATTTCAATTATAATTCTTTGAAATTAATTAAATTATACGCTTTTTTATCTATCATGTTGAATCTTATTTTTTATTTCATATTGTTGGATTTTTACTAAATATTGGTCTTATCATATAAGCATTTATTCATGTCCAATAACTTCTAATTAAATTTATTTTTAAAAAAAGAAATAATGGATAAATTGAAACAATTCTTTAACATTATTACTTAGTTTCAAAATTTGACTAATTTTCTAATTAGTATTTAAAAGACTATATTATTTTTCTAAATGTCATACATTTGAACTTAGTTCTTTCTAGTTATATTTAGGATTTATATATGTATGTCTTTAATATTAACTCTAATTTGACCAAACCTTTTTATTGAATTTGTATTACTTTCAATTCACTGAAGACTACTAGTTTAAAATAGTAATATAAATTAATTGTGTGTATATACATGATTCACTTTTCAAATATAAATCATAAGAGATTATTAATAATAGTAAATGAGAACTATTGAATAATTATTATTTTTTAAATATTTAAAAAATTATATTTTTAATAATTATTATAAATATGTAAAATACTATTAATATAGTTGCATTTTACAAACATTTCAAAAAAATTGGAAACATCTTACTAATAATTTATAGATACAAGAGAAATATTATGTTATTATATTTATATTAATAGATATGAAAATATACTATTCCAATAATTTCATTGAAAAATAAAATAAGATATTTTGATATTCTCTTTACTTTTTAAATATATTCTATTTTCTAAAAGAGAATAAATATATTTCTAATTGAAAAGTCTAAAATGAATATAGAAACATCTAATTACAAAAAACTAATAGACAAATAGAAATATGTCAATTTTTAATATGAAAAATAAGATATTTCTAATTATTGTATTATTAGTATGCAACTTTATTTACAAATCTTAATATTTATAAATATAAAATGATTTAATTTATGTCAAATAATTAATTAATAGAATTAAAGACATCAAATAGAAATAAAATTGTTTCTTAATGATATTTAAAAATATGTAAAAATAATTTCCTAAAATCTATCTTATCTATAAGATTTTAATAAGATCTTATGATATTTTCTTTCTATTCTTTTAATATTTTCTCTTCTAATTTTGAATAAAGATACTTCTAATTAAAAAGTACAAGATGACATCTAAATACACAAAAAATTAGAAAATATAGAAACATGTCTATTTTTAATAAGCAAAATAAGATGTTTCTAATTGCATTTTTATTGTATTAGTGGTATGATCTTTATTTTCAAATTTACTTGCTATTGTATAAATTTTATAGGTTTTTAAGGATGGCTATGAATTTATGAAATAATTAGTTCTAGAAAATATGATAACAATAAGGTTACATAAGGATATGAGCTCTACAATTTTTTGAATTTTTTCTTGCCTGGCTTTGTGCACCAGGCTTTGGCTTTGACTTTAGCTTCAACCCCTATCTTCGATCTAGCCTTAGCGCTTGGACCTACATGGACTCATAGCTAAGGAGTCATTCTTTCCTATCTGGCTCCCTATGCCTAGATTCGGCTTTAGCTTTGGCCTCTAGCTTCGATCTGGCCTCTGTGCCTAGTTTTGATTTCGACTTCAGCTTCTTTGCCTGCCTTTTAGCCCTCTTTTTGATGGCTGCTTCATCTTCTCTTGTGTCTAGTTGTATGGAAGCCGACTTGGCTTCTATTGGTCAAGCTAGGATTTCTCCAGGTGTGGTGGGTGTTTTAGCCATTTCTTATGTAGATGTGGTTGCATTTAAGGCAGGTATTGGTGGTCAATCTGTGCGGCCAGGGCTTCATGATATTATTCTTTCGGGGTTTCATGACACTGTGCTAGTTGCAGTATGTAACTCGAAAAAGGCTTCATTTAAATTCTTTAATAGTAGATGATATTTCTATTAATTTGGATGATCTCTTGGTCTCTGCTACTATCTTTCGCTTTAAGGGTTTTTCGCCTTCTCTTTCGAATTTGCATGCATGGATTTCCCATGCTTGGGAACCATTCATATCAAAGCGTGCCCATATTTACCCTTTGGCAACGGTTTTTTTTGTTGTAAGATTTGATACTATAGATGAAAGAAATGCCATTCTTAGCAATAATTTCTCATGGGATGGGAAGTTCCCCCTATTGGCAAAAAATTGAAATAAGGACTTCAACCCATTAACATAAACTTTTAGCAAGATCCCTATGTGGTTAAGGCTACTGAATTTTCCCCTTCATCTTTGGCTAGATCCTTTCCTAGAGGAGGTGGGGGAGGTGGGGAATGGTCTTTGAGACTTTGTGAAAGCTGATTCAGCTACTTCTAGCTTGTTTCAGACAACTTTTTCTCTCATACTTGTTGAGATCGACATTTCTAAGGGACTCCCTAAAATGATTACAGTGGATTCTCCTGTTGGCTCTTGGAATATTCTTCTAGACTATGAGGGTATCCCCTTTCACTACAGGAGTTGCCACTTGACAAGTCACCTGGCTGCTAGGTGCTCTTCTAGAAAATTTAGACCAAAAATGTCCCCTTCTTTTTGAAAGGGGGTCTTGGATGACTACTATATGTCTAAGAAGGTTGTGTCTTCTCCTAGCATCTTGAAGATGGATCTTCCTTCATCCCCTTCCATGGTAACTACAGGTCTATCTTTGGATCCTATAGCCATCACTAGTTTTCCTACTACTATCCCTATTTATAGGGTGGATTCTGCTACTATCTCTATTACTTTTTCCCCTCCTTTGGCTCCTTTAGTGGTGATAGTAGGTCCTTCTCTAGACCTGGTTTTTGGTTTGGACTCTACTCCTGTCTCTGTTCATCTGCCTACTCCTGACTTCTTATTGATGGATCTGCTATTGGCTCCTTCTATTATGGTTGTTGGTCTTTCTTCTAGTGTTTTCAAGAAAGTTCCTTCTATGGTACCTTTGCAAGGTGCCACAATTTTGTCTTTGGTCTCTGCTATCACATCCTCTTCCTTAGCTTCTGGAGTTTCAGGTTTTGGTTGTGATGGTGTAGCTTTAAATTGGCAGAAGGCTTCTAGTTTGGTGGAGGATGGATGGACTATAGTAAAAGGAAAAAAGGTAAAGCCATCCACTCCCTCTTTTGATATGGCACTGAGGTCTTACAAGAAGGGTTCAAAAGGGAAAATCTGAGTTTCTTTATTATTGGCAGTGTGTTTCTTTATTGGTTTTTAGGAGCCTAGTAAAACCTATTTTTGTGGCTATTGTTGTCTTATTTAATGTGTTACCACTTTGGTCACCATTTGTATGGTGACTTGTTTCACCATTTTTGACTCATATAGGGTTTCAAGCTCCCTTCAAAACCTATTTGTGTGGCTAATGAGTACTGTGTTATTTGTGATGCCACTTTGGTCACTATGTTCTATTTGGTGACCCATTCTTCCTTAGGGCTATAGTTTTGTTTAGTTGAGCTTCATTGAAAATTCTTGAATTGTAAAGGGTTTCAAGGTCCCTTCAAATCCTATTTATCTTATCAAAAACAATAAGGTTACATAAAGTAGCAGATACTTATATAGATTGACATGGTTATACATGTGTACATCTATATGCATATTCTTAACATGCATGATAGTTTGAAGTTAGCCTTCAATAAAGTAGTGAAGCTCATTTTATATATTATTGTATAAATTAGTTGGGGAATTAATTTAGAGGAAAATAGTAAGGTAACACAGATTCATGTAGATAGTAACATGAAAAATATATGCATTTCATGCTCATTTTAAGAATAAAAAACTTACAAATGGAGAGACATGTATATATTTTAGCCAGAGGAATAGAGAGAGGCGCAATGAAAAAGTTAAAGTTAGTTGAGCTTACCATTGTCAAATCATCTCCTTCTTGATTTTTTAGAACTTTATTGGTAGTTTGCATTAGTTCAGGTTCTGAAGAAGGCAATATATTTGAAGGAGTTTCCTACATAGTCCCAAGGAAGTTGTTTGAACAATTGTGTTTGAAACACAAGTATCATTTTATGATTTAAGCATATAATTTAATGGATGGCTATAAATATAAAGAGACATAGTTAGATAATGGAAGTTGGACATACAATATTGGCTATTCTTTGTTGTTGATAGGGTGGAGATGCACTCATAGTTACTCGATGTTCAAATTGTGGAGAGCTAAGTACGGTTGATCCAGTGTCCTGTTCAATGATAATATAGGTATGAATAAGGAGAATACTTATATTGTAGAGTCATGAAAATGAATTGTTTATGAAGAAACATTGAAATATAGTATCTAGCAATATAGGTGAATATAAAAACAATAACATGCAATAGAGAGATAGATGTAGATGTTAACATACAATAGTCACATTTAGTGATTGCTGATAAGGTGGAGATGCTTGATTGGGTACACATTGTGGAGATGTTGGGGATGCTAATATGTTTGAAGTAGTCTCCTACACAATACATTTTGGGACATTTTTTTTAAAACATTGATGGAGAAATTTACATGTTGGTAAAGAAATAGTTTAAAGAAATGAATGGATGAAATTATAAACATATGTAGATAGACAGAGAGTCAATGAAAAGAGGTAAAGGAAGGTGAACATACTAGATTGACAAATCTCCTTTTCTGGTAGGGAGATGATGCAATATTATCTCGCTGCATTTGAGAATTTGGAGATGCCATTATGTTTAACAAAGTGTCCTATAAATTGATAGTGAAACTATGAATTTAAACATAGTCACATTTTAAAAATGAATCAAATTATTCTTTTTAGCAATTAAAAAATTTAAAAATGAGAAATAAATGGTGAAAAGCTCCTATTTATTGTAGAATGGACAACACCAAATTGACTTCTTCACCATCATCAAGAAAGGATAAAAGGAAATATGATTTTATAGAACATTGCTTAAACATCTGAAATATGAAATGTCAATATCATGTAGATAGACATGTACAGTTTGGCCTATATGCTATAACAAATGTCTAGTTTTGGATTTTTTTATTGAACTGTTGTAAAAATTTATTATAGGTTGCAGTTGAATTCTTACTTGTAGAAAATCCATTGCAAAAGACCCCATTAGGTAAGGTTTACTTTTCATAGAGGAGGATACTTTTTATCTAAGTTGCTACTACTCTTAGCAAACATGTTATGAAAACAAAGAGTAATTGTAGGCTTAAATTGCATGCTTCAACTAAATAAAGTTTCATGTTCATGGTATAAATCATAATCTCCACTTTAGCTTCCACTCTCCCTAATGAATATTGTTATTTTCCCTTTCCTTGAGGGTTGTTTTGTCCCACCCTATCTAAATCTAGATCAAGATGACAAAGGATACCCAATCTCAAGCAATCCATTAGTATTATGCATACCACTATAAAAACTAAATAGTAATTGTACACTCTATATGTTGTTTGAGCTAGTTGAGTAGTGTCATCAGTGTCAATAATTATAGTTATGTTCTACACTTGTTAAATCTTTTCCATTCATGCAAAATGCTTTGGTATTAAATAATAACAATAAAATGTGTACAAACAACCTAGCAAGCAATACTAGTGATGATCAGCCAATGATAGTTTTTCTCTCTTAATAACAACATTAAATTACAAATGAGAATGCCATTCCATACTACAAATAATTTGGGCTAGGTAAATTATCTAAAATCAAGTAGATGATGATTTAGTATAGTTTTTTAAGTTGTTAATTACTACTTCTATTCTATGATGTGAGTCATCTCAAAAATATTTTCAAACTCTATCAAGAAATTGAAAAATTCAAATGAAAATTCCCAATATGTCTATCCATGCTTGTTGTAGTAGTGTGTCCATTGATAGAAGAAACTTATTGAGCCATGCTTCATTGACATATTGAGATATGTTTTTGTTGTTCACAATGTAGTAATTTGAAATATATACCAAAGTTTAAATGTTTTTTTGGTAGCTATGTTGAAGGCTATGACCGACTAAGCCAAATCTTAACAATTGGATATAGCATTATCTATCTTCGCCATGAAGACCCCAATTAAAGGAAAATAACATTAGTGACTTAGAAGAAGATCACAACTAACCACCAAATTTGACTCATTCAGTGATTCAAACTAAACATATTCCTAGAAAAAACTAAAACCATTGACAATGCAAACCCTAAGCTTTCAAAAATATGGAAGTGAATGCAAAGTAAATTGCATCAAACTATGTAAGACTTAGAAACCCTGCATATAGAATAGGTCAAGAAAAAGAAAAACTTAGTAGATGTTGTAAAGAACATGCAAAAAACCTTCAATCGGTAGCCATTACAACCATTGCCAAATACCATCACCAAAAAAAAACCAAAACAACTATGGCAATATATAATGCCCAAGAAAAACTATCGAGAATGAAATAACAATATGCAGCTGACAGAGGAGGGAAAATTTTAGGAAAGAAATCAAAGTTAATAATAGAAATATTTAGGCAATTTATAGAAATTGATCAGAGGCCTATAGCTTGGCTAGAGGAATTTGCAAAAACTGGGAGGCTGAGACTTTCACGAGAGAAATTTATGAAAACTGGGAGCAAAGCTCCCACAAATAAGCCTATTAGCTTAAAAATTCTTTTTATTTTTAAAAATTAAAATTTTCTTTATTTTAATTTTTTTTAAAATATTCTTTATAGTATTGTTTATTTTTTATTTCATTTCCATTCCTTATTAAATAAAAATGAATAAAATGAGCCTCTCGCATGATGCATATTTTATTTTGACCAATGCAAAATAAAAGAATCTAGAACAATTTGTAGAATATAGATTTTAAGTAATCATTAAAATTGTTTTTATATATAGAAATTTATTAATCCTTATTTTTTAATTTAGAAGAAGTGTTCTTAATTTATTTCATGTTTCATCCCTGAAACCTTTTATGAGTACAAGACAACTTATTGTTGGAACATAAATTTTGAAGTGATCATTTGATGCAAGAAATGGAAGGGAAAGTAAGTAAATAGATTTTTGTAATAGTGAAAGATGGAATGAAGAAGATTAATGATGAATGGGTGGAGAAACTAATTGAGATGGATAGTAGAGAAAGACAATATGACAGTGAATTCCACAACAATCTTGCTTAGATTAATGGTTGATTCCCCACAACGGCCTTCCCAAATGGAACAAGTTTCCCACAATAGGCCAGGCGGTTGGCCCTGGTGGCAATCTCAATGATGCACCCTTTTTCTACTTCCTGTGGAAGAAAATCCATAGCACCACCAGAATTACAGCAATGGTGGTAGTCAATTCAGGAGCTTTTGCATTTTGAAGCAACTTGAGATAATCCATTTTGGAAGGAGATGAAAGGAGATGAGATGAGACAAGCCCATTAGAATAGTAAGGCTAGTACATGCAGAGGCAAGGAGAGTCTATGCTCCTCCAACCAGAGTTAATGAAGGTAGCTCTCGCTATCCTAAAGGACCCCAATCCAACTATAGTTAGTAAATTAGGAGGTGTCTCCCACCTTTGGCAGTTCAGTGTAGTTTAAAACACAATATATTTATTCTAAATTTTTCAATATTTACTCTTTATGATCTATATATTTTAGACCAGCCTTAAACATTACACACTAAAGTTTGACCTCTTTGTTCTGGGTTGGGTTGTTATTCTATTCAGTGTCTTTCTTCCTTTACCCAAATTTATTTTTGCAGTAGACAAAACACATGATGGGATTGTGTATGTTGATAAAGATAATTTATAGGGTATAGGATCCATCAAAGCATAACTAAAGGGAAAATATTGTGGTATACATGTTTGCAAAATATACACAAATAGACAGGTTGTATAAACTATTTGACCAGATTATTTAAAGTTATATGGCAGCATATGTACAAAATACATTTGTTGAAGAAGATTCAACATTTTCAACTAGATATGATTGCTCATTGTAAGCCCTAACTCCACAACCTTTTTCAGTATGTTCCTAGCCCTTAGGAAAGTTAGAGCTTTATAAAAAGGCATGGACATCCATCGTGAGTATTAGGAAAAAATTGTCACAAACGTAGTGGTTGATTCTATCCTGTGAGACATGTATGCAAAATGTATAATCTTGAACATCGTAGGTGACTAAATTGCTCAAAGAAATTTGACAGAGTGCCTTATTTCATAGTTTGGTGTTCTTGTTTAGAATTTATTTTTTCCTTCAAAATATAATATGAGTCTAAATTCTATTAAACATACCAGATATTTCCAAAATTTTGAACCATTTTCCCTCATAGCCATGTTTGCACGCTATGGCCTTGGGTTCCTTGGTTGCCAATTTTTTTTTTTAATATTTAAATATTTAATTGTTTTTTCAATGTTATCTAATAATGTATCATCAAGAAAGCATTTATATGTTCATATGAAATAACTAGCACTTGCATGGTTTTGTGGATGCAACAATACACTAATAGGAGATTTAGTTTTCACCTATAAAATGAAATGTCACATGAAAAATAACATTCATTTTGAATTTGATTGGTGAAAGATCTTACAATGTATATGTTCATTTAATTTTATATTTAGTTTCAATGTACATGATTACAACATTTTGTGTTTAACTTCAGCTATACAATTCTTCTTAAAATAATAAATGACACACAATTTTAGTTTAAAAACTATGCAATTCCTCTTCAGATAATAAATGATACTAAATTTTAGTTTTACAAACTATGAGTATAATGAGTGGTGAGGATTAAAAATTCAAAGTTATATTATGAACCTCAATTTAAATGCAAGAAGTATAGTAGCTAGAGTTTATGTACAAAAGTCTTAAGATAACATATAAAATAATTTCACTCAATAAGAAATTAGAAATAGGTCACAAAAATAATTAATCGATCATTGCAACAATCTAAAGTTTTGAAAAAAATATTCCAAATGGTAGTTGCTTCCCTTTGGAGTTTTGAAGATCAATACTGATGGATCTTCAGGGGGCAATCTAGCTCCAACCGATATTGGTGGGATTGTTAGAGATTCTCTGGGCTCAGTGATCTTTATCTTTTTGATCTATGAAGGGATACAGACCATCAACTTGGCAAAAGGCCTAGCTATTCTTTTTGCTCTTGAGAGAGCACACGCTTTAGGGTGGAGAAGGATAGTTTGTGAATCTGATTCCCAAGTTTTGATCAATCTGTTTATTGAATAGAAAGTGGTTGATGTTAGCTAGCAGTTGGCTAGGATTGTGCAACAAATTTTAAAAATTAGCTCTTTGATGGAAATGGTGACTTTTGTCCATATTCCAAGGGAGTGGAATAAGGCAGCTAATTGTTTGGTGAAATGGGCTTTTGAGCATGCTGAGGGATGGAGAATTGAGGAGTGGGAGTTGATTCCTCAAGATATCCATCTTGATTTAATGAATATTCTAGATTGGAGCAGGGTTAAGAATGGTGATAAATGATGGCGAGGGTTGTTTTACCTTTGTGTGGGGTGGTGCTTTGTTTTTCTTAGGACCTTAAGTTCTTCCTTTCTTTGTAATTGTTCTTTCTAATCTTCAATTAAGTTTTTACCCCTTTTTTTAAAAAAAAATATTTGAAAAAATTATTCTAAATAAGAAGAAATAAATAAAAAATAATAATATAAACTTTGAAATCTATACTTTAAATTAATTATAAAAAGAATAAAATTAATTAAAAAATATTTGTCAAAATTTAATATGATTTATGAATTTATTTAATTTCTTTAAATTACAGTACTAATTTATTTAATTTCTATTATAAGTTATTTAAAAATTTTAAGTTGATATTATAAATTATCCTGAAGATATACATCTTAAGATCTAAGATTTACTTTTTGTTATCTTTATTTATTTATTTTGTTGAAATAAATCATTATATAAAAAAAAAATATTTAGTATTCATCTTAGATTTTAATTTTATTAAAAAATTAAAAAGAAATAAATAAAAATTAGATTACAGAATCACTTTTAACATTAAACTTGGTGATTTTATTTTTTATTATACTTTCTATATAAGATAATATTATTTATAGATTTTTTACGTTTTAGTATAATTTACCTAACTGAAGCCTATAGAGTATCATTTTAATTTTATAAATTAATTAAGTCTAACAATCTTTCTAATATTTTCAAATTATTCATTACAAATTCTAAAATTAAATTAAATTTTATTTGTTTTATATTTTTTTATTTTTTCTAAAATTACCAACTATTTTTAAACTTTTACAACCCCAATTATTTTTTTTCCTAAAAAAAATGTCATGCCCAAAATATATGGGCAACACACACAACTATTTTTTTTTTTTGATAATTAAATTCACTAAGATAAGTTTAAAATCAATGGGTATGAATAGATCCTCAAATTAATACTTTTTTTGTTTAATCAATTAATTAATTTAAACAAATCCAGTTTCAATTTACAAAAGTTTAACCACGTTGATGTTCTTATTTACTTTACTTTTTAAAAATAAAAAATAAAAACAAGGATTAATATCCTTAAATCATTCGGATAACAATTTATTATTCAAGATCTAATTATTTTAAAGCATTAAAAAAAAAAAGAACTTACTAATTACTATGACCTCACATACATAATTTAACTTTGTCTAAACTCTAGTCCAATAAAAATTTCATTTAAAACTATAATCTTTTAGAATAATTTTTTTTGTATACAATATAACTTAATTGAATACGACTTAGATAATAAAAAATTTCATGAAATATTATCTACTAATCTAACAATACTTAAATAAAGAATAAAATGATATTAACTATAATTTTTAAAGCAATTATTTTTGTTAACACTTTAATATAAATCTCCAAATTCACTTAGGACTAAATAATTACTTAATAATTTTTTTTTAAAAAAAATTAAATAAATTACTTAACATGATCATCAAAAATATTTAAGCTTTATTTAACAATATATAGTAACTTAAATTCAATACTAACTTGAGTTTAAAGCAAATCCTAATTTAAAACTTTTAACAAATAAAACGAACTAACCTTAGTACAAAACTAAACTACATTAATAAAATTAAAATAAAAAAAAAATTAACATAACATAAACTACTCCTTACTCCCTAATACTACCCACCCCAAGCTTACAACTCCTAACACCACCCACGTCACTCCCTTCCCCCATGCGCTTAAATGTGCCTACTGGCAATGATGACACTCAAGTGGGCCTGTGGCTTGAGGTTCATCCCAATGCTGCCAAAGCATACCCACTGGCAGGTCGACCCCCCCCCCCCAGCCTTTTTGTGCAAGGTAGAGCCTTACAAAAAAAAACTCTCAAGAAAAAAAAGGGTAATGTGGAAGAGTTTAAAACATTATTTTATTTTATTTTTTAAATTGCTTTGTGATTCGACCATAAGCCCAAGCTAGCGCTACATGTATGGAGGGCAGATGAGCTAATTAATCCCCATGTGCAGGACCCCGAGACATTAGCACCAAAAAAAACAAAGTTTAAAGTTCCTTTGTTTTTTTTTTTGTGTTAAGATTTCAACAATCCACCAAACCGTGGATTTGGGTAGATTTACAAGGCTGTTCACAAGGGCACATGAACATGGTAGAGCCTGCTCATAGCTTTGCCCATGCTAATGCCTGGACCTATGAGTTCATTAAAAAATGCACCCTCCCCACTCTGTTTCATCCAACCCTAATGAATTCAGAAATCAACTTTTTCAAATGTCAAGACCCCCAATCCCATTAATATGACAAATTAATTTGACAGACAAGTACCCGCCCACTTGCAAACTTGACTAGGATGTAATAATTTTAGTTTTGGGCAACCCATTTAGTAGATAAGATGGGTAGTCATACCATAGATACTGATGGTAGATATAATATTAGGAGGTTTTGAAAAGAATAATAGATTTTTTATTTATTATGGCTATTATAAATATATATATTTTTATTTGCAAGATTTAAAGGAAGAGCTTTATAGAGAATATTCTATGTTGCCATTGAAGAATAAAACACTTGCCATAGAAAGTCCAAAGAGCAAAATTGCTCCTGTAGGTGCATTTTTTTGAAGTGTGAAGAAAATTTCTAACTGCCCAATTTTTAAGGAAACATATTTTTTTTGTAGGACTTCAAAATAATGAGATGCATATTTCTTTAAGCCATTTCTATATGAGTGTAGATCTTGAGTTTTGTTGACTTTTCCTTTAAGCTTGCATAAAACTCTCCTTTTTTTTTTCTTTTTCTTGAGACATGTTTTTTTTTTTTTTTGACATACATTCTAATTCAAGGGTATGTATTTTTTCCAATTTATGTTTTCAATTGATCTTATAACCAAGATGTATGCTTTCTCCTAAATTGGATTTTACAAAAACTTAGTTACACAAGGAGATATATTTCTTTCTTTTTTTCTCTAATTTGATTTTTCCACCCACATAGTTTAACAGGGAAAATGATAATTTTTTTTATCCACAATATAGGATTGTTTGTTTCCTCCTAGTACATATGAAGCTGGATTGCAAACCTCCACATAACCAAATTTCTTTTCCTTTAAACATAATTTAAACTTGAAGATTGCATAAATTTGAAACATCATCATTTAATCTATTTTTCCACACACATATGCATAAATTGAAACAACATAAGATCCGATGCAAGCAGGTTTTCTCAATCTTTTCTCTCTATTAATCAACTTAGTTCAAGGCTCCATCGAGAAAGAACCAGTAAAAAAGCTCGACATCCTTGCCAATACATCAAAATTTAAATAAATTTTTACATAATGTTACAATTCGAATGAATTATCTTCTAGGTCCTTCACAAGAGGTCCTTTCCAATATCTTCAATGCATCAAGGGAAACATGGAGAAGACGAGAACTGACCCAGAGGTAAAATAACATAATATGATGAGCAATTCAAGCAAGCATCCCCATCCCAGTTTTGCATAATAGGTTTAATATTGAACCATATTAGGGGGGAGGTGGATTTTCCCAATAGGAGACATCAATCACCATACCATAACATAGCCCTTTCGGGGCTAAAACTCAAGAACTTCCATTCTTCTACAAATGCCCTTTCGAGGCCAATACAACAAGGATTTTCATTCCTTCTCTTCTTCAAGAATTCAAATTTTTAAAACATGGTATGTGATGACAAGTAGAGGCCCATAACACCCTACCCTCTTTCCCTCTTCTCACCATGAGAAGAGACTCTACAATATTGAGGTCCAACTAAGGCCCTTCCCTTGTACATGGACACTTCTTCCCTATCCAAGGGTGAGTAATGCCATAACAACCCGATACAATCCCCTCAAAATTCAAAGCAAAACATTAAAAAAAATCTAAGAAAAAAGTTTAGATCCCTCCCAAGAAAACTCAACACACATACAAGCAATACAATGAACAACATAATGCCTTATGCATGAATCAAAGCATGAACAATATAAAGAGCATGAACAAAAGCATGAAGAACTCCTACCTTCATAATAGGTACAAGTTGAGAAGAGCTTTTCCTTGATTTTCTTCAATCTTGAAAACTTCTCCCTAAAACTAGAGATTGGGTAATAACCCAAAACTCCTCCAAAAATGAATCTAAATATGAGCCTAACTCAACTAGACATTAGGTAAACCTCAAGGTGAAGTTTAAGTCACCAACTCATGGAGCATACAATCAATTTTCGCAATCAACCAAAAGTAGGGTTTTTTAGTGACCCTAAAAGTCAACCAAAGAGGCTAAGGGGGTGGAAATTACTCCCAACCCATACCCTTACCCCTAGGATACTTAACTTTAATGTTTTTAAGCTTTACATACTTAATAGGAACCTATCAAAAGCTAGGAGAAAAATAGTAAAACCATCTAACAACCTTCAAAGAAAGACAATGCAAAAAAACACAATTTAGCAAGGGGTTTAGTTCGTCTTTCCATTAGGTTTCTTGGCTAAATATCTTGCACACATCAGTAGTTCAAGAAATCACATGCATATATGTAAATTACATATAAGAAAAAATCATATAAATTAAAAACATCCATCTTTCTAACAGTCAGTCGTTTATCTCATTCTATCCATATTTTTGACCACTTAAAATTTGCATAATCAAAGTGTTAGTTCTGCATTCATTTACTTCATTGTTATACATGTTCATAAAGCATTAAATGGCGAGATCAAATATCTAAAAGTAAAGCATCACACATAAAAAAAAGAGCATAATAATGTTCAGTGCATCAAATAGTGTCCCGACATATCAAGTCATGAGGATCAAAATAATAATGTATGAACTATGCTACGATGGGTTGGGGCGAGGCCTCACAAAATATTATATTTTATAAAAAAAAATCACAATTTTGAGGAAAAGAATCTTCTTGTCTAAAAAATAGATTTTTAAAATGTTATTTTTTTGATTTTCTACATATAAATAATGTACAAAGTGAAGAGAGCTTTAACTTATTTTTAACTTAGTTTATATTAAATGAGGACAAACATTCAATTCCACTTTGAATGAGATAATTTAGTTTTATAAATAATGTCCAAATAAAAGTCATCAAATTAGAAGGTAGAAAACAGAAATTGTATTTAAAATTAGAAACAAAAATTATAAGTGTGATAATTAGAAACATAGAAATGCAAAATCAGTAAAAAATGGAAAAAATTGTTCTCATGAAACATCTATCAAAAATTAAAAATTCTATCAAAATAAGATCTAACCAACTTTTCATTATAATAAGTACTTTATGAAAAGTAAAGACAATAAAAGATTTAACAAATAATCTATTATATAAATGAAATTCTTACTAGAGTAATATGACATATTAATATATATGCTAAGAATATACTATTGCACATATGTTTTAGATTACTAAACTTGCTTGATTGGAGTATATATTATATTAATGAAATTAAAAAAAATCCAATTAAGTTTTACACAACTTCAATAAGAGATTCAATTCAAAGAAGAAAACCTATAATATCTTTTGATTCAACAATAATGAAGAAATTTTTTAAAGGTGGACAGATTATGGATAGGGTTGTCAAGGGCGAGGATAAATTTAAGAATCACAACTACTAGAAACCCAAAAGGTATAATAAACATTTCTACCAATTACAATATAAATTTCTCTTAAGTTCAAAATAGATTCATTGTTTTGAAACTGATAATTTTGATCTGTTAATTACAAAACATCCAAGTTTTGAATCCTAAAATTTAAATTCCAAATCTTAAAAGACAACCATTATGTTTAAATTTGAAATATTGAGTACATACATCTATTTTTATAATTTTCATTAAATTTATAAAAATTCACTCTCACAAATTGAAAAGACAATTAAAAATAAAGTCAACTTTGATTAGAATGTAACTCTATATAGTTACATAATATGTTACAAGAAAAAGTTTGAAAAACATTAATGGTAGAAAATTCCAATGGTAATGAGAGATTTATAATAGGGGAAAATTGAAGGGAAATGAAAGCACCCCAAAAATTCATCTGAGATTAGTATGCACATCTTGTATCCAATAGTTCATTGAACAACTTCTAATAAGCAAATACAAGTGTATAGTACTATGCTATAAAAGCAGAAACAAACATAGTTGATTTCCCACAATTAAAACCTTAAAGGAAAGTGATTGTAATTTACCCATCTAAATAAATTTTAGTAGCATTACAACATATAGATTATTATTCTACAATCATATAACTAGAAGAATGAGACAGAATAGAGAACACAGATATACATGGAGAAAACCTTTCTAGGTGAAAACCCCACCCTCTAAACCATCAAGCTAATGTATTATTTAGCAACAAGTTACAATAAATTTTCAGCCTTCACATGGAGATTTACATCTTGCTCCATTCTAGAGAAAATTTGGCAGCATAACCCTATGAAAATAAATTCTCAATTCTCTACAACAATGCTTTGTACTTATAGAGTTTTCATACAAGAGGAAACAATTTCTAAAGCATCTACATTCAATGCATCTAGAAATTATATTAGAAACTTCCTTATGCACAACCTTTGCAAAAAAATAAAACGTAAGACAATAAATCACCAAAAAATAGAAGCTTTCTATTTTTCTACTCCAAGTATTTTCTTGTGGAAGAATCCAACATCATTTAGCAAATTTCCAGGAAAGCACAAATAAAGCAATAAAATGTGGTAAGGCTAAGTCACCTTATCCCAACAAAAATAAAATAAGTGAAGACAAGGAAGAAAAAGAAAAATGATTATGCAACAACGATGAAATTCATAAATCTACACAATTTAAGTTAATACCATAATACAAGATTATTATTATAGCTTCACAAGTGATCTACATGTAAGGATCCCCTTGATTAATTTGATCTTTGGCAAGCTCATACTCACATGTTGCTTGAAATCAAATTAAAGTTTTCCAAATAAAGATTTATAAATTTCTCAAGGAAAAGAAATATTAAAAAGTGGTAACTTGCTAATTTAGAAATGATTTCAGCTAATTTAAAGAATAGTAATATATGAGAATGGAAGGAATTTTAAATTAAAAAAATTAAAAGAACAGCAAAGAGTTCAAAATAGCCATAAATAAATTTTCCCGATTGGGGCTGATAAATTTTTGACAAAAATTTGTAAAATCTGAGAGCGAAGCTCCCACATATAAGCCTATTGACATAAAAATACTCCATTAAATCCTTCATGTTAATCTTCTTTAAAATCATACTCTTCATGATCTCCCTAGTTATGATGAAGATATTCTTTACCATTCATATTTTCAATGACAAAAATTAATCATAATTTAAACAACTAGCAATAAAAAAAAATCATGTGCCTTGTCAATGCTTTTGAATACATGTCTTAAAATTATTTTATCTTGTATCCTAGAACGGTATCCTATGCTCCCATTTAAGCTATTAAAGATTTAGTAGCCTGGCTTTCCACTAGACGATCCCATATGATTGAAAATAAGTTGTGCCAGTAAATTCAAAAAGATAACATTTAAAGATGTTAGTTGCTTGCCCTAATTGTTAGTGTTGGCAGGTTAAGTAAGAAAAACCATTAACAAGATGATAATAAGAGAGGGGAAAAAATAACAATACAACTCATAGAAAAGTTCGATGCATCGGTTGTTGGTGTTAGAAAAAACCCAAATACTAGTTATATTGTGCAACGGCTATTACACAAAACCTTATATTTCACAGCTAGGTATTTGACCTTTTATTTAAAGATAATCGAAACATAATGCTAATTTCATAGGTAGGTAATTGGTTTGGTAAAGGTAAAATATGCATTTAATTGTACAAAAAAATATAAACAAAACAACTTATAAAAACCTTTTATATCTAAAAATCTAATCAAATAGGGATGTATTTGAATTCAGAGTCAAAGATCTAAATTGCAAGACATCTAAAGTTGGTATTAGTTTTCCACTCTAGTTGTAATCTCTAAAAGTGGCACATTTTCTATCTATAAGTGCACTCTACTTAAGTGGATACTAAATATTAAATTAAAGAATCTAAAAAACAATTTGCAAAATATTAATACTTAAGATGGAAAATAATAACATTCAAGGAAATGAAAAAATGACTTTAATTTAGAATACTAATAATAATTTTACAAAATTAAATTTGTATAAAACTTACATTATTAAAATGATGAAGAAAACAAGTTGAATAGAACATGATTAAGACCATCACTTAAAATACAAATTGTGATTTCTAATTGATTCTCACCTAATCTATATTATATGATTAAAATGATATTGATAAACATAGTCATTTTTAAAAATTGAGTTTTAAATGATCTAATAAACAAGTTTCTTAAATTATAAATAAAATTTCATTATAAATAGATGATCCATTATGACCTAAAAAAACATACATGTAAATATTTTATAAATCAATTTAAAGAGATTTAGTGGACATTTAATCGGTAAATCACATAATTCAATTGATTTAAACTCAAACAATTTTAATTATATTATCATTACTTTTACTTCAAAATATTCAATATCAATTTATTTTAAATTTTTTAAACTTGAAACATCTAGTTGAATTTACACACTTAATTTGGAACAACTATCAAAGCATGTGCATGGGTTTTGTTACCCTAGTTGGTCTTAGCGAAAAGGTCTAGAAAGGTATAGTTTCATTGCCATTGGCTCTGGCATCTTTAGGGATATTGCAACCAAAATCAAATATCAAAATGTTATGAATAAAATATATCAATATATCAATAGAAATATTACTTTTACGACCATAGATAACATTTATTTTTCAATTGAATATATTTTGTTGTAGTATGTCTTAAATCAATTTTCTGTAAACTACAACATTCAGTTTTAACTTTGTGTTTTTATTAAGTAAATCACGAAAGGGCCCAAACTTGTTAACAAAAACTTAACATCAAATTCAATGGATGTAACGTTATAGGTTCACAACAAGTGATGCCCTACAAAACTAGAACCAAAAAACACTAAGAAAAAAATGAAATTAAAAAGAAAATAAAACTAGAGAGAATTAGAATAGAAAAAGTTCGAAACAACAAACTACCAACACACCAGCAACTGCCATGAACCAAAAAACTAGCAAAGAAATACCAGATCACCATCCAACACCAAAATCACCATTAGCATAAGCCAAGTATTTTCTAAACTCCTTGAGATTATTCATAAAGGAAGGTTTCTTGGAAGGGCAAAAAGAACCAATGATCCTTGGGTGAGCATCCTATTTAGTGGAAATCAAAAGAGCTTTCTCTCATTTTTTTATTGATAAGAGGCAAGTGCCTTGTTTATTAATATTCAAAATATTTACAAACCTTGTTCAAGCACAAGCACCAAGGGAAAAACAACGGGGTAAAGAAAACCCTTAGTGTAGCACCCTTGACAGTTTGAAAACAAAGGAGCTTGTAAGCCTTTGTCTACCTTCAAATCCACCAACCAAAGCACTTAATAACTACCAAACAGAGAATGTTTCCATAAAAGTGGGGTTAGAGTGCAATAATCATAAACATGTTCATTAGTTTCTTAAGAAGCCCTCAAGGAATTCCATGCATAGGAAAGCTACAAGGTGTTTTGCTTGCCAATGATCTATTGCTTGATTTAACATAAAAAGAACAACCCTAGCTTAAGAATATTAAAGAAAAATAATAGAATAACTTAGAAAATTGGGATTTATAGATTCTAGAAGAAAACTAAAAGAAAGGGACCTCTGTATAATAAAAGAAGCTCCCACCCCCCTTAAAAACTACAAAATAACATATTCAATTTACCTTGCTTGCCTTTAAATAGAAAGGTAGAAAAGACAAGAAATAAAAGCCTATCAAATGATAAAGAACCTTATGCTAAACAGAGTATTCAGTACTGAACTAGAGCATATGAGAATCATCAAATTCTTAGATTATGACCTCAAAGGTTAAAGGTCATAGTTTTGCTTCTTTGAATTTACATTATGGAATCCACAAACAATCTTCTGCTAGAAAATAAACCTTGTTAGAAAAGTTAGATTAGAGCCAATAATTCTAACAGAGTTAAATACAAACCCAATATTCATCCTGGGTTTAGCTAATTTAAATAACCCACTTAATAAACATTCATTGTCATCTTGACAGCCCTTTATAGCAAGTAGACTAATACACAAGAAAAAGTTACTATTAGAGAGCATTGATCATGATTGTATGTTAATTAATCAAATACTTTAGTTACTTACACAAACCAACCATAGTGAGAAAATCTCAGCTTAGAGCTAAAAGATAAATGCTAATAACTACCAATCAAAGGAACTTGTAAGCCTCTGCCTGCCTTCAAATCCACCAGCCAAAGCACAAAATAACTACCAAATAGAGAATATTTCAATAAAAGTGGGTTTAGAGTATAATAATCATAAACATATTCATCAGTTTCTTAGGAATCCATCAAGGAAATTTCATGCCTGAGAAAGCTACAAGGTGTTTTTCTTGTCAATGATCTATTGCTTGATTAAACATAAAAGGACAACCCTAACTTAAAAATATTAAAGAAAAATAACATAATAACTTAGAAAATTGAGATTTATAGATTCCAAAAGGAAACTAAATGAAAGGGACCTATACAATAAAAGAAGGTTTCACCCCCCTTAAAAACTATAAAATACCATATTCAATTCAACTTGCCTACCCTTAAATAGGCAGATAGAGAAGACATGAAATAAAGGCCTATCAAATGATAAAGAACCTTACTTTGAGCAGAGTTTTGAGTACCAAACTAGAGCATATGAGGGTCATCAAATTCTTAGATTATGACCTCAATCTTAGATTATGACCTCAAAGGTTAAAGTTTATAGTATTTCTTCTTCAAATTTACATTATCGAATCCACAAATAATCTTCTGCTAGCAAATAATCCTTGTTAGAAAAGTGAAAACTAAGCCAATTTAATGCTTATAAAGTTAAATGCAAACCCAAGATTCATCTTGAGTTCAGCTAATTTAAATAACCCACTTAGTAAACATGCATTTTCACCTTGACAATCTATTATAGCATGCAGACTAAATCACAAGAAAAAGTTCCCATTAGAGAGAATTGTTCATGTTTGTACTAATTAATCAAACACTCCACTCTCTTGGCACTGAACAACTCCACCATGCACAACTTCTTCATCAGCTTCTATGAACTAAACACAATCTTTAGATGAATCAATTTTTCCTAAGATTTCTACATCTAAAAAGTCTAAAATTGCATGGGATATTTTAGAAACAGCATATCAAGGAACTGAACAACTCCAACATGCTCAAAAAAATAGCGAAGACTGCTTCTTCTTCATCTGCCTCCACTCTCTTGGCACTGAACAACTCCAGAAGATGTGAAAGCCACGTCCTTGTAGTCGTAGGCGTAGTACTTTCCCGCAGATGTTTTGGGTCGATTGGCAAAGATTGAATCTCGTGTTTTCAACATCACTTTTGCCATGGCGGAAGAAGAAACTACAATTGTTGGAACAGAACCCAATCTTGATGAGAAGATGGGCGAGATTGAGGTTGGCCACACTTTTGCCTTCCCAACTGGAACAAGTTTCCCACAATAGGCCAGGGTGTTGGCCCCGGTGGAAATCTCGATGAGGCACCTTTTCTCTGCCTCCTGTGGAAGAAAATCCACAGCACCACCAAAATTGCAGCAATGGCGGCGGTGAATTCAGGACCTTTTGCATTTTGAAACAACTTGGGATAATCCATTTTCTAAGGAGATGAGAGGAGTGCGTTTCACTGCTTCAGCTTCAGCTCATGGGCTACGTTGTTGGACCAAGATGATGAGAGGGAAAACGCCCAAAATGTCTTCCTGCTTTGTTGAAACAAAGGTGCCATTTTTTATTATGATGTTGAAACAATTGGGTCATTTTAGGTTATGATGGTGAAACAAGTGTTTTTCGCTGCTTGATTCTCATCAACCAATGCCCGAGATTAGACCAAGATGCAAAAGATCTCACGCACCGAAGAATTGACTGTCAAAGTTTTTCAAAGAATACGGAGTGTGTCATGTGTGGAAATTAACATGCTTTTTTTTTGACTCTTTATCTTTTATGCAAAATGTAATGTTGATCAATTTATTTTAAAAATTTAAAAAACTGCGCCATGGTGTATGAAGAATGATCTGACATATACGGAGAACATTCTGGAACTCACTATTTAGATTGATGCCCCTGCCCCACCATTCTATAGGACGAGCCCATTAGAATAGTAAGACTGGTGCATGCAGAGGTAGGGAGAGTCTACGCTCTTCCAACCAGAGGGAAGGAAGGTAGCTCTCTCTATCCTGGAGGACCCCAAACCAACTATAGTTAGGAAATCAGGAGGCGTCTCCCACCTTTGGCAGCTCAGTGCAGTTGAAATCAAAATAGATTTATTCTAAATTTTTCAACATTTATTAAATGCAAGGTTCCAACAGCAGAAGGGATGAGGTTGGGGTCGTGTCCTACATGATTTTGATGGCGTGGATGCCCCTCAGTCCTTGACTCTAAGCCGAAGAGGTTTCGGGAATGAGTGAGCCTGTATCAAATTCCTAAATCATTTTTTTTTGAGCTGCTTTGAACCCTCTATTAAAAAACCTAAACAAAAAACTGATGGAATGTGTTGATAATCCATATCTCGAAAAAATATTCACCATCAATTTTATTTTTTTTGTTAAAAAATGACACGGAGGAAACACACTGGTTGGATCTTATTTTGAATTATTGCAGCAAATCCATATCATGGAAGAAGTAGCACGTGTTGAGGCACAATTTGACAATCCATTCATTTGAAAGTTAAAATGGCCAGTTAAAATCAGCTCTTTTGAGGTTGCAAAGTGCAATGCTTTGCATATGTTTATGAAACTTAGCCTTCTTTCTTAGGTTATTTTTCACAAAATAAAATACATGTCTGCACAATGATAGAATGGCTGAGTGCTAAATGTTTATTCTGAGTATGATTTATTTCATATGGTTTCCCTATCTTATGTTTTCAGCTCTAATCATTTTCATTTGGCATATGTAAAGTCCAAATCCATTTTTGTTAGACTAAAACATTGTTAATTGCATATATCAAAACTTAATGAAAATGAAACTTTTCATCATCTTTTTATTTTATTTTATTTTATTTTATGTTTCCAACTTTTCAATCACATTCATACTTATCAAAATTGTAAAACTAAAAGATCTAATATATTTGTGATATATTAAATAATAATAATAATAATAATATTGTTTTCAAATGTATAGAATAGCAACCAGTAAATAAATGAATTAAAATATAATTAAGATGAGATTTATTTATTTTTATTTATAATTGTAATAATAGTACAAGTATATAAGAAATATGGAAGCACATATACTACAAGTGAAATATTTTACATTCTTCTTCCAATGCCATTTTATACATTAAAATGATTGGACTTTTAAAAGCTTTCAAATTTTCTATAACTAAAAATGATGTTTTTAATAAAGTTAAATAAAATAATTTTTGTATAAGAATTTACAAAAAGATAATAGCATTTCCTTGGTGCTTATTTTTATAAGTAAAATATTTTATATTTGAATAGAAGTGAGGCAATTTTTCCACAATATTTGAATTAATCAAAGGTAGGAAAATAAATTTAAACATACAAGTTGGATTCAAACATATGTACTTTAGTAGATTCAAAATAGAAATAAAATAACAAAAATAAAAATATATCTTGAAGAGAGAAATACTAGTAATATGAACTTTTTATCCTAACTTGGTTTGAAAAGTTATATATTTGAGATGAATAAGTTGAGATAGTTGTTCTCTATGAATTCTATGTAATTGTTTAAGATTAGCCGAAATCCACATCCACAATTTCAATCCTTTTTTCTTCCCTTGATCATGGTGTTTAGATCTAAAACACGTTGAATTGAGTACATTGGGTAGTGGTTTTCAAGAACATTATTAGTACTTTTTCTTGGAGAATAAGGGAACTAGCTTCACATCTCTTACCTTGGTCATGCATTTTTTGAAAAATTTAGTTTTTATAATAAAAAATATAAAAGAATATTAACTATTAGATAATGTGTGCAAAATATTGACAATTTAGCAACTACAAAATTATACAAAGTAGTTGAGACACAATTTAACTAATTGCTTGGTTCAAGAACTAGGATTTTGAGATTTATTAATGTGAGTGCTAATGCAAATTATGTGATTTTACAAAAGGATAAGTATTGATTATATAGTTAATATTATACTATGGTAAGTATGCTAAGTAATGATTACACAATTATGGTTAGTTACTATCTAGGCTAAGCAGGCTAGCTAGGAATTGTTGATGAATTATACTATGGTTTTTATATATTAGAAAGCAATCAAAATGGGTGACTAGGCCAAAGGAACAAACTAGTGATAGATTCACAATCAGTCAATTTCATTTTGTGCATCCTCTCTCTATTATGAACTTCCTATTATGGTTTATTTTGAGAAGTTTTCCATTACACTTGATTTTCTATGAATGCAGATCTAACATATGTAATGCAACTCTTTACAAGCATAAGACATCATTTAGTGGTATATAATTGTACATTGATATGTATGGGGGGTTATTCTTTAATCATATTCAAGGCAATTTAAAAAAGAGAGGCAAATGGGTTTTTAAACAAAAAAATCAAATAAAAAGGTTGTGAGAACTTTAATTAGATATAGACACCTATATCCATTTTTAACCAACAAAATGTGTGTGAATGGAATTGAACTACTCTTGTTTGTTAGTACAAAACTACCAACATCCATTTGGTTTGAGTTTTGAACATATGGGAAATTTTCAATGCTCACATTCTAACTTTCAAGTTTAATTTGTTATTACATCTTAGCACAACAAAAAAATTGTTCTAGATCTATACATATTCTAGAATCCAAATAATAAAATAATAAAAATCACTCAACTTGTACTAAGTAACTTACCTCAAGATCCTACACAAAAATAATGTAGACCATGAAAAATGGGTAGAGTTCACAAGAAATTTTCAAAAACATATCATAGAAGAGATTTTTAGAAAGAAACAAGCCATAACCTAGTTAAATTGGTCTAGATGTTGATTAGCTAGGTTGATTAAAAATTCCAATAAATTTGTCATTAGATTAGGTACAATCAAACTTCTCAATATTTGCCTCTACCATATCTAAAATTAACTTCACATTGTGTTGTAACTCTAGCATAGGTGTTTGGTCCTTGATAACTTTCATTCTAGCATTTCAACATTCAAGTTTTCAAGTTTCCTATAGTTTTATTAAGATGCATCTCAACTAGCTACTCCAATGATGCAATCACCCATCAATCTCTAGATTGTGAAAGCACTTGTTGTTTTACAAAATCTAGATAGATATTGACAATTCCAAAGAAATAAGCTTGAAGACCATCATGTGTGTGTCCCACTTTTAGGGAAAAATTGGATGTCATGTTATTGTGCATATGTTTCAATCACTTCCTCAATAGCTTTCATTTTAGCATTCAAGTTTACAAGATTTCTCAATATCCTGCACAAAAAATAATGTAGACTAGGAAAAATGGGCAGAGTTCCTAAGAAATTTTACAAAAATATATCATAGAAGATATTTTTAGAAAGAAACTAGCCATAACCTAGTTAAATTGGTTGTGTTACTGATTAGCTATGTTGATTACAAATTCCTATAGAATTTTCATCAAATTAGGTAGAATAAAAGGAACAATAAGTTGAACATTCCCAGCTAGCAGGATCAATTATAGTTTTCTATATGTAGATGTATGTAGATGTATGCATGTATGTATGTATGTATGTATATATGTATGTATGTATGTATGTATGCATATATGTATGTGTATATGTATGTATGTATGTATATATTTATATATGTATGTATGTATATACATATGTATACATATGTATATGTATATATATGTGTGTATACACATACATACACCCACATATGTGTGTGTCCATCTATGTATGTATGTGTATATATAGAGAGAGATCTTGTGGATTATAGATTAGAAAAAGAACAAAAACAAAAAAACACGAGATTAATCATTCCCCATTTATTTTGATCAATTATGGAGAGTTGCATGTGAAAGAAGGTGGAAATCTCCAAATGAGGGTGGAGAGCTTTGAACGTTGGTGAAGATGAGTGGAGATCTAGGAATTCATTGTCGTTCCCTTATGATTGTTGTATTTCATTGTCATGCCCTTCTAATCTGTACATTTCAACATCGTGCTCTTGTAATCTCTATATATGTATGTATGTCTGTATATATGTATATACATATATACACATATATATGTATATATGTATATACATATATACACATATATATGTATATATTATATGTGTGTGTGTGTGTGTGTATACATACACACACACACACATATGTGTGTGTCTATGTATGTGTGTATATATATATACGTACACACAGAGTGATCTTTTTTTAAGTGCTTATTGATCTAGCTATATACAAATTCTAGAATCCAAATAATAAAGTTACAATAAAACTCACTCAACACATAGCATGGCCACATATGTGATAGAAATGCCTATTGATGCGTAGATTCCTCTTTTTCTCTCTCATTTTTCATATGGTTATTTCAGTTGAACTATTATTTCTTAGGAGGCATTTTGTAATATTGGACTCATTTTATGGAGGAGGCGATGAGGACGTTCTTGGACATGTACCCATGTTGGATGATGAGGATACTAAGGAATTGTGATGAATTTCTCATGAGCAATAAAGATGGACTTCCCTTGAGAGTTTCCCAATTTCTAGGTTTTAAAAGATTGATCCTTTCTTAAAGATTTTAAATTTTTTTTTTTTTTTTGGGGGGGGGGGAGGGGGGGGCGCGGGAGAGTGGTGGTGGCCAAATAAGCTTCCACCTTCACTTGGTTGGCCCTGACTAGTAGAGAATATTAAACTATTCGCAAAAGCAAGTGAAGCTCAACATTAACCTATTATTGCATGACAACTAGCTGTATGAATCTCTTGGTTTCAAGCAATGCAGAGATGCCATAGTTCAATATGCAATTTCAAATCATATGCATACTACATCATGTGGAGCTAAAAAAATGCAACAGGTTTGCAATTTTATTAGAGGTCTCTAATTAGGTATTTTAAGTTATAGACAATCACCCAAATCCCTCAAATTTTTTTAGAGGCCTAATTGATTTTCTAGTAGCCCTACAATGACAAAAAAGTGAACTTTCCTCTAAAACTTTCCAAAACACTACTGAAAAAATGGTGGATTCAAATAGCCATCAAGCCATATCCTTTAGATCATATCCTACAGTTACCATACCATGGCTCAAAAATGTATGAAACGAGGGCAATTTAACAAAGCAACTACAATTTTCTTGTATTCCCAAGACCCCAAACTCTGGATAGTCTCTCCTTCTATTGTAAATGTTCCAAATATAAATGGAATCAGCCCATAAAGTTTTGTAGCCCCAAAAACCCCAAATCAGTATCCTATAAACCCTCAAAGGTTGGGTTTTCTAAATCTTTGCCTTCCAAGCACCTTTAGAGTAAATTGAAGGTTATTTCACCTTATCTTCAACATACCAAATCACTTCCAATCATTAAAAATTAACTTATAATTGCTAGAACTCCTATTGTTGCTCCATAGCCATGAATTTAGTGCCCTTTACTTCACAAACTCTAATGAGTTGATACCAATCCCTTGAAATTCCTGTCAAAACATTGTTAGATATGACTTGTACATACTATTAAAAGATAACTCCATGAGAATAAGACTTCTACATTCATTGAATGATCAACATTTCAAATAGACACTCAAACTTGTTAATGAAAATAATGAAACCCTTAAAGCAGTGACAAAAAACTTGAAAGAATGAACTTCACAAATCTTAGTGCATTAGGAATTGATCAAATAATATGAAAAAAGGATTATGAGATCATAAGACTATAGGAAATCAATGATAGTCAAGCCACCATGCACCAAATATTTGAAAAATGAAGTTTTTATTGGCTCTCTTTACACAATCCATACAATTGATCAATCCCAATACCGCTCTCTCTGTATAGTGCCTCAAAATTGACTTAATAACATACCTTACAATTATCCCAATTAATATGGATCGGCTTCAATTCTTAGTTATGCCCAGAGCTCATTAAATCTAATTTCCCCCCAAAATGGAACCAACTGTTGGGATTCAAATATTTGAATTTCCCAACTTACAATTTATTGAATAAAATAACTAATCAACCCAATAAAATTTTCTATTATGTCCTCAAGGCCAAGCTAAAAAATCCTAAACCTTTCTAAGACTCCTGATGACCAAATTAACTGCAATGCCATTATGCCCATATTTCACTATTAAAGATCCTAAGGTTCTTAACAGGCCCTTAAGGATTCATTACAATTTTATCTTCTTTAAAGGCTTCTAAGGATATCATTGGCTTCAACACATGTCAATGGATTTTTTAAACTCCTCCTTGCCTTTGATTCATATTTTGTCTTCTTTAGGGATCCTTCCATGCCCTGATGCTCATGCATCACGTACGCTAGCCCAATGTAATGGAAGCCAAGGATGTAACCATGCATGTATTGGCACAGTCTCCCTATGAGAATCCCAAGTGCCTAATGTTATTGTTAATTTGAGCATCACTATATGATCTTGAATGTTATGACATATTGAAGCTAGTAGTAACTTCTCCCTTGTCTCTAGAAAATGTAGCATAGGTTTAAGGTCCCTTGGCTTCCAAGAATTTGTAGCAACTATTCTCACTACTAGAAGAATAACTTCATTGATGAGTTGAGTGGAGTTGAAGAATAAATTTATGCTTATGTGTAAATTCCATAATCATGAGGCTCATTCCCTTGGAGAAGCCTTTACAACAATGATATCACCTCTAAACCATGCAAATGATGTTGAAGTGGTTCCCAACCTTGAAACACTCTTATAAGAAATGAAAAAACAAATGCACATGCAATACATATATTACTATTGTGTGTGTGTGTGTGTGTGTGTGTGTGTGTTTGTGTGTGTGTGTGTGTGTGTGTGTGTGTGTGTGTGTGTGTGTGTGTGTGTGTGTGTGTGTGTGTGTGTGTGTGTGTGTGTGTACTATTTTTATATATATATACACACACATATGTGTATGTGTATGTATGTATGTATGTATATAGAGAGATCTTGGCACAAAAGAAATTGATCCAGTTGCATGCATATTCTAGAATCCAACTAATAAAACAATAAAACTCACTCAACTTGTGCTAAGTGACTTACCTCAAGATCTTGCACGAAAATAATGCAGACTAGGAAGAATGGGCAAAGTTGACAAGAAATTTTACAAAAAGCATATCATAGCAGATACTTTTAGAAAGAAACAAGCCATAACCTAGTTAAATTGGTGTAGTTTCTGATTAGCTAGGTCGATTACAAATTCCTAAAGAAATATCATCAAATTTCATACAATAAAATCAATAATCAGATGTTCCTAGTTTGTAGGATCAAATAGAGTTTTTCAATGTGATAAAATTGCAAATGCAAATGCCACAAAAAATGACCCTTGTGAAATAGTGAATTTCACCATTTCAGAAGGCTTACTTTCTTACCTTTCCAAAATAGCAAACTTCACCACTTCACAAGGGTCAATTTTGGTGGCCTATGAAATCAAAATTTCTTTTTAAAAAAAATTCAACATACTATCGCAATTGTGACTTCTAGTCCCGATGGATAATCATCACTTCTACAAGACAATTGTCACATGGATTTTACAATTGCAACAAAGGATTGGAAGCTTAAGATGCCATAATTATGATGGTGTTTTGTTCCAATTGCAACATCATCAACATGAACTCTTGCCCCTTTCTTCTTTGGAATTACAACCATTTTATCCATCACAATTGTAGCGGTTGCCCTTGCCATCACAATTTGTGATAGCAAAATTTTGATGCCCATCTGACAAGAGCCAATTCATGGTTCTATTTCTTGGGTGATGAGTGGCCATTGTAATTGTGATCACCTACCATCACAATTTGGGCCAAAATGTGGTAGTGTGTTTTTGTTCTGGGTAAACCCCCCATTTTTGCTTCCTTTTAATATAAAAATAATTAGACATTCATCAAACATTAAAAATAGTGAATGGTGGAGGGAATAATAGTAAATAATAGATACTCATACTATTTATTTTGGAGAAGAAAACACTATAGTTCATAATAGATAGGTTGATTATAATTTAAGCTAAAGGTGCACATTCAAAAAATTGAGATCACAATAATAGAATGAGAATATATAGCCACTTGACAAGTACAAAAATTACGAATATTATGTTATGAAAAGAAGAAATTCCATTAATTGAGAAAATAGAAAATTTATGCTTGGGTGAGGTATTCACTAATTTGGACCACTAAAATATTGACATGGTTATAGAAACATGCAAAGAAATGACAAAAGTGAGGAAGAGATAGATGACAATTGTTAGTGATTAGACATAATTGATCTCACCACCCATTTTGGGAAACTCCAAATTCTTTTGCAACACATCTAATTATTTACACTCTACATACATGTAAATATAAATCACAATTTTTTTCCATTTTCCATAAAATTAATTATAAATAGTCATGATCAACATATCAAACTTATGTTTGAATAGATAAGGTTTTCAATTAAGTAAACTAATGCAAGTTTTGAGTGCCATTTGGTATCTATCTCATAATGATGCTTTGACTTGTTGGTCAACATGATTTATAATCTTCTTTTTTGGTAAACTTTTGTATATGATGTTGAGAGAAGGGACCACACACAACAGATGAAATTGAAGTGAGGGAAGAGAACATGCAGAGCGCTATAGGCTAAGGCATATAAATATGTTTTTCATTTTTTTGGGGGGGTATATATCATTACATAAGTACATAATTACATGGCATGAACAGGTTTGAAAACCAAAATGCCTTGAACCCATTTTGAAATTACAAGAAAAAGAAGTATGAAATCCCCTTCCTAATTCACCTACAATAAAGGGACACCATTTAAATATACATTTTTTATTTTGCACAATTTAATCTCATTTGTGGATGTTGACCCATTTTATCTTCTATAAGATATAGAGCATTCTTGTGTAAGAAAAAATATTGCAATAGAGATCATGGACATGGTCTAAAAGAACACCTATGATTAGGAGCTTCAATAGGAACAAGTTATATACACAAGAGAGAAATTGTTTGACTAGGCCATGATGCTGAACAATGCGGGGTAAATTATATTTCTCAAAAAACCCTCATAATATTCAAGCAGCGGTAATAGGCAAGGATAAATCTAGGCTTCACAAATTTACCAATAGCTTCCACACTTGTACCATATTAAATTGCTCCCTGTAACTCTATTTTTTATTATTTATTCCAAATTTTTTTATTATTTTCACTATAGTAATAAAAATAAATAAAGTATAATAGATATTTTGTTGATAAAATATTTTAAATTTTCCCCTATTAGAAATCAAATATCATTGTTGTTTAATTGTTAGCAACATGTACCAAATGCTGAAAAATGTGAAAAGAAACATCAAATCATGGAATAAAACTGACTTTTTCCACATCTTCTAGGAGAAAGATGAGATATCTGATCAGCTCTCTTCTATTCAGGATGAAATCCAGCATTCAGGATACAATTCTCATAATAGCCAACAAGAAAAGGCCATCCTTTCAGATCTACACAGCATCATATCTAAGGAAGAGCTTTACTAGAAATAGAGATCAAGAGTCAATTGGTTGAAGGAAGGAGACCGCAACACCAAATTTTTTCACCTGACCACCCTTAAGCACCGGGATAATAATAGAATAACCAACATTGTTAAGGGCCAGGTTCAGGTTACCAAAGAGGATGAAATTGAGAAGGAAGCTGTATGCTACTTCTCATCTCTCCTCTCATTTGATCCTTCCCTCTCTGAGTCTAAACAAGAGGAAATCTTGGCGACCATTCCCCCCATTCTTCAAGTTCACCACAACTCCATGCTGAAGGAAATCCCCTCCTTGGAGGAAATCTATCAGGCCCTCTTCTCTCTCCCGAGGGATAAAGCTCCTGGCCTGGATGGTTTCCCAACTTTTTTCTTTCAGATCTTTTGGAATGTAGTGAAAAAGGATGTGGTTAAAGCAGTTTAGGAGTTCTTTGGAGCTAGTAATTTGCTTAAAGAACTTAATGCTACCTTTCTGGTCCTCATCTCTAAAATCTTGGGTGCTGATTCTCTGGATAAATTCAGGCCCATTAGCCTCTGCAATTCCTTCTATAATATCATTGCCAAGGTCCTCACTTCCAGGCTCCTCAGAGTTCTCCCTCTGATTATCTCTCCTCAGCAAACTAACTTTGTCCCAGGCAGGTAGATCCTTGATTCAATTGTTTCAGTTCATGAGGTTATCCACTCTCTTGAGGTGGGAAAAAAGGAAGGCTTCCTTCTTAAGCTGGACCTGTCAAAAGCTTACGACAGGGTTGATTGGAAGTTCCTCTTTGCTATTCTTTGTGCCTTTGGCCTCGATGATTAGGTTTGCAAGCTCATCTCCCAGCTTGTGTCTTCACCCTCTTTAAGGATTCTGGTCAACAACCACTCCTCTCCTTTCTTCTCCCCCTCTAGGGGTCTAAGGCAAGGAGACCCCATCTCTCCAGTCCTATTTGTTATCATGGCGGAATGCCTTGGCAGACTCATCTAGAAGTAGATCAGGGATAGGTGTTTAGTGGGTTTGAGGCCTTCTTCGGGTCCATCCACTTTCACTCATCAGCAATTGGTGGATGACATGATTTTGGGGGGTGAAGCTTCAGTTTGGGAGGCCAGGACCTTCAAAAGCATTCTTAATTCCTACACCAGGGGTACTGGACAAGCTATTAACTTAGATAAGAGCTCTGTCTTCTTCCTCAACACTCCTTTGGAGAGGCAGAGGAAAATTGCTCATATTCTGGGTTGTGGCATTGGGTCCCTACTGACGACTTATCTTGGGCTTTGTCTAGGCTCCAAACCCTCGGACTCCTTTTGGACAAGCATTATCGACAACTTCATCAAGAAACTTGCTGGTTGGAAAGGGGCCACCCTCAGTCAGGCAGGTAAATGCACCCTGGTTAACTCGATTCTCTAGAACCTCCCCACCTATGCCCTTAGTCTCTTTGGGATTTTGGTTAAGTTTGCAGACAGAATGGAGAGGATTTAGAGGGAATTTCTCTGGACTGGAACTGATGACCACAAGAGATACCACCTGGTAGCCTGGGACTAGGTTTTCTTGCCCAAAAGCCCAGGAGGTCTTGGAATCAGGAAAATTTCTCACCTTAATCAATCCCTCTTAGCTAAACTCCCTTGGTGCATCTTCCAAGGCATAGGGGTTTGGAGGGACATCTTGGCTGAGAAGTACTTGGGAGGCCTATCTCTCTCCTCCATTTTCTAGGGGGTCGAGCTGTTGTTGGGTTCTAACATTTGGAATGGTATCTTGAAGGCCCTTCCCCTTGCTAAATCTAGGGCCAAATGGAAAGCTAGAATGGGAGACAAAATCCTTTTTTGGTAGGATAGCTGGCTTTTTCAGGAACCTCTCATTAACCATCCTTCATTCGGCAGGTGGGCTGATCAGGCAATAGGCAGATATGGTATGTTGGTTAGGAACTACAGAAATGGGAATGAATGGCACAATCTAGCAGAGCTTTTGTAGGATCTCGAGCCTTTGATGGCCTCTTTTTACGCTATCAACATCAACCAGATAGGCGATGCCTTAGTCTAGGGAGACTCTTTTGGAGGCCATTATACTATAGCCTCAGGCTATCTTTCCCTTGTGGGCACATGGGAGAAACTTATTTGGGCCAAGGCTTGAACCCCTGGATTAACGCCCAAAATCAACATTTTATTTTGGCTCCTCTTGCAAGACAAAATCCTTACCATTGATAATTTAGCCAAGAGAGGCCAAATTATTCCCAACAGATGCTGCCTCTATAAGCATGACCTAGAAATGGTTAATCACATTTTCATTCACTACCCCTTTTCCTCTAGAGTGTGGAGTCTTCTGACTTCCAATATGAACATCTACTAGTGCCTACCAGCCGGTATCTAGGATCTCTTCATTTAGTGGAGTAGCAACCACAAAGGCCTGGAACCCCAAATTTTGAGTTCCTGGATTATCCCACACTTTTTCTAGGGAATCTGGAAGGAGCGCAACAACAGGATATTCAGAGACAGAGAAGCTCCTAAGGGTATTATAGTAGAGAAAATTGATGGCCTCATGAAAGAGAACTATTCCACAACTAGAGATGGAAACATAAAGGAAAGAGGGAAAATTAAGACCAGGAATGATGACAGGATCAAAAGAAGATAGCAGGCTACTTGGTCCTTCGCCCCTGAAAACTAGCATAAAGCCAATTTCGATGGAGCGGCTAAGGGGAACCCTGCTCCCGTCGGATGCGATGGAATCATAAGAAATAGCTTGGGAGGGGGCATTGCTGCTATCTCCTCCCCTATTGGTCACCAAACCAACCATTTGGCTAAAGCCAGTGTGGCTAGACTCACTATTAAGCTAGCCTTGGACTCAGGGATCGAACAACTGTGGCTTGAAGGAGACTCCCTAAATATAATAAATTGTATTTTAGGAGTAACCAAACCATCATGGACCATTGCAAGCATAATTGAGGACCTAAAAATGGACTTGAGAAAATTTAAAAATTACCACATCAGCCATGTCTACTTTGAAGCTAACATGGTTGCTGATTGGTTTGCAAACGCAGTGGTCAGATTCAATTCGATGATGACGTGGGGAAACAATAATCATTTTTTGGCGGTGGCTATGGAGCTCATCTGAAAGGAGCAAATTCTAGGTACCAAGTCAAAATCTTTTTATGATGATGAGACATGCTAAATCATGTTTTAAAAAGGGAATCATTTGGAGTTATGTGAAACCCCCACCATTTCATAATAACGTGTACAAATTACACGAGCAGAAGAAAGCCAGAGTTAAACCCAATAACATGCACATTAAAGCTCTTCTCCTTAGCAATTTTTTCATCTTTGAGCTCTTCAATTCTGTTACGGGTTTAGGGTTAGAGAGGCATAATATCACAATGGTGGGAGAAAGCATTAGAAGGGAGCCATGGGGAGAAATGGAGAGCTAGAAAGAAAAAGGGAAGGTTTGGAAAAAATTCCAAAGGGGCAGCATAACTAGCTTCATGGAGAGGCTCCATGGTTTTGACGCAGGGGTTACAAAGATTATGGTTGATACTTGGCACAATAGAAAGGTCAAAATTGATGGTGTCTCCCACCAAATCACAGAGGGTCTCATCGCGGAGATGACAGGCTTCTCCCAGGAAGGCATGTGCTTCTTTAGGGATAAGAAGATGTCCGCTAATGCTATCAATGCTTTCATCAAGAATGACAAGGAGAAAAGAAAAATGGCAAAGATTGACACCTACTATGACATTGAGTCCATCAAGAAGTTTTGGGGGCTTGTTCTGAGGATCATTATAGAGTATATCACTTTGGAACCCAGGTTTGATAGAATTAGGACCCATCATTTTGTTCTGCTTAATCATTTTAGACATAAAGTGAAAATCTCCTTTCCTTTCTATTTTTATACTTCTATGACTAAGAATATAGAGAGTTACAAGAAATTTCTTGTCAAGAACCCCGCCCTTCATGAAGGTCTTTTGCTCCTCATTTTTGAGTTTCTAAAAACCCAGACAAGAGTCAAGTCCATTGGGGTTTCGGGTGGCTCCTCCGAGGACACTACTAGCTCAAACTCAGGGGAAGTGTGCATTGTGAAGTCTGTCAAGTTTGAAACCCCAAAAGCCAAACCCTCTCCCCACTTCCCTAGTAGAAAGAGCCCCAGGTGCCCTCCCCCTAACCCTCCTACCCCTCATCCTAAGGAGTCTAGTGATGAGTCGAATACAGAGTCAGAGGAGGTAGATTCGGTGGCAGAGAAGGAAAGTGAGTTGGAAGACGACAAGGAGAAAGATAATGACAAGAAGGAGGTGACCTCCTTGGTAACCCAGGTTAACTTCAAGAAAAGAAAATTTGACTAGACCCCAACCCATGATCATCTCAGTGACTATGCTAATTTGCACCCTAGCCCTACTGTGCCCACCTCCCCCTGGAGGTCCCCATTTCACCCCTTGAAGAGATGATAGAAATCATGGTTGAAAAGGGGGGGGAGGCCATTAGGAAAAATAAGAGAAGAGCTTGGAGAAATTTAAATATGGATAGTGTCAGTATGGGCATTGTTAGAGAACCTGCTAAAATCTAGGTGTTGGGGGATCTCGACAGTAGCACCCACTATGATGAGCTCCTTGACCCGACTCTTTTGGTTCTCTCTGACAATGTTTATGAAATGAGTTTCAACTTTCTCGACAATGCAAAGAATAGCCTGATTGATAATTTTTGCTCCATTAAGTGGCTTTTTTGGGAAATTGAGACTCTGAAGGATAGGTCCAACCAGACCAACAACACAGGGGATGTCAAGGATCATGAGGCCAAAGGTAGTAAAGACTAGGTGGATAGCTAGGAAAAAGACAGAAGCCAGGACCTCGGAGACAATCAGGAGGATAGAATCACCCGACTCGAGCAAAAGGTCCAAAGGCTGGATTTTGTCCACCAAGTTATGACTAAAAAAATTGTGGATACCCTCCATACCCTGAACAAAAATATTGTTAATCTGGGGGACTATCTGACCAATGCCAGTCTTGTGGGGAACGTGGAGCAGAGTATAGAGCACGAAACCAGCTAGGAAGATCCTTAGAAAGAGACTGGAATCCAAGAAAGTCACAGGGACCAGATGCATTTCCTCCCCATGATCTAGGAGGAAGAGGCCAACCAGAAGGAAAGTGACACTGCAGAAACCCTGCAGGCAATGGAAAAGAAGGGACACTAGTCTGCCCGCTAGGCTCTGTTCCTAGCCTTTGTTTCTCAAGCTTCAGGCCTTTTTGTTTCTGGCCTTTTGAGGCATCTTTTTTTTTTGTCTTTTCTTCTTTAAGTTGTTTTATGCTGTAAAACTTTGGGTTTCAGGATCCCTGTAAAACCTATTTTCGTAATCAAAAACATGTACCAAATGCAACTGTTATCATTTGTTCACTTGCCAAGATTCAAATTTCAAACGTTCGGCCCATCCAATGGCTAATTCCCAAAGTTAATATTATTTTAATGCCTAAGCCTTATAACATGGTTTCTATGGCCCACAAGTTCTCCATCGTCATATCTAAGGCAGATCAATGGTTGGTGTTGTCTTGCCATTGGAAGTTGCACGATTAATACGTTAGCGACATGGTGCCCGGAGGACGCATGTTCGGTGGGTCCAACTTGTCGAGTATAAATGTTTTGGTAGGTCAGAAAAGTTCCATGGCACCGTGGGCACTATGTCGCTATCATGAGTTGGTCAAAAAATCTTCATAGCGACATAGCACCGAAAAAAAGTCTTATAGTGGGTAGGTTGTGTCACCGAGAAATGTTCATGGCGAATGGTCAGTTTCGCGAGTCGAGAAGTCAGAAATGCTGGTGGGGTGCCATGTCACCATCAAAAAACTCGCGAGTTTTTTGTTAGTGACATAGCACCTGGTTGACATGTGGCATGGTCAAGATTAAATAATACCAGAATCTGCCAGGTTGGTGCTTCAAAGGCCAATAGAGAGGTGCCAGGTGTATGAGACAGAGAATATGTGTTTCATGGGCCCAGCGATTTTTAGAAGGATGTGCAGAGTACGAGGTGGTTCTGATCATCAAATAGAGATTGATCTATGATGGGCACCATCGCACTATGAAGAACTGGTTGAGAGATATCAAAAGTGACATAATGCCCTTTTGCCACATGGGTCAGCAAGGCCAGGTCTCACCAAAGTATGCGAGGTGTCATTTGAGTGTGGTGTGATTGCTGAGCTGGTACCAAATATGATGGGCCCGGGGTAAGGACAACAGTGATATGACGAGTCTTCATGATCGTCTGATTTTAAGGCCGATCAACAGTTGGTGCTATCTCGCCATCAAAAGCTGCATGGTGGATACCATGGTGACATAGCGCCTTGCTAACAAATGGCTCGCTAGTTTAGACAAGGTTGACGGTTAATGGCTGGCAGTTAGTATCATGATCAGGATTGTAATCACCATAGTTAATGATAACAGTTTGAGGGTGGCACGGTTAGTTCAATAAAAGGAGGTCAACCATCGAGGACTTCTTAGGTGACAGAACGAAAAGAAGCGATTGGCCCATGTGGCCCAATTGGCTTGTGAAACTAGGTTGACTCTCTGACCTCCACTAATTCATGAACCTAAAAAGCGAAGGTGATCGATTTTGTTGTGCGATCTGATCTTCATGATCAATCCTGACCTACCAAAAATGAATGCAAAATATAGGGAGACACTCCACCATCTTAGTCGATCCATCAACCAAGTCAGAACATTGATGGCACCACTTTCAATCCTCTTAGGAAACCTGTTGCAACAAAGATCAAATTTTCTTCAAATTCCCATGATTGTCCTCTGCAGGACTTAATGGAAGGTAGCTGCGAAGTCATTTCAGTAGGAAAAGATCTCAGTTATGCCTGAACTATAAAGGCAGATTCTAAAATTTTTGAAATGGGGGACTCCTTTTTTGATTTCTCTGCTATTGGTCGTAGGTCTGCAGTGTAAAATTCCCTTTGTCTCTGAGCTGTATAACATTCTGTATCATCTCCTTCAGCCATCGATGTGTATGTGCATCCATCTTGCCTCTCATTGGTGTATTGTTGAGATCTATGGCTTGCATACTATGTCTATTTTTGGCCTATTGGATAATATATAAGTGAAATCCTTTTCCTTATGTTATTCAGTTTGGTTTCCTAATCTATATGTGGTTATTGATTGACATAAGTTTGGGTGTGTATGTCTTTTGAATGTTATCTTGGTTTTGTAGTGCATATATGGGCAAAAATGAAGTTTGAACACTCTATTTTAGTGCATCACCTCCTTAGATTAGACTAGGTAGATTTGCTTTCATGCTCTCCTTCTCCCTTTTCCTCTCCAAGAGTAGATAGGTGCACCCTGATAGTAAGAGGAAGCCGGCCTTCTTCAGAGACTCAACCTCGTAGTTCAATTCCCACAGCTTGGAGGTTGCTTCCAAGTTTCACTAGGTTGTCCTTGCACATAGGCCTTGGACAAGGGTGCAAACCTAAGTGACAACAATTTTTGGCATGCTTGGTGGGACACTTTTCAAAAAAAACTTAAAGTCTACTGGTGTCAAAGAAGAAAGAGTTTGAGAGATTAATGCTGAAGAGGTAGTGTTGGCTTCAGTGTTCGAGCCTTCAAGATGCTGATTCTTCAAAGTACTTGGTGACTCTGAACATCAACAAGGGTGTCTTCTAGAGGTAAATTTCAATATCAAGAGCTTTCACTTTCAAATCCTAGAAGGAGGACTAGAACTTCATTATCACCAGTTAGGGGTGTAATAACAGTTAATATACCTATAAGATCTATCTCTACTCCTCCTGTTGCTTGAACTCAGCCTAGATTTCCATCAACACTCATCAATAGAACACTTGTCTACATGGCACAACCAAGAGTTCATGCTTTTGCTACCTTTAATGGTGGAAGTCCTCTATTGTTAGCCCAAAGACATGATATAATAGTATCTGCACTAAAAAGTATACCTGATTTTACTGGTGAAACTTCCATCTCCCCTTTAGAGAATATCCAAGAAGTAGCAAATTTCTGTAATATTCATGGTATTACAGAGGATGATGTTGCTGTCATACTTCTAGCCTCATCTTTAAAAGGAAAAGCATTACAGTGGTATAGAGGCTTAACTCATGGTTCTATAACTAATTGGGATGGACTAGGAGCAGGATTATGCAAACATTTTGAGGGTAGAAGTGACCATTTGTCACTTTTAGAGTAGTTGACTACTATAAAAGGGCCCCCCCATGAATGTATGACTGATTTTAACTATAGATTTCAAAAGACATGGGATAGAATACCTACTTCAGTAAAAACTACCCCTAGTAATGCCTTCTTGCATTACCTTAGAGCTTTTAACAGTGATATTGCCACTACAATCCAAACTATGGGAGGAGATACCTTGCCTAATGCTTATGAGATAGCCATAAAAGCTGAGAACATCCTAATACAAGGAGGAAAGTTGGCTCCAAGGCCCCTTATGCCTTTCTTTCCTGATGTCCACAACCACCAACCAGCAATGGACCCTCTTCCTACAACTTCTACATCACAAGCCCTTCCTCCAATCCCTCAAGCTTCCACATCCTCAAATGGGATAGATGAACTCAAAGAGATGCTCCAAGGTCTAGTGCTGAATATACATAAAAGAGAGAAGACCCTAGATAAAAAAATTGCAAGAGTAGGGGAGGGAGTTGAAGGATGAAGGAAAGAGATTAGAGGATAGTTTTTCTATGATACAAAAAATGAGTAACAAGGTGGTGGCCTTGGAAAGGAAGCAAGCTCAAAGTGGAAATCCTCCCTAATTGCAATATCAAGCTCCAAATAGTGGTAGGCCTCCTAATCAGTGGAATAGCTCTTTTGATCAGGGTAGGCAAAATAGCCATGCTTCTGCTTCAAGCTCAAATCAGAATAGAGCTATAGTCCCTCAAAATAACTTGGCCCAAGATCAAGATTTCTATCCTTCTTGCAACTATTCTTATGCCTATTGCATGTGCCACAAGGAAAAATCTTATTTGGCCCTAACTGCCCAAGAACCTGTAGCAAAGCAATTGTACAAGGAGGATCATTCCAAGGAGGCCTCATATATTCAAGGACATGATGATTGCTCTTTCATGAATCATCAAATTGGGGAGCATTGTAATGTAAACTAGGATTCCATTGCTCATAACACTAGAAGTAAGAAGAGAGATATGAAACATGTTGCCCCTCCTTCTCCTAAGTAGGCCTCAACTTCAAGTGCTGCACCTCATGCACATGCAGCAAATGAACAAACAAGTACTTCACAACAGCAAAAGCAAGATTCTAGAAAGAAAGATGCAAGTGATCTTTATGTTGCCCCATCTCAACCTCTTATAGGTGCAGCTCCCAAAGTTCCTACCAAAGTTCCTAATACACCATTTAGTGTGGTAGAGCAAATGAAGAAGACAAATGTGAACATTTCTATGTGGGATGTTGTTGCTACCATACCAATGTAGAAGAGGATGCTGCAACAAGAATTGGAGAAGATTGAACCCAAGGACCAGCCATCTATCATGGAGAGTGCCACAAGTTCAGTACAACTATTAGGGGACGTGGAGACAAATAAAAATGTTAGACCTCCTCCATTCTATGTTTCTCTAATTATAGGGGGCAAATTAGTCCACAATTGCTTGATAGATTCAAGGGCTAGTAGCTCAGTAATGCCTAGGTGTGTTGCTGATGCTTTAGAAATGAAATATGAGCCCATTGTTAGGGATGTGTTACAATTAGATGGTAGTACTATCAAAACTGTAGGTATCCTTAGGAATGTGGAAATGGCCCTACATGCATGCCCTGGTTGCACTATGATTCAAGACATATCTGTTGCTGAAGTCAATCCCTATTTTTCCATCTGTCTTTCAAGAGACTTGACTACCCAAATAGGTGGATTCATATCTACTGATTGGTCATATATGTCATTTAAGACCAGATATGGAGCCAATGCCTCAATTAGAGTAGAACCTCAAGCCCTTCATCACACTGAATCTTACACCCCCAATCCTATCAACATGAATTTCCCTATTCTAGAGATGGATGAAAATGACATAATAAATGAGCCTGCCACTTCCATAGCAGAGATTCCTAATTTCTTCTTGGATGAGTGGGAAAATGCATATCAGTTTGAGCCTATGTTAGAGATTCTTGAGACAGGCCTTAGTACATATTGCATAATAGAGAAAGAGGCTCAAGTTCCTAAAATTGTTGGGACTAATGATGATATAAGTGGAACATGGAGTATGTACTTTGATGGATTAAGGAATAGAAATGGATCAGGGGCTGGTGTTATGCTGATCTCTCCTGTACAAATAAGATACTACTTCTCCTTTAGGCTCCAATTCAATTGCACCAATAATGTGGCCGAGTATGAATCTTTGATTCAAGGTCTCTTACTTGCCCAAAAGAGAGGAATTCAAGCCTTGAGAGTATATGGGGATAGTGAGTTGGTAGTTAACCAAGTGAGAAACTGGAATATCACCAAAAATGCCTTGCTCAAGTCTTACAAACACAGAGTCTAGGATTTTCTTGAGGGCTTCAATGCATTTAATATTCAAAGCATTCCTAGGAAAGAAAATAGACATGCTGATAGACTTGCAGCAGTGGGTGCAGCTTATGATGTACTAGGGAATCTTAAGGAGAAGAAGAAGCAACAAATAAGGGTGGTAGTGAGGCCTTTCATCCCTGACAACAACACTCATTGGTAGGTGTTTGATTCTGATGAGAAAATTGTGAGTTTCTTGTAGAATGAGGTAGAATTCTCAGATAGAAACTAGTCAAGACTACAAGATCAGTATGGTGATCAAATCATTCATCTCAATTCTAACAACTTACCCAAGGGTCTCATTACCTTGGAGAGTGCCTTTAATCCTGACGATCAAACAAGAGGCAAAGGGATGAATCTAGCTATAGAAAAGGATGATTATGCCCCAGTTACAATTGCTGATAAAAAATTTATGAACATGGGGAAGGTATGTTCTGAAACTGAGCAAGAAAGCTTCATTTAGTTATGTGAAGAATTTAATGATGTATTTGCTTGGACATATGATGATTTAAAAGGGTTTGACCCTAGTTTGTTTCAGCATACCATAGATTTAATTGATAAGGCCAAACCAGTAAGGCAAAAATAGAGGCCAGTGAATCCTAATATTGAACCTCTAATGAGAGAGGAGCTATCCAAGTTGATTGAGGCTAATATAATTTTTCCCATCAAGCACTCATCATGGGTAGCCAACCTAGTCCCTGCTAGGAAGAAGAATGGAGAAATCAGACTGTGTGTGGACTTTAGGGATCTTAATCATGCTTCTCTTAAAGATCACCATCCTCTCCCTTCCATGGAGCAAATTCTATCCAAGGTTAGTGGTTCAAGGAGATTCTCTTTTCTTGATGGGTTCTCTAGTTATAATCAAGTGCTAGTTAAAGAATCTGATAGACATAAAACAACATTTACTACTAAATGGGGCACATATTCTTATTGCAAGATGCCATTTGGACTAAAACATGTAGGTGCCACATTTTAGAAGGCAATGGAGATGGCCTTCAAAAAATTAATTGACAAATTTGTCTTAGTATACCTTGATGATAGAACTGTATATTCAAGAAATGTAGAAGATCATTTTGATCATCTAAGACAAGTATTTATAAGATGTAGAGAGTTTGGGGTTTCCCTTAACCCAGCCAAGGAAAATTATTGGGCTACATTGTATCTAAGGATGGGCTGACCATTGATCCAGAAAGAACAAAGGCAATACTTGCCCTTCCTCTTCCTAAACACAAGAATGGGCTACAAAGTTTCCTTGGTAGAATAAATTTTGTAAGAAGGTTTATTCCTAATCTTGCTACCATGGTGAAACCTCTTACAGCTATGCTTAAGAAAGGTATGGTCTTCTCATGGACCAAGGAAGGAAAGGAGAGTTTTGAAGAGATCAAGACAGCCATAGCCTCAGCCCCTACTCTCATGAACCCAAATTTTGAGAAAGATTTCAACCTCTACACTTTAGGTGGTGAGTCAAGTATCTTTTCTATCTTGACTCAAACAAATGACAAGGATGAGGAGCAGCCCATAGCCTTCTTTAGTGAAGGGCTTAAGGAATATGAAGATAAGTATAGCTTTATTGAGAAGCAAGCCCTTATGGTCATTAGAGACTTGAAGAAATTCAAGCACCTCTTATCCCACAATAGGATCCATTTTTTGGTGCCCCATGCCAGTGTAAAAGACTTCTTGTTAAGAAAAGATATCAGTGAAAAGAGAGCTAGATGGATCACTAAGGTAATGGAGTATGATGTTGATATTCAGATTACCAAGCTAATAAGAGGGAAGGGGTTGTGCAAAGAAATGTTATTAGGTGAGGATTCTGATAAAGAGACTGCTATGGTAATAACAGAGCAACAGGAGGAAGGAAATTTTAATGGTCCAAAGAGCTGGATAAATGACATGAAAAACTTCTTATCAAGGGATGGATACCCTTAGGGATTGGACAGAGCTAAACGAAGACAATATAGACTGCAGTCCATTCCCTATGTTGTAATTGATGGTATCCTATTCAAGAGTGATTTTAATGGGACCCTGCTGAGATGTATTGAAGAGGATCAGGCTGAGAGGATGATTAAGGAACTTCATGATGGCCCTGATGGTGGCCATTTCTTTGCAAGAACAACTGCCATGAAGATCATGAGGGCTGGTTGTTATTGGCCATCTCTGTTCCATGATTGTTATGGATATGTGAGAAAATGTGAGAAATGTGCTTTCTTCTCAGGCAAACAGAGGCTTGCAGCTCTCCCCCTTCATCCTATTTAGGTGGATCAACCCTTTACCTAGTGGGGGTTGGATTTTATAGGCCCCATTAATCCTCCATCTAGTGTAGGTCATAAGTGAATTTTGGCTGCCACTGATTATTTCACTAGATGGTCAAAGGCAGTTGCCTTGAAGGATGCCACAAAACCATCACTTGTTGAATTCCTTGATGGAATTGTATCTAGGTTTGGTGCTGCTTCTACTATAATTTTGGACAATGCTAAGTCTTTTGCTGGAACCCAGAGTTGTGCATGGACAATGAATCACAATATCTACCTAAGCACATCATCAAATTACTATCCCCAGGGTAATGGTTTGGCTGAGTCTTCCAACAAGAATCTGATCAGAATCATGAAGAGGACAATAGAAGACAATCAGAGGGTCTGGCATAAGAAACTAAGAACTGCTCTATGGGTTGATAGGATAACACCCAAGAGATCTGTTGGGAATTCACCTTTTGTGTTGGTATATGGTAGGGAGGCCAGACTCCCAATTTCATTGGAATTCCCATCCTTGGAATTGGCTCATCAGTTGGAATTGATTGAAGATAGTGCCATGTCTATAAGAATGGCAGAGCTAATTGAGTTAGAAGAGAAAAGAAATAAAGCTATGCAAACCCTAGAGATGCATTAGTAGCAGATGAAAAGGAGTTTTGATAAGAAAACTAGGGTCAAAACCTTCAGAGAAGGAGATTTAGTCCTCAAATGGGATACAAACAGAGCAAAACTAGGAAGACATTCCAAGTTTGATGCACTATGGAGTGGCCCCTATCTGATTGCCAGTTGCAAGTAGGCTAATGCATTTCAATTGAGTAGGCCAAATGGAGAGATTTTGCCCATTCCAATCAATGGGATCCATCTGAAGCCCTATTTCTAAAAATTTGGGAATCCATGTACATAAGTAAGTTTAGTTTCTTTTCTGTTGTTTCCTACTTTTCAAGAAGTGCGCGGGCACAACCGTCTCCCTATGAGGTGGCAGATTTTGAGGTGTCTAAGGTTGTAGAGGAAGTTTTGTTTTTTGTTTCCATTTGTAGTTGTAGAGCTAGGGTTTTCAATGTTTTGATCTCCTCACAGAAGGGTTAGGGTTTTTTGTAGTTCTCAGATTCATACTTTTTAGACCCTGTGACCCAATGGATTTTTTACAAGCACTGGTCATACACATAGTAGGCTTGTGTCCCTTGTGAGTCGCTAGAAATGTTATCATTTGTTCACTCACCAAGATTAAAATTTCAAATGTTCGGCCCATCCAATGGCTAATTCCCAAAGTTAATATTATTTTAATGCCTAAGCCTTATAACATGGTTTCTACGGCCTGCAGGTTTTGCATCGTTAGATCTAAGGCAGATTGATGGTTGGCGTTGTCTCGCCATTGGAAGTTGCATGGTTAATACGTTAGCGACATGGCACCCAGAGGACACATGTCTGCTGGGTCTAGCTTGCTGGGCAAAAATGTTTTGGCAGGTCAAAAAAGTTCCACGGCACTGTGGGTGCTATGTCGCTTTCATGTGTTGGCCAAAAAATCTTCATAGTGACATAACACCGACAAAAATGTCTTACGGCGGGCAAGTTGCATCACTAGGAAATGTTCACAGCAAGCGGTTAGTTTCGTGGGCTGAGAAGTTAGAAATGCCAGTGGGGTGCCATGTCACCATCAGAAAACTCACGAGTTTTTCGTTAGCGACATAGTGCCTAGTTGACACGTGGTGTGGTCAGGATTAAACAATACCAGAATCTGCTAGGTTGGTGCTTCGAAGGCCAATATGGAGGTGCCAGGTGTATGAGTCAGAGAATATGTGTTTCATTGGCCCAATGATTTTTAGAAGGAAGGATGTGTAGAGTATGAGGTGGTTCTGATTTTCAGATTGAGATTGATCTATGATGGGCACCATCGTGCTATGAAGAACTGCTTGAGAGATATCAACATTGACATAACACCCTTTCGCCATGTGGGTCAGCAGGGCCAGGTCTCACCAAAGTATGCCAGGTGTCATTTGAGTGTGGTGCAGTTACTGAGGTGGCACTAGATATGATGGGCCTGGGGTAAGGATAGCAGTGATATGATGAGTCTTCATGATCATCCAATTTTAAGGCCGATCAACAGATGGTGCTATCTCACCATTGAAAGTTGCACAACGGATACTATGGCGACATAGCACCTTGTTGACACATGTCTCACTGGCTCGGCCAAGGTTGACGATTAATGGCTGGCAGTTAGTGTCATGGTCAGGATTGTAATCACCACAGTTAATAATAACAGTTTGAGGGTGGTGTGGTTAGTTCAATAAAAGGAGGTCAACCACGGAGGACTTCCCAAGTGACAGAACGAAAAGAAGTGATTGGCCCGCGTGGCCCAATTGGCTTGTGAAACTAGGTTGAGTCTCGGACCCCCGTTGATTCATGAACATAAAAAGTGAAGGTGATCAATTTTGTTGTGCGATCTGATCTTCATGATCAATCCTGACCTACCAGAAATGAATGCAAAATATAGGTAGACACTCCACCATCTCAGTTGATCCATCTACCTAGTCAGAACAACGATGGCGCTGCTTTCAGTCCTCTCAGGACACCTATTGCAACAAAGATCAGATTTTCTTCAGATTCCCATGATTTTCCTCCGCAGGACTTAATGGCAGGTAGCTGCAAAGTCATTTCAGCAGGAAAAGATCTCAGTTATGCTTGAACTATAAAGGCAGATTCTAAAATTTTTAAAAGGGGGGACTCCTTTTCTGATTTCTCTGCTACTGCTCGCAGGTCTGTAGTGTAAAATTCCCTTTATCTCTGAGCTGTATAACATTTTGTATCATCTCCTTCAGCCATCGATGTGTATGTGCATCCGTCTTGCCTCTCATTGGTGTATTGTTGAGATCTATGGCTTGCATACTGTGTCTATTTTCGGCCTATTGGATTATATATAAGTGAAATCCTTTTCCTTGTGTTATTCAGTTTGGTTTCTTGATCTGTATGTGGTTATTGATTGACATAAGTCTGGGTGTGTATGTCTTTTGAATGTTATCTTAGTTTTGTAGTGCATATATGGGCAGAAATGAAGTCTAAACACTCTATTTTGGTGCATCACCTCTTTAGAATACACTAGGTAGATTTTCTTTCATGCTCTCCTTCTCCCTTTTCCTCTCCAAGAGTAGATAGGTGTGCCCTGATAGTAAGAGGAATTCGGCCTTCTCCGGAGACTCAACCTCGCAGTTCAAGTCCCACAGCTTGGAGGTTGTTTCCATGTTTCACTAGGTTGTCCTCACGCATAGGCCTAAACCTAAGTGACAACAACAACTATTGTGGGGAACAAATACATTTAAAATGAAGAGTATTGAGAAAATATTTTTCAAAAGGAGTTCTTAAGATTTAAATGGTAGAAATAATTATATCAAATAGTTTTGTTGATTATTTGTGAAAATACCAATTTTATGTTTTCTAACAAAATCCATGCTAATGTTGGAGATCACTTGACAATGAATATTAATATCATAATCATTTGATTAGTTTTAAAATTCTAGTTAATAATAAGCTTCAAATTAATATTTAAAAAATTATAAATTTTAACTTGAACAAAATTAATTGAATATTTACACTTTTTTTTAATAAAGGGGTAAGAATTTATTGAATCAAATTCAAATTATAGAGCAAAGGGAAAATGCCCACAACAACACTACATATTTTTGTCTTCCAATAATAGTTGTTCAATGATCCCATGATACTTAGAGGGTAATTTGTTCCTACTACTAATATCCCAACCATCCATGTTCTCTAAAGCCCACTTTGCCAAACAATCAACCACTCTATTCCAATCTCTAGGGATATGATGAAAGGAGATAGAGTCCAAGGAACTGCAAAGACTTAGAGTTTGTCTAACTAAAGAGGCTAACTGCCAACTAACATCTTGCAAACTTTGATTATTCAGAATATCCACAATAATCTAAGAATCTGACTCATAGATGATCCTCCTCTAGCCTAAAGAACATCCTCTCTAAACAACATTTTTAATAGCAAGGGCCTCCATCAGATTATAAGAGTGTTTTCCTTTGCAAATAGAGAAGAGAAAAATATCACCACAATCATTACCTCCCCTTATACCCCCAACATCCACATCTCCAGGGTTCCCACAAGAAGTACCATTTGTATTAATCTTCAAGATCCCAACCGGGGGAAAAATCCACCTCCCATCCCAAAAACCCTGTTTCTTTACATTGTGAGGTCTTTTTCCAAGAGTGCATCCTTGTCTACTATCATTTAGGTTCAAATTCCTCATAATAGCATGATCACTAGGATCAATACTTTTAGAAATATCACACTTTGCAAAAATAGTCTTCTAAAGCCTACTAAGAATCATCTTCCACAATTGAAAATTCCCTAATTTGAAATCACAAAAAATTCTATGGATTCTCTCTAGCCAAAGGTTCTAGAGAATGAAAATCAGCCCAAGTGTTTAGGGTACCTACATGAAAGAAGTCTTTGCTAGAGGTCTACCCAAAATTTCCAAAAAATCAATTAAGGAGGTAACATGAATACAACCATGATGCCAAGCCTCCCACCATTTGTGCAATATCTCTCTAAAAAAAGGGCAAAGAAAAAACAAGTGAGAGATACATTCCTCATTATTCAAACAAAGGAAGCAAACAGAAGGTCCCTAAAACCCTAATTTGTGATGATTCTCCCAAGTAAGAAATTTTGTCTGAGCCAACAACCATAAGGAAAAATTGCATTTGGGCCAAGATAAATTATTCCAAACCTTCTTCCACTAGTACACCTCAGCTAGACCATGTAAGTTCTTGTCAAGGATAGCATAGCCTTGAGCCATAGTAAATTTACTATTTGGGCTAGGACTCCATGCCAAAGTGTCCCTCACATTAAGGGAGCTACAAAACCTACTCTCTAGAACTTTAGTAAGAACAACATGATCATTATCAAAGCCACCCATGTGCCACTCCTAAGGTTCCTTCTAGAAAGTCACCTCCACATGCCCCATACATGTGACAATATTAAAATGCTCCACTTTAAACCATCTAGCATAAGTAAAAATATGGCAAAGAGGTTGAAGCTAGGGGAAGCTAAAAGGAATAGGAGGGTGATCATCCTAAGAGTCTTGCCAAAATAAAGCATCCAAGCCTTTATTACAAATCTATAAGAGCACCTCCTTAATAAGTTAAGCTCCCTTCTTAAGAGTTTTCCAAATACATGAGCCTTTACCCACTAAAGCAAGCCATGGCACATCAAGGCAATGAACACCAGGAAAATAATTGTGTGCAAGAATCTTGGCCAAATCTTGATCCTAATTGTTGCACCACTACTAGTACAACTTGGTAGCCAAAGCCATGACAACAAGAGTCATCGATCTAAGACCAAGACCCCTATTGTGCTTTGGCCTACATATAGACTCCCACTTGACTAGGCTCCACTTCAAGGAAAGAAGGCTACTAGACCAAAGGAATTGTTGAAATAAAGCATCAAAATCCCTCACAAAGTTGGAAAGGGGGACCTAAACACAACACCTATAAATGTAGAGAGACTGCACCATAGTCTTTAGGAGAAACACTCTCCCAATACAAGATAACCATATGTAATTCTAGTGAGTAACCTTAATGTAAAATTTATCCAAAATCCCCTACTAGCAACCTCTATGTTGAGATGCCAAGGCCAAAGAAACCCCAAGGTACATCAAAGGAATGTAACCAATTTGAAATCTAAGAATCCTAGCAATCTTTCTTTGAATAAGCCAAGGAGTATTGAATAAATAAATGGAAGACTTATCCTCATTAATACTCTAACTTAAGGCTTTCAAGTAGAGATCCAAAGATCTCCTAAAATTTGCTGCCTCATTAATTCTAACCTTTCCCAACAACCTAGTGTCATCCACAAACTAAAGATGAGATTAGGGAGGAATATTATTTTTCAAGCTCCAACCTTGGAAAAGACCCTGCCTCACTTGATATTTTATAAATCTACAAAGACCTTCCGTCATGATAATGAATAAATAGGGAGATAAAGGGTCTCCTTGTTAAAGTCCTTAGGAAGTGCAAAACAACTCTAAGGGTTTCCCATTAATGAGAATAGAGAACGAGGTCAAGGTCACATAGCTTAGAACCCAATTCACCCACTCCTCATCAAACATTAAAAAAAAAAAAAAAAATTGTATGAACTTCCAACTCACTTGATCATAGGATTTAGCCATGTCAAGTTTGATGAACATAGATTTCTCCTTAGAGGTAGCCATAGAGTGAATATCCTCCATTGCAATCACAACCACATCTAAAAATTGTCTACTTTCAACAAAACCACCCTGTTCAGCAAAGATCAAAGAACCAAGGAGTGGTTTGAGTCTCTTAGTAATAAGTTTGGTGATGATCTTATAGAAAACATTACATAACACTATATGCCTAAATTGATCAAATTGATTAGCCCCTTCCTTCTTAGGAATGAGAGTCAAGAAGGTAGATTTCAAAGACTTTAGTATTTTTTTTTTCTATGTGATTCTTGAACCACATCTAGGAGATCAAACTTTATTATTTCCTAGAATTCTTGAAAATTTTCTATTGGGAAACCATATGGGCAAGCAGCCTTACCCTTTTTTCATAGAAACACAACTTTCTCTAATTTAGGAAACAAAATAGGACTTAAGATGACCCCATTCATCTTAGCAGAGACTAGGAGGAGAATACAATCCAAGATGGCCTACTCCTTGATCCTAGTAGTAATATCCTCCCTAGTAAAAAGATTAGAAAAATAATTAACAACTTCCCTAGAAATTTCTTCATAGGAAAAGATCCGAGCTCCATCAGTTGAGACAAGAGAGGACATAGAATTCCCTTTCCTATTCCCCTCCTAAAGATAGTCAACATGAGATTTATGCTTCTACAAAATCTCCTCTTGAAGCTCCCACTCTTCAAGTCCCTTAAGATCTTAGGAATTAGCTTTACTCAGATTAGAGGTCAACCCTTGGTCCCAAATCTGATGATTAATATTATCAAGCTTGGAATAAGTAGTTATCTTTGGAGTATGTAGGCTCCCAAAATACTATTTGTTCCATCTCTTAAGCATGTACTTCACATGTTGAAGTTGCTTACTAAAAGTAAACATGGCTATCCCATGGGTAGGTATCCCCTCATATGACCAATCCAACATTAGGTTAGGTAGAGATAGGTTTCTTAACCACATCAATTGAAATTTGAAAGATCAATTTTTGGTGACTCGATAGGAGGTGATGGATAGCTTAATAGGCAAGTGGTCTAAGCCCATCTGGTCAAGAATTTTAAAACTGGTGTTCCACATGTTGTTCATCCATTAGAAAGAAACCAAAAATTTATCAAGCCTTTTTGAGATAGCCTCAACAACACATCTCTAATAATTCCATGTAAAAACACCACTAGTTGGCTTCACATTAATGAGATTCAAGGAGCCAAACATATCCCTAAGAAGATTTGAAGATGCATCCAACCTAGCTAACCCCCCTCATTTCTCATTCAGACCAATAATAGCATTAAATTCTCCATTCATAATCTATGGGAGAAATGGATTTAGGGATTACATGAATCTAAGATGATCCCATAAATGTGACTTGCCTGAAAAATTAGTAGTAGCTTAAATATTGGATAAAACACACCTTTCTCTAGTCTCAAGACTAGAGGCAACCAAGACTAGTAGCTGTTCAACCCCATTACATTCCATGACAAAACTATAATTTATGGAGATGGGAGAAGTGTGACTTAATGGATTTCCTAGACCTAGACTCAACTAGAGTATCACCCATGATCTTTACCTTCGCTGGATTAGATTTCCTACCACTCTTTGTTGGTTTATCTAAAGGCCCCTTTTTAAAGGATTTTAGATGTGTGCCCAAGAAAGGAGGATCTTTATTACCCTTTACAAAATTTGAGGTGCCCTTAGGAGTAATGGGATCAAGAGCCACCGTAGCTAAGCAATTGTACCTTGTGACCCTTGAAGATCTCCAATATCCTAAACTTGAGTAGACAAATCAACAACCAATTGTCTAGCCCATTGATCACCTGAAGATAGAATCTAATCCTCCTTATATGCATCTTCAACTTGAACCTCATGTTGACCTCTAGCCTCAAAAGAGAGCTCAATTGTAGTACCTTCCTCTTGGACAAAATCACCAAGAGCATCAAACCTATTAAATGTGCCATTAGTCTTTTTATCCTTCCAATTTTTCTTCTTACCTTTTTCTTTATTATGAGACTTAACTAGAATGAATCCCTCACTATCAATAGGTACATTAGGTAAAGGAGGCTTCCCCTTGTCCTCCTTAGGAGGCTTGAGGGCAGCCAAGGGGGAAAACTTATTCCTAGGACATCTGCAATGTAAATGACCATATTCGTGGAAAATTTGGCATCTAAATGGAAGGGTCTGATAATCTAGCTATTGGATCTAGAAAAATGAACCAATGCAAATCTCAATAGAATTTGGTAACCAATTATTTAAATCAACTTCTACACAAATACAGGTAAAATAAATTACCTCATGATTTTGAGTTTGTGTAGCCAAACCCATAGGTTTTCCAAGAAGCAAAGAAATCAAGTGAATAATGTGTTCCCTCTAGTACTCCAAAGGAATCCTTGGCAAGAGAACCCACACAAGAACTCACAAGTGTTTCTCCTTAGTAGAGTTGGAGCCCATGTGGAAAGGCTTGATGAAGAGTCCCACCTAGTTAAGGAAATAAGGGCCTCCTTCAAATGCCTTATTCCTGTCTATCATGCTTGAAAAGATAACCAAAAAATAGTTATTAGCCACTAATAGAATCTCGATATCTCCTTTGAGGTTCCACACCTAGCATGCCTAGGATTCCAAAATAAGAAAAGAAAGACAAAGGCCCAAAAATTTGCAAATGAGAGCATGATTGCACTAGTATTCAACATCTTTTAAAACTTGCATAGGTTGAATAATCAAAACTAGATAGTCCTCAGATCTCTACAAACATTAATTTACTTTTCTTAATAAAAACATCCCTTTTGGAGTGGAATTGCCTTCCCCAGATTGGGATTTCCCAGTCATTTCCTTATCACTAACATGTAACAAAGAAGACGGCTCACCCGTCTCCATATCTCCAAAGGAAAGTTGAGATGAGGCTAAAACTTGATCCCCCATGCAACAACAAACTAGGACTTAGCAAAATTGAGAGAGATGGGGTGCGAGCCCCAAAATCTTAGACCACCATAGGCCTACCACCGAGGACTCACCAAAGGCATATTCCAATCCAAAAATACCCACCCATAGGCTTGATGGAGGCTAAGATCCTTGTCTAGATAACACACACCTCTACCAACAAAACAACATCTCCCAAGAATAGCAAAGAAACTTGCCCAAGAGCTTAGACCCTAGACATAGGTCAAGCTAGGGCATGCAAATTAGGCTAGGGAATGTAGGCCCTAGCATGAGCTAGACCTCCATACGATGACTTCCTCCCTCCATTGAATATTTATAATTCAAATACAAGAAAGGAAATAATTTATTTTCATTATAATAATAAAAAAATGATAATGATGTAAGCTCAAAAAATGGAAAATAGATAGTGTAAAAAATGGGGGTGAAGTTGACACTTTTATCTGAAATTGGACAAACCTGAACTTCAAAGAGAAATTTGACCTCATCTTGCACTCAAAATTAGAACACATCTAAAGAATAAGAATCGTAGTAATCCGAATATAGTTTCTAAAATGCTAATTTTTTTAAAAATAGATAAGATTAAGAGGATCAAACCCTCTATACACAATAAACTATTCCAATTTTTTTCTAAAAAACATAACATAGTCATTTTCATGCACTCAACAAAAGATATCGTTAGATCTAGTATTTTTTTTAAAAAAGTTAGTGTAGAACAATACTATGCAAAAATTTTTGCAATTGGTCAAGTAGATCAAAAGTTATTAAAAAATGGTTGACATGTGTATGTGAAGCCTATCAAGAAAGTATGAAGGAAAATTAAATTTCACTATGTTAATGTTGTCCAAAAATTAAAAATCTTATATGGTTAAAAAGATAAAAAGATGTGTGAGATTATGGTAGTAGTTTTAGAGATACCCACTTGATCATTTGTAAACCAAATGAGGATGAATTCAAGAATTAATGTTGGACAATGAAAAAAGTTTAAAGGGACTAAAATGAAGGGAAAATGAGCTTTCAAGCCTTGGGGTCATTTATGAACTCTTTTTTGAAGCCTAAAATGCACTTAAGTTTTTGTTTCCATCAAAACATGATTAGGTTCTAGAAAGCACAAAGCACATTCAAGAAGTTCTCCATAACACATTAAGATTTTGGAGACATAAAGGCATGCCTCCTTCCTCTCTCATTTTCCTCACTCATCAACTTCTCTCTATTATTTGAGCTATAATTATCCTTCTTGATCTCTATCTTATATCTCTCCCCCTCCCTCTCCTCTTTTCCTCATGTATCTAACACTCTTCTCCTTCCCATGCCCTCGTATTTCTCACCCTCTCCTCATACTCTCTATCTCTATTCCATTATCTCTCTTTCCCCCTCTCTATCTCTACATCTCCCTATCACTCCCATCCCTCCATCTTTCTCATCCTTAATCTCTTCATCTTTGTATATGCTTTGTATATCTTTCTCATCCTTAACCATGTCTCCCTACCTACCCCACTCAAGCTCTCTCTCTCTCTCTCTCTCTCTCTCTCTCTCTCTCTCTCTCTCTCTCTCTCCTTAGATCCTATTTATTTTAATTTTATTATGATTTAATAATTTAAAATATTATACTAAATATTATTTTATTGATAATATAATATATATTTAATTATTAAATTTCTATATTAATGTGATTTTATTATCACTGCTTATTTAATAATACTATATTATCTTTTTTTTTTTGGAAATTCTATCTCTATTCCTTGTTGTTGTACTCATTGTGCTTACTCTTTCTACATGGTTGGACAAACATTGGTATCCCTCCATCCATTACTAAATTAGGTGGAATAAAATCTTTGTTTATGTTATTGTGGAATTGAGTTGTTGAACTAGAAGTTTTTAATCACTAGTTGATTTTTAGTTGGGTGGAAAAATTAGATCCAACCTACAATTATAGTGGGTAAAAAGTAATTTCATAGAAGAAGAGATGTATTGTGCATTTGATTTCTGGATTAGATTGTGTGAACAGATTTTTTACATCAATGTTTCGGATCACACTCTGTGATCCATCATCAGGATGCATGTAAGAGTAGAGAAGGAGAAGAGAGATAGATAGCAGACAGACTCCAAATAAAAGGAAGGGAGGGGAGGGGAGAGGAGAAAGAAAGCATGCAGAATGAGGACAACCACCCACCAAGGAGACTTCTACAAACAAAAAAGGGGGAGAACCTAAAAGACCAAGACAACAAAAAGGAGAATGCAATAAGCAACTGAACGACCTAAATTGAAAAAGAAATAAAAATTATAGAAATTAAAAACAACAAGAAAAAAGAAAAAGAAAAATGGAGGAAAGAATTAGGAAAAAATGATAATAATAATAACAAATAAAAATAAAATAAAAATTATAAATCTTACAATTAAACAAAAAAGAATAAATGGACAGTAATAAGACAATAAGAAGATTTGTAGAATGGAAGAAAGATGAGAAGATAACTAATTAATTAATTGATCAATCGAAAAACCGAATTAGTTGATTAATTGATCAACAATTGTTAAATTGATTAGTTAATTAATCAATATATAAATCAATTGATTAATTGAGATGAAAATAGATAAGAAAATTAAATAATCAATCACTTGATTGATTGAAAAATCCAATGAAAAAAGGGGGAATAAACAGATTAAAAAGATAGTTAATTGATTAATTAGAAGATTAATTAATCAATTAATTGAAAGAACGAAAAGTTAAAAAAATAGTTAAAAGTCAAAAGAAAAGAAGAATAGAAACTAAGTTAATCACTTGATTGGCTAACTAATTAATTAATCAAATGATTAGATGATTAATTAAGTTAATTAATTAATTAATCAATCGATTGATTGATAAATTAACAAAAAGAAAGAACAAAGAAAAGGAAGAAAACGAAAAAGAAAGAAAAAAGGACAAAAATTAGACAATTAATCAATCAACCAATTACGATTGATTGATTAATTGATTAATTGAAAAATTAAACAATAGTAGACAACTAAATTGTTGTTTTTAATTTCTATAATTTTTATTTCTTTTGCAATTTAGGTGGTTCAGTTTCTTATTGCATTCTCCTTTCTGTTGTCTTGGTCTTTTAGGTTCTCCCCCTTTTTTGTTTGTAGAAGTCTCCTTGGTGGGTGGTTGTCCTCGTTCTGCATGCTTTTTCTCTCCTCTCCCCTCCCCTCCCTTCCTTTTATTTGGAGTCTGTCTGCTCTCTATCTCTCTTCTCCTTCTCTTCTCTTGCATGCACCCTAATGATGGATCACAGAGTGTGATCTAAAACTTTGATGTAAAAAATCTATTCACACAATCTAATCCAAAAATAAAATGCACAACACTGATGGATTGTGGAAATCTGATAGCTCTAAGAAGAGATGTAGTTCTTGTGTTTATGGATATATTGGTGCGAATTATAGATAGACTTAAAGTATATATTCAAAAAATTGGATTACTTATCGAAGATGTGAGTGATGGAGAAATTGAGGAAGAAACTATAAGAGATGACATATATGTACTTGACCAAAGGGATGATAGATTCATGAGAGCCATAACTAGAATTACTACAAGACCACACATTATTCTTTTTATGAACATTATGGAAAGCTATATTTAGATGAATTTCTTGATTGTATTGTTGATATAGAATATTGTTCTAAATATGAAAGTAAAAATGCATATAAGAAGCTGAAAATTAATAGCACTGAATTGAAAGGATGTTCATCATTATGGTGGAAACATTTGTATATAGATAGATAGAGGAGATGAAAGGAAAATATCAAGTAATGAAAAAAGATGGTAAATAAATTGAAAGGTAAATTCTTGCCTAGTGATTATCAAGTAAGTTTGTTGAGGAGAATGTATAACCTAAAGTGAAAGGAATCTACATTAAAAGAATATACTAAAGAATCCAATAGGTTGGATATTGGACCTTGACATATGGATGACAAGGTGGAGAAAATTTCAATGTATATGAATATTTTGAGTACATCTACTCAAGATGAGATTAGTTTTGGAAGCTTAACATTTGTCCCTTAAAGATTAGTAAAAATTGAACAAGAAATGAGAGCATAGACTCATATTAAGATGTGGAAGATTTCAAAGAGGAAGGAAGTTCACTAGTGGAGGTATATCCTTTACTAGAGGAGGAAGATCTTATTCAGATCCAAATAAAGGAAAATCAAAGCGGAAAGAAGAAGTTTCATACTAAGGAAAAAGAGGAACTTATTCTAGAAGTAGTAATTATAGAAGGGAATATAGGAGTTTTTTCAAGGGAACTTGTTTCAAATGTGGATTAGAAAGCCATAGAGAATATGAGTGCACACAAGAAAACTAAACTAAGAGGATTAGTAGCAATAGTAGGAATGATTTATAGGAGAATAGTCCCTTGATCTTTGAATCAAAAAGAAGATGGAGAGGCCTTGATGGTTATAATAGCTATTATTGCATGACAATGAACTATGCCAATCTCTTGGTTTCAGGCAATGCAGAGAGGCCATAGTTCAATATCCAATCTCAATTCATATGCAGATGACATTAGGTGGAGCTGAAAAAATGCAATAGGTTTGGAATTTTGTTAGAGGTCTTTAATTAGGTATTTTAAGTTATAGACAATAAAATGGTGGATTTAGATAGCCATGAAGTGAAAATACAACATATCAAAAGGGTTTCATATGTTCCTTTGGATCATATGCTACTATTACCATATTGTGGCTCAAAAATGCATGAAGAGAAGGAAATTTAACAAAGCAACTATAAATTTCTTGTATTCCCAAGATCCCAAACTATAAAGAATCTCTCCTTATGTTCTAATTGTTCCAAATCCCAAAGGAATTAGTCCCAAAAATTTTGTAACCCCAAAAACCCAAAATCAGTCTCCTACAAACCCTCAAAGGTAGGATTTTCTAGGACTCTACCTTCCAAGAACCTTTAGAATCAATTGAAGGTTATTTCACCTTGTCTCAAACATACAAAAGTAATTCCAATTATTAAACATTGACCTCTGCTGACTATAACTCATGCTATTGCTCCATAGCCATGAATTTAGTGTCCTTTACTATGAGGCCTCCCCCCAACCCATCATAGCATATTTGATACTTTATTATTTTGATACTCATGACTCAATATGTCAAGACACTATTAGATACATTGAACATATTATGTTATTTCATGTTGTGTGATGTTTTACATTCACATATTTTCTTTCATCATTTAATGATTTATGAACATGTATATTGATTTAGTAAGTGAATGCAAAATTAACACTTTAATTATGAAATTTTAATGATTAAGAATATGAGTAGAATGAGATAAACAACTGATTATTTGAAAGATGGATGTTTTAATTTATGTGATTTCTCTGATGCATTATATACATATATGCATGTGGTTTTCTTGAGCTACCGATGTGTGCAATGAATGTGCAAGAGATTTTAGCCAAGAAATCTAATGGAGAAATGAGACTGAACCCTATGTACTATTTGTGGAAACTAGGGTTAATTTTGATGAAAGATGCAAACCCCATTGTTTGTATTTTATTTATATCATGAGATGTATGAATGTATCATTCTATAATCTTTAAATGTTAATGTTTCATAACAATGTTTTTATAGTACCAACATGATAGTTAGTGTTAAAGGAGTAACCTAAAGATCTAAGTTGGACTAAGTTAATGATCTTTTTCCTAATCAATTGGTAATCAAGATTAATTATCCCAAATTTGAATTATTGGTTAATCTGCATTTTGAAGGTTGTTAGTAAGTCCTAGAATTTCTTAGTTTTTGATAGGTCTTTAATTAATCTCTAAGGGATAAAATCATGAAATCTAAGTACCCAAGGCAAATGGGTATGGGTTGGGGGCATTTTCCACCATCCTAGCCCCTTTTGTTGACTTTTATGATCACTCCAAAACCCCCATTTTTTTTTATTACGAAAATTGATAGTTTTCATCATGAGTTGGATGACTTTAATAGGTGGTTTAGTTTAGGATCTTATTTAGAGGAAATTTTGAGAGGGTTTGGAGTGTTCACCCAACCTCTAGTTTTGAGAGTGTTCATCTCAAACTTGTTCATTTGCCATAATCTAATTTTTGAAGGTAGGAATACTTCACCTCATTTTGTTCATGTTGTGCTTTATATTTTAGTTTTATTGCTTATGTATGTTTGTGTGTGTGTTGAGTATGTTAGGAGGGATTGAAACATGATTTCTCAAATGTCTTTCCTTTGTGTTTTGCTTTGAATTTCAAAGGGATTTGATGGATGTATTGGCATTACTCACCCTCGAATGGGGCAAAAGTGGCCATGTATGAGGAAAGGACTTTTGTTGGACTCCGATAGTGTAGAGTATCTTCTCAAGACAAGAAGAGGGAGAGAGGGTAGGGTGTTATGGCCCCCTATTCATCCTCACAAACCATGTATGAGTTTTAGAATGTAAGAATGGAAGAACAGAAGTTGTTTGGTTTATAGCTCTGAAAGGGCACTTGTTTTGGTGTTGTGTCTAACATCTTTTGTTGGAAAAATCCACTTTCTCCCTAGTTTGGTTCTATGTCAAACCTATTGTATAAACTCAGGATGAGAGTGAATTTCTGATTTTGTCTTCATGTTATGATTGGTTGTCTCCTCGTCAATTTTTGTTCTCCCCATGATCACTGTGATCTATTGCAAAATTTGTAAAGGATCCCTTATTAACGGCCAAGAAGGAAATTCAAAATGGTTAATGGATTTCAGTTATGTTTGGAGATTTCTCCTTGGTATTGAAATCCTATGTAAAATGTATTTAAACTTATTGTTGAAGTAGAAATGATGTCAGGTTTTCTTACTAGTTCTTTCCTAGTAGAACCTTTGAATTAGGTGTTTTAATAGAAAAAGAGATTGGGTAATATTCTTGCATTGTAGTCTTATAGTATTTTAGTTTATGCATGTGTGTATTAAAAATTAGATAAAATGGTGACATGAAATTTATGAAATTTTGAGTTCAATTATGTTAAGGGATGTAGGAAGATTTTGGGGGTTAGGTTAATAAAGGGGTAAGTCCTAAAGTTAAGATAGTATGTTTGTTTTTAATATCAAGTTTTTAAATTTAGTTAGTTGTATGTTTTAAAAATTAGTGAGTTTTATTTTTATTAACTAATATGTTTCTTTAAAATATTAATAAATTTAAATTAATAGAAAACTAGTTAAACTAAATTTAATATATATTTTTTTTGTATGTTTTAATTAGTTTATTTAAGTTATTAGACTATATTAATGTTTTGAGTTAAATGTTTAAATTGTTATGGAATCTTAATTTATTGTGATAATGTTAACATTTAATGTAGTTAGTCATTTATCCTATTTTGATTTTTGTTAATATTATAGTGAAAGTTTTAAGTTAAAATGTTAAAATTAGATTTTATTGAAATTTAATTACTATGTTAGTAAATTTATAGTAAAAGAAAATTTAGTTATTATTTTATTTTAACAAGTAAGTTTTGTTTTAAGTATTTTAAATTTGTATAGTTAAAGTTAGTTATTGTTAAATATTAATATTATATTATTCAAGTGTGTAAAGTTTTGTCATTAAAAGTTAGTTGTTGTTTTTCATTTATTACTTGTTTTATATGGTTTAAGTATACATGAGTTGATTTATTTAATTTTAAATAATTAGATAAATTAGTTTATGATAAGAGTTTAAATTAAGACTTTAAATGTTAAGCAAATAATTGGATTAGAATGTTTTGTTGATTTAAGTATGGAGTATTGAAATGTAAAGGAAAACAATATATGGTTTAGATTAATTTAAAATTAACTAAAATATATATTACTTTGTTATGGAGGCTTAATTTATATTAGTAATGATTAGGGTGTAATGGACAACATTAACTTTATTAATATTATTAACTACTGGAATTTATGATCAACCTTAAAGGGATGAGGTAGTTCACAAGATAGCTAGTGAGGGTTGTTAGACTAGGGTCTATTATTTAAAAAAAACAAAACAAATAAATAACATATTATATCAAAACCCTTTTGTGTCATATAATTTGTACTCAACCTTTATCAACATAGTCATTTTATGAAACTTAAAAAAAAATTGTGTGTGTTTTTGCCCTAAATTTTGAGCATGACATTTTGGTATCAGAGCCCATGTTCCAACACTAGGGACCTAAAACTATTATGCTTCTAAAAAAATAAATTAAACTTTAAATTGTGTAGGATGCCTCATGTTACACAAAGCAACCGATGAGATAGAGGTCATAGGGCAAGAGGTGGTAGAGTGGAACAGGACGATGGACCACCACCTCCACCACTTCCTCCACCACCACCATGATGAAACTTGAACTAGGACATTTTGGATGCCCTTTAGACAATTATTGGTATATTCTAGTAGAGGATACCACCTATACCATAGCTAGGGTAGGAGGTAGGGTCGATGGCAGAGAGAGGAGTAGGAGTCCCCCATCAAATAAGGTAGAGGGATAGGGTGAGCATGAGGGTGAGTTGATACATTAGAGAGGACCACCACTTGATAGACCTCCTAGACACACAGGAGATGATATCAGGGAGTTGATATAACTTGGGCCACCATTCTTTACTGGTTCCATAGAGGGAACAATAGTAGAGGCCTAGTTACAAAGTCTATAGTGGTGCTTTGGATTATGTCCTTATGGGAGTAATGTGATGGCACGTCTAGTAGTCCATCAACAAAGGGGAGATTCCTCCAATCGGTGGCATTAGGAGTAGACTAGAGGAGGAGTGATGATGGATACACTCACATGGGAGTCATTCTTGGAGAGATTTTGAGAGAGGCACCTGTCTGAGCACTTCAGACAAAAGTAGATTGAGGAATTTCATTCTCTATATTAGAGGGATCTCATAGTATCTCAGTATGAGAGAAAGTTTCTTGAGCTCCTTCCTTATGTTGAATAAATGAAGGATGAGAAACTATGAGTACATCGCTTCATGATGGGCCTAAATTTATCTCTCCAAGGTCTAGTCCATTTTTCCTTACCTACCACCTTCAGACAGGTATTTGAGATAGCACTAGTTACTGAGGATACTTAGAGTAGATAGGGGTCACATGATCAATCTCATAACTAAAACTCTACCTAGCAGAAACTCCCTTGGAAAGGGAATTAGAACTATACAACAGTGTCCTCTAGGGACTAATAGTCTTAGTAATAGAAACCACAATAGTAGCAATAGAAACCTTCACATGGTTATCAGGGCTCCAAGCCAAAGCAGTGGCAGTCATAGGGTCCTAAATAGGATTAGAAGGTACAAGCCCCATAGTCGCAGTCAGTGAAGACTTATCAGTCTTTCAGGGGTGGATATAGTGGATTGAGTAGGTCAAGAGGGCCATAACAATCTAGATCACAGGGTGTACAATCTTATACCCAAGGACCATGCTACACTTGTAGTGGTATGAGTCATATAGCTAGAGAGTGTCCACAGGGATAGGCATCCAATTATCAAAGAGGGAATTTTTAACAGTTGACAGTTACTAACATGGGTAGATCCCACAAAGTTTTTGCAGTGGTTGAAAACCACCAAGCTGAGCATTAGGCCATAGTTATCAAGGCTACAGGTATTACACAGGGTTGTATTGTTGCAATTTTATTTGATTCTAAAGCTACTAACCCTTTTATATCTCCATATGTAGTGGAGCATTGTAGGTTATTGGCAGTTAGATAGGATGTCAGTTGAGAAGTAGAGTTAGCCTTAAGAACTAGAGTGTTAGTTAGTTCCATTATGCATAATTGCTAGATGTAGATTGGAGACATGTCCACAATGTCTGATCTACACATTACTCCTCTAGGTTTTTATGATGTTGTCCTTGGCTTGGATTGGCTTTATGCCCATAGTGCCAAGATTTATTGTCAACAGAAGAGACTGGAATGTGTGGATGATGATGAGATCTCTAGGGTGATCTTTAGGGTAAAGAGACCCATATCCCTTCGTATGATTTCTGCTATGCAACTTAGATGGTGCATGCAAAAGGGATGTCAATTGTTTGCTATCACCATTAGTGACAGAGATGAAGATTCTAAGGGAGAGACATCCCTCAATGATTTTCCAATCCTACAAGAGTTTGCAGATGTGTTTCCTTCAAAGCTCCTTGGTATGCCTCAACCTAGAGTAGTGGAATTTCATATAGATCTTGTGCCAAGAGCTGAGCCAGTATCAAGAGCACCATATAGGATGACTACTCATGAGCTTAGTGAACTAAAGACTTAGTTGGAGGAACTCTTAGAGAAGGGGCATATTTGACCTCATGTGTCACCTTGGGGTGTACCAATGATCTTTGTAATGAAGAAAGATGAATAACTTAGGTTGTGTATTGATTATTGGTAGTTGAACAAGGTAATCTTCAAGAACTAACCATCAGGAACTAATATCCTCTTCCTAGAATTGATGATCTCTTAAATCAATTACAAGGTGCCCAAGTATTTTCAAAGATTGATCTAAAGTTGGGTTATCATTAGTTGAGGATTGTGGATAGTGATATCCCCAAGACTATATTTTGTACAAGGTATGGTCACTATGAGCTCATCGTGGTACCATTTGGCCTCATGAATGTTTTAGCTATATTCATGAGCTTCATGAATGGTTTATTTTATACCTTTTTGGATAATTTTGTGGTCATTTTCCTTGATGACATTCTGATATATCTCATGATGAGAAATAGCATGAAGTGCACCTGAGACAAGTATTGTAGAAGTTGAGAGAGAACCATTTGTTTGTAGCTTGTCGAAGTATGTGTTCTATAGACCTTAGATACATTATTTGGATCATGTCATTTCAGGTGATGGTGTCTCATTAGACCCATCAAAGATTAGGGCCATCATGGATTGGCCAACACCCACCAGTGTCACTGAAGTGAGGAGCTTTATGGAACTAGTAGGATATCATCGATGCTTCATTGCAGGATTCTCTACATTGGCACACCAAATCACATCTCTTTAGAAGAAAGGGAAGAAGTATGAGTGGATAGAGATGTGTGATAGAGCTTTTCAAGAATTAAGAGAGCCCTCACAAGTGCACTGATACTTTCAATGCCAAATCCTTTTGTGGATTTTGTGGTGTGCATAGATGTATCTTTATATGGTATAGGGGCACTCCTTATGCAGGATGGATGACCTATTTCCTTTGAGTCTAAGAAGTTGAAGACTCATGAACTCAATTACCCTACTCATGACATAGAACTTATAGCAGTGGTTCATGCTTTAGTGAAGTGGTGACACTTCCTTCCAGGTCATAGATTTGAGCTTAATTCTAACCACCAGAGTTTGCAATGCATATTTACTTAGCTAAACCATAATGTTAGGCAAAGAAGGTGGATGGATTTCCTTTGTGAGTATGATTTTGATGTTAATTACATCAAGGGAAAGGATAATGTGTTTGCAAATGCCTTAAGTATAAGGCACCATTAGATTTCATTTGAGACTACTTGCACTAACTTGAGAGAGTAGATCCTATAGCACTTGCCAGAGCAGATGAGCTTTATGTAGAAGTTAGTCAGATAGTGTATTCTTAGAAACCTTTAGAAGGGAAGTATTCAGAGTATTCTTTGGAGTCTGATAGACTTTTGTGTCATAGAGTACATATGTATGTACCTTCCATTTGGGGTTTGTGAGAGCTCATTGTACTTCAAGATCATAGAGCACCTTATGCAATGTACCCTGATGTTAAGAAGTTACATGCAGATCTAAGATAGTTATATCACTTGCCAGGCATGAGAGTATAGATTGTTGATATAGTTGCAAGATGCCTTGAGTGCAAAGGGTGAAGGTAGAGCATTGTAATCCTGGTGGGCTTCTTTAGCCTCATGAGATTATAGAGTGGAAGTGGGATGGTATATCTATGGATTTTATTGTTGGTCTACCCATGTCATCTTGTTGCCATGATGCCATTTTGGTGATAGTTGACACATTGACCAAGGTTGCTCATTTCTCACCCATGTGTACTACTTACATAGCACAAGACATAGCCTAGGTGTTTTTGTGGGATATTTTTAGACTTCATGGCATTCCCCATAAGATCATCTTTGATAGAGAATCATTGTTCACTTCATCCTTTTGGAGAGAGTTGTAGGCAGCATTGGGCACTAGGATCAATTTTAGTACAGCATACCATCCTTAGCCTAACAATTAGACTGAGTGAGTTAATTAGGTTTTGGAGGACATGTTGTATATGTATGTGATGGACCATTAGGTCAAATGGGATGAATACCTACATCTTGTTGATTTTTCCTATAATAATGGGCACCATTCCTACATAGGTATGCTGCCTTATGAGGCCTTATATGGAAGACCTTATAGAATGTCCTAGAGTTGGGATAGGATCAAGAATCAAGTATCTATTGAATCTTTAGTTAGTAAAGGACATGGAGTAGCGAGTGACCCTAATTAGACAATGCTTGAGAGAGGCACTGGATAGGTAGAAGAAGTATACTAATGCAAAGAGGATAGATCAAGAGTATCAAGTTGGAGATAGAGTTTTCTTGAGGGTGCGATTGCACAAGAGTCTAATTTGATTAAGAAAGGTATCTAAGTTGGGACCCTAGTTCATTGGATTATTTGAGATCCTAGAGAGTATAGGACCTGTTGCATACCATTTAGCTTTACCACCTAGCCTATCATGCATCCATGATGTGTTTTATATTTCAGTACTTAGAAGATACATTTATGATGAGTCTCATATTATAGATTGGGATGCTTTGTAGGTGGAGTTAGATGGGCAACTAGCACTAGAGCCTATCCATATTATTGCCCAATAGACCCTAGCTTTTCGAGGCCAAGAGCTGGACCAGGTTAGGGTCTAGTGGGATTATTACGATGAGGTCATGACTTCATGAGAGGATGTAGAACATATGCAATCTTAGTACCCTTATCTTTTTGATGAATATCAGAAGAAAGTTCATTCCTAATGGGCAAGGATGTGAGGCCTCACCTCGACCCATCGTAGCATATTTGATACTTTACTATTTTGATACTCATGACTTGACATGTTGAGACGCTATCAGATACACTAAACATATTACGTTATTTCATGTTGTGTGATGTTTTACTTTTAGATATTTGTTTTTGTCATTTAATGCTTTATGAACATGTATATTCATGTAGTAAGTGAATGAATGATTAACACTTTGATTATGCAATTTTAATGATTGAGAATATGAGCAGAATGAGATAAACAATTGATTATTGTAAAGATGGATGTTTTACTTTATGTGATTTCCCTGATGCGTTATATACATATATGCATGTGGTTTTCTTGAGCTACTAATGTGTGCAATGAGTGTGTAGGATATTTTAGCTAAGAAATCTAATGGAGAAATGAGACTGAACCCTATGTACCATTTGTGGAAACTAGGGTTAAATTTGATGAAAACCCCATTGCTCATATTTTATTTGTATCTTGAGATGTATGAATGTATCATTCTGTAATATTTAAATGTTAATGTTTTGTAATATTGTTTTTATAGTGTCGCTTGATGCTCATGAATTGTATATGCATATCGACATGATAGTTAGGGTTAACTGAGTAACCCAAAGATCTAAGTTGGACTAGGTTAGTCACCTTTTTACTAATCAATTACTAATCAAGATTAATTATCCCTAATCTAGATTAGTGTTTAATCTGCATTTTGAAGGTTGTTAGTAAGTGCTAAAATTTCCTAGCTTTTAATAGGTCCCTAATTAATCCCTAAGGCCTAAGATCATGAAATCTAAGTAGCCAAGGGGTATGTGTATGGGTTGTGGGAATTTTCCACCCTCCTAGCCCTTTTTGTTGACTTTTATGGTCACTAAAAAACCCCATTTTTTCTTTATTGTGATAATTGATAGTTTTCATCATGAATTGGATGACTTTAACTCCAACTTGAGGCTAGCCTTAGGTCTAGTTGTGTTAGAAGCCTCTAAAACTTTTGGACAAGTAGGGGAGTTATTGCTTTTAGAGGTGGTTGAGTTTAGGATCTTATTTAGAGGTAATTTTGAGAGGGTTTGGAGTGTTCACCCAACCTCTAGTTTTGAGAGTGGAATTCAAAATTGAAGGAGAAGGAGAGGAAAGCAAGCTCATCTCAAACTTGTTCATTTGCCATAACCCAAATTTTGAAGGTAGGAATACTTCACCTCATTTTTTTCATGTTGTGCTTCATGTTTCAGTTTTATTACTTATGTATGTTTTTGTCTGTGTTGGGTATGTTGGGAGGGATTGAAATAGGTTTTCTTAAATGTCTTTCCTTTGTGTTTTTCTTTGAATCTTGAAGGGATTTTATGGGTGTATTGTCATTACTCACCCTTGGATAGGGCAGAAGTTGCCATGTATGGGGAAATCTCTTTAGTTGGACTCTGACAATGTAGACTCTCTTCTCAGGATGAGAAGAGGGAGAGAAGGTAGGGTGTTATGTGCCCCTATTCATCAACACAAACCATGTATGAGTTTTGGAATGTAAGAATGGAAGTTGTTGAGTTTATACCCCGAAAAGGGAACCTATTTTGGTGTTGTGTCTAATGTCTCCTATTGGAAAAATCCACATTCTCCCTAGTCTGGTTCTATGTCAAACCTGTTGTGTAAACTTAGGATGGAAGTGAATGTTTTATTTTGTCTTCATGTTATGATTGGTTGTCTCCCGGTCAATTTTTGTTCTCTCCATGATCACTATGATGTATTATAGAATTCATAAAGGATCCCTTGTTAAGGGCCAAGAAGGAAATTCAAGATGGTTAATGGATTTCAATTATGTTGGAAGATTTCTCCTCAAGATTGAAATTCTATGTAAAATGTATTTAAACTTATTGTTGAAGTAGCAATGATGTCGAGTTTTCTTACTAGTTCTTTCCTGGCAGAGCCTTTGAATCAAGTGGTTTAATAGAAAAAGAGATTAAGTAATATGCTAGTATTGTAGTCTTATAGTATTTCACTTTATCCATGTGTGTATTAAAAAATAGATAAAATGGTGACATGAAATTTATGAAATTTTGAGTTCAATTATGTTAAGGGATGTAGGAAGATTTTGTGGGTTAAGTTAATTAAGGGGTAGGTGCTAAAGTTAAGTTAGCATGTTTGTTTTTAATATAAAGTTTTTAAATTTTACTTAGTAGTATGTTTTAGAAATTAGTGAGTTTTATTTTTATTACTAAATATGTTTTTAAAAATAGTAGTAAATTTAAATAAATAGAAATCTAGTTAAATTAAAGTTAATGTTATTTTATTTTTTAGTATGTTTTAATTAGTTTATTTAATTTATTAGACTGTATTAAAGTTTAGAGTTAGATGTTTAAATTGTTATGCTATCTTAATTTATGGTGTTAATGTTAACATTTAATGTAGTTAGTCATTTATCCTATTTTGATTTTTGTTAATATTATAGTGAAAGTTTTAAGTTAAAATGTTAAAATTAGATTTTAGTGAAATTTAATTACTATGTTAGTAAATTTATAGTAAAAGAAAATTTAGTTATTATTTTGTTTTAACAAGTTTGTTTTATTTTAAGTATTTTAAATTTGTATAGTTAAAGATAGTTATTGTTAAATATTAATATTATATTATTCAAGTGTGTAAAGTTTTGTCATTAAAAGTTAGTTGTTGTTTTTCATTTATTACTTGTTTTATATGGTTTAAGTATACATGAGTTAATTTATTTAATTTTAAATAATTAGATAAATTAGTTTATGATAAGAGTTTAAATTAAGACTTTAAATCTTAAGTAAATAATTGAATTTAAATGTTTTGAAAATTTAAGTATGGAGTATTGAAATGTAAAGAAAAATAATATATGGTTTAGAATAATTTAAAATTTACTAAAATATATATTACTTTTTCATGAAGACTTAATTTATATTGGTAATGATTAGGGTGTAATTGGCAACATTAATTTTATTAATATTATTAACTAGTGGAATTTATGATCAACCTTAAAGGGATGAGTTAGTTCACAAGATAGCTAGTGAGGGTTGTTAGATTGGGGTGTATTACAAAAATAAAATAAAATAAAATAACATATTATATCAAAACCCTTTTGTGTCATGTAAGTCGTACTCAAACTTTAAAAAAATTGTGTATGTTTTTGCCCTAAATTTTGGGCATGACATTTTGGTATCAGAGCCCATGTTTCAACACTAGGAACCTAAAACCATTATGCTTCTGAAAACATAAATTAGACTTTAAATTGTGTAGGATGCAAAATGTTACATGAAGAAACCAATGAGATATAGGTCGTATGGTGAGAGGTTGTAGAGTGGAATAGGAGGATGGACCACCACCTCCACCACCACCACCACAGAACCTGAACTAGGACATTTTTTATGCCTTTCAAACATTGATTGGTGTATTCCAATAGAGGATATCACCTATACCACATCCAGGGCTGCAGATTTTGAAAGGGAAAGTAGAGGGACTCAAAGGAGGAAAGGCCGATGGTAGAGAGAGGAGTAGGAGTCCCCTATTGAGGTAGGTAGAGAGATAGGGTGAGCATGAGGGTGAGTTGATACATTAGAGAAGACCACCTCTTGATAGACCTCCTAGACATATAGGAGATGATATCAGAGAGTCAATACAACTCAAGCCACCATTATTTACTAGTTCTATAAAGGGAATAGTAGCAGAGGCCTAGTTACAGAGTCTATAGTGGTGCTTTGGATTATGTCCTTATGGGAGTAATTTGAAGGCATGTCTAGTAGTCCATCAGTAAAGGGGAGATGCCTCCAATTGGTGGCATTAAGAGGAGAATATAGGATGAGTGAGGATGGATACCCTCACATGGGAGTCATTCTTGGAGAGATTGTAAGAGAGGTACCTATCTGAGCACTTTAAATAGAAACATATTGAGGAATTTCATTCTCTATATCAGATGGGTCTCAGAGTAGCTTAGTATGAGAGCAAGTTTCTTGAGCTCCTTACTTATGTTGAATACATGAAGAATGAGAAACTATGAGTACATCACTTCATCATACACCTCAATTTCTCTCTCCAGGGTCTAGTCCATTTGGCCTTACCTACCACCTTCAAACAAGTAGTTGAGATAGCACTAGTTGCTAAGGATACTTATGGTAGATAGAATTCATAGGATTGGTCTCAGAACTAAAACTCTACCTAGAAAAAACCCCCTTGGAAAGGGAATTAGAACTATATAGTAGGGTCCTCTAAGGGCCAACAGCCTTAGCAATAGAAACCATAGTAGTATTAGTAGAAACCTTCACATGTTTATCAAGGCTCCAAGCCAATGTAGTGGTAGTCATAGGGTCATAAATAGGATTAGAAGGTACAAGCCCCACAATCATAGTCAATGAAGACTTAACAGTCTTCTAGGGGTGGATACACTGGATCTAGTAGGTCAAGATGCCCACAGTAGTCTAGATCATAGGGTGCACAATCTTATACCCAAGGACCATGCTACACTTGTGGTTGCATTGGTCATATAGCTAGATAGTGTCTGTAGGGATAGGTATTTGAGGGTCAAAGAGGGGATTTTTAAGAGCCGACAGTTGTTGACATGGGCAGATCCCACAAAGTCTTTGCAGTGGTTGACAACCACCAAGCTAAGCATTAGGCCATAGTTATCAAGGCTAAAAATATTATATGAAGCCTTAATTTATATTAGTAATGATTAGGGTGTAATGGAAAACATTAATTTTATTAATATTATTAACTAGTAGAATTTATGATCAACCTTAAAGGGATGAGTTACTTCACAAGATAGCTAGTGAGGGTTGTTAGACTAGGGTTTATTATTTAAAAAAACATATAAATAAAAAATATATCAAAACCCCTTTTTGTCATGTAAGTCATTGTCAACCTTTATCAACATAGTCATTTTCTTAAACTTTAAAAAAAAATTGTGTGTTTTTGCCCTAAATTTTGGGCATGGCATTTACTTCACAAACTCCAATGACCTATTCACCAATCATTAGAAATTCCTATCAAAATATTGTTAGATATGATTTGTACATATTGTAACAAGATCATTCCCTAAGAATAAGACTGCTACATTCATGCAATGATCAACATTTCAAATAGAAACTCAAACTTGTTAATGAAAATAATGAAACGCTTAAAGCGATGACAAAAAATTTGAGAGGAATGAACTATAGAAATCTTAGTGCATTAGGAATTGATCAAACAATATGAAAAAGGGATTATGAGATCATAAGACTACAATAAATCAATGATAGCCAAGCCACCATACACCAAATACTTGAAAAATGAAGTTTCTTATTGGCTTTCTTTACACAATTTGTACAATTGATCAATCCCAATATTTCTCTCTTTTTACAATGCCTCAAACATGACTTAATAACATCCCTTACAACTATCCCAACCAATTTGGATTGGCTTCAATTCTTAGTTATGCCTAGAACTCATTAAATATAATTTCTCCCCAAAATGGAACTAACCATTGGGATTCAAATATTTGAATTCCCCAACTTACAATTTATTGAATAAATCAATTAATTAACCCACTAAACTTGCATATTAGGTCCTCAAGGCTATTATAACCAATCCTAAACCTTTTTAAGACTCCTAAGAACCCAATTAACTCCTATATTCCATTATGCCCATACTTCACTATTAAAGATCCTAAGGTCCTTAGGAAGCCCTTTAGGATTCATTAAATTTTTTATCATCTTTAAAGCCTACTAAGGCTATGATTGGCTTCAACACATACCAATTTATTTTATTAAACTCCTCCTTTCCTCTAATCCATCTTTTTTCTTCCTTAGGGATCCTTGCATGTCTTGATGCTCTTGCATCACATACACTGGCCCAATGAAATGGAAGTCAAGGATGTAACCATGCAAGTATTGGTACAATCTCCCTATGAGGATGCCAAGTAGCTACTATTGTTGTTACTTTGGGCTTCACTATATGATCCAAAATTTTATAAAGTACTGAAGCTAGGAGTAATTTCTCCAAAATCTATAGAAATCGTCGTATAGGTTTAGGGTCCCTTGGCTCTCAAGAATTTGTAGCAACTATTCTCACTGCTAGAACAATAACTTCAGTGAAGAGTTGAGTGTAAGGAGTTGAACAAGAAATTTATTCTTTTGTGAAAATGACATAATCATGAGGCTCATTCCCTTGCAGAAGCCTCTGCCACAATGATATTACCTCTAAACCATGCAAAGAATGTTGACGTGGTTTCCAACCTTGAAACACTCTTATAAGAAATGACAAAACAAATGCAGATGCAATACATGTCTATTACTATTATTTATGTATATGTTTGTATGTATGTATGAATGTATACATATATATGTATATATACTATATATACATACATACATATACACACATATATGTATGTCTATGTATGTATCTATGTATGTATATATGTATGTATATAGAGAGATCTTCTCACAATAGAAAAAATGACCCAGTTGCATGCATATTCCAAAATCCAAATAATAAAACTGTAAAACTCAGTCAACCTATGCTAAGTGACTTACCTCAAGATCTGCAACAAAAAAATGTAGACTAGAAAAATGGGTAGAGTTTGCAACAAATTTTACAAAAACATATCATAGTAGATATTTTTAGAAACAAACAAACCATAACCCTATTAAATTGGTCTAGTTTCTAATTAGCTAGGCTGATTACAAATTCTTGTAGAATTATCATCAAATTAGGTATGTAATAAAATGAACATTTAGTTGTTCCCAGCTACAATGATCAAATACAATTTTCCAATGTGATAAAATTGCATATGCAAATGTTGCCAAAAATGAACCTTGTGAAAAAGTGAATTTTTCCATTTTGAAAGGCTTACATTCTTGCATTTCTGAAATAGAAAAATTCTCTATTTCACAAGGGTCAATTTTGGCAGCCTGTAAAATTCCAAAATAAATTTTTTTAATAATTCAACTAGCCATCACAATTATGATTGCTTGTCCCAATGGCTAATCATCACTTCTGCAAGACAACTATTGCATGGACATCATAATTTTAATAGAGGATTGGAAGCTTAAGAAATCATAATTATGATGACATATTATTGCAATTGTGACATCGTCAATGTGAACTCTTGTGCCTTCCTTCTTTTGAATTACGATTGTTTTATCCATTGCAATTGTGGCTATTGCCCTTGTCATCAAAACTTACAATAGAAAAACTTTATAACCCATCTAATAGGATCCTATTCATTTTTTTGTTGCTTGTGTGGTGAGTGGTCATTTTAATTTTGATGACCTACTATCATAATTCGGGACCAAATGTAGTAGTTTTTTTTGTACTTAGTCAGTCCCTATCATCGATTCCTTTTAATATAAAAAATGATTAGATATTCATCAAGCATTACAAATAGTGAATGGTGGAGGGAATAATAATAAATAATAGATACTCATACTATATATTTTGGAGAAGAAAACCCTATAGTTCACAAAAGATAGGTTGATTATAATTTAAACTAAAGTTGCAGATCAAAGAAATTGAGATCACCATAATAGAATGAGAACATATAGCCACCTAACAAGTAGAAGAATTTCCATTAATTAAGAAAATATAAAAGGCACACTTGGGTGAGGTATTCAATGATTTGGACCCCTCATAAATTTCCATGGTTGGAGAACATGCAAAGAAATAACAAAAGTGAGGAAGAAATAGATGGCAATAGTCATTGATTAGACATCATTGATCTCACCACCCATTTTGGGAAACTCCCTATTAATTTTCCACACATCTAATTATCTACGTTCTACATACATTCAAATATATATCACAATATTTTTCCATTTTCGATAGACTTAATTATAAATAGTCATGATTAGCATATACAAGTTAAGTTTGAATAGATAAGGTTTTCTGACTAAGTAAACTAATGCAAATTTTGAGTGGTATTTGGTATCTATCTCATAATGATCCTTTGAATTAATGATCAAAATGATATATAATCTTCTTGTTTGGTAAACTATTGTACATGATGTTGAGAGAAGGGACAATAAACAATAGATGGAATTGAAGTGAGGGAAGAGAACATGTAGAGAATTATAGGCTAAGGCATACAAATATGTTTTTGTTTTTTTGGGGATATATATATACATTGCACATGTACATTTTTACATGGCATGAATAGATTTGAAAATCAAAATGCCTTGAACCCATGTTCAAATTACAAAAAAAAGAAGTATGAAATCCCCTTCCTAATTCGCCTACAATAAAGGGGCACCATTTAAATATACATTTTTCATTTTGCACAATTTAGTCTCATTTGTGGATGTTGACCCATTTTATCTTCTATAAGATATAGAGTATTCTCGTGTAAGAAAAAATATTGCAATAGAGATCATGATATGCTTCAAAAGAACACCTATGATAATGAGCTTCAACAGGAACAATTTAAATACATTAGAGAACAATTGTTTGACCAGGTTGTGATGCTGAATGATGTGGGTAAATTATTAATCTCAAAAAATCCTAATAATATTCAAGCAATGGTAATAGGAAAGGATAAATCTAGAATTCACAAATTCACCAATAGCTTCCACACCTATGCCATATTAAATTGCTTCCTAAAAATCTATTTTTAATTATTTATTCCAACTTTGTTATTATTTTCTCTATGGTAATTAAAAATAAATAATTTATAATAGATATTTTGTTGATAAATTTATTTAAAGTTTCCCCTATTAGAAATCAAACATCATTGTTGTTTGATTGGTAGCAGCCCATACCAAATGCAACCATTGGGGGGAACAAATACATTTAAAATGAAGAGTAGGGATAAAATATTTTTCAAGAGAAGTTTTCAAGATTTAAATGGTAGAAATAATTATATCAAATATTATTGTTGATTATTTGTGAAAATACCAATTTTATGTTTTCTAAGAAAATCCATGCTAATGTTGGAGATCGTTTAATAATGAATATTAGTATCACAATCATTTGATTAGTTTGAAAATTCTAGTTAATAATAAGCTTCAAATTAATATTTAGAACATTATAAATTTTAATGAATAAAATTAAGTGAATATATACACTTCAAAACCAAAAAAGGAATGTATTATTTTTTCATTCTAATAATAAAAAAATGTTAATGATGCAAGCTCAAAAAATGGAAAATAGACAGTGTCCAAAAAGAGGGTGAAGTTGACACTTTTATCTGAAATTGGATAAACCTAAACTTCAAAGAGAAATTTGACCTCATCTTGCACTCAAAATTAGAAGACATTTAAAGAATAAGAATTATAGTAATCTAAATATAATTTCTAATCTGTTAATTTTTTTTTTAAAAATAGAAAGATTAAGAGGATCAAACCCTCTATGCACAATAAACTATTCCTAAATTTTTTCTAAAAAACATAACTTAGTGGTTTTCATGTGGTCAACAAAAGTTATAGTTAGATCTAGTATTTTGAAAAAAAAATAGTGTTGAACAATAATATGTAAATTTTTTTGCTATTGGTCAACTAGATCAAAAATTATTAAAAAATTGGTAGACATGTGTCTGTGAAGCCTATCAAGATAGTATTAAAGAAAATTAAATTTCACTATGTTAATGTTGTCCAACAATTGAAAATCTTATATGGTTAAAAAGATGAAAAGATGTGTGAGATTATGGTAATAATTTTAGAGATACCCACTTGATCATCTATAAACCTAATGAGAATGAAGTCAAGAATTAGTGTTGGATGATGAAAATAGTATAAATGGGCTAAAATGAATGGAAAATGGTCCTTCAAGCCTTAGGGTCATTTATGAACCCTTTTTCGAAGCCTAAAATGCACTCAAGTTTTTGTTTTGGTCAGAACACAATCAGGTTCTAGAAAGCACAAAGTACATTCAAGTAGTTCTCCATAACACACTCACATTTTGGAGACATAAAGGCATCCTCTCTCTCTCTCTCTCTCTCTCTCTCTCTCTCCCCCTGCCCCCCCCTCTCTTTATCTCTCCTTAGATCCTATTCATTTTAATTTTATTATTACTTATACTAAATATAATTTAATTGAAATATATTATATATCTAATTATTAAATTTCTATCTTAATGTGGTTTTATTATCACTGGTTCTTTAATAATATTGTATTATCTATTTTTTATTAAAATTCTATCTCTATTCCTTGTTGTTGTATTCATTGTGTTTACTCTTTCTATATGCTTGGACAAACCTTGAGGTTCCTCCATCCATGACTAAATTAGGTGGCATAAAATCTTAGTTTGTATTATTGTGGAATTTAGTTGTTAAACTAAAAGTTTTGAATCACTAGTTGATTTTTAGTAGGGTGGAAAAATTAGATCCGACCTACAATTAGAGTGGGTAAAAAATAATTTAATAGAACAAGAGATGTAGATCCTATGATTATGGATATATCAATACAAATTGTAGGTAGACTTAAAGAATTGGAAACTTCTCAAAGAATTGGATTACCCATTGAAGATGTGAGCAATGAAGAAATTTAAGAAGAAACTATAGGAGTCAACATATATAAACTTGATCAAGTGGATGATAGATTCTTGAGATCCCAAACTAGATTTAATACAAGACCACACTTTATTTTTTTCTAAACTTAATGGAAATCTATATTTAGATGAATTTATTGATTGCATCTTTGATATAGAAAATTGTTTTGAATATGAAAGTTAAAATTAATAGCACTAAATTGAAAGCATGTTCATCATTTGTGGTGGAAACATTTGTAAATAGATAAATAGAGGAGATGAAAGTAGAATAAACAAGATGGTAATAAATTGAAAGGTAAATTCTTGCCTAGTGATTATCAAGTAAGTTTTTTGAGGAAAATAAATAACTTAAAGTCAAAGGAATCTACATTAAAAGACTATACTAAAGAATCCTATAGGTTGGATATTGTACTTTGACATATGGATGATGAGGCAGAGAGAATTTCAAAGTATATGAATTTTTTGAGGACATCTATTTAAGATGAGATTAGTTTGGTAAATATGAAATGTATTGAAGAAGCTTAACATTTGTCCCTTAAAGATGAGAAAAATTTGAACAAGAGATGAGAATATAGATGTATATTAAGATATGGGAGATCTAGAAGAGGAAGGAAATGCACTAGTGGAGGTAGATCATTTACTAGAGGAGGAAGATCTTATTCAGATCCAAATAAAGGAAAGTCTAAGTGGAAAGAATAAGTTTCATATTGAGGAAGAAGATGAAATTATCCTAGAAGTAGTAATTATAGAATGGAATATTGGATTTTTTTCAAGGGAACTTGTTTCAAATGTGGACTAGAAATCCATAGAGAATTTGACTACACATAAAAAAATTAAAGTAAGAGAACTAGTAGCAATAGTAGGAATGATTTACAGAAGAAAAGTCCATCGATCTTTGAATCAACAAGAAGATGTAGAGGCCTTGATGGTTATAACAGCTCCGTGTAATGAGGGACCTAATAAAAAACCAATATCAAGGAAGATTTTATTCAATACAAGATGTAAAGTTGCAAGAAAGTGTTGTAAAGTCATCACTGATTGTGGAAGTTCAAATAACCTAGCATAAGAGAAATTGGATACCAAATTATAGATACTAAGGATGAAGAACTTTAAGCCTTATTATCCTACATGGATACATGATAGTAATAAGCTATTGGTAAGTGATGAATTTTTTTTTAAATTAAAAATTGTCTTATGATGATAACACCCTTCGTGGTGTTGTGTCGATGGATAGTTGTGATGTTGTGCTAATGGATAGTTGTACTATCTCATTGGGTGGACCATGGAAGTATGATAGACAAGAAATACTTAATGGTATATTGAATAAAAAGGTTTGGATTATGATCATTGGAGAGATTTCTTGAGAATGGAATTACTTCTAGTTATGTTTTGCATTAATTGATTTTCATTTATGTCAACATATTTGTTTATTAGCAATATACCTATTGATGATCTATATAGATAGGTTCAATCAAGACACAATTTGATGCACTTAAGTATGAATTTTTTTTTGTGACTCTAAATTATATAATTTCCATCACATGTGTTTTTGAGATTATTTGGTGAAGTTACCAAGGATTTTCTATGAATTTCTTAATGTTAGTATTGATAGACTCAGTTAGGAAACATGTTGTTTGGATTATTGTGATATTTTGTTGGATGATAGTGTATTAATTATTATTTTAATGTATTCTATATGTATTCTAGCCAGTGCATATGGAATCACATTGGTTAACATAAATTTTTTTGTTATTAGGTCTCATATTGAGCCGACCTAATAAGTGTTTGAGACTTTTATAAGGAAGATAGTTTACTTGAGAATTTGAAATGAAAACTAGAGAGAGAATACTATGATGAAAAGATAAGTATTTGAGAATGGATCAAAGAAACATATAAGATTTGATTGACAAGAGGAATGAGTGGAATCAAATGTTATGTGCTTGAAAGGAAATATACTAGCATAGTTGATGCTTTTGATCAACTCATCTCAATGAATTGTTTCTCATAGAGAATTTTGTTTCACTCTTTGGGTTGTTTCCCTTGTTATAATTGAATTATTGGCTAATCAAAGTTGTTTTCCTTTTAGGAATAGAGAAGTGATATCCAAGAAAGTTGCTAAATGAATGTGCATTCCCCATTGTACCTCTAACAAGGTTTTATATGTGTTAGTACATCATCTTCTGGGTTTGATCCTTAGCTAGTCCTTTAAGATAATATAATGTATTTTAAAAACTCATTAAATTAATTTGAACTCTATGTGGTGTCACTTTACTTATTATATAGGTAAATTCCATGCTATAGGTTTCATAATTTTGCAATTTCTAAGAGTTTGGAAAAGAGAAGATGACAATAGAGTTAAAGAAAATTTTAATAGCAAAAACAAATATGTAGAAAGAGCACTATAAATGGAGTGTGAGAGGTTGAAAGTAAGAGGGAATGTGTGAAATTAATTTTTGGTGTTTGATTATCTGAGTAGAAAATAATGAAAACAATATTTGTTTGACAAAAATGCATATTTGAATTTCTTTATCAAAACATAATTTGTAAATATTTACATAATCTATCAAATTGTAATGTAAGACTTTGGTGTTTTATGATGTTAGTGATTGGGAATATCTTCAATTTTGAATACGTCAAGGAAGTCATCTAAATGGAAATAAATAAAAATATATCATATATATGCTCTTCTCATGATAGACACAATCCACTTACATTCCTCTTCATACACTTTACCAAATCACACACATAAAGATAGCCATACTCAAAAAACCTATGCTTTTCTAAAGTAGAAAATTTTACATCCCAAGGAGGATCCCACCTCTTTCAACCCATGCTCTAAGGTTTCTCTTTACATATGGATGAGCTTGACCTTCACAAGCCATTCCCAAACATTGCACACCATGAAGCTTGAATTAATACTCATGTACAATATCATCAATCATTCTTATCCACATAAATAGATTTATAGATAATGAGATAAAATCCAAAAAGCCTACCTTCAAAAATCTTCAAAAAAATACCACAACTTGTTCCAATTCTCCTCCCAATTAATGAGAAATCCAAAATAATAAACGATTTAAAATCCCCCAAAAGAAAAAATTCCTCCACCAAACAACTTCCTTCTCATTTTTAAGTGGGACATAAATAAGAATTGCCCATTTCTTATGGTGTTACACTATGGTCAAAAGAAAAATCAATAAGAATATTTGTCACTTATTGGATGGGTTTTACTAAGTACATTCAATTTTTTTATTTCTAAATTTTAAAGCTCTATTGCATAATCTAACATGACAAATACTTAAGCTCATTGATTATCTCAACCATTAAAAATATTTTTTATTAAAATAATTATTTATTATAATTATAAACTATCAAATTTAATGAGAAAATTTTAACTATTTGTTATTGAACTATAGATTAATTATAAATATAGAAACATATTTGTCATATTATGAAAATCATATTGTATATGAATAGATTGAATTGTAACATTATTATATGCAAGCTTATTTGACATGTTTCACTTGAAAGGAAAATGATTAGTATTAAAAAAATTAGATGACTTAAAATGAAGAATATTAATACACACATGTTACATACAATGTATGTATATATACACATAGAGAGGACTAAATTTTTTTTTTTGGTATACTAATATCCAACATAAATACTATAACAAACACAAATCATAATATTACAATATGCATTAAACAAACATGCTTATTTGATAAGTTGCACTTCAAATATGATTGATAAAATAGAAAACTTGAAATAATTGGCAAGTGACTCAAAGCAAAAAATTTTAGATATATCTAAAAATGTATTAATGGAATATATAAATAACTACTATAACAACAATAGGTTGTTACACAACTAGTTTCATGTTTAAATAGACTATTGGTCTTACACATGCATTACTAAATGTAGGACTTTCACATTGAAATAGACTCTTTCCCTTACACCTAATATAGCAAATACAATTCCATATTCTAAACAAAAGAATGAGAAGAAAAAATTGAGGCCAATTGGGTAACCTCAAGGTAGGAAAGGTAATAATATCATGTTTTCTAGGCATGGTGATACCAAATTTTTAGTCATGTCCAACTCTCCTTCCACAAATCACCCAAAGTAGTGCATGGAGTAAGTGATGGTAAGCCTAAGAATGGTAAAGGCCATGGTAGCTCCAATACATCTTCTACATCCTTCTCTAAAGGGGAGCATAATATAAAATTCTTTGTCACTACGAAAGTCAACATCTTTACTCATGAATATTTCTAGCTTGAATTCTAGTGGATCTGTCCACACAATGGGATCTCTTGCAAAAGCCCAAGAATTGATGATAATCCTACTTCTTTGAGGAATAAACTATCCCTCAATAGTGAAAGCTTGTCTTGATTTGATGGATAAAACCTCAATGTCTCTTTCACTACACAACCAAGATATTACATGCTCTCAACATCACTAGTTTTTGTACTGCCTTCTTTCCTACAATGCCTTCAATTTCCTCTTGCACTTTCTTCAAAATAGGATGGTTTCCAATTAGTAATCTCATCACCTATCCTAATTTAATGGCTGATATTTCTAAAGAAGCCACAAAAGATCTTGAAAAAATTTTCAAATGTAATAATTTATAAAGACCATAAGGACCTGTTCTCCATAATCCCAAATTTAGGGACGTTCAACCTAGGCCTTGAGATCACTAAAACCTTAGTAATTTAAAATAATAATAAATAACTATCACATGATTAGAAATTTATAAAATCTATAAAGACCCAAACCTTATTACCCAAAATTTCATTAATATTTGGACCTACAAACCAAGGTTCAAAGACCTTGAGCTTACTAGAGATTATATAATTTAAAATTAAAATAACCTTGGAAGTACTTGGAAGCATTGATATTAATAAATATTTAGTTTAATATATTGTATTACATATTAATTTAGAAGATAATATTGTTATAGAAATGAGATGACAAGTAAAGTAATTGGTGCAAGTACTACTCGAAGATAAAGTGGCTACTAATAGTGAAAATCAATGATAACAAGGAAATGGTGCATCAAGAGTATAAACTAAATGAAAAGGAGAAGGGGAACTCTTCTCAAAAATAAAGAGGGGATAGTAGTTATAAAAAAAATAATGAGAACAAGTTGATAATAATTCAAAATTTGAAGTTAAAGGAAAAGGAGATGGGTAATTGGCACAAGTATTGCTTGATGATGAATAAAGGCCCTACTAATGATGAAAATCAATGATATTAGGAAGATAAGGAATAAGAAGCTTCAAAGATAAATAGAAAAGGAAAAGGGTAATTTTTCTTGAGGATAGAGAGAGGCTAGTATTATTGAAAATCATGAGAACAAGAGGATAATGTATAAGAAGTTGAATATCAATAGCCTAGATGGATAGTTGACTTGGCTTGGATTATGGATTTTCTCCATCTCAGTCTCAATTTTAACTCTAAGGCATAGAATTGATGAATCGATTTGGCTTATATATGACTTAATCTTTCTTTTTCCATTATGAAAAGCCTGTATCATTGTAGGGATGTTCTAGCCTTAAAATAGGAAGAAGTAAGTTGAATAAAAATGAAAAGGGTATCTTATAGAAATAGTACTAAATGATGATGAAGGACTAGTAAGAATGAAAATGAATGAGAACAAGGGAAAAATAGATCCAAAGTTCAAGCTAAATGGCAATGAGGAGGGTATTTTATACAAGCAATTCTTAAAGATGATGAGAGGCAAGTAATGTGAAAATCCTTGTGGTCCTCTAATATTTTGGAAGCAAGTTCATCCAAATATTGTTTTTCGATTGGCATCCCTTACTTTATTCTTCCCAAATCAAGCAAGTCCAACCATGGAATGAATTTCCCAATGTTGATACTTCCCACCAAGTGTGACATCTCCAAAAATAACTCTCTAATCTCCTTCACATTGTCATTCAAATGGTATCGATCAAATGACATGTTGGAGAGGATTTTCCAAACATGCACCTCTATAATAGTCAAAAGAATCTTTCTCAAATTAATGGCTCATTCCCCACAATGACTCTCTTTCCACACCAAATGTAGAGTGTAAGTTATCTCCTCCTCTAGAATGGGCATGATAGACTCCAATCTTTTAGGGGTCAATTGGTTGTTGCAATATGATTTGGGAATTGGCATTTCAAATTTTGGATTTTGAATCCAGATTATGGTTTTGAGAATTTGGTTTGGGACTATTTGGTTCACCAAGAATTGATTATGAGAATACACATTTCATCCATTTGGTTGCACATTTTTGGAATTGGAATACCAACTAGAATAAGTTTTGTCTTTTTTTTGAAACAAATGCAATATTCTTTGATGGTTAAAGAAAAATGGAATAATATGTGATATCAACATTAGACATATTTAATTTCATAGAATATGGTACTATTTATTGAAATAATACTCATTAGTAAAAGGTGATTTTTTTTTAAAAATGGGCTGACAATGATAAAAATAAAAGCAATATGAGCTATAGCTCTTTGATGTCCTCTTGTAGCTCTTTTCACATGTTTTTCTGTGAGTTGTCATGTACCCAAAACTCTATATCTTAAGAGTTTAAGGTCTTCTCCTTAGGAATTAGAACCTATTTATGTATACATAAATTTTATTTTCATTGAATGCAACCAACTTACTTGATATATACTAATCAAATGCATACTTACATTGCACTAGATCTCATCATCGATTAAAGAATAACGAGTTTGAGTGCATATTATAATGCACAAATTTTTTGTTTAATAATGAATGGAGTAGGCAATGTACTAGGCGTGTTATGTGATAGTGGGGAATAAAAAAACATTGAATCTTATATCTTTCTATCTCATGGTGGTTTCCTATGCACTGCTAATAATGAAGTTGTTCTTTAGATTTTGTTCTATAGCCTTTAAAGCCAAACTGAATATCACTTGGCATAGCCTTACAAGAGCATTTTTGAGCATATTCAATATGGTTCCATTTCAATTACACTCATTATACTAAGTACAATACCATATTCTATACTAAAGAAAGTGAAGACTAAATCATGGGGAAGTAAGCAACCTCAAGGTAGGAAAGGTGAGAAGATCATGTTTTCTGGGTCATGTCTAAGATCAAATTGTTTAGTCATGTCTAAGTCTCTATCCACATGCCAGTCAAAATAGTGCATGAAGTGAGTGATGGTAAACCTAACAATGGTGAAGGCCATGGTAACTCTAGGACATGCTTTACATCATGCTCCAAAGTGAAGCATATCAAAAAACTCCTTATCTTTTAGAAAGTAAACATCTTTAATCATGAATCTTTCTAGCTTGAATTCTAGTGGATCTTTCCACACAATTAGATCTCCTTCCAAAGCCTAGGTATTGATGATAATCCTAATTCTCTTAGGAATGAGGTAACCCTCAATAGTGGAAGTTTGTGTTGACTCATGGGGAACCAATAAAGGCATTGTTGTGTACAACCTCAATTTTTTTTAACCACACACCCAAGATATTCCATGATTCCAAGATCACTACAATTTACCACCTTCTCTCTTCCTACAATGTGGTATATTGTACTCTTTAGAGGGACAAATGCATTGATTAATCATAAGGATTGGAAATCACCCATAACTATTGGAGTTAGGAGTGGTCACCTTTACAAGTTACAATTTGATACTACTAAGGCACTCGTGAACATCACTAATGCTAGAGATTTTGGAGAGCTATGGCATAGGAGGATGGGCAATATTCATCATGTTGCATAAAGCATGATGATTTATTTAAGGGATGCATGTTGGGGATATTTTCAAAAGCATCTTTTCTAAGGAGTGACACTAGATCTAAAGGTGTTCTTGATCTAGTACATTCATATATATATATATATATATATATATATATATATATATATATATATATATATATATGTGGACCTTTGTTGATGAAGTCTCTCAGAGGATATGAGTACTATGTTACTTTTATCGATGATTTCTCTAGGAAGACCTAGATAAACTTCTTAAAGACCAAGGTTGAGATTTTTAGTTAGTTCCAAGAGTTAAAGGCTCTTGTGGAGAACATGATAGGAAGGAAGACAAAGGTTCTTTGTTTAGAAAAGAGAGGCAATAACAAAGGAAAGAACTCCTAGGAGTTCTATACTAGGGAAGGAATCAAGAGAGAGTGGATACTTCCTCATAGTCCATAGTAGAATGGAAATTTTGAGAGGAAGAACCGATCTACATTAGAGGTAGCAAGAGCCATGCTACATAACCAAGATATACCTTGCTACCTATGGGCAGAGGCATGTAGTATAGTCATCTACATTTAGAATAGGGTTTTGCTAGGGAGGATGACACTAGAGGAAGCTTTCATAGGTAAGAAGATTGATGTTAGCCATTTCAAAATATTTGGAAGTTCAACATATTGTCATATTCTGGATTATACACATACCAAGTTAGATCAGGCTGTAGAAAGGGGGTACTTTGTTGGGTACAATGAAACCTCAAAGGCATATAGGATTTTTATCCTTGAGACTAGAAGAATTATTGTCAGACATGATGTCAAGCTGATGGAGGACAAGGCATTTAGAAGGTCCAAAGATTTTCTAGTAGATGATCAGAGTGAGAAGCCAACAGAAGATCGAAGGCCTAGTCAAGGGTAGTAAAGCATAAGTGCAATTATTAATACAAGTGTAGGCTCAGGTGGTGACGTTTGACAGAGCATGGAGCAGCAGGTGCAACAAGAAATGCATCTAGAAGACTTAGAGGTGTATATATCATCGTCTATAGTTGGAAAAAAGAACCATGAAGTTCAAGAGACACTAAGGAATACTTAGGAGTTTGTGGGAGATGTTAGGAAGAGTACTAGATAGTGGAGACAACTAGCCAAGTTTGATGACTATGTGGCACTAGTTAGTCATTTGGTAGATAGTGAATCTTCCAACTATAAGGATTCTATAGAGCATCAAGTATGGTAGGATGCTATGGTTGAGGAGTAAAACTCAATAATGCATAAAGATGTGTGTGAGGTAGTTCCTAGACAAATAGATAGAGAAATAGTTGGATCATGTTGGATCTATAAGATAAAGCATGGTGCAGATGGTAGCATCAAGAAATACAAGGCAAGGTTTGTGGCCAAGGGGTTCTCTTAGAAGGAGGGAATAGACTACAAGGAGAAATTTTCTCTAGTGGCTAGGTATACTTCTATAAGAGCTATGATCTCATTTGTAGCACAATTCAGATGGCAGATATATCAAATGGATATCAGGATAGCATTCCTTAATGGTGAGTTAAAGGATGACGTATACATAAAGCAAACATAAGGCTTTGTAGCACACATTAAAGAGATCCACATGTGTAGATTGATTAGATATGTTCAACATGATGGTATCAAGTTGATGGGGTATACTGATGTAGATTGGGTAGGAAGTACAATAGACAAAAGGAGCACTTCGAGCTATTGTTTTAGTTTGGGATTTGGAGTTGTATCTTGGTTTAGTAGGAAGTAGAAATATGTGGCTCTAAGTTTAGAAGAAGCATAATACATAGTAGCTAGCATGGCGACATGTGAAGTTGTATGGATTCAAAAGTTGTTAGTAGCCTTGTTTGGTTAGAAGGTTGAGACTACTACGATAGAAAACAATAATCAGAGTTGCATCAAGTTTTCTGAGAATCCAATGTTTCATGATAGGTCTAAACATATAGATATTAGATATCACTTCATCAGAGATTGTGTACAATGGGGGCTTATTTAGCTATAGTACATGCCTATGGAGGTGCAGGTAGTAGACATTTTGAGAAAGACATTGGGGAAGGTGAAATTCATCTTCTTCAAAGATAAGTTTTGTGTCATGCAGAACAACTTCATCGCCAAGAGGGAGTGTTTTTTCAACTTCATCGCCAAGAGGGAGTGTTTTTTTTAGGTAGCTAGGACAATTGTTCATCCACATGTGATTAATTGGAAAATAATTGTTAGAGCTATGGAAAATAATTATTTTTTAATTAATTTACTCCTAGAATCCACTAGCAACCTATTGGTTAGGTTGTTTTAATTGAGAAGCAACTACAGACTTCTTGGTTAGGAAACAACTAGAAACATCTTGGTTGAGTTGCCTTGATCAAGAAGCAACTACAAACCTCTTGGTTAAGTAGTATAAAAGGGGGCCAAGGGGGGCATTTGGAGAATAAAACAGTATAGAGAAAAACAAGAGTTGTAAGAAGTATTTACAGTGTTAGCAAATGAGTTTGTAGTTATAGAAAATAGTCTTGCAATGGTAGCAAGGGTGTAGTGATAGTGTTGGGGATAGTGAAGAATATCAAGAGGAGAAATTAGGAGGCTGCTTGAATTCTACTAGTGAGAGGAAAGGAATTTTATATCTCTTGATTTGATGTAGTTAATTTATTTTCCATCTACAGAACTAGTTTTCCCTTAGGATTTTTTCCAAGAACAATTTGTCGAAAAATGTGTTCTCTATGGTCAAAACTTCTTTCCATACTTTTTTGGTGAAGTTACAGTTGTGTTATTATTTGATATTAGCTATGAATTTTTTTCCAATAGTTTAATAATTGTTTATGATAAGAGTTTTACCCTAGGAAAGAAATTGTGATCTCTTTAGATTTATTATTGCTTTAATCCCTTGAGATGGCTTTAGCTAGTTTGAGAGATCAACATAGATTGGATGGTGCCTCTAATTTTGGTGTTTGGAAGGCTAGAACTTTTTTATTATTAGAAGAGAATTGTATAAAAGATTATTCTACCATTGGTATAGTTGTACCTATAGATGCTATATAGCTTGCAATATATAAGAAGGATGATGCCATGGTGAGGAGGTTCATCCTTGATGGTGTCAAGGATCATGTTGTTCTACATATCACGAAGCTAGATACATCAAAGAAGATGTGGGATGTCATTCTGAATCTGTACTAGAATGCTACCACCAACAGGAAGATGATTCTTAGAGAGAAGCTAGAGAATACATAGATGAAATAGGGAGAAGATGTCACAAGTTACCTCACTAGGCTTAGACTTGTCAAGGATGAGTTAGCAGTTGTTGGAGATAGTCCTAGTGATGACGAGCTAGTGAGAATAACCCTAAATGGGTTTACTGAGTAGTGGAGTGTATTTGGTCATGTTATTAATGGAAAAGATACCTTACCAAGTTGGGATTGACTATGGACTGATTTCACTCAGGAGGAGTTTAGACTAAGTCTTGTCAATGGGGGCAACAAGAGTTAGAAAAGTGACATGGAATAGGAAAACATTGACCTAGCAAGGAAAGGGAAGGCAAAGAAGGGATCTAGCTCACAAATTGAGGAGAAGAATAACCTTTCTAAGGTCAAGTCCTTTGGATGTCACAAGTATGGTCACTATGTCAGTGATTTCCTAGAGAGGAAGAAGGAAAAGAAGTAGGAAACACCTTTAGCAAGTGTAAAAGAACTCTCTAGAAGACTGGAAGATGAGTTTGCACTTATAGGTTGTATGGTGAGCTCAACCTCATAGAGTATCTGGTATATAGATAGTGGGGTGTCATTTCATATGACAAGAGTTAGAGATTACTTCTCTAGTTATAAGGAGGAAAGCACCAATATGCATATTTACATGGATACTTTTCCAAACTGAATCCAATTGGGAAAGGGACTATTTAGTTTCAGAGGGAGAATAGAAAGATAGTTCTAATTCATGATGTGTTGCATGTTCCAGGCTTAGGTATGAATTTGATTTCTAGATAGGTTCTTTAGGATGGGGTATAATGTACTCATTAGAGGGAAAAATGTGTTGATTAAGCACAAGGATTGGAAATCACACATAACTATTGGAGTTAGGAGTGGTTTCCTTTATAGGTTGCAATTTGATGCTGCTAAGGCATTGATAAGCATCACTAATCGTAGAGATCTTAGAGAGCTATGGCATAGGAGGATGGGCCATATTCATCATGGAGCACTCAAATTGCTTTGTGAGATGGTGACAGGTGTTTGAGAGGTGAGAACAAAGCATCATGATGTATGTAAGGGATGCATGTTGGGGAAGTTTGTGAAAGCATCATTTCCAAGGAGTGATACCAAATCTAAAGGTGTTCTTGATCTAGTACATTTAGATGTATGTGGACCTATGTTGATGAAGTCTCCTAGAGGATATGTGTACTATGTTACTTTTATTGATGATTTCTCTAGGAAGACCTTTATATACTTCTTGAAGACCAAGGATGAGGTTTTTAGTTGGTTCCAAGAGTTCAAGGCTATAATGGAGAAATTGACAGGAAGGAAGATAAAGGTTCTTTAGTCAAATAATGGAGGTGAGTACAAAGGAAAGAAATTTTAGGAGTTCTATACTAGGGAAGGAATCAATAGATAGTGGATAGCTCCTCACGATCCATAATGGGAAGGAGTTCCTGAGAAGAAGAACCAATCTATATTGGAGGTGCAAAGAGCCATGCTACATGACTAGGATATGTCTTGCTAAATATGGGTAGAGGCATGTATTATAGCAATGTACATTCAAAATAGGGTTCCGCATAAGATGCTAAGGAGGATGACACAAGAGGAAGCTTTCACAGGTAAGAAGCTTGATGTTAGCCATTTCAAAATATTTCAAAGTTTGGCATATTGTCATATTCTAGGTGATACATGTACCAAGTTAGATCAGACTATAGAGAGGGGGTACTTTGTTAGGTGCAATGAAACCTCAAAGGCATATATCATTTTTATCACCAGGACCAAAAGAATTATTGTGAGATGTGATATCAAGTTGATGGAGGACAAGGCATTTAGAAGCTCCAGAGATTTTCCAGTGGATGATCAGAGTGAGTAGACAATAGAAGCTCCAAGGCATAGTCAAGGATAAAAAAGAAAAAGTATAGTTACCAGTACAAGTGTAGGCTGACATGGTGAAGTTTCATAGAGGATGGAGTAGTAGGTGCAATAGGAAATGCATCTAGAAGACTTAGAGGTTGGTATCTCATCCTTTACAATTAGTAGAAAGAACTGCAAGGTTCAAGAGACACTAAGGGATACTCATGAGTTTCTGGGAGCTCCCAAGAAGAGTAGAAGATAGCAGAGACAACCAACCAAGTTTAATGACTATGTGGAACTAGTTAGTCAGTTGGTAGATAGTTAACCTTCCAGCTATTAGGAGGTTGTAGAGCATTAGGTATGATAGGATGCTATGGTTGAGGAGTATAACTCAATAATGCAAAATGATGTGTGGGAGGTAGTTCCTAGACTAATAGATAGAGCAGTAGTTGGATCATGTTGGATCTATAAGATAAAGCACTCTACAGATGGTAGCATCAAGAAATAAAAGGTAAGGTTCATATCCAAGGGTTTCTCTCAGAGGAAGGGAAAAGACTATGAGGAAACATTTTCTCTAGTGGCTAGTTATAATTCTATAAGAGTTGTGATCTTGTTTGCAACACAAATGTTATGGTAGATATATCAAATGGATGTCAAGAAAAAATTCCTTAACAGTGAGTTAAAGGAGGAGGTATACATAAAGCAACTAGAAGGCTTTCTAGCACATAGCAAAGAGCCCCTCATATGCAGATTGATTAGATATGTTCAAGGTGAAGGTATCAGGTTGATGGGCTGTATTAATGGAGATTGGGTAGGAAGTACAATGGACAAAAGGAGCACTTCAGGGTGTTGTTTCAATTTGGGATTAGGATTTGTATCTTAGTTTAGTAGGAAGCATAAATATATGGCTCTAAGTTCAATAGAAGTAGAATACATAGCAGCTAGCATGGCAACATGTAGAGCTATATGGATTTGAAAGTTGTTAGTAGCCTTGTTTGGTGAGAAGGTTGAGACTATTGTGATACACTATGACAATTAGAGTTGCATCAAGTTGTCTAAGAATCCAGCGTTTCATAATAGATCCAAATACATAGACATCAAATATTACATCATCAGAGATTGGGTATAATGGGGGGTTGTTCAGCTATAGTACATACATATGGAGGAGTAGGTAGTAGACATTCTAACAAAGACATTGGGAAAAGCAAAAATCATCTTGTTTAGAGATAATTTGGGTGTCATGCCAAATAGCTTCCTCGCTAAGAGTGACTGTTAGTTTTAGGTAGCTTGGATAACTATTCGTTCACATGATGAATTGATAAATAATTTTTAGAGTTATGAAAAATAACTATTTTTTAATTAATTGACTTCTTTTAGAAACCACTAGTAACCTATTGGTTAGGTTGTTTTAATCAAGACGCAACTAGAAACTTCTTGGTTGAGTTATCTTGATCAAGAAGCAACTAGAAACCTCTCGGTTAAGTAGCATAAAAGGGGGCAAGTGAGGAATTTGGATAACATAATAGTAAAGAGAACAACAAGAGTTGTAAGAAGCATTTGTAGTGTTAAAAAATGAGTTTGTAGTGATAGCAAACAACCTTGTGGTGTTAGTGAGGACATAGTGATAGCATTGGGGATAGTAGTGGAGAATATCAATAGGAGAAATTAGGAGGTTGTCTAAATTCTACTAGTGAGAGGCAAGGAATTCTATATCTCTTGATTTTTTGAAGTTAATTTATTTTCCATCTATAGAAATGGTTTTCCCTTAGGGGTTTTTATAGGGACGATTTGTCCAAAAATATTGTCTTCTCTGTGTTCCAAATTTCTTTCTATATTTTATTGGTGAAGTTGCAGTTGTGTTATTTTTTGATATTAGCAATGAATTTATTTCCAGCAATTTAATAATAATTTATGATAGAATATTAATAACTAGTGATTGCAATAGTGTTAATTTTCACACAACTATCATAGTGATGGAATCATCGGCCTGTATCTCCAAGAGCGCTTTAATGACTTCCCCTTTCTTCTTGTTGTCAAGCATTAATGAAGACTTTGTCCTCCTCTCCTTGTGGTCCTCTAATATTTTGGAAGCAACTTTGTTGAAGGATTTTTGTCCCCTTTGAATGGCCCTCTTTACTCCTTCCAAATCAAGCCAGTCCAACCATGGAATAAACTTTCCAATGTTCAGACTTCTTGCCAAGTGTGAGAATTCTAGAATCTACTCTTTGATCTACTTCCTACTCTCATTCAAATAGTACTCATTAGATGACATATGAGAGAGGATTCTCCACACATTTTCCTCTATAATGGCCACAACAATCTCACTCAAATTAATGGATTGTTCCTCATAATGGCTCTCCTTCCACACAAAACATAGAGTTTAAGTTAGCTCCTCCTCTAGAATTGGTGTGAAACACTCCACTCTCTTGGCACTAAACAACTCCGCCATGCACAAATTCTTCATCTCCCTCTAGTAAGCTCCATAAGATGTGAAATTCACATCCTTGTAGTCATAGGCATAGTACTTTCCTACTACTATTTTTGGTTGATTGGCAAAGATTGAATCTTGAGTTTTCAATATCACTTTTTCCATGGTTAAAGAAGAAACTACAATTTTTGGAACATAACCCAATATTAATGAGAAGATGGATCCATACTTGTTAGCAAAATGTGTGAGATTGAGGTGGTTGGCACTGGATCAAATCTCAATGATGCACCTATTCCCTACCTCATGTGGAAGAAAATTAACAACACCACTAGAATTGTAGCAATGGCGGTAGTGAATTCAGGAGCTTTTGCATTTTGAAATAGGTTGGGATAATCTATTTTGGAAGGAGATGAGAGGAGTGTGTTTCACTACTTCAGCTTTAGCTCCTTTGTTGAAACAATTGTGCCATTTTTTATTATGATGTTGAAACAATTGGGCCATTTTAGCTTATGATGGTGAAATAAGCATTTTTCGTTGCTTGATTCTCATCAGCCAATGCCCAAGATTAGACCAAGATGCAAAAGATGTCACATGTTGAAGAATTGACTATCAAAGTTTTCCAAAGAATATGGAGTGTTTTATGTGTGGGAAACATGATTTTACTTTGGACTATTTATCTTTTATGCAAAATGTAATGTTGATCAATTTCATTTAAATTTTTTTTAAAATTGGGCCATGGTGCATGTACAATGATCTGGCATATATGGAGAACATTTTGGAACTCACTATTTAGATTGATGCCCCTACCCCTCCATTCTATAGGATGATCTCATTAGAATAGTAAGGTTGGTGCATGCAGAGGTAGGGAGAGTCTATGCTCCTCCAACTAGAGGGAAGGAAGGTAGCTCTCCCTATTATGGAGGACCCCAAACCAACTATAGTTAGGAAATTAGGAGGTTTTTCCCACCTTTGGTAGCTTAGTGCAGTTGAAAACAAAATAGATTTATTCTAAATTTTTCAACATTTACTAAGTGCAAGATTTCAACATCATGAGGGATTACGTTGGGGTCATTCCATAGATGATTTTGATGGCATGGATGCCCCTTAGTCCTTGACTCTAAGCCGAAGAGGTTTCAAGCATGAGTGGGCTCATATCAGATTCCTAAATTGTTCTTCATTGAGCTGCTTTGTACCCTCCATTAAAAGAACTTAAAAAAAATTGATGGGATGTGTTGATATTTCATATCTCAAAAAAATATTCACCAACACATAGATTATTTTTTAAATAAATAATACAGAGTAAACACACTAGCTAGTTTTTATTTTGAACTTTTGCAACAAATCTGGATCCCATGGAAGAATTAGCGCATGTTGAGGCACACAATTTGACAATCCATTCAATTGAAAATTAAAATGGCTAGTTAAAATTAGTTTTTTTTGAGGTTGCAAAAAGGCAATGCTTTACATATGTTTATGAAACTTAGCTTTCTTTCTTGTATTATTGAGTGCTAAATTTTTATTCTCAGCATGATTTATTTCATATGCTTTCCCTATCGTATGCTTTTAGCTTTGATTATTCTCATTTGGCATATGTAAAGTCCAATTCCAATTGTGTGAGACTAAAACATTGTTTATTGCATATATCACAAATTAATGAAAATGAAACTTTTCATCATCTTTTTATTTTATTTTATTTTATGTTTCCAACTTTTCAACCACATTCATATTGATCAAAATTGTAAAATTAAAAGATCCAATATATTTGTGATATATTCAATAATAATAATAATAATAATAATAATAATAAACATATGGTTTTGAAATGTATAGAATAACAACCAGTAAATAAATGCATTAAAACATAATTAAGATGAGATTTTTTTTGGTTTATAATTGTAATAATAGTACAAGCATATAAAAAATATGGAAGCACATATACTACAAGTCAAATATTTTGCATTCTTCTTCCAATGCTATTTTATACATTAAAATGATTGGACTTTTAAAAGCTTTCAATATTTTTATAACTAAAAATTATGTTTTTAATAAAGTTAAGTATAATAATTTTTATATAATAATTTACAAAGAGATAATAGCATTTTGTTGCTGCTTATTTTAATAAGTAAAATATTTTATTTATGAATAGAAGTATCACAATTTTTCTACAATATTTGAATTAATCAAAGGTAGAAAAATAAAGTTTAACATACAAGTTGGATTCAAACATATGTACTTTAGTAGATTCAAAATAGAAATAAAATAACAAAAATAAAAATATATCTTGAAGAGAGAAATATTAGTAATATCAACCTTTTATCCTAACTTGTTTCAAAAAATTATATATTTGAGATGAATAAGTTGAGATAGTTGTTCTCTATGAAATCTCTCTATTTGTTTAAGACTAGGAAAAACACACATCTATGATTTCAATGCTTTTTTCTTCCCTTGATCATGGTGCTTAGATCTACAGCACGTTGAATTGAGTACATTGGGTAGTGGTTTTCAAGAACATTATTAGTACCTTTTCTTGGAGAATAAGGGGACTAGCTTCACATCTCTTACCTTGGTCATGCATTTTTTGAACAATTTTGTTTTTATAATGAAGAATATAAAAGAAAACTAACTATTAGATAATGTATGCAAAATATTCACAATTTAGCGACTACAAAATTATACAAAGTAGTTGAGACAAAATTTAACTAATTGCTTGGTTCTAGAACTAGGATTTTGAGATTTATTAATTTGAGTGCTAATGCAAATTATGTGATTTTAAAAGAGGATAAGTATTGATTATATAGTTACTGTTATACTAGGCTAAGTATGCTAAGTAGTGATTACACAATTATGGTTAGTTACTATCTAGGCTAAGTAGGCTAGCTAGGGATTGTTCATGAATTATAATATGGTTTTTATACATTAAAAAGAAATCAAAATGGATGACTAGCCCAAAGTAGCAAACTAGTGATAGAGTCACAATCAATTGATTTCATTTTATCCATCCTTGTCTCTATTATGAACTTCCTAATTATGGTTTATTTTTTAGATGTTTTCTAATGACATGGAGGTACTGCTCTTAATGATGATGATTGTGAACAAATGTAGTTACGGTTAAGGGTCTTTTTGAACATTACAAGCAATGGCAAAGCTGTACATCATGCATAATAGAGAACATCTTATCTAGTGTAGTACAAGATTGAGTAATTGTACTTATAAATTTTTATCTTCTATAAGGTACAACATTGACCAATTGTGCATATAAGGAAAGATATGCATTGGAATACATGTGAGTTCCCATTACAATTTATTTTCTATGAATGTAGATCTAACATATGTAGTGCAACTCTCTAGAGGCACAAGACATCATTTAGTGGTATATGATTGTACATTTATATACATGGAGTTTTATTCTTTAATCATATTCAAGTCAATTCAACAAAGGGAGGCAAATGGGTTTTTAGTCAACAAAATCAATTAAGAGGGTTGTGAGAATGTTAATTGGATACAAACACTTATATCAATTTTAACCAACAAGATGTGTGTGAATGGAATTGAACCACTCATGTTTGTTAGTACAAAACTACCAACATCTATTTGGTTTCAGTTTTGAACATATGGGAAATCTTTGATGCTCACATTCTAACTTTGAAGTTTAATTTCTTATTACATCTTAGCATAATAGAAAATTGTTCTAGATGCATACATATTCCAAAATCCAAATAATAAAACAATAAAACTAACTCAACTCTTGCTAAGTGACTTACCTCAAAATCCTACATAAAAATAATGTAGACAAGGAAAAATGGGTAGAGTTCGCTAGAAATTATACAAAAAGATATTATAGAAGATATTTTTAGAAAGAAACAAGCCATAACCCAACTAAATTGTCTAGTTTATGATTAGTTGGGTTTACTAAAAATTCCTATAAAACTATAATTAGATTAGGTACAATCAAACTTCTCAATATCTGCCTCTACCATTTCTAAAATTAGCTTCACATTGTGTTGTAACTCTGGCATGCATGTTTGATCCTCGATAGCTTTCATTACAGCATTTCAACATTCAATTTTTCATTTTTCCTCTAGTTCAATTACGATGCATCTCAACTAACTGCTCCAATGATGCAATAACCCATCAATCTCTAGATTGTGAAAGCACTTGTTGTTTTATAAAATCTATATAGATACTGATAGTTCCAAAGCCATAAACTTGAAGATCATCATGTGTGTGTCCAACTTTAGCGAAAAATTGGATGTCATGTTCTTGTGCATATGTTTCAATTAGTTCCTCATTAGCTTTCATTTCAGCATACAAGCTTTCAAGATTGCTTAAGAACCTACACAAAAATTAATGTAGACAAAGTGAAGCTCAACATTAACCTATTATTGCATGACAACTAACTATGTGAAACTTGTGAGGCCTCACCCTGACCCATCATAGCACCGATGATACATTGTTATTTTGATACTCATGCTGACATGTCAAAACATTATTGGATACACTGAACATTGTTATGCTATTTTGTGATGTGTGAGGCTTACTTCAATTATTTGATTTTTCCATTTAATGCTTATAAATATGTATAATGATGAAAGAAAATGTATGCAACGCTAACACATTTGGTTATGCAAGTCGAAAGGTTAGAAATATGAGTAGAATTAGATAAACAACTATTTATTAAGAAATAGATGCTTTAATTTATATAATTCCTCTAATATGTAATTCAAATTATGCATGTCATTTAGGAACTACTAATGTGTGCAATGAGTGTGCAGGAAAATTAGCCGAGACAACTCAATGGAAAAGCGGAGCTAAACTACTTGTTAAATTTGTGCTAACCTTATATTGTAATTCTTTAAAGGTTGTAATTTGATCTTGCTATTCTCCTAACTTTTAATTGTTCCTAATAAGCCTTTAAAGGCTTAGAAACATTAAATTTAAGCACCCCTATGGATAAGGGTATGGGTGGGGGTACTTCCCAACCATTTAGCCTCCTAGGTTGACTCTTAGGGTCTCATAAAAACCCTATTATAGGCTGATTTCGAAAATGGGTTGCTCTTTACTTGAGTTGGTGAAACCAAACCTCCATCTTGAGTTACTTGAAGCTTAGTGGAGTTAAGGACCATACTTAGAGGCATTTTTGGGGGAGTTTAGTTTTTGTCACCCAATCCTCTAGTTTTGGAGGAAGTCTTGAAGATTGAAGGAAGGAAGGGAAGCTCTTCTCAAACCACCATTGCCATAACTCTTTTATGAAGGTAGGAGTTCTTCACTCCATGAATGGTTCTCTATGTGTGTTCATGTTTTGAATCTTGCTTGAATCATGTTGGAGACATTGTGTAGTTATGAATTTCTTTCTTGAGTGTTGAGGGTGGATTTGGGAGGGATTTTATCTTGTTTTCTTTGATGTTATCCATATGCCTTCTTGGTGTGTTGATTGTTTTTTGAGAGATTTCATGGGGATGTTTTTGGCAACACTCACCCTTGGATAGGGAAGAAGTGGCCATGCTTGGGGAAAGGGCATTAGTTGGACTTCAATAGTGTAGAGTCTCCTCTCATGGAGAGAGGAGGGAGAAAGGGTAGGGTGTATGGGCCCCTACTTGTCATCCCATACCTTGTTGTTATTGAGAATTCTTGAATGTGGAAACGAATGAAAATCCTTGTGTATATAGCCCCGAAAGGGCCTTGTGAAAGAATGGAAATTCTTAAAGTTTTAAGCCCCAAAAGGGCTAAGTGAAGGTATGGTGATTGACTTCTCCTATTGAGAAAATCCACCTTTCCCCTATATTGGTTCATTGTTGGTCCTATTGTGCAACCGGGTGGGAATGCATGTTTAATTTGCTTATCTCCTTGTGTTGTTTATCTATATGTTGGTTCTTGTCTCTTCCATGTTTACCCTTGATGTAATGAATACATTTGATAAAAGTTCTTTTGTGGAATCCTTGAAGAAAATTCAATGAATTGTAATATTATGTAAATTGTAATCGAAATTGATGTAGTGCCAAAGACATCGGATTTTCTTACTGGTTCTTTCTCGATGGAGCCTTGAACCAGGATGAATAATAGAGAAAGAAATTGATCATGAATACCTCCTTGTATTGATCTTATGTGTTTTCAAATTTTGCATATCTTGTGAGAAATTAGATTGATAGATAATGAAACTAAATTATAAATCTCCAAGTTTCCAATTATGTTATTAAAATGCAAATTGATATGTTGAAGTTCCAAATATATGGTTAAGTATTTAGAGGAATTAGAAATCCTACATTGTGACCACAATGTTATCGCTCTTCTTGGTTAAATTCATAATTGACACAATCAAATTTAATTAAGAATTATGCTTCACCATGAATTTTGAATAAATGGAACACACTCTTTGAATATATGATGATTGATAAAAATGTGAATTATAGGAGTAAAGTAGAGCATAATCCTTTGTACATCCTTGTATTAGTATACTTGTTCATAGGAAATTTATGTTATCATTATATTAGGATTCAATATTATGATTAAAAGAATTAAGTATATAGTAAAACATATCATCACTTAGAAAACAAAATGGGCTTCAAAAAAATGCACTTCCAGGAGTTAAAAACCCCTTTGGAAAAAATATGGGGAAAAAAAAAAAAAAAGTCCCCCAAGTCACAGAGAATATGCCTTAAGTTATTCTCATTTAAATTTCAACCAAGTCATGCTTAGGCCCTCTAAATAGTATAAAGAAAATAAATTCAAAGAATATACCTAAATTCTTATGCTAATGCTTGTTTATTCTCTCCTCTCAACCATATAACTTTTGGCGTTAACTCCATCCTCATCCCAATGAGGGTGGTAGCATGGAGTCGATGGGGATGATGGCCAAAGAAATCATCACGAAATTAAATTCATACTCAGTCAGCTTGGGCAAGGACCTCATGGGTGGGTAGAGAAGTGGGTGAAATGGGCCATCAAATCCCATGCAATTATATTTTCTTTCATCATAAACATCTCAATTCTATACTCTTCCACACTTGGCGCACTTTTGAATAGCTGAGCAAGTACATACGATGGGTGAGTACTGCGTAGTTCTGACTAGGCAATGGCATTTGGGGGTGGGGGGAAATTTCTAATGTTTTATTGTCAACTCACATTAACTTTTCCCCCTTATGATTCCATCTTTCCCATGCTCTTGCCTTAGGCATGACCACCATCACGAAATCTAAGGGAATAGGTTTGCACTGCTAGGCCTGTGTCAGCACATAGGTACATGGGTAGTGCACTGTCCCTTGGGTCAAAGGGCCTAGGTTAGTGTGAGATCTTATGTTAATAGGTGTGGTATTAATGCTAGGTTAGTGATAGGGAGGTTAGATTGTAGGTGTAGGACATGTGTAGTAGTAATATGATTACTTGGTAGGGTAGATAGTATAGCATTTGTGTTTTCTTTTATTTTATTTTATTTTGCATGACTTATGGTATTAGTTGTTAGTTAGAGGGAATTAGGTTAGTAGTTAGGGTAGATTAGGGTAGTATAGAATGGGTTGTTTTAATAGATAAATTTATAAATAGTTTTAAGTGAATTTGGCATTAGAATGTTAATTAGTTAGAATTTTATGAATAGAAATTTTTAATGTTTAATTTGAATTTAGTTTTCTATATTGCCTAAGTCTTGGAGAAATTAGATGTTGATTATATGTCAATGTTCTAAATGTTAGAATGTTAGTTACATTTTTAATTTAGTATTAGTCTTCTTTAATTTAGAGTTAGTAGGTTAAATGACGTTTAGTTGACTTGTAGATTTATTTGAATTACCCTTTGTCTTAGATTTTAAATTGCAAAGATAGATTAATATAAGTTAGACTGCCATATCTTGTATCAAGGATTACTTTAAAACCTATATTTAGATTTTAGTTGTTAGTGTTAGAAAGTTTCAACGTGAAATTGAGTATAGTAATTTAAACAAATTTGATGTCTCATTAATTAGTTTTATTCTATTATGAGCTTCATAGATAAATTTTAATATGGACTTAAATTGTGATAATTTGAATAAAGCTTAAATTAAAATATGGATTCATTGAACATAGGCACCAACCCTAATAGTGAACATTAAATTAATTAATTAGAACGATATGAGAACAAAGGAAGTAAGGTTGAACTTTTAAATGTAGAAAGTAAAACTGTTAATATTGTTATCTCCTTGGTATGTATAGTAAAGGTTAGTTGGATTCTAGTTTAAAATTTAAAAAGGTAATTTGAATGAAGTTGAAAGAAGTTAATTCATGGAATTAAGCCTACGGCAATGGATTATAGATGTAACGACAATCAAGTTATTCATTTAGTAGTAAGGGCCTAGTCAATTAGAACATCCCTTAGGTCATAACAATTGATCATGATTAGTTCCATAATAGTTAAACCTTAAAACTTTTTTGACCATGTTGTTTTGCTTAATCTAAGTTAATCACAAGAACATTTGTCGACCCCATTATCTTTATTAGTCAAAAAAAAAAATTGTGTGTGTGTGTTTTTGTCCTTACCTTTTGGGCATAACATTTTGGTATTAGTGCCTAGTTTCAACACTAGGAACCTAAAACCATTATGCTTCTAAACTTAACTAAAAACTTCAATTATGTAGGATGCCTCCTGTTACATGGAGCAACTGACGAGGTAGAGGTCATAGGACGAGAGGTGGTAGAGCAGGACAGGAGGATGGACCTCCACCTCTACCACCACCTCCACTTCCACCACCATCGAACCTAAACCAAGAGATTATAGATGCACTTCAGACTTTGATCAGTGTAGTTTAGCAGAGAGTAGTACCTGTAGTTCAGCCAGGTCAACAAATTCCAGTTGTTGAAGCAGAGGTACCCAGAGGAGGCAGACCTAGAGTCTGAGAGAGGACTAGGAGTCCCCCGCTGAGATAGTTAGAGGGACAGGGTGAGCACGAGAAAGAGTCAATACACCAGAGAGGATCCCCACATGATAGACCTTCTAGACATATAGGAGATGATATCAGGGAATTGATTCGACTCAGGCCACCTTTATTTACCGATTCCACTAAGGGGATAGTAGCAGAGGCATGGTTATAGAGTCCACAATGGTGCTTTGGATTATGTCCGTATGGGAGTAATCTAAAGGCATGACTAGCAGTTCATCGGTTGAGAGGTGATGCCTACAATTGGTGGCATCAGGAGGAGACCATTAGAGGAGTGAGCATGGATACCCTCACCTGGGAGTCATTCCTAGAGAGGTTCAGGGAGAGGTACTTGTCTGAGCATTTTAGGAAGAAGCAGATAAAGGAATTTCATTCACTACATTAGAGGGGTCTCATTGTGGCTCAGTATGAGATCAGGTTTCTTGAGCTCCTTCCTTATGTCGAGTACATGAAGGATGAGAAACTGTGAGTGCACCAATTTATCATGGGCCTAAATTTCTCACTTAAGGGTCCAGTTCGCATGGCCTTTCCTACCACCTTCAGACAGGTTGTTGAGATGGCACTAGTGGCAGAGGACACTCGAGGTAGACAGGAGTTACGAGATCGATCTCAGAACCAAAACTCTACCCAGTAGAGACCCCCTTGGAAATGGAATTAGAACTACACAATAGGGTCCTCTAAGGGCCAACAGCCTCAGCAGCAAAAACCCCAGTAGCAGCAGCAGCAACAAAAACCCTCACAGGGTTATCAGGGCTCCAAGCCCAAGCAATGACATTCACAGGGTCTGAGGTAGGATCAAAAAGTACATGTTCCATAGTCACAGCCAACGAAGACTCAGCAGTCTTCTAGGGGTGGATTCAGTGGATCTAGCAGGTTAGGAGGCCCACAACAGTCTAGATCACAGGGTGCCCGATCCTATACATGAGGTCCATGTTACACTTGTGGTGGCATGGGGCATATTGCTAGAGAGTGTTCTTAGGGACAGTCCTCTAGTGGTCAGAGAGGGGCTTATTTAGAGCTGACAGTTGGAGATGTAGGCAGATCTCACAGTCTTTGTAGCGGTTGACAACCACCAAGCCAAGCATCAGGCCACAATTATTGAGGCTACAGGTAGTATACGAGGTAGCATGGTTACTATTTTATTTGATTCTAGAGCTACTAATTCATTTATATCTCCTTTCATTGTGGAGCATTACAGGCTAGTGGCAATTAGTCAGGATGTCAGCTAGGAGGTAGAGTTAGCCTCACGAGCCAGAGTGTCAGTCAGTTCCATGGTGCATAGTTGTCCAATTCAGATTGGAGACATGTCCACAATGTTTGATCTATGTATTACCCCTCTAGGTTCTTATGATGTTGTTCTTGGCATGGACTGGCTATATGGCCACAGTGCCAAGATGGACTGTTGACAAAAGAGAGTGGAATGTGTGGATGAGTATGGTATCTCTAGAGTGATCCTTGGGGTTAAGAGACCCATATCCCTTCGTATGATTTCTGCTATGTAGCTTACACAGTGCATGCAGAAGGGATGTTAGTTGTTCGCTATCACCATCAGTGACAGGGAGGAAGATCCTGAGGGGGAGCCATCCCTTGATGATTTTCCTATATTGTAGGAGTTTGCAGATGTCTTTCCTTTAGAGCTTCCTTGTAGGTCTCCACCTAGAGCAGTGGATTTTCGTATTGATCTTGTGTCAGGAGTAGAGCCAGTGTCAAGAGCACCATATAGGATGACTACCCATGAGCTTAGTGAACTTAAGATTCAGTTGCAAAAACTCTTAGAGAAGGGGCATATTCGACCTAGTGTGTCACCTTGGGGCATGCCAGTGATCTTCGTTAAGAAGAAGGATGGATCACTTAGGTTGTGTATTGATTATCGACAATTGAACAAAGTAACCATCAAGAACCAATACCCTCTTCCTAGGATTGATGACCTCTTTGATCAGTTGCAGGGCACTCGAGTATTTTTGAAGATTGATCTCAAGTCAGGCTATCATCAGTTGAGGATTATGGATAGTGATATTCCTAAGACTGCATTTTGTACTAGGTATGGCCACTACGAGTTCACTCTGGTACTATTTGGCCTCACAAATGCTTCAGCTATATTCATGAGCCTCATGAATGGAGTATTTTGTACCTTTTTGGATAAGTTTGTGGTTGTTTTCTTGGATGACATCTTGATATATTCATGTGATCAGAAGGAGTATGAAGAGCACTTGAGACAGGTATTGCAGAAATTGAGGGAGAACCAATTGTTTGGCAGTTTGTCGAAGTGTGCATTCTTTAGACCTGAGATACATTATTGGGTCATGTCATATCAGGCAATGGTCTCTCAGTAGACCCATCAAAGATTAGGGCCATCATGGATTGGCCGACACCCACCAGTGTCACTGAGGTGAGGAGCTTTATGGGACTAGCAGGGTATTATCGATGCTTCATTGTAGGATTGTCTAGATTGGTACATCCCATCACATCTCTTCAAAGGAACGGAAAGAAGTATGAGTGGATAGAGAAGTTTGACAGAGATTTTTAAGAGCTCAAGAGAGCCCTCATGAGTGCATCGATTCTTGTAGTACCAGATCCATCCACAAACTTTGTGGTGTGCACTGATGCATCTTTGGATGGTATAGGGGCAGTTCTTATGTAGGATGGCTGACCCATTTCCTTTGAGTCTAAGAAGTTGAAGACTCATGAACTCAACTACCCTACTCATGACCTAGAGCTTGTGGCAGTAGTTCATGCCTTAGTGAGGTGGAGACACTTTCTACTGGGTCATAGATTTGAGCTTCATTCTAACCACCAGAGCTTACAGTACATATTCACATAACCAAATCTTAATTCTAGGCAGAGAAGGTGGATGGAGTTCCTTTGTGAGTATGATTTTGATGTTCATTACATCAAGGGGAAGGAGAATGTAGTTGCAGATGCCTTAAGTAGAAGGTGCCATGAGTTATCATCTATGACTACTTGTACTGATTTGAGGGAAAGGATTCTTCAGCACTTGCTAGTAGATGAGCTTTATACAGAGGTTAGTCAGGTGGTGCATTCTTAGAGACCCTTAGAAGGGAAGTATTCAGAGTATTCATTGGAGGTCGACAGACTCTTGCACCATAGAGGACATATGTATGTACCCCTCACTAGGGGATTGCGCGAGTTCATTATACTTGAGGCTCATAGAGCACCTTGTGCAGTGCACCCCAGTGTTAAGAAGTTACATGCAGATTTGAGGCAGTTATGTCACTGGCCAAGTATGAGAGTGCAGATTGCTAACATAGTTGCAAGATGCCTTGAGTGTCAGAGGGTGAAGGTAAAGCATCGACATCCTAGTGGGCTCCTTTAGCCTCATGAGATCACTGAGTGGAAGTGGGATGTTATATCTATGGACTTTATTGTTGGTCTCCCCTTATCATCTCATCGCCATGATGCCATTTTTGTGATAGTTGACACATTGACCAAGGTTTCCCACTTCTCTCCCATGCGTACTACATATACAACATGGAACATAGCGCAAGTGTTTCTATGAGATATTGTTAGACTTCATGGTGTTCCCCATAAGATCATCTCCGATAGGGACTCATTGTTCACCTCATCTTTTTGGAGAGAGTTGCAGTCGGCATTGGGAACTAAGCTCAATTTTAGTACAGTGTACCATCCTCAGACTGATGGGCAGACCAAGCAAGTGAATCAAGTTTTGGAGGACATGTTGCGTATGTATGTGATGGACCATCAGGTCAAGTGGGAGGAATACCTACATCTTGTCAAGTTTTCCTATAACAATGGGCACCATTCTTTCATAGGTATGTCACCTTATGAGGCCTTGTATGGAAGACCTTACAGGACACTGTTGAGTTGGGATGGGATCAAGGATTGAGTATCTATTGGCCCTCAGTTGGTTAAGGAGATAGAGTAGCAGGTGGCTTTGATTAGACAACGCCTGAGAGAGGCACAGGATCGACAGAAGAAGTATGCAGATGCGAAGAGGATAGATTAGGAATATTAGGTTGGTGATAGAGTTTTCTTGAGGGTGAAGCCACATAAGAGTCTGATTCAATTCGAAAAGGGCTCTAAGTTGGTGCTCTGATTCGTTGGATCATCCGAGATCCTAGAGAGGATAGGACCAGTTGCCTACCATTTAGCCCTGCCACCTAGCCTGTCACGCATCCACGATGTGTTTCACATTTTTTTACTTAGAGGACATATTTATGATGAGTCTCATATTATAGATTGGGATGCTTTGCAGGTGGAGTTAGACGGCCAATTACAACTACAGCCCATCTGTATTATTGCCCGACGAACCCTAGCACTTCGAGGTCGAGAGCTGGACCAAGTTAGAGTCCAGTGGGATTGCTACGATGAGGTTATAGCTTCTTGGGAGGATGCAACACAGATGCAAGCACAGTACCCTTATCTTTTTGATGAACTCCAAGAGGAAGTTCATGCCTAGTGGGGGAGGATGTGAGGCCTCACCCCAACCCATCCTAGTACCGATGATACATTGTTATTTTGATACTCATGCTGACATGTCAAAACATTATCGGATACACTAAACATTGTTATGCTATTTTGCAATGTGTGATGCTTACTTTGGTTATTTAATTTTTCCATTTAATGCTTATAAATATGTATAATGATGAAAGAAAATGTATGCAACGCTAACACATTTGGTTATTCAAGTCGAAAGGTTAGAAATATGAGTAGAATTAGATAAACAACTATTTATTAAGAAATGGATGCTTTAATTTATATAATTCCTCTAATATGTAATTCACATTATGCATGTGGTTTAGGACCTACTAATGTGTGCAATGAGTGTGCAGGAAAATTAGCCCAGACAACTCAACGGAAAAGCGGAGCTAAACTACTTGTTAATTTTGTGCTAACCTTATATTGTAATTCTTTAAAGGTTGTAATTTGATCTTTCTATTCTCCTAACTTTTAATTGTTCCTAATAAGCCTTTAAAGGCTTAGAAACATTAAATTTAAGCACCCCTATGGATAACAGTATGGGTGGGGGTACTTTCCAACCATTTAGCCTCCTAGGTTGACTCTTAGGGTCTCATAAAAACTCTATTATAGGCTGATTTCGAAAATGGGTTGCTCTTTACTTGGTTTGGTGAAACCAAACCTCCATCTTGAGTTACTTAAAGCTTAGTGGAGTTAAGGACCATACTTAGAGGCATTTTTTGAGGAGTTTAGTTTTTGTCACCCAATCCTTTAGTTTTGGAGGAAGTATTGAAGATTGAAGGAAGGAAGGGAAGCTATTCTCAAACCACCATTGCCATAACTCTTTTATGAAGGTAGGATTTCTTCACTCCATGAATGGTTCTCTATGTGTGTTCATGTTTTGAATCTTACTTGAATCATGTTGGAGACATTGTGTAGTTATGCATTTCTTGCTTGAGTGTTGGGGGTGGATTTGGGAGGGATTTTATCTTGTTTTCTTTGATGTTATTCATATGCCTTCTTGGTGCATTGATTGTTTTTTGAGAGATTTTGTGGGGATGTTTTTGCCAACACTCACCCTTGGATAAGGAAGAAGTGGCCATGCTTGGGGAAAGGGCATTAGTTGGACCTCAATAGTGTAGAGTCTCCTCTCATGGAGAGAGGAGGGAGAAAGGGTAGGGTGTATGGGCCCCTACTTGTCATCCCATACCTTGTTGTTATTGAGAATTCTTGAATGTGGAAAAGAATGAAAATTCTTGTGGATATAGCCCGAAAGGGCCTTGTGAAAGAATGGAAATTCTTGAAGTTTTAAGCCCTGAAAGGGCTAAGTGAACGTATGGTGATTAACTTCTCCTATTGAGAAAATCCACCTTTCCCCTATATTGGTTCATTATTGGACCTATTGTGCAACCGGGTGGGAATGCATGTTTAATTTGCTTATCTCCTTGTTTTGTTTATCTCCATGTTGGGTCTTGTCTCTTCCATGTTTACCCTTGATGTAATGAAGACATTTGATAAAAGTTCTTTTATGGAATCCTTGAAGAAAATTCAATGAATTGTAATATTATGTAAATTGTAATCAAAATTGATGTAGTGGCAAAGACATTGGGTTTTCTTACTGGTTCTTTCTCAATGGAGCCTTGAACCAGGATGAATAATAGAGAAAGAAATTGATCATGAATACCTCCTTGTATTGATCTTATGTGTTTTCAAATTTTGCATATGTTGTGAGAAATTAGATTGATAGATAATGACACTAAATTATAAATATCCAAGTTTCCAATTATGTTATTAAAATGCAAATTGATATGTTGAAGTTCCAAATATATGGTTAGGTATTTAGAGGAGTTAGAAATCCTACATTTTGACCAAAATGTTATCTCTCTTCTTGGTTAAATTCATAATTGAAACAATCAAATTTAATTAAGAATCATGCTTCACCATGAATTCTAAATAAATGGAACACACACTTTGAATATATGATGATTGATAAAATGTGAATTATAGGAGTAAAGTAGATCGTAATCCTTTGCACATCCTTGTATTAGTATACTTGTTCATAAGAAATTTATGTTATCATTAGATTAGGATTCAATCTTATGATTAAAACAATTAATTATATAGTAAAACATATCATCACTTAGAAAACAAAAGGGGCTTCAAAAAAATGCACTTCCAGGAGTTAAAAACGCCTCTGGAAAATGTATGGGGAAAAGAATAAAAAAGTCCCCCAAGTCACAGATAATATGCCTTGAGTTATTCTCATTTAAATTTCAACCAAGTCATGCTTAGGCCCTCTAAATAGTATAAAGAAAATAAATTCAAAGAATATACCTAAATTCTTATGCTAATGCTTGTTTATTCTCTCCTCTCAACCATATAACTTTTGGTATTAACTCCATCCTCATCCCAACGGGGGTGGTAGCGTGGAGTTGATGGGGATGATGGCCAAAGAAATCATCACAAAATTAAATTCATACTCACTCAGCTTGGGCATGGACCTTGTGGGTGAGCAGAGAAGTGGGTGAAATGGGCCATCAAATCCCATGCAATTATATTGGCTTTCATCATAAACATCTCAATTCTATACTCTTCCATGCTTAGTGCACTTTTGAATAGCTAAGCAAGTACATACGATGGGTGAGTACTACGCAATACTGACTAGGCAATGGCATTTTGGGGGGGGGGGGGGGATTTCTAATGTTTTATTGTCGACTCACATTAAATTTTCCCCCTTATGATTCCATCTTTCCCATGCCCTTGCCTTAGGCATGACCACCCTCACGCAATCTAAGGGAATAGGTTTGCACTGCCAGGCCTGTCTCAATGCATAGGTACATGGGTAGCGTGCTGTCCCTTGGGTAAAAGGGCCTAGGTTGGTGTGAGATCTTATGTTAATAGGTGTGGTATTAATGCTAGGTTAGTGATAGGGAGGTTTTATAGTAGGTGTAGGACATGTATGGTAGTAATATGATTACTTGGTAGGGTAGATAGTATAGCATTTGTGTTTTTTTTTTTTTTTTTTAATTTTGCATGACTTATGGTATTAGTTGTTAGTTAGAGGGAATTAGGTTAGTAGTTAGGGTATATTAGGGTAGTATAGAATGGGTTGTTTAAATAGATAAATTTATAAATAGTTTTAAGTGAATTTGGCATTAGAATGTTAATTAGTTACATAGAATTTTATGAATTGAAATTTTTAATGGTTAATTTGAATTTAGTTTTCTATATTGCCTAAGTCTTGGAGAAATTAAATGTTGATTATATGTCAATGTTCTAAATGTTATAATGTTAGTTACATTTTTAATTTAGTATTAGTCTTGTTTAATTTAGAGTTAGTAGGTTAAATGACGTTTAGTTGACTTGTAGATTTATTTGAATTACCCTTCATCTTAGATTTTAAATTGCAAAGATAGATTAATATAAGTTAGACTGCCATATCTTGTATCGAGGATTACTTTAAAACCTATATTTAGATTTTAGTTGTTAGTGTTAGAAAGTTTCAACGTGAAATTGAATATAGTAATTTAAACAAATTTGATGTCTCATTAATTAGTTTTATTCTATTACGAGCTTCATAGATAAATTTTAATATGGACTTAAATTGTGATAATTTGAATAAAGCTTAAATTAAAATATGGATTCATTGAACATAGGCACCAACCCTAATAGTGAACATTAAATTAATTAATTAGAATGATATGAGAACGAAGGAAGTAAAGTTGAAATTTTAAATGTAGAAAGTAAAACTGTTAATATTGTTATCTCCTTGGTATGTACAGTAAAGGTTAGTTGGATTCTAGTTTAAAAATTAAAACGGTAATTTGAATAAAGTTTAAAGAAGTTAATTCACAGCATTAAGCCTAGGGAAATGGATTATAGATGTAACGATAATCAAGTTATTCATTTAGTAGTAAGGGCCTAGTCAATTAGAACATTCTTAAGGTCGTAACAATTGATCACGATTACTTCCATTATAGTTAAACCTTAAAACTTTTTGGACCATGTTGTCTTGCTTAATCTTAGTTAATCACAAGAACATTTTTTAACCCCATTATCTTTATTAGTCAAAAAAAAAAATGTGTGTGTGTGTGTTTTTGTCCTTACCTTTTGGGCATGACAAATCTCTTAGTTCCAGGCAATGTAGAAAGGCTGTAGTTCAATATACAATCTCAATTCATATGCATACAAAATTAGGTGGATCTAAAGAAATGTAACACGTTTTAAATTTTTTTAGAGGTCTTTAATTAGGTATTTTAAGGTATAGACCATCACCCAAATCCCTCAAACTATTTTAGAGGCCTAATTGATTTCCCAATAGCCTTGCAACAACACAAAAGTGAACTTTACTCTCAAACTTTCCAAAACACTCCCCAAAAAAATGGTGTATTTAGATACCCATTAAGCCATACTATATCATACAAGAAATGTTCCATGTCTTCCTTTGGATCATATCCTACTACTACCATACTGTGGCTCAAAAATGCATGAAAAGAGTACAATTTAACAAAGCAACTAAGAGTTTCTTGTATTCCCAAGACCCTAAAATATGGATAGTCTCTCCTTATGTTGTAAATGTTCCAAATCCAAAAGTAATTAGTCCCAAAACTTTTGTAACCCCAAAAGATCCAAATCAGTCTCCTACAAACCCTCAAAGGTGGGGTTTTCTAATTGCTTCCTTCCAAGGATATTTAGACTAAATTGATGGTTATTTCACCTTTTCTCCAACATATCAAAGCACTTACAATCATTAAACAATGACCTCTAATAGATATAACTCTTATTGCTGCTCCATAGCCATGACTTTAGTGCCCTTTACTTCACAAACTCCAATGACCTGATCATGAATCCCTAGAAATTCATGTCAAAACATTGTTAGATATGATTTTTATATACTATTACAAGATGATTACATGAGAATAAGACTTTTTCATTCATGGAATGATCAAAATTTCAAATAGAAACTCAAACTTGTTAATGAAAATAATGAAACCCTTAAAGCAATAGAGACAAACTTGAAAGGAATGAACTTCACAAGTCTCAGTGCATGAGGAATTGATCAAACAATATGAAAAAAGGATTACGAGATCATAAGACTATAAGAAATAAATGAGAGTCAAGCTACCATGCACCAAATGCTTGAAAAATAAATTTTTATTGGCTCTCTTCACACAATCCATGCAATTCGTCAATCCCAATACTCCTCTCTCCTTACAGTGCCTCAAACTTGACTTAATAACATCCCTTACAACTATCCCAACCAATTTGGATTGGCTTCAATTCTTAGCTATGCCTAAAACTCATCAAATCTAATTTCTCTCCAAAATGGAACTAACCCTTGGGATTCAAATATTTGAATTTCCTACATACAATTTTTTCAATAAAATAATTAATTAACCCGCTAAACTTTCCTATTAGGTCCTCAAGGCCAATATAACCAATCCTATACCTTTCTAGGACTCCTAAGGACCCAATTAACTCTAATATGCTATTATGCCCATATTTCACTATTAAATATCCTAAGGTCCTTAATAGGCCCTTTAAGATTCATTACATTTTTATCATCTTTAAAGCCTTCTAAGGCTATTATTGGCTTCAACACATGCCAATTGATTTGTTTAAACTCTTGCTTGCCTTTTATCCATCTTTTTTCTTCTTTAGGTATCCTTGCATATCTTGATGCTCCTACATCACATACATTGGCCCAATGTAATGGAAGCCAAGGATGTAACCATGCATGTCTTGGTAGAGTCTCCTTACGAGGATCCCAAGTAGCTATTGTTGTTGTTAGTTTGGGCATCACTATATGATCCAAAATATTATGAAGTATTGAAGCTAGTAGTAACCTCTCCCATGTCTCTAGAAAACATAGCATAGGTTCAGGGTCCCTTGCCTCCTAGGAATTTGTAGCAACTATTCTCATTGCTAGAAGAATAACTTTAGTTAACAGTTGAGTTGAAGGAGTTGAAGAAGAAATTTATGCTTCTATGTAAATTCCATAATCATGAAGCTCATTCCCTTGCAAAGGCCTTTGCCAAAATGATATTATCTCTAAACCATGCAAAGGATGTTGAAGTGGTTCCCAACCTTGAAACACTCTTATAAGAAATGACAAAACAAATGTAGATGGAATACATATAACTATTATTTATGTATATGTGTGTATGTGTGTATGTGTGTGTGTGTCTATGTGTTTGTGTGTGTGTATATACTATATATACATACATACATAGACATTTGTGTGTGTCTATGTATGTATGTATGTATTTATGTATATAGAGAGATCTTGGTACAACAAAGAAATTGATCCAGTTGCATGCATATTGCCTAATATAGATAATAAAGAAATAAAACACACTCAACCTATGCTAAGTGACTTACCTCAAGATCCTACACAAAAATAATGCAGACTAGGAAAAATGGCCAAAGTTTGCAAGAAATTTTACAAAAACATATCATAGAAGATATTTTTACAAGGAAATAGGAAATATCCTAGTTAAATTGGTCTAGTTTTTTATTAGTTCGCTTGATTAAAAATTCTTGCAAAACTATCATCAAATTAGGTATAGTAAAATGAACCATCAGTTGTTACTAATTAGCATGATCAAATAGAGTTTTCCAATGCAATAAGATTGCATATGAAAATGCCACCATAAATGACCATTGTGAAATAGTTAATTTCACCACTTTGAAAGGCTCACTTTCTTTCCTTTCCAAAATAGCAAAATTCTCTATTTCACAATGGTCAATTTTGGAGGCTTGCAAAATCACAATTTTTTTTTTTTATAAAATAATTCAACTAGCTATCATAATTATGACTGCTAGTCCTGATGGATAATCATTGCTTCTACATGACAACTATCCCATGGATGTCACAATTGTGATAGAGGACTGGAAGCTTACAAAATTGTAATTATGATGGCATACTATCACAATTATGACATTGTCAACATGAACTCTTGCCCCTTTCTCTTTTAAATTACAACAATTTTATCCATCATAATAATGGTAGTTTCCCTTGTTGTCACAACTTTAAATAGTAAAATTTTTATGCCCACTCCATAGGAGTCAATTCATGGTTCTATTTCTTGGGTGATGAGTGGCCATCATAATTGTGACAACCTACCGTCACAATTCGGGCCCAAATCTAGTAATGTCTTTTTGTTCTCAGTCAGCCTGCATTTTGGCTTCTTTTTAATATAAAAATAATTAGACATTCATAAAACATTACAAATAGTGAATGGTGGAGGGAATAATAATAAATAATAGATACTCATTCTATATATTTTGGAGAAGAAAACCATGTAGCTCGCAAAAGATAGGTTGATTATAATATAAACTAAAGTTGCACATCAAAGAAATTGAGATCACCATAATAGAATGAGAACATATAGCCACTTAACAAGTAGAATAATTATGAATATTGTATTATGAAAAAAAGCATTTCCATGAATTGAGAAAATAGAAAAAGTACACTTGGGCAAGGTATTCACTGATTTGGACCTCTCATAAATTGCCATGGTTGCAGAACATGCAAAGAAATGACAAAAGTGAGATAAATAACAATAGTTAGTGATTAGAAATCATTGATCTCACTACGCATCCAATTATAAACTCCCAATTATTTTTCACAAGTTTTTTTCCATTTTTCATAAACTTAATTATAAATAGTCATGATCAACATATACAAATTGAGTTTGAATAGATAAGGCTTTCTGACTAAGTAAACTAATGCAAATTTTGAGTTCCATTTGGTATCTATCTCATAATTATCTTTTGACTTATCAATCAAAATGATTTATAATCTTCTTGTTTGGTAAACTCTCATACACGATACTAAGAGAAGGGACTACAAACAATAGATGGAATTGAAAAGAGGGAAGATAATGTGCAAAACACTATAGGCTAAGGCATACAAATATGTTTTTTTTAGAGGGGGAGGGGGGGGGAGGTATATATAGATTGCACAAGTTCATGTTTACATGGCATGAATAGATTTGAAAAACAAAATTCCCTAAACCAATGTTCAAATTACAAGAAAAAAGAAGTATGAAATCCCCTTCCTAGTTCACCTACAATAAAGGGACACCATTGAAATATGACACCATTTAAATATACATTTTTCATTTTCCACAATTTAGTCTCATTTGTGGATGTTGACCCATTTTATCTTCTATAACATATAGAGTATTCTTGTGTAAGAAAAAAATTGCGATAGAGATCATGGACATCATCTGAAAGAACACCTATGATCAGGAGCTTCAATAGGAACAAGTTAAATACACAAGAGAGAAATTGATTGAGTAGGCCGTAATACTAAAGAATGTGGGTAAATTATATTTCTCAAAAAAGCCTCATAATATTCAAGCAATAGTAATTAGAAAGGCTAAATCTAGACTTCACAAATTCACCAATACCTTCCACACTTATGTCATATTAAATTGCTCCCTGTAACTCTACTTTTAATTATTTATTCCAACTTTTCTATTATTTTAACTATAGTAATTTAAAAAAAATTATAATAGATATTTTGTTGATAAAACATTTTTAAAATTTCCCTTATTAGAAATCAAGCATCACTGTTGTTTAATTCGTAGCAAGCTATACCAAATGCAACCACTGGGTGGAACAAATATGTTTACAATGAAGAGCAGTGTGAATATATTTTTCAAAAGAAGTTGTTAAGATTTAAATGGTAGAAATAATTATATCAAACAATATTGTTGATTATTTGTGAAAATACCAATTTTATGTTTTCTAACAAAATCCATGCTAATGTTGGAGATCATTTGATAATGAATATTAATATCATAATCATTTGATTAGTTTTAAAATTCTAGATAATAATAAGCTTCAAATTAATATCCAAAAAATTATAAATTTTAGTGAATAAAATTAATTGAATATTTACAATTCAAATCCAAGAAAGGAAAGATTTTTTTTTCATTCTAATAATAAAAAAATGACAATGATGTAAGCTCCAAAAATGGAAAATAGATAGTGTACAAAAAGGGGGTGAAGTTAACACTTTTAACTAAAATTGGATAAACCTAAATGTCAAAGATAAATTTGACCTCATCTTGCACTCAAAATTAGAAGACATCTATCTCTATTCCATTATTTCTCTTTCCCCATCTCTCTCTCTCTCTCTCTCTCTCTCTCTCTCTCTCTCTCTCTCTCTCTCTCTCTCTCTCTCTCTCTCTCTCTCTCTCTCTCTCCCTCCCTCCTTAGATCCTATTCATTTTAATTTTATTATTGATAATATATTATATAATTAATTATGAAATTTCTATCTTAATGTGATTTTATTATCACTACCTATCTAATAATATTGTATTATCTATATTTTATTAAAATTCTATCTCTATTCCTTGTTGTACTCATTGTGTTTACTCTTTCTACATGCTTGGACAAACCTTGAGGTCCCTCCATCCATGAATAAATTAAGTGGCACAAAATATTAGTTTGTATGATTATTGAATTGAGTTGTTGAACTAAGAGTTTTGAATCACTAGTTGATTTTTAGTAGGGTGAAAAAATTAGAATTGACCTACAATTACAGTGGGTAAAAAATAATTTCATAGAAGTAGAGATGAAAATCCTATGTTTATGGATATATTGATACATATTGTAGAGAGACTTAAAGAATTGGAAACTACTCAAAGAATTGGATTACCTATTGAAGATGTGAGCAATGAAGAAATTGAGGAAGAAACTATAAGAGATGACATAGATGTACCTACTCATAGTGATGATAGATTCTTGAGAGCCTAGACTAGAGTTAATACAAGATGACACTTTATTTTTTCTAAACATAATGGAAAGCTATATTTAGATGAATTTCTTGATTGTATCATTGATATAGAAAATTGTTTTGAATATTCAAGTAAAAATGCATATAAGAAGCTAAAAAATAATAGCACTAAATTGAAAGGATGTTCATCATTATGGTGGAAACATTTTTAAATACATAGATAGAGGAGATGAAAGGAAAATATCAAGTAATGAAATAAGATGGTAAATAAATTGGAAGGTAAATTCTTTCCTAGTGATTATCAAGTAAGTTTTTTGCGGAAAATGTATAACTTAAAGTTAAAGGAATCTACATTAAAAGAGTAAACTAAAGAATCCTATAGGTTGGATATTGGACCTTGATATATGGATGATGAGGTGGAGAGAATTTCAAGGTATATGAATTTTTTGAGGAAATCTATTCAAGATGAGATTTGTTTCATAAATATGAAATGTATTAATGAAGCTTAACATTTGTCCCTTAAAGATAGAAAAAAAATGAACACAAGATGAGAACATAGACACATATTAAGATGTTGGAGATTTTGAAGAGGAAGAGAATTCACTAGTGGAGGTAGATCCTTTACAGGAAGATATTATTCAAATTCAAATAAATTAAATCAAAGTAGAAAGAAGTTTCACACTAAGGAAGAAGAGGAGCTTATCGTAGAAGTAGTAGCTATAGAAGGAAGTATAAGAGTTTGTTCAAGGGAACTTGTTTCAAATGTGGATTAGAAAGCCATAGAAAATTTTAGTCAACATAAGAAAATTAAAGTAAGAAAACTAATATCAGTAGTAGGAATGATTTATAGAAGAAGAGTCCCTCAATCTTTGAATCAAAAAGAAGATGTAGAGGCCTTGCTAGTTATAAAAACTCTGCATAATGAGGGACCTAATAAAAAACCAATATCAAGGAAGATTTTATTCAATACAAGATTTAAAGTTGTGAGAAAGTGTTTTAAAGTCATCTTTGATTGTGGAAGATCAAATAACCTAGCATAACAACAATTAGATACCAAATTATAGATAATGATGATGAAGAACTTGAAGACTTATTATTTTGCATGAATATAGGATGTTAATAATCTATCAGTAAGTGATGAATGTGTTGTAAAATTAAAAATTGTCTTATCATGATGACACCCTTTGTGATGTTGTGCTAATGGATAGTTGTCATATCTCATTGGGTGGACCATGGAAGTATGATACAAAAGAAAGACTTGATGGTAGATTGAATAAATATGTTTTGATTATGATCATTGCAAAGTTTTTTTGAGAATGAAATTATTTCTAGTTAAGTTTCCATTAATTGATTTTCATTGATGTCAACATATTTGTTTATTAGTCAGTATACCTATTCATGATTTATATAGGTAGGTTCAATCAAGACACAATTTGATGCACTTAACCATGAAAATGTTATGAGATGATTTTTTGTGACTATAAATTATATGTTTTCTATTGCATGTGTTTTTGAGATTATTTGGTGAAGTTACAAAGTATTTTCAAAAAATTGGTTAATGTTAGTATTGACCGAGAATTATTTCAAACATTTTTATTGATAAGTTCCAATGAAAAAAAATAGACAAAGGTAATTTATTTCTTGGAAAACTTAGTTAGGAAACACATTTTTTGGATTATTGTGATTTTTTGTTGGATGATAGTCTATTAATTATTATTGCAATGTATTCTATATGTACTATATCTAGTGCTTATGGAATCACATTGGTTAATGTAATTTTATTTTTTATTAGGTATCATATTGAGCTGACCTAATAGGTGTTTGAGACTTGTATAAGGAAGATAGTTTATTTGAGAATTTGAAATGCAAACTAGCGAGAGAATACTATGATGAAAAGATAAGAATTTGATATTGGATCAAAGAAGTATATAATATTTGATTGACAAGAGGAATGAGTGGAATATAATGTTATGTGCTTGAAAGGAAATATATTAGAATAGTTGATGTTTTTGATCAAATCATCTCAATGAATTGTTTCTCATTGAGAATTCTTGTTCACTCTTTGGGTTGTTTCCCTTGTTATAATTGAATTATTGGCTAATCAAAGTTGTTTTCCTTTTAGGAATACAGAAGCAAGATCTAGGAAAGTTCCTAAATGTATGTGGATTCCCCATTGTACCTCTGACAAGGTTTTATATGTGTTAGTACATCATCTTGTGGGTTTGATGCTTAGCTAGTCCTTTAACATAATCTAATGTATTTTAAATACTCATTAAATTGATTTTAAATTTATGTAGTGTCAGTTTAGTTATGATAGAAGTAAATTCTATGTTGTAGGTTTCATAATTTTGCAATTACTATGAACTTGGAAAAGAGAATATGATAGTGGAGTTAAAGAAAATTTTAATTGCATAAATAAATATGTAGAAAGAGCACTATAAATATGTAGAAAGAGCACTACAAATGGAGTACAAGAGGTTGATAGTAAGAGGGAATGTCTAAAATTAATTTTTAGTGTTTGATTATCTAAGTAGAAAATAAAGAAAACAACATTTATTTGATAGAAATGTATATTTGAATTTCATTATCAAAAAGAGATTTGTAAATATTTGCATAATCTATTGAGTTGTAAGGTAACACTTTGGTGCTTTTTGATTTTACTTATTGGGAATATCTCCAACTTTGAATAAACCAAGGTAGATATCTAAATGGAAATAAATAAAAGTATATCACATATTTCTCTTCTCATAATAAAAAAAAACTCACTTACATTCCTCTTCATCACATTACCAAATCACACACATAGAGATAATCATACCCAAAAAAACTGTCCTTTTCTAAGGTATAAAATTTTACATCCTAAGGAGGATCCCACCTCTATCAACCCATGCTTTAAGGTTTCTCTTTTCATATAGATGACCTTGAGCTTCACAACCCATTCCCAAACATTAAACACCACAAAGCTTTAATTAATACTCATGTACAATATCATCAATCATTCACATCCACATAAATATATTTATAGATAAAGAGATAAAATCCAAAAAGCCTACCTTCAAATATCTTTAACAAAATACCACGACTTGATCCAATTCTCTTACAAATTAATGAGAAATCCAAAATAATAAATAATTCAAAATCCCCCAAAAGAAGAAATTCCTCCACCAAATAACTTCCTTCTCATTTTCAAATGGGAGATAAATAATAATTGCCCATTTTTTATGACGTTACTTTATGCTCAAAATAAAAATCAATTTGAATATTCAACACTCATTTGATGGGTTTTTTTGAAAAAAGAGGGGTAAAAACTTTATTGAACTTTAGAACAAAGAATTACAAAATAGCAAAGGGCCAAAGAACCAAGAACCACCAAAGACCACACAAAAACAAGAACTGGATCACCCCTCCCTAATTCCACTTAAATCCTCTACAAGAGTCCTCTCCAATTCCTAACATAACTCATAGGGCATCTTCTCCCACTCATCAATCTTCCCCCCATCTAAAATCTCAGATGCCCATTTTTCTAGACTATTAGTGGCCCTATTTTACTCCCTTGGATATGGGCATAAGACACTAAATCCATCAAAGAGATAACCTATAATATCTATTGCAATAATGTAGACAACTACCAACTAACATCTAAGATCTTCCTCTCAAGGAGAAGATTAACTAGAATTTGATAGTCAGATTCAAAAATCACCTTATGCCACCCAAGAGCATAGGCCCATTTCAAAGCATATAGGATAGCCAAACCTTCTATCCTATTAATAGTCTGCAACCCTTTATTAGCCAAGAACATAAAAACCACTGATCCATGGGAATCCCTACCAATCCCAGTTAGACCTGGATTGCCCCTAGAAGAGCCATCTATATTAATTTTCAAAAAACTAGTCGGAGGGGGCAGCCATCTCCCCATCCTTTGAACTTTTTTCTTTGCATGTTTGCCTCTCCTAACATAGGCTAATGTAGGAGTTATCCTATGTATTCCAAACTTATCAACCATCTTAGCATCACTTTTCTCAAGCTGCGTCACAATCTCACTCTTAGCTTTAATAGTCTCTTGGATTATTCCCATAATTGTAAGCCAAACCTGTTGAATCTCCAATTTTTCTCCCTAAAAGATTCTTTGATTTCTTTCCAACCAGACTTGCCATAGCAGAAAGATAGGTCTAGCATACCAAATATTCTAAAAAAAGGGAGCCAAGGAGGAGGGCCTCCCAAGACTCATCCAAAAATCTTCCATGGAGGAGGCATGAATGCATGGGTGCCTCCAAACTCCCCACCAAAAATGCTAGAGCTATAAGGTGAAAGTGCAATGGAAGAAAAAATGCATAGAGTCTTCCTCCCCATAAATATAGAGAACACACCATGAAGGACCAAAAAAACCACTCTTCAAGATATTGTCCCAAGTCAAGCATCTATTCCAAACTAAAGTCCAAATAAAGCAATTAAATTTTGGCCAAGAAAACTTATTCCAAATTTTCTTCCACCACTGAACCTCTCCCCCCACAAGTTGTTGGGAGAGGAACTCTTGATACCCATAAGAAACAATGTAAGAACCCTTGCAATTAGGGGACTAGGCCAATACATCATCATCCATAAGGTTCCTATAGTTTTAGCTAGAAAGAATGTAATGTAGCTCCACACACTCCCTTTACAAACTAAAAATTGTTCATTCCTCTAGGTTCTTCCATCTTGCCTCCACCATCTGCCCTTGAAGGGAAAAGCACTTAAAGTCACTCACCTTTGATCATCCAGCTTAACAAAACCTCTAGGACAATATGTGTGAATGAGGATATTGTTCAACCATGGAAGGGTAGCCATCCCAAGCATCATGCTATAAATGTGCCTCAGACCCACTCTTGCATATTAAAAAATGGCCACATTTAATGACCACAACCCCTTTCTTGAGGGTATTCCAAATCACCGAACCCTTCCTAGACAAGTTATACCAAAGGATATCTTTCTAGGGGATACCTAGAAAGTACTTTTAAGTCTAAAATATAGCTCAGACCTAGTCCTATTCCACACATCATTGCCAATACAATTTGGTTGCCAAAGTAGTACTAGTTAACACTGATTGCCATAATCCAAGACCGCCAACTGCTTTGGGCTAAATACAACTTCCCATTTAATAAGGCTCCACTTAGTTGAAGATAAACTACCAGCCCTTAAAAACTATCTTGCTAAGGAATCTAGGTCCCTAACAAAACTCAGCGGTGCCACCTGAATCATACACCTATAGAGAGGAAGATCCTAAATGATAGATTGGAGCAACTAGACCTAACCTGCAAAGGATAGCCATTGGTGGGTCCAATGAGTGACTTTAACACAAAACTTGTCTAGAGTGATCTACCAAGAATCCCTATACTATCTATCCATTGAGATAGAAATCCCAAAGTAGAGCAATGGAAGACTCCCAATTCAAAATTTGAGAATATGAGCAACTCTCCTTTGAATGGATGGCAGAGTGTTGAAGAAAAAGGTGGAAGACTTACCTTCATTAATTGGTTGGCTTGAAGAAGAAAGACATACATCTAGCACCCTACATAAATTAGAAACCTCTTGAATGGTAGCCATGCCCATTAAAACCATATCATCCACAAACTATAGGTGTGATTGAATAGGAATGCCCCCTCCCCAATGCCGGCCCTAAATGAAGCCCCCTTCTACATTCTTTTTTATCAATGTTTCCAAACCTTCTACTAGAAGAAGAAACAAGTAAGGAGAAAGGGGATCACCTTGCTACAAACCTTGAGAGGCACCAAAAAGCTCAGAATGCTCTCCATTAATCAAAACTAAGAAAGAAGTCAAAGTCACATAGGTAAAAACCCATCGGATCCATTCCTTCTCAAAACCAAAGGCCCCCAAAACTTTTTGGAGGAATGACCAACAAACTCTATCATAAGCCTTAGCCATATCTAGCTTGATGAACATAGCCTTATCTTTAGAGTTGGCCATGGAATGAATAGTCTTAGTAGCCACCACCACCCCATCCAAGATCTGGCATCCTACCACAAAGCCAATTTGTTCTTCAAAAATTAGCAATTGCAGCCACTTTTTAAACCTATTAGCAATCAAATTAGATATAATTTTATAGATAACATTGCAAATAGAGATAGGGTGGAAGTGACTAAGTCAATCAACCCCTTCCCTCTTGGGAATGAGAGCAAGAAAGGTAGATTTCAAGGCCTAAAGCATCTACTTATTCTTCTGGGATTCTTGTACAACTACCAACAAATCTATTTTGATAATATCCCAAAATTCCTAGAAGAACTCAATCAAAAATCCATTTGGACTAGGAGCTTTACCCTTTTTCATCTAGAAGATAGTCCTCTCTAGCTCCTCCAAAGTTATGGAACCCATAAGGTACTCTTTCATTTCCAAAGAAACCAAAGAAGGAATACACAAAAGGACTTGAGCTTCTTCAATTGAGTCCCCTTTCAAATACTCCCTAGATAAAGAAGCAAAATACTGCATAACTTCATTGAAGATATCTTGAGAAGAAGAGAGAACCTCCCCCCTATCTATCACCAAAGTAGATATAACATTGCCATGACATTTTTCCTTCATTGAATTGAAGAATAAAGTAGTATTCTTACCCCCATCTTGAAGCCATTCAATCTGAGCTTTTTGTTTCAAAAATATTTCCTCTCTCAGCTCCCATTCCTCCAAGGTTTTTAAAGCCCTAACTTCCTCTCGCAAGAAATACTCTGACACCCCATCCTCCCTAATCATCTTCGTAATATCATTCAACTCAGTTTGGGCTACATTTTTCACATCAAAACTATTTCCAAAGCATTGCCTGTTCCACTATTTGAGCTGATACTTAACATATTGGAGGAGTTTTGCAAAAGTATACATTGCAGTACTAAAGGCAGGTCTACCATCCTTCACCCAATTAGCCACACATCCATACAGGTCTAGGTCCCTTGACCACATAAGCTAGAATTTAAAAGGTGGCTTCTAAGGCAACTAGGTAGAAGAAATAACTAGCTTAATGGGCCAATGATCTAAACCTCTCTAATCTAAAATCTCAGAGTTGGAAGACCACAATCCGCCCACCCAAAAATAGGAAACCATGAACTGATCAATATGTTTAGCAATGCAGCTATCACCCACCCTTCTATTGTTCCAAGTGATTTGACCATTGCTAGGCTTGACATCCACAAGATTGAGTGTTGATATAGTACCTCAAAATAACATAGAAGAGGGCTCAAGTCTTGCATTACCCCCCAATTTTTTAGATAAATCAAGAATAGCATTAAATTTTCCAGCAATAATCCATGGCAAGTAAGGAAATTAGCTATGAACAAAATGAATATTATTCCATACAAGAAACTTACCTTGGAACTCAACAGGTGCATAGACATTGGAAAAAGGAATAGATTCTCCCAACTTAGAGTAGAGAGAGACCATGGATAAGGAGAATCTAAAGGATATCCAACACAATGTTTGAATCTTTCATGGGTTCCAGAGACATGCCACGCCCCCCCCCCCCCCCCCCCCCCAAGATCCTTGAGCTCCAATGCATTAGCATTTACCATTTTCCCAAAATTTAGGTGCTATACTCATCATGCACTCCATAGAAACTTTGGTCTCCTGAAGAAAAAGAACATCAAGAGAATGACTTCTAACTAATTCCCAAATGACTTTTTTTCTAGGGCCACTATTCAAGCCCCTTACATTCCATGAAATAATGATCATTTTAGGGAACTCAAAAAGTGGGAATCTAATGTCTTAATAGATCCTAATTCCACCAAAGTCTCCCCTATCATATTATTCTTTTCCAAGTCCTTCTTACATCCACTTTTACTACTTTTCTCTGAAACCCCCTCCTTGCCATCCTTCTGAAGAATATCCAGATGAGGAGAAGACTTTCCACTCTTATCCAACTTTGAGATAACAGTTTGTGTAGGAGGAGCCATGCCCTCTCCTCCCTATACCAAATCAACATTTGACCCTATAATCATCTGAGCACTTGCCTACCCATCAATGACCATCGACATGGTAGATTCCACATCTAGAATAGGAACAAGAATGGAAGAGGCAATCTCCAGGCCAGAATCTACCACAAATTGATCTGTACTAATAAATATTGGATTAACTTCTTGCTAACCCAACTCATCCAAGACCTCAAATATTTTAAGTGTATCCTCATCTTGTCTCTCCCTAAGAGTCCTCTTCTAACCTTCATTTTGGTTATGAGCCTTGACCTAAACAAAACCCTCAGCATCCATACTCTCACTAGAAATAGGCTTCTTCCCTTTATTTGTACTAGAAGTGTTACAAGGAGAAGGTAGAGCCTGCTACTCTACTACCTTGGCCTTCAAATATCTACATATTAGGTGGCCATATTCATGACATGGGAAAAATTTGACAGGGAGGGTTTCATAATCTAGTTGTTACACCAAAGAATATGAGCCTACACACATTTCCACTACATCTGTTAATGGTCTACTTAAATATAGTTCCACACAAATTTGGGAAAAAGTCATTACTTTCATACCAAGGTTCTATGTTGAAGGCCCCACTAGCTTCTAAGCATCAAAGCAAGCATATGAAGAACATCCTCTTAAAAACATTCTATTGGAAATCTAGGTAAGCAAACCCACACAAAAACTTGATTCGAAAGTTCCTCAAAGGGATTAAATCCTACATGCCATGGCTTGACAAATAGGCTAACTTGGTTGTAAAAATAGGGCCTACCTTCAAACACCCTATTATTATCAGCCAGATAGATGAATGTGACCATGAAAAAGTTATTTTCAAGCAACATGATCTCCATCTCACCCTCTGGTTCCCAAACTCTTTGAGCCCAATTTTCCAAAAATTGAAGAGATACTCTTAATCCCAAAAATTTACAATACAACAAGTGCTTAGAATACTATTCCACATCTTCAGCAATCATATCAAAAGGGATTACTAGTTTGGGTCTATCTTTGCATTATTCAAGGCAATCTTTAATCTTCATTATCTGAGATCCACTAGGTGGGCTTAAATCAAAAACTCCTAAAATTTGAGAGAAGAGGACATTATCAAACACCCTTGCACCTTGCCCTGATGAATGCACTTCCATCACATCATGAAGATCTATATCGAGTGCAGCACTAGAAGGCTCACCCCAAGACATAGCCTCGCACTAGCCTAGACTATCTACAGCAAGGAAACCCTATGCAGACACCTTCAAAAAAGAGTAATCCAGCTACCCATAGGATGGCAACCAGATGCAGCTCAAACTAACATCAATGTCTACGTATGCTATCAATACTCTCCAATGCATGATAAAACACTTCCCCCTTGTATGCATGCTTTAAAAATTACAAAAAACATGCTAGGGATTGGTTGCCCTAGGTCGGCTTCAACTTGTAGACCTCCACCATTTTTCTTTGATATTTTTGTCCCCGATTTAACTCATTTGATGGGTTTTACTAAGTACATTCAATTTTTTTATTTCTAAATTTTAAATCTCTATTGCGTAATCCAACATGACTAATATTTAAGTTCATTGATTATCTTAGTCATAAAAAATCATTTTTATAAAAATAATTATTTACTATAATTATAAACTATCAAATTTAATGATGAAATTTTAAATATTTGTTATTTAACTATAAATTAATTATAAATATAGAAACATATTGGTAAAATTATAAAAATCAAATTTTATATGGATAGATTGAATTGTAACATTATTATATGCAAGTTTATTTGACATGTTTCACTTAAAAGATAAATGATTAATATTAAAAGAATTAGATGACTCAAAATGAGGACAATTAATACACACATGTGCTACATGCAATGTATGTATATATACACATAGAGAGGACCAAATTTTTTTTTTGTATACTAACATCCAACATAAATACTATAACAATCACAAATCATAACATTACAATAAGCATTAAAATAGAAAATTTGAAATAATTGATAGGTGATGCAAAGAAATATTTTATATTTATCTAAAAATGTATTAATGACATATATACATAACTACTATAATAACAATAGGTTGTTACACAACTAGTTTCATGTTTAAACAAACTATTGGTCTTACACATGCATCGCTAAATGTAGGACTTTCACATTGAAATAGATTATTTCCTTTACACATAATATAGTAAATACAATTCCATATTATAAAAAAAAAGAATGAGAAGACTAAATCAAGGTAAACTTGGTAACCTCAAGGTAGGAAACATGAGAAAATCATGTTTACTAGGCATGGTAATACCAAATTTTTCAATCATGTCTAACTCTCCTTCCAAAAACCACCCAAAGTACTACAAGAAGTAAGTGATGGTAAGCGTGAGAGTGATGAAGGCCATGGTAGCTCCAATACATCCTGTACATCCTTATTTAAAGGGAACCATATCAAAAAATTCCTTGTCATTGAGAAAGTCAACATCTTTACTCATGAATATTTTTGGCTTGAATTCTAGTGGATCTTTCCACACAATGGGATCTCTTGTGAAAGCCCAAGCATTGATGATAATCCTACTTATATAAGGAATGAAGTAACCCTCAATAGTGGAAGCTTGCCTTGAGTTGATGGGTAAAATCTCAATGTCTCTTTAGCTACACACCCAAGATATTACATGCTTTCAAGATCACTAATTTTTAATGTCTTCTTTCCTACAATGCCTTCAATTTCCTCTTGCTCTTTCTTCACAATAGGATGGTTTCCAATTAGTAATATTATCACCCATCCTAATGTAATGACTGATATTTTAATGGAAGCCACTAAAAGATCTTTAAAAAAAACATTCAAATGTAGAAATTTATGAAAACCATAAGGACCTATGCTCCATAACCCAAATTTTAGGGTTGTTAAAACTAGGCCTTGAGATCACTAAAACCTACATAATTTAAAATAATAATAACTAACTATCATTTCATTAGAGATTTATAAAATCTATAAAGACAAATACATTATTACCCAAAATTTAATTAATATTTTCACCCACAAACTAGGGTTCAAAGAATAGGCCTTGAGCTTACTAGAGATTATATAATCTAAAATTAAAATAACGTTGGAAGTACTTGGAAGCATTGAGATTAATAAATATTTAGTCTAATATCTTGTATTATATAATATTTAATAAAATACAATTTTTATAGATATGAGATGACAAGTAAAATAATTTGTGCAAGTACTACTTGAAGAAAAAGTGGCTAGTAATGGTTAAAATAAATGATAACAATGAGATGATTCATCAAGAATCTAAACTAAATGGAAATGATAAGGGGAACCCTTCTCAACAATAAAGAGGGGCTGGTGATTATAAAAATGTAATGAGAACAAGTTGACTATAATTAAAAATTTGAAGTTAATTGAAAAGGAGAGGGGTAATTGGTGCAAGTATTGCTTGATGATGAATAAATGCTACTAATGATGAAAATAAATGATAGTAGGAAGATAAGGAATAAGAAGCTTCAAGATAAATAAATAAATAAAAGTGGAAGTTTTCTCAAGGAGAGAGAGAGAGAGAGAGAGAGAGAGAGAGAGAGAGAGAGAGAGAGAGAGAGGCTAGTATTATTGAAAATCATTATAACAAAAGGATAATGTATGAGAAGTTGAATATCAATAGCCTAGATGGATAGTTGACTTGGCTTGGGTTATGGATTTTCTCCCTCTCAGTCTTTGTTTTGACTCTAAGGAATAGAATTGATGAATGCATTTGTTTTATATGGCTTAATCTTTCTTGTTCTATAACGAAAAACCTATATCATTGTAGGGATGTTCTAGACTTAAAACAAGAAGAAGTAAGTTGAATAAAAATGAGAAGGGTATCTTATAGAAATAGTACTAAATGATGATGAAGGACTAGTAAGGATGAAAATGAATGAGAACAAGGAGAAAATTGTTCCAAAGTTTAAGGTAAATGGCAAGGAGGAGGGTATCTTATACAATAAATTATCAAAGATGAAGAGGGGAAATTAATGTGAAAATCCTTATGGTCCTCTAATATTTTGGAAGCAATTTGGTCCAAAGATTTTTGTGCCATTTACATCCCTTACTTTATTTCTCCTAAATCAAGGTAGTCCAACCATGGAATGAACTCCCCAATGTTAAGACTTCCCACTAAATGTGACATCTCCTGAAACAACTCTTTGATCTCCTTCCCACTATCATTCAAATGGTACTCATCAAATGACTTGTCAAAGAGGATTTGCCAAACATGCACCTCTATAAAAGTTAAAAGAATCTTTCTCAAATTAATGGCTCACTCCCCACAATGGTTGTCTTTCCACACCAAATGTAGAACATAAGTTATCTTAATAGATTAAGGTCTTCTCCTTAGGAATTATACTATATTTATGTATATAATGAAGGCAACCAATTTACTTGATGTATACTAATGAAATGCATACTTAGACTTCATTAGATCTCATCATTGATTAAATAATAATAACTTTAAGTGTATATTATAATGCAGAAACTTTTATGTTTTACAATGAATGGAGTAGGCAATGTACTAGGAGTGTTATGTGATAGTGGGGAATCACAACAACATTGACTCTTATATATTTTTATCTCATGCTGGTTTCCTATGCACTAATAATAATGATTTTTTTTCTTCAAATTTTGTTCTATACCCTTTAAAACTGAAATGAATATCACCTGGAAGAGGTTTACAAGATAATTTTTGAGCATATTCAATATGATCCATTCTCCAAGACATGTTGAATTTGATGGATGTTGAATCTCATCACAATCTGGTGAAGTAATTTGAAGTTGTTAGTCTTGAAACTCAGGTAAAATATCTTGGGATGCTACCTAATCAATGTTGTTGATCTCTAAACTTAGGAAAAATAGGTAAAAACTTGAAAAGTGTTTCATTTGAATTAATATGTAATCCTTATTTTTGGAAAATTAAAATTAAAATCTAGGAATGGTAGCAATTTCACCTATTGAGATGGAAGAACAAATTATGGTTTTAGAGGGTAAATGAGCATACCAAATTCTATTTTTTCTCAATTCCAATTCTAATTTTGTGCACCCAAACAATAAATTAGAAATTTTCAAAATTTACTCACTCATTCACCATCAGTCAAAGTCAATGATGCAATACAATAGATAGAATTCCATTTGCCTCAGTAGGATTTTACAAAAATTAGGGATTAGGTAACATAGGCATCATCAAAAATTCATCATCAATGCTATGAAATAAAATGACATTGAATTGACAAATTACTACAAAAAATGAAAAAAAAATAGAGCTCACAAAGAAAATATTAAAAGACAAAATTAAGAAACATAGAGAAACTAACACATTGATTCAAATGGTTACAAATTTATTTTCCATAGTTTACAAATGCAAATGACAAATACAAAGAACCAAGAATCTAGGAGGAATTTAAGATCCATACTTTAAATTGGTGTGACATAATTACCAAATAAGGAAAGGTGATGAGGGTAATGATATCATAGTTCAATTAGGATAGTACTAAAAAATTGCAAATTCATGTTATGTGATCCTAATATAGGATCTAAATCATAGCACTATGGACAAGTGTGAAATGACACATCTTCTTTCAGGGATTCCCCTTCTAGAAAAAAATATTATACAAAGAAATCCAACCTTCTATAATAAAATATCTTGCTGAGGTCATGGTTTCAAATATAGTAATACAAATATATGATAGTGAAACATTGAGGGAACATACCCCCTCCTTGTAGAAGGATGATGTAAAATAAGAAATGTGCCCCCCTCCTTGTAGAAGGTAGATTCAAAATAAGTAATGTAGAGTGGCCAGAATAGGCATTCCAAATAATAATGGAATATTTATAGTTATAGATTAGGTACCATAAATAATTACCATTTTCCCTTCTATTTCACTAGAAAAAAATGAGTTCCAATAATTTCATTGCAAATACTACTATGAGTTCACATATGAAAATATATGAAGATGGGGAGAGATTATGTGTGGGACAAAATAGATAGGACATAGATGGAGGGAGGGAGAAAAGGATCAAGATATATGTGAAAGGGAAGGATAAAGATATATGATCATATAAATGGGGGAGATATATTACAAATAGAGAGGAATGAAGACATAAAATAAACTAGATATATTGCTGAAGGAGGTTTGGTTGGCGAAATATGATGGTGTAGAGATTAAAATGTATATGAAAGAGGATGATTAAGAAGGATGGATAGAAAAAGGGAGTGTTTTTGAGATATGCAGGGGAAGGTACAAGATATAGGTAGAGATGAACATAAAGTGAGAGGATTGGAGAAAAATTGATAGATAAATATAGATAGAGATCTAGAGGTAAAGATAGAACTGAATTTAGGGAGATACATATTGAGAGATAGTGAGTAAGAGATAGAAAGAGATATAGATGCTAAGATAGATTGGTAAAAAGATAAGGAAATATAGAGAGGATGAGGGATAATTTGGAAATGGGACAAATACTTAGTTCACATTCCATACATCTACAACATACCCATTGCACACTAAGGTGTGATTCCTAGTATATATACTATTGAAAGAATCATCATGGTGGTTATTAAAGTTGTTTCAAGAACACTACCGTTGTAAGAATTATCCTCTTTTTGTGTATGAAATGTGCAACACTATTCCCTATTAAAAAAATCATTCCTAAATAGTGGAGAAGTATGCCTTGTGATTTGAGAGTGCCTTATTTATTTTTCATTTGGTTGAATAAGGAGAATCATATTATTTTGAATGGAAAGCCATGTCAGATCCTCTAGAGATTATCCAATTGCACACTAGACATGTGGTAGGTTATCATAATTTTATTTGATGTCAACTTCCTTCTTTCTCTAAAAACTTGTGGATTTGACACATTATTCTATCTATGATGAGCATGCCATGAAAAGTGTAATGAAGGAATCATCCAACTCTCGATGAATGTCAAAGTTTTGCTTTGGGTCATTGGTGAAGGAGATTCTTACGTGGTCCTAATTTGGGAATAGTGGATATATCATCATTTTGAAAACTCAGATAGATCTTTACCTACCAAGAAAGAACCATAGAATTTTTGTTTCATAGACTAGATTGCCTTATCTATTGGGCCTAGAGTCAAATAAATGAGCTTTAAAACAAGCATGCCTTGAAATAAGAAGGGAAACAAAAACCTAGCATGTGCACTTTGTATGGAGTAACTATTTCTAACTCTTAAAGTTCTATTGCATGATATAACATGACTAATATGTAAGTTCATTGATTATATTATTCATAAAATAAACATTTATGATTAAAATAACTATTTATTAGAGTTATACACTATGAAATTTAATGATAAAATTTTAACTATTTATTAACTGACTATAGATTAGTTATAAATATAGAAACATATTTGTAAAATTATGAAAAAGTAGATTATATATGGAAGGATTGAATCATAAAATTATTATATTCAAGTTTATGTGGCATGTTTCACTTGAAATGCAAATGATTAGAATTGAAAATTTTAGCTCGTTGATATATGACATGTGCCACATACAATGTATGTATATATACAGATAGGGAGTACCAAAAATACTTTTTTGACATAATAACATCCAACATAAGTACTATAAAAATCACAAACTATAACACTATAATATGCACTAAATAGACATCCTTATATGATATATTGCACTTCAAATGTGATTAATAAAATAGAAAATTTGAAATAATTGATGGGTGACTCAAAGCAAGAAATTTTAGATACATATAAACATTTTAATGACATCTATACATAACTACTACAATAACACTAGGTTGCTACATAATTATTTTCATGTTGAAATAGACTATTGTTCTAACATATGTTTACTAAAAGTAGGAGTTTCACATAGAAAGAGATTATTTCCCTTACAATCATTATACTAAATACAACACAATATTCTATATCAAAGGAAGTGAAGACTAAATCAAGGGCAAGTGGGCAACCTCAAGGTAGGAAAGGTGAGAAGGTCATGTTTTCTGGGCATGGTGATACCAAATTTTTCAGTCATGTCTAACTATCTGTCCACATGCTAGTCAAAATAGTGCATGAAGTGAGTGATGGTAAGCCTAAAAGTGGTGAAGGCCATGGTATCTCAAGGACATCCTCTACATCCTACTCCATAGGGAAGCATATTGAAAAGCTCCTTATCTTTTATAAGGTCAACATCTTTACTCATGAATCTTTTTGGCTTGAGTTCTAGTGGATCTTCCACACAATGCAATCTCTTGCCAAAGCCCAGGCAATTATGATAATCTTACTTCTCTTAGGAGTGAAGTAGCCCTCAATAGTGGAAGCTTGTGTTAATTAATGGGGAACCAATAAAGGTGTTGCTGGGTACAACCTCAATGTCTCTTTAACCACATACCCAAGACACTGAATGGTTTTAAGATCACTATGTTTTACAACCCTCTCTCTTCCTATAATGCCTTCAATTTTCTCCTACACTTTTTTCACCATGCAAGGGTTTCCAATTATTAAGCTCATCGCCCATCCTAATATAGTGGCTAATGTATCCACTCCACCCACAAAAAGGATCCTAAAAGCACAACCATTCAAATGTATAAATTTACAAAAGTTCTAAGGACCATATTAAAGATGAAAATTAACAAGAACTAGTTAGGGCTTAATGGATGAGGAGAGAAGCTATATTAGTAGGAGGAAGGGCATCCTACAAAGAACCATATGAAAGATGAGAATCAACAAGAACTAGTGAGGAAAGAATTAGGAGAGAAGCTATATATTAGTAGGCTAGGGGCATCATACAAAAACCATGGCCCTGATGTATTCAGTAGTCATAGTGATGGAGTCATTAGCTTGCATCTCCAAGAGGGCATCAATGATGTCCTTTGTCTTCTTCTTGTCAAGCATTAACGAAGACTTTTTCCTCCTCTCCTTGAATTCCTCTAATATTTTGGAAGCAACTTTGTTGAAGGATTGTTGTCCCCTTCGCATGGCCCTCTTTACTCCTAAATCAAGCTAGTCCAACCATGGAATAAAATCCCCAATGTTGAGACTTCTCAGCAAGTCCTACAACTCTAGAATCAATTCTTTGATCGACTTCCCACTCTCATTTAAATGATACTCATCAGATGACACATCGTAGAGGAATCTTCCCACATGCACCTCTATAATGGCCATAAAATCCTCCCTCAAATTAATGGCTCATTCCCCACAACAAGTCTCCTTCCACACAAAAAGTAGAGCATTAGTTAGCTCCTCCTCTAGAATGGGCATGAAACACTCCACTCTCTTGGTACTAAACAACTCCACCATGCACAACCTTTCATCTACATCTAGTAAGCTCCATAAGATGTGAAAACCATGTCCATGTAGTCGTAAGTGTAGTAATTTCCGATACCTATTTTTGGTCGATTGGTAAAGATTGAATGTTGGGTTTTAAATATCACTTTTTCCTTGGCAGAAGAAGAAGCTACAATTGTGGGAACATAACCTAATCTTAATAAGAAGATGGCTCCATACTTGTAAGAAAAATGTGTGAGATTTAGGTGGGGAAGCCTTCCCAACTAGAACAAGTTTCCCACAATAGGCCAGGGGGTTGGTCCTAGTGGCAATCTTGATGATGCAACTTTTCTCTACCTCCTATAGAAGAAAATCCATAGCACCACCAGAATTGCAGCAATGGTGGCAATGAATTCAGGAGCTTTTGCATTTTGAAACAACTTGGGATAATCTATTTTGGAAGGAGATGATAGGAGTGTGTTTCACTACTTCAACTTTAGCTCATGCGCTACTTTTATATATATCACAATGTGACCTGATGTTTAAATGACCACATGTTTTGGATCAAGAACACGTTGTTGGACCAAGGCAATGAGAGGGAAAATGCTCAAAATTTCTTCCTCCTTTGTTCAAACAATGTGCTATTTTTTATTATGGAGTTGAAAAAATTGGTCCATTTTAGGTTATGATAGTGAAACAAGTGTTTTTCACTACTTGATTCTCATCATCCAATGCTCGAGATTAGATCAAGATCAAAAAGATGTTATGCATCGAAGAATTGATTGCCAATGTTTTCAAATGATTGCATGTTCTAGAAATTGAAGTATTTTCTGACCAAAACTAAAGGGCCCTTGATCTACTAGTATAGTTGAATGATTCACAAAGCGCCCACCACTAGTACATTTCTCCAAATATGTGACTATGTGACTAAAAATTTTAGCCTCACCATTAAAAGTTATAGTCAACTGACTAAAACTAATCACATTTTACTATTTCTTTGCAATTTATAGCTATATATAACTAAATAAGTCACTAATTTGATCACTAGGTAACATCACAAGTTCAACCATATAGAAATGACTAAATAGACTACCAAATAAATGATTAAATAAGTGACTAGATAGTTAGTCACTTACAATTAGTCACCTAAACACAAACTACTAAATAAATTAACAAATTAAAGAATAAATTAGTGACTAGATAATTACTCATTAATAACTAGTAATTTGTACTTCCTCTGCTCACTTCATCTAAGGTTTATTTATCAATGGATTAGGTTGATTTTATTTTCCATATCTCATTCATGGCACTTCAATCTTCTCTTTCTAACTTGGAAATGGAAGGACTTAAGTGTTTTTAATTACTTCTAGATAATATTATTTTCTAAAATGGTTAATTTTCTATCTTCCTTTGTCTTGTGCATTTTATATAACATTTTACTCAAAAATATATGCTTTTATCATTTGGTGTGCTGACTGATCTATTGATGTACCTAGGTTTGTTGTTGAGAGAAGTCTGTCATCAGATGTTAAATTTAGTGATCTTCTTTTTTGATCCTACAAGGCATCTAAGTTTACCTCTTACATCAAATCATTATCAATAATTAGTATTTTATAGGTTCATATTTGTAGTTGCAAGGGGTGAAGTTCTCTAAAGCACTTTAAAAACTTAAGATTTATAGGGAAAAATTAACATTTTTTTAGTATGATTATATATGAGAAAGTGGTTGTGAATTTGATAGCTAAAAATTAGCCTCATAGCTCCTACACATGTTAATGACTTATTGTCTCAGAAGTAATAATGAGAAATGAGTTTTCAATTCAAAGTAAGACAACAATGGAAATAAAAAGAAGAAACAAATAAAAATATATGGGATGGTAATGTTCTTAGTGTAATGAAACTTTTTGTCTAATGCATTTTCATTTTTTTTAAATGCTTAAAGGAAGAAAAATAAAAGAATTCTTTCTATGAGGTTATCTTTTTGTAAAATTAGGTTCCTTAAATAATAGAATCCATTGATCATACATCACTTATAAGACCTACAAATTGGTACACACGCTCCTAAACTGCTTGAGCCATATTATATGAAAACTCCTTTACAATGTCTCAACATAAAATTGCACTACATCCTCTTTACGAGAGGGAATGAAAAATGTCTACCTAGGATAATTTTTTGGAATTGAAAAATTGGTTTCTATCTCAAGCCTTGTTAGCTTCAAAACCCTAGTTTTTGCATTAATGATGACTATAGATACTTACTTGAAAGGTTGTGATACAATTTTTTTGCATTTTTAAATGGAAAATTCCCATTTAGTGAAGTATATTTCCTACTAACAACATGCCACTCAATGCATCTCATATGATTTGATTGATCAATTTATTGACTACCAACAATATTTGAATAGCCTTGAGTTGCTCCAAGCCAATAGAAAAAGAGTCAATATCTTTATTCAAAGCACTAAGACATGCTAACAATTTCTCAAAAAATAAAATTGTTCCATGTCCATTTGCTTCAAAGTGGGAAATGAATTCACATTGTTAAACAATGAATTTGAAGTCAATGAGGCCCTCTACAAAAAATCTAAATTTAAGGACATCCTCAATAATGAATTCAACCTATAATTTAAATATTTAAATTTATCAAATTTTATAAATTAATAATAGATTGAATATATAAAATAACAAATTTTAATTGATCAAATATTTCCTTTTAATTTTTTACAAAATATAATATTAAAAGGAAACTTTTATTAGATATTTCTTTTTATATTCTTAAGTTTGTAAATATTAATTTATTTCTTGATTTTTCATTTTTATTAAATGGTCACAAATACAACTTCAGTTTGGAAGTCATTGATTATACTAGTCTAGACTATCTATAGTCACATCTTTTAAATCCCTAAATAATATATTATAAGACATTGATAACTTAAACTAGATAATGACAAATGTCTATTATTAAAAATAGAATCAAATTTCTAAATTTATTGACAACTACCAATCATTGAGATTATTCTTTTTAGGAAAACAAGGCACTTGATATTCTATAATTGTTTGATCTAAAAGACAATATCTAAATAAAATGAAAGATATTAAACTCTTTTAACACTTTTATGTTGATTATTTTATTTTTCAAATTCACACTAAGAGGGAGATGGAGAAAATGAGGGAAGTTGAAGTTTCAAAATTTTCAACTTAGAAAAGCCAAATCAAGAAATGAAAGATAAAATTGAAGCTCTAAGAAATGTATGTTGCCACGGGGATATTAAAATTGGAGTAGCCTAATCAGATCAAAGCTTAATGGACATGTTATTATTCCTAAACTACTTGTAGGCCTCACCACTCTAGTGGACATATTGGAGTTGTGGGTTTAGAGGGCGCCAAAATATTGGCCATAGATGAGGAATTTGAGAAACCATGCACATGAGCTATGGAGGAAGGTGAGTAAGAGAACGAAGAGGAGGAGTAGGCCACTGGTAGTCCAGATTAATAAAATCCCAATATCCCTTTCTCAATGCCATCCTAGGTAAGAACCTTAATCTTTATTTTAGTTAGAAACCCTTATTGCCTTAAAAAAATCTCATAGTCATGGTGTGTGTGGAGCTTACTGAATAGGAAAGCATCATAACTCATTTTAGAGGTGGAGACTCTTGGAGAGAATTCAAAGTCAATTTTAAGAGTATTTTAATCCTAACCAAGGTTTTGGTATCTACAACCATGCAAGCTAGGTTGATCTATTGAGATTAAATTAGAACTTTTTTTTAGCACAACTATGGTTTCTTAAGACCATGCAGGCCTTAAATTTCAAGGAATGTAATATTTTTTGCCTGATTATTTTTACTCAAATATTCTCTGACAAATTATAATTGGTTCTATTTGTGATTGAATTTGAAAAGATGCATTGATAATGTCTTTCCATTCCAAATTTTGATTCCTTTAGTGTGGATCTTGGTAAGTAAGCAATTGGTTGAATGCAAATATATGTTAATTTTTTAAATCTCTTCTACGAATGTCATTATTCCATCCATTCTAACTGATGAACTATTTCAATAAAAACTATTTATGTGTAAGTTAAAAGTTTATATGATGGAAATGGTCATGTTGGCGATGTTCTTTTATAGAAGAAGATTATTCTTGGTCTCACAATAGGTAAATGTTAGCAGGAATGTGTTGAGTTATTATTACAAAAAAATAAACTAAACAAATTGATTTTTTTCCCCCCCTAAAAGCTTTATTTTAGGGGTAACATGTTTGTTATTGATGAGCGAGTGTGTTTGGTTTGTTGTAGTAGTTTCAAATTTCAAGTGACTTAGGTTGAAATATTTTAGTATTTAGTTTAACATTTGGATTATTCATTTATTTTATTTACCTAATATCATTCTATCATACATTTTTTCAATTTTCATTTCAAAGATCAAGAGAGTATATAGTCATTAGACTTGCCAAGCTAGTAAATTTTCTAATCTTGAGGACTCAACTCCATAATTATATAAATGATAATCTCCATGATGAAGAACATCAATATGTAGATGTATTGATAAAGGATAGAAAGATAAATATTATTAATATAATGGAGCATAACTGAATTTGATGATGTGGTGAGAAATTGATTTCTTCAATACACAACTCAAGAATATGGCATAAAGGTAGGCTGATCTATTAAGGTACAAACCTTGATATAGTGCTAGGTGCATGCTACACTAAAATTTCATTAACAAATGCATTCTATACACCTGATTTGATTGTATACAACAACTATAGGCATTTTGAAAGGACTTAAAAAGCTATTTTTTCTTCATTCTAACACATTAGTGGCACTTAAAATATCCTTGATGCCTATTTTTTATTATCATTCAATAACATGGCTAACATTGCTAAATCTATGTATTGCTTTAATGATTATCAACTTACCAAATGATAATAATGAGTCTAGGAAAATAGACATCTTAACATAATCCTAGGTGGCTTATCTTATCTATTTGGATTTTTGATGCAGAGCATTCTCCTATGATGTTAGGCATCCTATAAATTTTCACCAAATTTCCTAATCAATAAGGGAAAATCTCTCAATGCCTCAAGGAGTTACAAATTCTTACATCAATTATCATCTTTAAAGACACTAATCCAATTCATCAATCTTGGATTAATAGACTCCCCTCTTGTCAACCTGTCTCTTGATATCATCCAAAAGACCCTTCAAGGATTAGACCTATCTTCCTTATGTTTCTCAAACTCTAACACACAACTCAACCTTTTACTTATCACAAATCACCTCTTATCGCAATCATACATGTTGACCAAATTTTATCATAAGACTTTCTATCCCTAACTTCACCTTTATATCTTATAAATATTTATCAACCCTCTATCTAATAACCTATACCTATCAAGCATACTTCAAATAACCTATGACAACATTCCTCCAATACCCTATGCCTATCAAGCCTCTTTGCAATAACCAAGAGAAGGAGATGGTTGATTTAGATAAATTTTCTTGGGGTGTATGGTGCAGGACCACCTACGTGAAGAGTTTTCCTTTTAAATTCTATTTCCACACTTACATATGTCCATCATGCATTAGGATAGATCATGTTATTCATATTTGATAGGTTGTGTTCATGTCATCTAGTCTTTTAATTGCATTTAGTTGTAATATCAGATTATTTAGTAAGGCACTTAAATGATTTGGCACACCTATAAGCCGTCATTTTCAAGTTGTCAAATAGCCTATAAGAATGTAATTAGTTCCTTTAATTAAATAATAGGACCATCTAAGTGTTTTATAGGGGTCATAAAATTAGAAATGCATGGTATTTTAATATTGCTTGCATAGTACAAAGTTGCATTTTTACAACTAAGAAATTCTAGCAATTTTAGAAGTCTAGGAGTCTTTTAAACACACAAGAGCTCAAAATGCCAAGATTCACATGTATATATGTTTTTTTTGTCAAATTATATCATAATACAAGTTTATGAACAACAACAAAAATGTTTTGGGACAAGTTTGGATTATAGAAACAAAGAAAAATACTATTTTTTGATTGAAATCTTGCTGCTATTTGGTTTCCATGTATGTATGTGGCCTATTTAAGGTCTAAAACCTATATGGTTGTAATGATATTTGAATTATATTTCCAAAAAATCTAGTCGGAGGTTCTAACTCATTCGTATGTTGGAGATAAGTGAATTTTATTGAGGTGTGGTTGGAATTCTAAGTGTTCTTTTTCATGTTTTTTTGTTGTTCCTAGCCTTAGTATAGATGTATAAAGTTTGGTAAATGTCTAAGACCACCATGGAAACTTATAGGGTTGAGCTATATTTCAAATGAATTAGTTTTGAAGTCTTCAGACACTTGTATGTTTCCAAAACCTATTTCAATCTAACACTTCTATATGACTCCAAATGGTTTCCAGCACCTGTTGGTAGACTGCATCACTATCTGTCATCAAGGCCTCCTAAGCAGCCTTATTCCTTAATTTATTCTACTACTACCATTAGCCTTTTAATATGCCACACTAATCTCTTACTCAACTTCAAATTCCAACTCATGGCTCTTCTCTTTAGCTTTTCTATCTTCTCTTTACTTTGGGCTTCCCAAGTGTAATGCCCTGCCAAGGGATCCAAAGAATTAACCTAGAATTTCACTAAGTTTGGTAGCATTTTTTTTTTTTTAAAACATGAAAGTAAATACCACATATAACCTATGCATAATAATGGAAGAAATAGCAATGTCCATCTAAAAGTAATCATAACATACACAACTCATTACATTCTTTAAAGATCCCTTAATGTTGAATTACATCTAAACAACTAACATACATGAATCCATCTTGTACAACACCCACATGAAATAATAACGATAATTCCAATGTTCATACATTACATTTCCAAATTCTCAATCATCCACTATACATGTCACAGGGTATGAAAAGCCTAAAAGAATATACATATGTGAGATAAGATACATCATCCTATTCTAATCCATGATACATCAAAGTAAAGATAATCACATGATACACATCATACATGATCAAAGAAGATATAAATCCATCATAAAGATAAAACATAATAAACTAAGTGCACAGTTCCTCCCAACCATTAATAGCATCATTAGACCATCGTGGGCCCTAGCCATCCCTCCATGCGTAACATTCCAAAATTACCGAAGAGATCATTGGTATTAACATAGTAGGAATATCACTCATAACATATACTATATCATATGCAGAAAGTAATCTAACATGCAAATAAAAGCATAAGATAACATCATCTAACATATGCTAATCATCAATGAAATGATACATACCCACCATCATGAAGGATGCATCAGCCATGATGTCTTAATGAATCTCAAATGATAAGAGTGGAAGAACACTACCACCCGACTAGGTGGTACGTAACTGGTCCACTCCCACCGTGCTGAGGAGATAATCTCAATTCCCAAACAGGCTATCCAAAACACATAGCATAAATCTCTGTAAAACCAAGAATCCTAAAAGTATACTAGCTCAAAGGTTCCAATCACAAAACTGACATCTAATTCCAGAGGCACACAATGACATGTAGGAACCTACTATGTAAGCGACAAAGTGTCATCACATTTATCACATACAGGTTACCCTAGCAGTTAGCTAAACTCCTCAGGTCCATACTAATCTCATGCAGCCACTAGTATCCTCTCATACTGACGAGGCATACTATGGAATGCAAGGTCACAACCATGCGTTCTCTATACTCCAATCCTAGTCTATACAAGCACTCAAGGCATGGGCGAGAACCAAGACACTTATCTTTTTAGGTTCATTCAGTTAGTATTAGGTGTGAATTTTTTTGCTTATTAATCCAACCTACAATGAGTTATCGTGGCAGCCTCTTAGGGCCCTGGCCCCCATTGCAAGCCACTTCCCGACACTACATGCAGATATCCTACCCTAAGCTCATGGAATCATAAATCTCAAAATCACAAAAGATAATCAATAAAATCATCGAATATGCATAAAAGCATCAAATCTCCATGAGCAAGCATCCATAGAAAATCATGATCACAACAACTCTCTATTGGCAACCGAAGTATCAATGATAATCAAAAGTATCCATTGGTTCTCAATAACCAAAATATATCTCAATCATACTGATCAAAGACTCCAAAATGGTTGAGTCAAAACATGTCACAACATGATATCATCAAGAATAAATCCACATTTTAGTCCCATTATGGCAACTAGGAAATAACCAAGGATAACTGATCGATGACCAAAAATGGTTAAGTCAAGTGTCTCATACATAAGAATCTCCACTATAACAATCAGTAATTTGCAAACATTACATAGAGCATTCCATCACATAACCATGGTTGGGTTTATAAAGATCGAGATTAAAACATCATCATGACATCACAATCACATCAACCCCAAGCCTCTGGTAGACGTCCTATAACTGGTCAACACTAGTCAACCCAAAACCCAAAACAATAGCATAAAGAATACACAATGCAAACACATGTTTTGGTTTTGCTAAATTTACATATTTGAATTTAAATGTAGAGGTCTCAGTTTATGTTTCCAAGTTTGGGGAATGAATGGAGGAACATTTTGAACAGTTTTCCTAAAACATATATTATTTTGGATGAATAAAAATTTTCCTTAAAATCCATCTTTCAATTATAATCTTTGTTTGAAAATGTCTCCCACCAAACTATCAATATACTTTATTTAATAATTTAAAACAATTGAATTATGAACCTTTAATCATTTATCAAATAATAATAATTTAAATTTATTAATAACATATTTACATATTACATATATACATATATATATATACATACATATATAAATATATAAATAATTATTATTATGTTTTATTAAATTGAATTAATAATTTCGATTGATACCATATATCATATGAAAATTAAATAACAATGAAAAGTCAAATTCATACGAAATGACTATCATACCACATATATACAAAAGTGTGTACCCCCGACAGTACGCAGGGCCTATGATGTTAGAGGGTACTGTGCACCTTTGTCTTTGCAGTACCTGCAACAGCTGGTACACTACGACCGCAATGGGCATGAGGGCGTGGGTCTCCTCCCCCCCCCATTAATGCATATCACTTTTTTTAAAATCGCATAAGCGATTTTCCATTCGGGTATGCGATTTCAATTTTAATAAGGTTTAAATTTGTTTTCAAAAATGTTTTCGATTGCTGGTATGATGTTCGATTTTTAATTAAATAAATATATATTATATATACATATGCATGTATATATATATATGAAGGTATATGTACACACACACACACAAACACACACACACACACACACACATACACACACACACACACACACACACAGTTTTAAACATCACAACATATAAACATGTATACATAAATATATAATTGCATATATATATATATATATATATATATATATATATATATATATATATATATATATATATATATATATATATATATATATATATATATATATATATATATATATATATATATATATATATATATATATATAATTGCATATGTGTGTGTGTGTGTGTGTGTTTGTGTGTGTGTGTGTGTGTGTGTGTGTGTGTGTGTGTGTGTGTGTGTGTGTGTGTGTGTTTGTGTGTGTGTGCAGATTCAAATATATAAACATGTATAGAAACAGTTTATTTAGAAATTCTAATTTTTCAGAATTTTCCTATAAACTTTTAATCTCAAATTTATCCAAATATTAATCTAATGGATTTTTCTACAATTTAAACCCTAGCCCCATGAACTTTTCAGATCTGTGCATATAATCAATTTTAACTACCCATATTGAAAATGCATACAAATTAAATAGAAAAAAAACCCTCAGAAGACATATGGAAGACAAGAAGAAGATAGGGAATGCAAAATGCAGAAATAGCATAAGTATAATCACAAGAATCTACTCGAATTTTGATGCTAATTCACTCTTCCTCAGAAAACTTGCAGGGAAAGCTCCTCCCTTTTTTAGGGTTCCCTAGTCCTCCAATGCTCCAAATGCTCTCCACACTATGTCTAAGCTTCTAGGAAAGCCTGAATATAAAGAGCTCTTAGGAAACATCTAGAATGCTTCTAGAAACAACTAGAAGGTATCACCAACTAAGCATGTGTCTTTTCCAACCTTCTAGATGAGTCATAGGTTTGTAGACACCATATGCTTAATTGATGCACTAACCCCCGTGTTGTTGACATATGAGAAATGAAAAGTTGCATTAACTCCCATGTAAGCTTATAACTCTAATGTACTTTTTATATAATTTCTATTAAATTTTTATAACTTTCATTTTAATTTTTATAACTTTTATTATTATTATTTATTTATTACTTTTATTATTGTTTTATTATTATTATTAATTTTAATTTCTAATTTTTCTTTTATTTAATTCTTTTTTCTCAATTAAGTCTCATTTAATTAATTATAATCAAAATATCAAAATCCATGATGTTTTATATTAATTTTCTTAAATAATTAATTTATTAATTAAATCTATTTATTAAGACTTAATTAATAGAAAATTCACCATAGACCTCCAAGATAAAATATGAAAACCCATCATAGAGAAATTCACACAAAATCAGTCTAAAGGGTTAAAAATCATGAAATATGTCATCCGACACATTCGGTGGGTAAAATATCCAGATACTTGTTCTATCTCACTAAGACAAATGGTTTAAGGGTTTGGGATTTGGACTTGAGAATTTATCTCCCTTCTCTTATCATTGAGATAGTATAATAGGGTTCGCTCATCCTGGCAATTCAAGGAAAGTCGATACCCGGTACCTGCAACCTACAGAAAAACCATGCATGTACATATAATATATATAATGCTAAGCTAAACAGACAATGGCAGGAAGTGGTGAATCATGTAGATCCCGACTAAATAGGTGACTATGACTCCCTTCCTTAACCATAACAGAAATGCCATACAATAAGAAAACATGCACACCATACGCATGCAAGTATGGGGTAAGTATCCATAATAAAGCACATGAAATAATGAACCATTTAACTAATCATCAACAATAACTAAAAGCAATGTAATGATCATCATGCATACATGAAATGTAAAGTCTAAATGATCTCATCATATAACCGCTAAATCCATAACATAATGTCTTATAGTCTCAAAACAATACCACTAATCCATCAACATAAAACTAGTCTATCATAGCCTAATAATAACAACAACAATGTCCAAAAAAGATGTGAACAAGGGTAGGCACTACACCAGGGTTCATAATCCCTTCTTCTCTTCTCTCTATCATCTTCTCACCATCTTAACATTTCCTCATTCTACTTAAGTGTTCTTTCTAGACTTCTCACCCTTCTTCTCTCATCCATTCTAACTCTTTCTTTCTTTCTTGCTTCTTCTGTTTTATTTCTCTCTACTTTCCCCTTCTTCTTCTTACCATTACTCATAAACTTGTTCAATAACTTTACAAACTCCTTCTCTAACTTTTTGAAAGTCATCATTAGTCTCTCTTCCTATACCTTTCAATTTCTCTCATACAAATTGATCATTAAGGGGATTTAAGGATCTAAGGCCAAACTATTGATCAAATAGCAAAATATGATTAATTTTCCTTGATTGTGTGTATGGCGCATCAAAGCTATATGAGGGAAAAATTTAATCTACCACTTGTATATGACTCACAATTGTTCCCAACACCTATTCAAAACTAATAAGTTTTAATTAAAGTGATTTCAAGTTTCTATCCTCCTATTGTACATACAAACCCCAAATTCCTCCTTCTAGGAATAATAGCCCAATTAGCCCCATTGTAATTACTTTTTCCATTTTCTCTTGATTTTTCCAAAACACTTTGTGAAATCCATCCTTCTTTTCTCTTACCAAAACCTTTCACTTTCATTGATTGCACTTTATGTATACGTTAAGGGGCTCCAAGGCTCTAAGGCCAAACCATTGATCAAATAGAAAAATATGATTAATTTTCCATGATTGTATGTATGGTGCCTTAAAGTTATATGAGGGAAAATTTTAATCTACCACTTGTATATGACTCCCAATGGTTCTAAATATCTATTCCAACCTAGTAAGGAGTGATTAAATTTATTTCAAGGTTCTATACACCTATCTTTCATGCAAACCCTAAATTCCTCCTTCTAGGCATAATAGTGCAATTAGCCCTACTATAATTGTTTTTTCTCATTTTCTCTAGATGTTTCCAAAACACTTTGTAAAAAAATTTAATTTCTAGACACCCATTTCAGCCTACTATAACATATAAAAAACTTAGGTACGATGATTTTGGACCATGTTCCTACTGTACCACTATAAACCTTGTTTTAAGCCTTAAACATCCACTTTTACAAAGTAAGTACCCACAAAACTTAATGCTAAACCTTTTGGCCTTTTAAAAAATGGTAAAATGATTCTAATCAAACATTTATCAAGTTAATTCAGTTCTATGATTTCATTAATATGAAAGCCCCTAAATGATAAAACACTATTTCAATCATAAAAGTACCATCTCATTAAGGAAGATCTCCTACTGCTATAAGGTAGCCACCAAAACCATTCATTTTCATTCACCAAAATCATGGGATATCCATTCAAAAATCAACCTGTTTGTAATTTTATTGTTAGAAGCATAAAATAGATGTTAGGTAGGGTCTATTCCCTAAGAACCAAATGTTCATTCATGGAATGGCCCTCATTTCCATTAAAATTACCAAAATTATTAACAAAAATACTTTAAATCTATAAGGATAATAAGCACAAATACTGAAACTAATAAAAAAATGATGAAACAATCATGAATGCACTTCAAATATGTAATAAATAATGTGTTAAAACCATCCACATAGTTGAAACAATCACCAAAATAAAATCGCCATCAAAAGTTGCAAGAAATAAGCCTTTACTTATTTCCAAATTCTGAGTAATTTGTCCATGTACCCTATTGCAATGTCCTCACTCTCACTTTTGTGCGCCACAAGTCAGGCCATGATGGCTTTTGTAGCTTTGTAGTCAAAACTAGCTCCTAATTCTTGCAACTAGGTTCCATCGATCCACCTTCATGTAGTTGTTACTTGCAAATGGATTTGACCATTTCCATGTTGATATTATTTTATGAATTAGATGAAAAATGTATTGCCTAGTTGGATTTTGATAGATTGTTAACTGCTTACCTCAAAGAAGAAACCTAGGAAAAAAATTTAGTGAGTGTACTCATTTTCCAAGCACAGGTACCTCCAATCCCCACCTCATGCTCACTTAATGATGGAGCCTCTTTATTCAATGAAGATCAAGGTACAATAGAATTTCAAATTTTGACATCCTTACTTGTGAGTATGTAGTGCCTGCTCTTGTTTACATCTTTCTGGACACATTGTTGGTATCATGGTCAGACTATGTTAGACTAGTTTTGTGTTGATGGTTAGTAGTATTATTTTGAGACTATCAAATATTGTACTATGGATTCAATTGATATATGATGTGATTAATTAGACTCTACATTTCATATATGCATGATGATTATTACATTATTTCCAGTTATTGATGATGATTAGTTAGATGGTTTATTATCACATGTGTTTTCTTATGGATACTTACCCCATACTTGCATGTGTATGGTGTGCGTGTTTGTTTCTTATTGTATGGAATTTTTTATGTGGTTAAGGAAGGGAGTCATTAACACCTGCTAGTTAGGATCTACACGATGCACCACTTCCTACCATTGTCTATTTAGCTTAGCATATATATTGTATGTACATGCATGGTTTTTATGTAGGTTATAGGTATCAGGTATCGACTTCCCTAATTTTCTAGGATGAGCATACCCTATCGCACTATCTCAATAGTAAGAGAGGGAAGATAAATTTTGAAGTCCAAATCCTAAACCCTTAAACCATTTGTCCTAGAGAGGTAGGACAAGTATTTGGATATTTTACCTTCTGAATGTGTCAGATGACATAATTCATGATTTTTAACCCTTTAGATTGATTTTTTATGGATTGTTCTATGATGGGTTTTCATATTTTATCTTGAAGTTCTATGGTGAATTTTCTATTAATTAAGTCTAAAATTAAAAGATTTCATTAATAATTTAATTATTTGGGAAAATTTAAAATAATATCATGATATTTTGATATTTTGATTTTAATTAATTAAATGGGAATTAATTGAGAACAAGAATTAAATAAAAGAAATTAAAATTAATAATACTAATAATAATAATAAAATAATAAATAAACAATAATACTACAAATAATAAAAGAATTAAAATAAAAGTTATGAGCTTTCCTAGGAGTAAACACACCTCTTGATTGTGCATATGTCAACAACACAGGAGTTAGTGCACAAGTTAAGCACATGGCGTCTACAAACTTGTGACTCACCTAGAAGGTTGGAAAAGGCTCATGCTTAGTTGTCAACACCTTTTGGTTGTTTCTAGAGACATTCTAGGTGCTTCTTGAGAGTTATTCATATTCAGGAACTCTTAGAAGCTTAGGGAGCATGTTTGGAGTGTAAGGAAACTCAAGTGCGGAAACAGCTTCCTACACTAATCTGTTAAGAGAAGTATGGTGCAAATCCTATTAAAATCTTTTCACTTACAGATTATCATGTAAACAAAAATATTTCAGCCAAGCAATCCTAAAGAAAATAGATTGAGAAAGAAACACATAACACAAAGATTTGTTGGTGGGGAAAAACCTTTCAGTAAAACAACCCCACCCCTCTAGAACCTGCACAATGTATTATCTTCAACACAAGGTTACAATACACTTGCAATGCAAGTTCAATAGTGACAATAGAAGACCCCAGTAGCAACTCATGGTACCAACAATACGCTTTTTCACATTCTCCTCTTCCTAACCCTAAAAATGCTTATAACATGCGCTTCACTTTTAGGGTTACTCCTGAAGGTAACCGTATTAGGGTTTTACCATTCTCTGAGAAAATAGGAACCCTAAAAAATTTTCCAGGGTGATGCCCCAAACCCCACTATTTGGGTAGAGTGTATAGTACTCAAATTTATCAGTTGCCACATGTCTTCACCTATGATTGAATCTTCCTAACATTGCTCTTACGTGTCATAGGAATCTGTCATAACTGTTTTAGTTGTGATTTCCTTATACATAATTCAAGATGCCGACACATCAACATTATTTGCAAGAAATACATTTTACAAAAAAAATAATAAGAATAGGAATTATCCAAGGTTGAGACACCTTATTCCTAAGATGGAGGACCCAGGAACATTGGAGAAGGAAGGGGCTTGCTCTGTGGATTTTGAGGAGAAGTGTTTTAGCATCAGTGTCCAGGTAGATACTTGTGATTTTGCCTATGTTATTTCCACTTCTTGCTCTTCCTGTCTTCTGAATGCTTTCTGAGGATTTTCATATCTTGCTTGTATACATTTTGTCATAGGTAGTTAAATTCTATATAAGAAATTTTCATATGCGTAGATCTAAGGAAATTATGGAGCTAGGGTTTTCAGATGCATATGGACAAATCTATTTAAAAGGATTAATGGGTAGGATTTGAGAACTATTATTTTGAAAAGGAAATTCTTAAGAGTTAGAAAGCCCTTTTGTTTTAAAAACCATGTATTTATTCTCTTTTTAAATTATACAAATCTGCATATATATATATATATATATATATATATATATATATATATATATATATATATATATATATATATATATATATATATATATATATATATATATATATATATATATATATATATATATATATATATATATATATATATATATATATATATATTTGCTAACACTGCTCATGAAATCATAGTCGAAAAACATTATTATGAAATCCAAATAGTGATCCATATTTGAGAAAAGCATTTATAAAGAAAAATGTTTATACAAAAAATTAAAAAAAGGATTGTATTGGGGAGGGGTGGGATTACCCACCCCCTACCCCCACTTTTGTTTACATTTATGTGGCCTGTGGCCAACAAATGTCATATCACTGTCGCAGGCCGTGTGATAGGGTACAGTCGCATGGCTCCCCTTTTTAAAAAGGCGATGACAATATAATGTGCGTAGTGATTTATATCACTTAGTATGTAATGCACAGTATGATATATGGTAATGTGAATACATTGACAAATTTTGGATTATTAATTTTAAATTGTTATATGTTAAATATGTGTATATATATATAGTTGTAATTGTTATATATTAATTATTATTTATATATATATATATAATATCAATGAAATTTTTATATTCAAGTTAACTAGATTTTAAATAAATAATTTAGTTTAATTATTAAGAATGTTATAAATGAAATATTTAAGTTGTTATTCTGGGGATTCTCAAGAGAAGAATTTGAGTTTATTATTTATGAATGTTTGTTGGGTCTAGGAAATTATTAAATAAATAAAAGTATAAATGGTTTAAATAGTTATTAATTAATCCGATTAAAGTTAATTTAGTTGAGATTAATTAATGATTGAAGTTTTGTAAAAGATATTAATCAATTTGAATTGGTTAATAATTGGAGGGGAATAATTAATTAACTTATCTATCAACATACATAAGAGGAATTTATTTGAGATATTAATATTTTGTATTGGGGATTTATTATAACTTGTTATTATTAAAGTATTAATCTAAACATTGATGGAATGAAACATAGTTGACTCTTAATGTACGAAATTAGCAACAACTAATAATCATGTAGTTATTATCATGAGCTCAACCAAAAATTCATAACTCCCAATATTGAGCATGTTCGAGAAATTGGATGTGAGGCCTCGCCCCGACTCTTCGTAGCCTTAGTTCTTACTTTATCTTTTGTTACTCATGGCTTGGGATGTCGAGACATTATCAGATACTTGAACATATCATATTATTTCATGTTGTGTGATGCTATTTTTAGATATTTGATGTCTGTCTTTTAATGTTTTATGTTTATGTATGTTGATGAATTAAGTAGAATGTAGGATTAACACTTGGATTAAGAGATTTTAATGGTTAAGAATTAAGAAGGATGAAGAAACTCTTATTGATGTATGTTTCAATTTATGTGAATTTATGATATGTATACATACATGTATATGTGATTTTTGCGGGACTACTGATGTGTGCAATGAGTGTGTAGATAATTTAGCTGAGAAACCCTACGGAGGAACAAAACTAATCTCTAAGGGCTAATTTTTGAAACTTTGTTGTTCATAATTCACGTATTGTATTGTGCGATGTATGTATGTATCTTCCTATGTTCAGTGAATGTTAGTGTTCGTAATCATGTTCTTTTAGTGTCGCTTGACACTCGTAAATTGGTTATGTTCTTCAGTATGTTGTTTAGGGTTAGTTGTGTAACCTTTGGACCCAATTTGGTTTAAGTTAGTGTCAGTTTGCTAATTAGGTTCTTCATCGAGGTTAGTCATCTCTTAATCCAGATTAGTGCTTAATCTATATTTTAGAGTAGTTAGAAGGTCCTATTTTATTCCTAGATTTTGTTTGGTTCTAAACCTTTTTCCTCAGGCTTAAAACATGAAATAATTATACCCAAATGATATGGGTGTGGGTTAGGGGTCTTTTCCAACCCCTAAGCCCCTTTTGTTGACTTTTGAGATCACTCAAAAAGTTTCATTTTTCCTTTGTGCAAAAATTTCAAGTGGTTATCTTGAGTTGTCTTACCTCACCTCCATTTAGGGTTTAACCATAGTGTGGGTTGAGTTAGGAGTCTCTAGAATTGTTAGTGGGTGGGAGAAGTTATTGATCTTTTTGGGGTGGTTGTGTTTGAGGCTTATTTAGAGGCCTTTCTTGGTCTAGTTGGTTTTGTTACCCAATCTCTACATTTAGAGAAGAGTCTTGGAAGATTGGAGCAAGGAAGGGGAAAGCTCTACTCAAACTTGTTCATTGCCATTACCTCTTTATGAAGGTTGGAATTCTCATCTCCCTTGTTCAGATTTCACTCTTGTTTCATGCTTATGCTACCTTGTTGTTGTTTGAATGTTTTTATGTTTGTTGGTATGTTGGGAAGATTTGAAAACCATATTAATTTGGATGATTTCTTTTTATGTTTATGTTGAAATTTTGAGATTTTCTTGCATGAGAGTTTTTGTATTACTCACCCTTGGATAGGGCAGAAGTGACCAATTTTGAGAAAGGTCTATTTAGTTGAACTCTAACCAGTGTAGAGTCTCTTCTCAGGATGAGAAGAGGGAGAAAGAGTAGGTTGTTATGGGCCCCTACCTATTAGCACAAACCTTGTATGATTATGTTATGTTGAAATGGAAGAATAGAAGTTCTTGGTTTATAGCCCCGATTGGGCATTTGTTTGGTGTTGTTCTTGACTTCTCCTAGTTGAAAGAATCCACCTTTCCCTAGTGTTGATTCATTGTGAGTCATATAGTGATAACCTTGTGTGAATATGCATGTTGGATTTGTTCTTGGTCATTTTTGTTGTCACCTGATCAGCTTTTCTTCCCTTCTCGGTTCGTAGAAATGTGTTACAAAATTTGATATGAATCCCTTGATGAGGGACATGAAGAAAATTCAATTATATTGTTGAATTTTTGGATTGATATCCTATGTAAATTTGGTATTTCAAACTTTGTTAGATTGGAAATGAAGCTGGTTTTTCTTCTTGATTCTTTCTTGGCTGAGCCCTTGAATCAGGTTTGCCAATAAAATTGGTGTTTGACTAAAATTGTTTATCTTGTGATTTAATCATAAATTTTAAATTGGATGGATGCACATCAAAATAGGAAGGAAATAACCTCAATTTAACTAGGTAAATTTCAAGTTTACTTCTATGTTGATGTAGACACTCAAAAATGGTTCACATCTACAACCTCATCACTTCTTCATACTAATTTGTCCCATTTTCTCATTCTACTAACTTCGATCTTTTGGCCAGATTGACCATATTTTGTCATTTGTATCCCCTTTCGCATCAATTTCATATCACTCAAAATCAGTCCTAATCAACTCGAAGCATATCAAACATCTCAAATCAATCATCATTTATCTGCTCCTAGGCATTGTTGTGGCTTTCAGTGCCTTGGAAACCTATCAACTTATCAATCTTATCAATTTGACCTTAGTATTTTCGTGGCTCTCAATGCTAGGTTGAACTATCATTCATGTCATCCAATATTTGAAATTATTGAGGCTTTCAATGTCAAATCATGGCATCATCAACCATTTTAATAATATTGACAGTGTCCGTCAGTGTTATTATGATCAAACCTTATCAATCAATTTCAATCCTGTGGCATTTACAATGTCAGTTAAATGTTACATATCAATTAATTCATGTCATGTGTCCTTGGCATGTTATCAATTTTGATCTATCAATTAATTTGACCATGGCTTTGGTCTACCTTTTCATCATCTTATTCGATATCCATCGTCGTCACATTTTCATCAAAGGATACACTCGCATTCATTTAATCAATTTGGCCAATCATCTACTAATTTTCTCTATAGGATTAAATAACCCATAATTTAATTCTATTATTCTCACTAATTATTCTTCCTAATTATCATCCTCAATTAATTAATTTTATTAATTAATTGATTCATTATCTGCAAACCATGGAAATTTACAATCTCCTAAGTTCTATTTTCCATCATTAATTCCATTTTCTACTAATTCTTATTTTGTGGAATAAAAGGATTTTTAATTCAAATATTCCATAAAATATTTCATCATCATGACACTTGGATGTGACACCTCGTGGATTCTCCTTTGACACTTGCTGAGATTTGTCATAATCAAATATTCTTATCTCTTACGCATGTCCCTATTTAGCTTATTCGTCATAGATTCTTGACTTTAAGTGGGTTGAGGAATCTTATGATGCGTCATAGATTCTCTTCCACATTTAGCTAAGTTTGACTTGCATGTGTCATAGAATCTCACAATTGGCATATTTTTTCATATGATTCATGGATTCTCAAAGGAATCTCTTGCCACATCACATATCTATGGGTGACAAACCCAATGCTCTCATCCTCCATGTCAATTATAAATTGGAAACTCTTCCTCTCATTTTTGGGGGTCCTTGAGTCTCTTTTATCTCTAGGAGCTAGAATGCTTAAGTCTTGAATCCTTGAATCTTTGAGTTTTTGAGTCTCTACTAATTTGCATTTTGCATTCTCACTCTCACAATAAAATCACACTTCAAGTATTCTCATGGCATTATCACTATCATAGGCTTTTTCTTCAATTTTGTGTGCACTATAAGCAACTTTGGAGCTACAATCATTTGGAGAAGAAAGAAGGACATGGGAGCTACAAACGGAAAAGGGAGTTTTTGATTATGCTTGCTTTCTTTTGTTTAGTTTGGCTTTCATGGTAGACTAGTGGGTGCTAATACATGTTGATTGGGTTTGTGATTTGCTCATAGTGTGTTATGCATTTAACTCATTTTTCTGGTCCTACAGTTGGAAACGAAAATTATATCATGGATGTGGATTCAGTTTGATTGAGCAAATTATTAAGTTTTTCCTTATAAGATAAATATGAAAATTTATGTTAAGGAAAGAAAAATGATTATAGTTAATAGTTCTATTCAGGATGTTTAGGAGATAAAATTTAATCATATATTTATAAGACATAAAATATTGTATCAATGTTTAAAGCTATTCAAAAAAATACATACCTTTAAAAAAAATATTCATGCATGGTTTTGAAATCTATACTTAGAAAATTTTCAAAAAAAAAAATGTTGCAAGAGAGTAAAACTCTTTGCCTTTTGTATGGGAGATTCAAATTAATTCATTTGGTAACAAAGAATCAAAAGATTCTCTAAAAAAATTAGATTAAAATTAAAAACAATAATAATATAACCATTAAAAAAAATTTTAAAAAATAAACTTTTAACATTTTAAACTACCCAAATATCTATTCTCACCAAGAAAATCTTTATCCCTTAAATGCTTACCCATCTTACTTGGGCGTCACATCCCAAATGTTGTTATTTAAAAAGGTTTAATTAAAAGTTTGTGGTTGCAATGTCAATAGTCATCATAGTGATGATGTCACCTTATCACATCCACAATTTCTACAGACCATGGAAAAGATTTTAATATGTTTTTGGAGCTTTGTTTTATCTCCTCCCTAGCAGATTGGGCGGCACTTTTTGTGTTGGCTTGCAAGTCTGGCCTTGGGCAGAGCACTTACGCATGGCCAACGCTTGGGAAGCACTTGACCTTGGGAAGCGCTTTCCCAAGGATCAAGTGGGGTATAGGATGGTGTAAAGGGAGATAGGGGTAGTGTAGGGTGTTAGAGAGTAGGTTAGTAGGTAGGTTAGTAAGTAGGTTTGTTTTATTATTATTATTTTTATTATAGTTTAGTTTGTTCATAAGTATTAGTTGTTAGTTTTATTGTGTTTAGTTATGTTATGTTGTTGTTAGTTTTATTTTTGGTATTATTTTTATTATTTTAATATGTTTTTGGACTAGCAGATTGGGCGCCACTTTTTGTGCTGGCCTACAAGTCTGGCCTTGGGCAGAGCACTTACGCATGGCCAGCACTTGGGAAGCACTTGACCTTGGGAAGCACTTACCAAGGATCAAATGGGGCATAGGATGGTGTAAAGGGAGATAGGGGTAGTGTAGGGTGTTAGAGAGTAGGTTAGTAGGTAGGTTAGTAAGTAGGTTTGTTTTATTATTATTTTTTTTATTATAGTTTAGTTTGTTCATAAGTATTAGTTGTTAGTTTTATTGTGTGTAGTTATGTTATGTTGTTAGTATTAGTATTAAGTTTAGATTTAGTTAGTTTTAGTATTAATTATTTAGTTGTTTAATTATGTTTGTTTAAGTTTTAATATATATCTAATTTAGTAATATTCATTTTAGTATTAGTCATTAAAGTTAGTTTTTATTTTAATCTAGTTTTGTTTAACTTTGTAAAGGTAAATTTAGTTATCAAATTAAGTTAGTTTAGTATCAAATTAATATTAAATGTAATATAGTTTAGGTTTTAATTAGTTAGTATTTTTAAATAGATATATATTTTAATATAGTTTAGCAACAATTATAGTTTTAATTTGGCGTTAATTGAATGGTGATCTTATTAGAATTTAAAGGATAAGTTTAATTTTGTTATAAATTATGTATCGTGCTAAATTATAGGTTCTATCATCATTTATCTTGTGGAACTATAGTTCTCTTCTAATATGTTTTTTTAAAACTAGTTTTAATGTATTATTGATTTATATTTAGTTAGTACGTATTAGATTTAGTTAGTTGTTAGTAAATGAAATTTAAATTTAGTAAGATTAGATAGTTGAAATGTTTAAAGTTAATAAATTTTAGATATATATATTCAGTTTTAATTTTAGTTAATTGTTTTTTCTTAAAAGTGACTTTACAATATCGGTTAGATTGTCAATCAATATTTGTCAAAGAGATTTATAGTTGTTTTTTGATTTAGATATCTTTCAACTAATCTAAATTTCGAATACATTTACATTATGATTTAAATAATTGTTTCATATTGTTGTAAGCTAATAAAATAACATATCTTATGATCGAAATCAATCTTAACGATGTATTCCTCCACTAGAGTTTTAAACTTAAGATGAATTGTAGTGAACCTTTACTTCTCTTGTAGGAATTAGATTAAAACTTTGAGCAATCTAATTATTATAATTAAAAAAAAAAAAAAAGATTGTGTGTGTTTTTGCCCTCGTAGTTTGGGCATGACATTGAAGTATTTTTTTGACCAAAACTAAAGGGCCCTTGGTCTACTAGTGTAGTTGAATGATTCACAAAGAGCTCACCACTAGTACATTTTTGCAAATATGTGACTAAAAATTTTAGCCTCACCATTAAAAGCTATAGTCATCTGACTAAAACTAATCACATTTTACTATTTCTTTGCAATTTATAGCTATATATAACTAAATAAGTCACTAATTTGATCACTAGGTAACATCACAAGATCAACCATATAGAAATGACTAAATAGACTACCAAATAAATGATTAAATAATTGACTAGATAGTTAGTCACTTACAATTAGTCACCTAAACTCAAACTACTAAATAAATTAACAAATTAAAGACTAAATTAGTGACTAGATAATTACTCACTAATAACTAGTAATGTGTACTTCCTCTATTCACTTCATCTAAGGTTTATTTATCAATGGATTAGGTTGATTTTATTTTCCATATCTCATTCATGGCACTTCAATCTTCTCTTTCTAACTTAGAAACGAAAGGACTTAAGTGTTTTTAATTACTTCTAGATAATCTTATTTTCTAAAATGGTTAATTTTCTATCTTCCTTTGTCTTGTGCATTTTATATAACATTTTACTCAAAAATATATGCTTTTATCATTTGGTGTGTTGACTGGTCTATTGATGTACCTAGGTTTGTTGTTGAGAGAAGTCTGTCATCAGATGTTAAATTTAGTGATCTTCTTTTTTGATCCTACAAGGCTTCTAAGTTTACCTCTTACATCAAATCATTATCAATAATTAGTATTGTATAGGTTCATATTTGTAGTTGCAAGGGGTGAAGTTCTCTAAAGCACTTTAAAAACTTAAGATGTATAGGGAAAAATTAACATTTTTTTAGTATGATTATATATGAGAAAGTGGTTGTGAATTTGACAGCTAAAAATTAGCCTCATAACTCCTACACATGTTCATGACTTATTGTCTCAGAAGTAATAATGAGAAACGAGTTTTCAATTCAAAGTAAGACAACAATGGAAATAAAAAGAAGAAACAAATAAAAATATATGGGATGGTAATGTACTTAGTGCAATGAGACTTTTTGTCTAACGCATTTTCATTTTTTTTAAATGCTTAAAGGAAGAAAAATAAAAGAATTCTTTCTATGAGATTAAGTATCTTTTTGTAAAATTAGGTTCCTTAAATAATAGAATCCTTTGATCATACATCACTTATAAGACCTACAAATTGGTACACATGCTCCTGAACTGCTTGAGCCATATTATATGAAAACTCCTTTACAATGTCTCAACATAAAGTTGCACTACATCCTCTTTACAAGAGGGAATGAAAAATGCGTACCCATGATAATTTTTTGTAATTGAAAAATTGGTTTCTATCTGAAGCCCCATTAGCTTCAAAACCCTAGTTTTTGCATTAATGATGACTATAGATACTTACTTGAAAGGTTGTGATGCAGTTTCTTCCTTTTTTAAATGGAAAATTCCCATTTAGGGAAGTATATTTCCTACTAACAACATGCCACTCAATGCATCTCATATGACTTGATTGATCAACTTATTGACTACCAACAATCTTTGAATAGCCTTGAGTTGCTCCAAGCCTATTAAAAAGAGTCAAGATCTTTATTCAAAGCACTAAGACATGCTAACAATTTCTCTAAAAATAAAATAGTTCCATGGCCATTTGCTTCAAAGTGGGAAATGAATTCACATTGTTAAACAATGAATTTGAAGTCAATGAGGCCCTCTACAACAAATCCAAATTTAAGGACATCCTCAATAATGAATTCAACCTATAATTTAAATATTTAAATTTATCAAATTTTATAAATTAATAATAGATTGAATATATAAAATAATAAATTTTAATTTATCAAATATTTCATTTTAATTTTTTACAAAAAATAATATTAAAAGGAAAATTTTATTAAATATTTCTTTTTATATTCTTAAGTTTTTAAATATTAATTTATTTCTTGATTTTTCATTTTTATTAAATGGTCACAAATACAACTTCCGTTTGGAAGTCATTAATTATACTAGTTTAGACTATCTATTGTCACATCTTTTAAATCCCTAAATAATATATTATAAGACATTGATAAATTAAACTAGATAATGAAAAAAGTCTATTATTAAAAATAGAATCAAATTTCTAAATTTATTGACAACTACCAATCATTGAGATTATTCTTTTTAGGAAAACAAGGCTCTTGATATTCTATAATTGTTTGATCTAAAAGACAATATCTAAATAAAATGAAAGATATTAAACTCTTTTAACACTTTTATATTGATTATTTTATTTTTCAAATTCACACTGAGAGGGAGATGGAGAAAATGAGGGAAGTTGAAGTTTCAAAATTTTCAACTTAGAAAAGCTAAATCAAGGAATGAAAGATAAAATTGAAGCTCTAAGAAATGTATGTTGCCATGGGGATATTAAAATTGGAGTAGCCTAATCAGATCAAAGCTTAATGGACATGGTATTATTCCTAAACTACTTGTAGGCCTCACCACTCTAGTGGACATATTGGAGCTGTGGGTTTAGAGGGCACCAAAATATTGGTCATAGATGAGGAATTTGAGAAACCATGCACATGAGCTATGGAGGAAGGTGAGTAAGAGAATGAAGAGGAGGAGGAGGTCACTGGTAGTCCAGATTAATAAATTCCCAATATCCCTTTCTCAATGCGATTAGGTAAGAACCTTAATCTTTATTTTAGTTAGAAACTCTTATTGCCTTCAAAAAATCTCATAGTCATGGTGTGTGTGGAGATTGCTGAATAGGAAAGCATCATAACTCATTTTAGAGGTGGAGACTCTTGGAGAGAATTCAAAGTCAATTTTAAGAGTATTTTAATCCTAACCAAGGTTTTGGTATCTACAACCACGCAGGCTAGGTTGCTCTATTGAGATTAAATTAGAACTTTTTTTTAGCACAACTGTGGTTTCTTAAGACCATGCAGGCCTTAAATTTGAAGGAATGTAATTTTTTTTGCCTGATTATTTTTACTCAAATATTCTCTGACAAATTATAATTGGTTCTATTTGTGATTGAATTTGAAAAGATGCATTGATTATTTCTTTCCATTCCAAATTTTGATTCCTTTAGTGTGGATCTTGGTAAGTAAGCAATTGGTTGAATGCAAATATATGTTAATTTTTTAAATCTCTTCTACCAATGTCATTATTCCATCCATTCTAACTGATGAACTATTTCAATAAAAACTATTTATGTGTAAGTTAAAAGTTTATATGATGGAAATGATCATGTTGGGGATGTTCTTTTATAGAAGAAGATTCTTCTTGCTCTCACAATAGGTAAATGTTAGCAGGAATGTGTTGAGTTATTATTACAAAAAAATAAACTAAACAAATTGATTTTTTTCGCCCCCTAAAAGCTTTATTTTAGGGGTAACATGTTTGTTATTGATGAGCGAGTGTGTTTGGTTTGTTGTAGTAGTTTCAAATTTCAAGTGACTTAGGTTGAAATATTTTAGTATTTAGTTTAACATTTGGATTATTCATTTATTTTATTTACCTAATATCATTCTATCATACATTTTTTCAATTTTCATTTCAAATACCAAGAGAGTATATAGTCATTAGACTTGCCAAGCTAGTAAATTCTCTAATCTTGAGGACTCAACTCCATGATTATATAAATGATAATCTCCATGATGAAGAACATCAATATGTAGATGTATTGATAAAGGATAGAAAGATAAATATTATGAATATAATGGAGCATAACTGAATTTGATGATGTGGTGAGAAATTGATTTCTTCAATACACAACTCAAGAATATGACATAAAGGTAGGCTGATCTATTAAGGTACAAACCTTGATATAGTGCTAGGTGCATGCTACACTAAAATTTCATTAACAAATGCATTCTATACACCTGATTTGATTGTATACAACAACTATAGGCATTTTGAAAGGACTTAAAAAGCTATTTTTTCTTCATTCTAACACATTAGTGGCACTTAAAATATCCTTGATGCCTATTTTTTATTATCATTCAATAACATGGCTAACCTTGCTAAATCTATGTATTGCTTTAATTATTATCAACTTACCAAATGATAATAATGAGTCTAGGAAAATAGACATCTTAACATAATCCTAGGTGGCTTATCTTATCTATTTGGATTTGTGATGTAGAGCATTTTCCTATGATGTTAGGCATCATATTAATTTTCACCAAATGCCCTAATCAATAAGGGAAAATCTCTCATTGCCTCAAGGAGTTACAAATTCTTACATCAATTATCATCTTCAAAGACACTAATCCAATTCATCAATCTTGGATTAATAGACTCCCCTCTTGTCAACCTGTCTCTTGATATCATCCAAAAGACCCTTCAAGGATCAGACCTATCTGCCTTGTGTTTCTCAAACTCTAACACACAACTCAACCTTTTACTTATCACAAATCACCTCATATCGCAATCATATATGTTGACCAAATTTTATCATAAGACTTTCTGTCCCTAACTTCACCTTTATATCTTATAAATATTTATCAACCCTCTATCCAATAACCTATGCCTATCAAGCATAATTCAAATAACCTATGACAACATTCTTCCAATACCCTATGCCTATCAAGCCTCCTTGCAATAACCAGGAGAAGGAGATGGTTGATTTAGATAAATTTGCTTGGGGTGTATGGTGCAGGAGCACCTACATGAAGAGTTTTCCTTTTAAATTCTATTTCCACACTTACATATGTCCATCATGCATTAGGATAGATCATGTTATTCATATTTGATAGGTTTTGTTCATGTCATCTAATCTTTTAATTGCATTTAGTTGTAATATCAAATTATTTAGTAAGGCACTTAAATGATTTGACACACCTATAAGCTATCATTTTCAAGTTGTCAACTAGCCTATAAGAATGTAATTAGTTCCTTTAATTAAATAATAGGACCATCTAAGTGTTTTATAGGGGTCATAAAATTAGAAATGCATGGTAGTTTAATATTGCTTGCATAGTACAAAGTTGCATTTTTACAACTAAGAAATTCTAGCAATTTTAGAAGTCTAGGAGTCTTTTAAACACACAAGAGCTCAAAATGCCAAGATTCACATGTATATATGTTTTTTTGGTCAAATTATATCATAATACAAGTTTATGAACAACAACAAAAATGTTTTGGGACAAATTTGGATTATAGAAACAAAGAAAAATACTATTTTTTGATTGAAATCTTGCCGCTATTTGGTTTCCATGTATGTATGTGGCCTATTTAAGGTCTAAAACCTATATGGTTGTAAAGAGATTTGAATTATATTTCCAAAAAATCTAGTTGGAGGTTCTAACTCATTCGTATGTTGGAGATAAGTGAATTTTATTGAGTTGTGGTTTGAATTCTAAGTGTTCTTTTTCATGTTTTTTTTGTTGTTCCTAGCCTTAGTACAGATGTATAAAGTTTGGTAAATTTCTAAAACCACCATGGACACTTATAGGGTTGATCTATATTTCAAATGAATTAGTTTTGAAGTCTTCAGACACCTATATGTTTCCAAAACCTATTTCAATCTAACACTTCTATATGATTCCTGGTGGTTTCCAACACCTGTTGGTAGACTGCACCATTATTTGTCATCAAGGCCTCCTGAGCAGGCTTATTCCTTTATTCTACTACTACCATTAGCCTTTTAATAGGCCACACTAATCTCTTACTCAACTTCAAATTCCAACTCATGGCTCTTCTCTTTAGCTTTCCTATCCTCTCTTCACTTTGGGCTTCCTAGGTGTAATGCCTTGCCAAGGGATCCAAAGAATTAGTTACCTAGAATTTCACTAAGTTTGGTTGCATTTTTTTTTTTTAACATGAAACTAAATACCACATTCAACTTATGCATAATAATGGAAGTAATAGCAATGTCCATCTAAAAGTAACCATAACATACACAACTCGTTACATTCTTTAAAGATCCCTTAATGTTGAATTACATCTAAACAACTAACATACATGAATCCATCTAGTACAACACAAACATGAAATAATAATGATAAGTTCAATGTTCATACATTAAATTTCCAAATGCTCAATCATCCACTATACATGTCACAGGGTATGAAAAGCCTAAAAGAATATACATATGTGAGATAAGATACATCATCCTATTTTAATCCATGATACATCAAAGTAAAGATAATCACATAATACACATGATACATGATCATAGAGGATATACATCCATCATAAAGATAAAACATAATAAACTAAGTGCACAGTTCATCCCAATCGTTAATAGCATCATTAGACCATCGTGGGCCCTAGCCATCCCTTTGTGCATAACATTCCAAAATTATCGAAGAGATCATTGGTATTAACATAGTAGGAATGTCACTCCTAACATATACTATATCATATGCAAAAAGTAATCTAACATGAAAATAAAAGCATAAGATAACATTATCTAACATATGCTAATCATCAATGAAAGGATACATATCCACCATCATGAAGGACGCATCAACCACGATGCCTTAATGAATCTCAAATGATAAGAGTGGAAAAACACTACCACCTGACCGTGTGGTACCTAAGTGGTCCACTCCCATCATGCTGAGGAGATAATCTCAAGTCCCAAATAGGCTATCCAAAACACATAGCATAAATCTCTATAAGACTAGGAATCCTAAAAGTATACTAACTCAAAGGTTCCAATCACAAAATTGACATCTAATCCCAGAGGCACACAATGACATGTAGGAACCTACTATGTAAGCGAGAAAGTGTCATCGCATTTATCACATACAAGTTACCTTGGTAGTTAGCTAAACTCGACAGGTCCATATTGATCTCATGCAGCCACTAGTATCCTCTCATACTAACGAGGCATACTATGGATTGCAAGGTCATAAGCATGCATTCTCTCTACTCCCATCCTAGTCTATACAAGTACTCAAGGCATGGGCGAGAACCAAAAAACTTATCTTTTTAGGTTCATTCAGGTAGTATTAGGTGTGAATGTTTTCACTTATTAATCCAACCTACAATGAGTTACCCTGGTAGCCTCTTAAGGCCTCGGCCCCCATTGCAAGCCACTTCCCGACACTATATTTAGATATCCTATCCTAAGCTCATGGAATCATAAATCTCAAAATCACAAAAGATAATCCATAAAATCATCAAATATGCATAAAAGCATCAAATCTCCATGAGCAAGCATCCATAGAAGATCATGATCACAATAGCTCTCTATTGGAAATTGAAGTATCACTGATAATCAAAAGTATCCATTGGTTCTCAATAACCAAAATATATCTCAATCATACTGATCGAAGGCTCCAAAATGGTTGAGTCAAAACATGTCACAACATGACATCATCAAGAATAAATCCACATTTCAGTCCCATCATGGTGACTAGAAAATAACCAAGGATAACTGAGCAATGACCAAAAATGGTTAAGTCAAGTGTCTCATACATAAGAATCTCAACTATAACAATCAGTAATTTGCAAACATTACATAGAGCATTCCATCACATAACCATCGTTGGGTTTATAAAGATCGAGACTAAAACATCATCATGACATCACAATCACATCACCCCCAAGCCTCTGGTAGACGTCCTATAACTGGTCAACACTAGTCAACCCAAAACCCAAAACAATAGCATAAAAACTACACAATGCAAACACATGTTTTGCTTTTGCTAAATTTACATATTTGAATTTAAATGTAGAGGTCTCAGTTTATATTTCTGAATTTGGGGAATGAATGGAGGAACATTTTGTACAATTTTCCTAACACATATATTATTTTGGATGAATAAATTTTTTCCTTAAAATCCATCTTTCAATTATAATCTTTGTTTGAAAACGTCTCCCACCAAAATATCAATATACTTTATTTAATAACTTAAAACAATTAAATTATGAATCTTTAATCATTTATCAAATAATAATAATTTAAATCTATTAATAGCATATTTAGGTATTACATATATACATATATATATATATATATTTATATTTATATTTAAATATATATATATATATACATACATATATAAATATATAAATAATTATTATTATGTTTTATTAAATCGAATTAATAATTTCAATTGATACCATATATCATATGAAAATTAAATAACAATGAAAAAGTCAAATTCATACAAAATGACTGTCATACCACATATATACAAAAGTGTGTAACCCTAGCGGTACGCAGGGCCTGCGATGTTAGCGGGTACTATGTACCCCTGCTGTCGCAGTACCTATAGCAGCTGGTACACTATGACTGCAGTGGGCACAGAGGCATGGGTGTCATCCCCCCCCTCCCATTAATGCATATCACTTTTTTTAAAATCGCATAAGCGATTTTCTATTCGGGTATGTGATTTCAATTTTAATAAGGTTTAACTTTTTTCTCAAAAATGTTTTCGATTATTCGTATGATGTTCAATTTTTAATTAAATAAATATATATTATATATACATATGCATGTATATATATATATATATATATATATATATATATATATATATATATATATATATATATATATATATATATATATATATATATATATATATATATATATATATATATATATATATATATATATATATATATATATATATATATATATGAAGGTATATGTATATACACACACACACACACACACACACACAGAGTTTTAAACATCACAACATATAAACATGTATACATATATATATAATTGCATATATATATGTATATGTATATGTATATGTATATGTGTATGCAAATTCAAAAATATAAACATGTATATACACAGTTTATTTAGAAATTCTAATTTTTTAGAATTTTCCTATAAACTTTTAATCTCAAATTTATCCAAATATTAATCTAATGGATTTTGCTACAATTTAAACCCTAGCCCCGTGAACTTTTCAGATCTGTCCATATAATCAATTTTAACTACCCATATTGAAAATGCATACAAATTAAATAGAAAAAAAACCCTTAGAAGACATATGGAAGACACGAAGAAGACAGGGAATGAAAAATGTGGAAATAGCATAAGTATAATCACAAGAATCTACCCGAATTCTAATGCTAATTCACTCTTCCTTAGAAAACCCGCAGGGCAAGCTCCTCCCTTCTTCAGAGCTCCCTAGTCCTCCAAATGCTCCGAATGCTCTCCACACTATGTCTAAGCTTCTAGGAAAGCCTGAATATAAAGAGCTCCCAGGAAAAATCTAGAATGCTTCTAGAAACAGCTAGAAGGTATCACCAACTAAGCATGTGTCTTTTCCAACCTTCTAGATGAGTCATAGGGTTGTAGACACCATGTGCTTAATGGATGCACTAACCCCCATGTTGTTGACATATGAGAAATGAAAAGGTACATTAACTCCCATGCAAGCTTATAACTCCAATTTACTTTTTATATAATTTCTATTAAATTTTTATAACTTTCATTTTAATTTTTATAACTTTTATTATTATTATTTATTTATTACTTTGATTATTATTTTATTATTATTATTAATTTTAATTTCTAATTTTCTTTTATTTAATTATTTTTCCTCAATTAATTCTCATTTAATTAATTATAATCAAAATATCAAAACCCATGATATTTTATATTAATTTTCTCAAATAACTAGTTTATTAATTAAATCTATTTATTAAGACTTAATTAATAGAAAATTCACCATAGACCTCAAAGATAAAATATGAAAACCCATCATAGAGCAATTCACACAAAATCAGTCTAAAGGGTTAAAAATCATGAAATATGTCATCTAACACATTCGGTGGGTAAAATATCCAAATACTTGTCCTATTTCATTAGGAAAAATGGTTTAAGGGTTTGGAATTTGGACTTGAGAATTTATTTCCGTTCTCTTATCATTGAGATAGTATAATAGGGTTCGCTCATCCTAGCAATTCAAGGAAGTCGATACCCGGTACCTGCAACCTCCAAAAAAACCATGCATGTACATCCAATATATATAATGCTAAGCTAAACAAACAATGGCAGGAAGTGGTGCATTGTGTAGATCCCAACTAAGTAGGTGACTACGACTCCCTTCCTTAACCATATTAGAAATTCCATACAATCAGAAAATACACACACCATACACATGCAAGTATGGGGTAAGTATCCATAATAAAGCACATGAAATAATAAACCATCTGATTAATCATCAACAATAACTGAAAAGAATGTAATGATCATCATGCATACATGAAATGTAAAGTCTAAATGATCTCATCATATAACCGCTAAATCCATAACATAATGTCTGATAGTCTCAAAAAAATACCACTAATCCATCAACATAAAACTAGTCTATCATAGTCTGATAATAACAACAACAATGTCCAAAAAAGATGTGAACGAGGGTAGGCACTACACCAAGGTTCATAATCCCTTCTTCTCTTCTCTCTATCATCTTCTCTCCATCTTAACATTTCTTCATTCTACTTAAGTGTTCTTTCTAGACTTCTCACTCTTCTTCTCTCATCCATTCTAACTCTTTCTTTCATTCTTGCTTCTTCTTCTCTTTTCTTTCTCTCTACTTTCCCCTTCTTCTTCTTACCATTACTCATAAACTTTTTCAATAACTTTACAAACTCCTTCTCTAACTTTGTGAAAGTCATCATTAGTCTCTCTTCCTATACCTTTCAATTTCTCTCATACAAATTGATGCATACATTAAGGGGATTTAAGGATCTAAGGCCAAACTATTGATCAAATAGCAAAATATGATTAATTTTCCTTGATTGTGTGTATGTTGCATTAAAGCTATATGAGGGAAAAATTTAATCTACCACTTGTATATGACTCACAATGGTTCCCAACACCTATTCAAACCTAATAAGTTTTCATTAAATTGATTTCAAGGTTCTATCCTCCTATCGTACATACAAACCCCAAATTCCTCCTTCTAGGCATAATAGCCCAATTAGCCCCATTGTAATTATTTTTGCCCATTTTCTCCTAATTTTTTAAAAACACTTTGTGAAATCCATCCTTCTTTTCTCTTACCAAAACCTTTAGAGTTTCTTTGATAGCACTTTATATATAGGTTAAGATGCTCTAAGGCTCTAAGGCCAAACCATTGATCAAATAGAAAAATATGATTAATTTTCCTTGATTGTAGGTATGGTGCCTTATAGTTATATGAGGGAAAATTTCAATCTACCACTTGTATATGACTCCCAATGGTTCTAAATACCTACTCCAACCTAGTAAGGAGTGATTAAATTTATTTCAAGGTTATATCCACATGTCTTTCATGCAAACCCTAAATTCCTTCTTCTAGGCATAATAGTGCAATTAGCCCTACTATAATTGTTTTTTCTCATTTTCTCTAGATTTTTCCAAAACACTTTGTAAAAAAATTTAATTTCTAGACACCCATTTCAGCCTACTATAACATATAAAAAACTTAGGTACGATGATTTTGGACCATGTTCCTCTTGTACCACTATAATCCTTGTTTTAAGCCTTAAACACCCACTTTTACAAAGTAAGTACCCACAAAACTTAGTGCTAAACCTTTTGGCCTTTTAAAAAATGCTAAAATGATTCTAATCAAAAATTTATCAAGTCAATTCAGTTCTATGATTTCATTAATACAAAAGCCCCTAAACCATAAAACACTATTTCAATCATAAAAGTACCATCTCATTAAGGAAGATCTCCTACTGTTATAAGGTAGCCACCAAAACCATTCATTTTCATTCACCAAAACCATGGGATATCCATTCAAAAATCAACCTGTTTGTAATTTTATCGTTAGAAGCATAAAATAGATCTTAGGTAGGGTCTATTCCCTAAGAACCAAATGTTCATTCATGGAATGGCCCTCATTTCCATTAAAATTACCAAAATTATTAACAAAAATACTTTAAATCCTTAAGGATAATAAGTATAAATACTGAAACTAATAAAAAAATGATGAAACAATCATGAAATCACTTCAAATATGTAATAAATAATGTGTTAAAACCATCCACATAGTTGAAACAATCACCAAAATGAAATCACCATCAAAAGTTGCAAGAAATAAGCCTTTACTTATTGCCAAATGCTAAGTAATTTGTACATTTACCCTATTGCAATGTCCTCACTATCACTTTTGTGCACCACAAGTTAGGCCATGATGGCTTTTGTAGCTTTGTAGTCAAAACTAGCTCCTAATTCTTGCAACTAGGTTCCATCGATCCACCTTCATGTAGTAATTACTTGCAAATGGATTTGACCATTTGCATGTTGATATTATTTTATGAATTAGATGAAAAATGTATTGCCTAGTTGGATTTTGATAGACTGTCAACTACTTACCTCAAAGAAGAAACCTAGGAAAAAAATCTAGTGAGTGTACTCATTTTCCAAGCACAAGTACCTCCAATCCCCACCTCATGCTCACTTATTGATGGAGCCTCTTTATTTAGTGAAGATCATGGTACAAGAGAATTGCAAATTTTAAAATCCTTACTTGTGATTATGTAGTGCTTGCCCTCGTTTACAACTTTTTAGACACATTGTTGCTATCATGGTTAGATTATGTTAGACTAGTTTTGTGTTGATGGTTAGTAGTATTGTTTTGAGACTATCACATATTGTACTATGGATTCAATTGATATATGATTTGATTACTTAGACTCTACATTTCATATATGCATGATGATTATTACATTATTTCTAGTTAGTGATGATGATTAGGTAGATGGTTTATTATCACATTTGTTTTCGTATGGATACTTACCCCATACTTGCATGTGTATGGTGTGCATGTTTGTTTCTTATTGTATGGCATTTTTTATGTGGTTAAGTAAGGGAGTCATTAACACCTACTAGTCAGGATCTACACGATGCACCACTTCCTCCCATTGTTTATTTAGCTTAGCATATATATTGTATGTACATGCATGGTTTTTATGTAGGTTGTAGGTATCAGGTATCGACTTCCCTGATTTGCTGGGATGAGCATACCCTATCGCACTATCTCAATGGTAAGAGAGGGGAGATAAATTATCAAGTCCAAATCCTAAACCCTTAAACCATTTGTCCTAGAGAGGTAGGACAAGTATCTGGATATTTTACCTTCTGAATGTTTCAAATGACATAATTCATGATTTTTAACCCTTTAGACTGATTTTGTATGGATTGTTCTATGATGGGTTTTCATATTTTATCTTGGAGGTCTATGGTGAATTTTCTATTAATTAAGTCTAAAATTAAAAGATTTAATTAATAATTTAATTTTTTGGGAAAATTTAATATAATATTATGATATTTTGATTTTAATTAATTAAATGGGAATTAATTGAGAAAAAGAATTAAATAAAAGAAATTAAAATTAATAATAATAAAAATAATAAATAAATAATAATAATACAAATAATAAAAGAGTTAAAATAAAAGTTATAAGCTTTCCTAGGAGTAAACGCACCTCTTGATTGTGCATATGTCAACAACACAGGAGTTAGCGCACAAGTTAAGCACATGGTGTCTACAACCTTGTGACTCATCTGGAAGGTTGGAAAAGACTCATGCTTAGTTGTCAACACCTTTTGGTTGTTTCTAGAGACATTCTAGGTGCTTCCTAAGAGTTCTTTATATTCAGGCACTCCTAGAAGCTTAGGGAGCATGTTTGGAGTGTAAGGAAACTCAGATGCGGAAACAACTTCCTACACTAATCTCTTAAGAGAAGTATGGTGCAAATCCTATTAAAATCTTTTCACTTATAGATTATCATGTAAACAACAATATTTCAGCCAAGCAATCCTAAAGAAAATAGACTGAGAAAGAAACACATAACACAAAGATTTGTTGGTGGGGAAAAACCTTTCAGTAAAACAACCCCACTCCTCCAGAATCTACACAATGTATTATCTTCAACACAAGGTTACAATACACTTGCAATGCAAGTTCAATAGTGACAACAGAAGACCCCAATAGCAACTCATGGTACCAACAATACATTTTTTCACATTCTCCTCTTCATAACCCTAAAAATGCTTATAATATGCACTTCACTTTTAGGGTTACTCCTGAAGGTAACCGTATTAGGGTTTTACCATTCTCTAAGAAAATAGGAACTCTAAAAAAATTTCCAGGGCGATGCCCCAAACCCCACTATTTGGGAAGAGTGTATAGTACTCAAATTTATCAGTTGCCACATGTCTTCACCTATCATTGAATCTTCCTAACATAGCTCTTACGTGTCATAGGAATCTGTCATAACCATTTTAGTTGTGATCTCCTTATACACAATTCAAGATGCTGACACATCAACATTATTTGCAAGAAATACATTTTACAAAACAAATAATAAGAATAGGAATTATCCAAGGTTGAGACACCTTATTCCTAACATGGAGGACCCAAGAACATTGGAGAAGGAAGGAGCTTGCTCTGTGGATTTTGAGGAGAACTGATTTAGCATCAGTGTCCAAGTAGACACTTGTGATTTTGCCTATGTTATTTCCACTTCTTGTACTTCTTGTCTTCTGAATGCTTTCTGAGGATTTTCATATCTTTCTTGTATACATTTTGTGATAGGTAGTTAAATTCTATATAAGAAATTTTCATATGCGTATATCTGACAAAATTATGGGGCTAGGGTTTTCAGATGCATATGGACAAATCTATTTAAAAGGATTAATGGGTAGGATTTGAGAACTATTATTTTGAAAAGGAAATTCTTAAGAGTTAGAAAGCCCTTTTGTTTTAAAAACCATGTATTTATTCTCTTTTTAAATTATGTAAATCTGCATATATATATATATATATATATTTGTTAACACTGCTCATGAAATCACAGTCGAAAAACTTTATTATGAAATCCAAATAGTGATCCATATTTGAGAAAAGCATTTTTAAAGAAAAACGTTTATAAAAAAAATAAAAAAATTGATTGTATTGGGGAGGGGTGGGATTACCCACCCCCTACCCCCACCTTTGTTTACATTTATGTGGCCTGTGGCCAATAGACATCGTATCGTTGTCGCAGGCCCTGCGATAGGGTACAGCCACATGGCTCCCCTTTTTAAAAAGGTGATGTCAATATAATGTGCGCAATGATTTATATCACTTAGTATGTAATGCACAGTATGATATATGGTAATGTGAATACATTGACAAATTTTGGATTATTAATTTTAAATTGTTATATGTTAAATATGTGTATATATATATATATAGTAGTAATTGTTATATATTAATTATTTTATATATATATATATATATATATATAATATCAATGAAATTTTTATATTCAAGTTAATTTGATTTTAAATAAATAATTTAGTTTAATTATTAAGAATGTTATAATGAAATATTTAAGTTGTTATTTTGGGGATTCTCAAGAGAAGAAATTGAGTTTATTATTTATTAATGTTTGTTGGGTCTAGCAAATTATTAAATAAATAACAGTATAAATGGTTTAAATAGTTATTCATTAATCCAATTAAAGTTAATTTAGTTGAGATTAATTAATGATTGAAGTTTTGTAAAAGATATTAATCAATTTGAATTGGTTAATAATTGGAGGGGAATAATTAATTAACTTATCAATCAACATACATAGGAGGAATTTATTTGAGATATTAATATTTCGTATTGGGGATTTATTATAACTTGTTATTATTAAAGTATTAATCTAAACATTGATGGAATGAAACATAGTTGACTCTTAATGCACGAAATTAGCATCAACTGATAATCACATTGTTATTGACATAGCTACTAGTTAATTTAATCGTAGAATTAATTAAATTTAATTGATAATAGAGTTTTGATTGTTTAATCAATAATAAAAAATTTAGGGAATTTGTGGGTCACTTAATTGAAAGGTGATAAGTCTTAATCTTAAAATTTAAATATTGAGAGATGCTTTTGATGAAATGACTGATGACATTGATTTTGAGGAAGAATGCAAATGCTATAGATAAATAATTATCTTTGAATTATTCTAGAAAATTGTTTTACAATAACGGAGCGATAATTCTATATTTTAATAAATGGGTTGATTTGTGGATTAAATGAAGAATCTTGTTCTTTTGAGATATATATATAGAAATGGAAATGGAAACAAAAACCTCATATCTAGCTTAATCATGTGAATGCAAAAGTAAATCAAACATGTATTTGTATCTTGTTTTCTTTATGCTTCTTGTTTTGGGTTTTTTGGGTTGACTAGTGTTGACCAGTCATAGGATGTCTACCAGAGGCTCGGGGGTTATGATTATGATGTCATGACGATGTCTTTGATTCCGATCTTTATAAACTCAATCATGGTTATGTGAGGGCATGCCGATTGATATTGTCTTCAGTCTTCTTGTATAAGCTATGATATATGTAACCTTTTTATGAGTTATCGATCAATTGTATTGGATTACTTCCCCGTTGCTTTGATGGGATTTGAATTTTTATCTGATCTTGATGATGTCATGTTGTGACATGTTTTGACTCAACCAATTTGAAGTCTTTGATCAATATTACTTTCAGATACTTTTTGGTTGCTTGTTAAGAACTAATGATTATTATGATTATCAGTGATACCTTTAGTTGCCAATAGAGAACTATTGTGGTCATGAGTATGTATGGATGATTTTAAGTTGACTCATGGAGATTTGATGTTTATATTGTGGATTATCTTTTGATATTTTGTGATTTATGATTCCATGAGCTTAGGGTAGGTTATCTACTTGTAGTGTTGGGAAGTGGCTAGCAATGGGGGTCGGGGCCTTAAGAGGCTACCAGGGTAACTCATTGTAAGTTGTTTTAATAAGAAAAAACATTCACACCTAATACTGACTTAATGAACCTAACAAGATAATTGTTTTTTTCTCGCCCATGCCTCGAGTGCTAGTACGGACTAGGATGGGAGTAGAGAGAACACTTGGTTGCAACCCTGCATTTCATAGTATGCCTTGTCAGTATGAGAGGATACTAGTGGCTGCATAGGGATCACTAGGGGGTCAAGGTCTATTGAGAGACTACCAGGGTAACTCTAGCATGATCCATGCACTGACACTTTCTCGCTTGCATAGTAGGTTTCCTACATGTCTTTGTGTGCCTCTGGGATTAGATGTCAGTTTGTGATTGGAACCTTTGAGTTAGTATACTTTTAGGATTCCTAGACTTAAAGAGTTTTTGTTCTATGTGTTATGATAACCTATTTGGGACTTGAGATTATCTCCTCAGCACGGTGGGAGTGGACCATTTAGGTTCCACACAGTCGGGTGGTAGTGCTTTTTCACTCTTACCATTTGAGATCCATTTGAGACACTGTGGCTAATTCATTCTTGTTTGGCATCTATCTTCATTTTGTTCATGGATTATGATGGTGGACACATATCCTTACATTGATGATTTGCATATGTTAGATGATATTATATTATGCTTTACTTTGCATGTTAGATTTCTTTCCTGTATATGATACAATATGTTTTAGGAGTGACATTCCTATTATGTTAATATTGATGATCTCTTTGGTGATTTGGGATGTTACACATTAAGGGATGGATAGGGACCATGATGGTCTAATGACGCTATTTACGATTGGGAGGAATCGTGCACTTAGTTATGTTTGTGATTTATGGTTCTCTATTACAATGGATGTTTATATTTTTTTAATGATGATGTAACATGTATATTATTTTAAGCCTTTCATACCCTATGGCATGTATAATGGATGATTGAGCATTCAAAAATGTAATATACGAACATCAGACTTTTCATTATTATTTTATGTAGATGTAGTATTAGATGGGAACATTAATAGTTATGATTTAACATTAAAGAAATCCTTAAGCATGTAACTTGTTATGTATGCATTTTTACTTTCAGTTAAATGATGTTGTTGCTTTCACTACTATGTTATGAATGGTTACTTTCATATTTTTTTAAAAATAAAATGATACCAAACTTAGTGAAACTTTAGGTTAATTCTTTGAATCCCTTGGCGGGGCATTACATATTATTTCAATTGTCACATTAAAATTCATATTTAGGTGGCATTTTTCACCACAAGAAAAGTGTCACTACAAAAATTTCATGAGCTTGTTAGAATCAAAAGTTTCAACAAACATCATTGGTCCTCCAAAATTTTCTAGTACAGGTTTCATTTTTGCAGTGTTGACTTGATCCAAAGAGTAGGCAAAAAAATCCAAAACAAGCCCTGCTACTACTAATCTTTGTGCTAGTTTCTTGTTGAACTTACAAGATTTTTTGTAATAGGGTGCATTACCATTGAATAATATAATATATTTGAATGTACTTAGGAATAATTAAATGAACTTTTGAAATTATATGTATTGATACTTTTTACCTTTCATCCATACAAATAATTATTTATTTATTTATAATCTTAGCAATGATCTCTAGTTCATCAATATGCATCATCTTGTTAGAAATTTCTAAGAAACTAATATTTAAAAATTTTGAAATATGTGATGAAAACACTAATTAACATATGATTTACTATTTCTAGATTGTGAGAAGAGGCCTTCACATTGCCACAATAAACATTTGTTCTACAACATAGGTGATCCTATAGAACTATGATAATTGCATTTATGGATTATATTATGATTATTGGGTGTGAAAAAATTTAGACATATTTTATTAATAGGAACTAACATTTATTACAAAGACTACACATAATTCTGGGAGTTCTATGTTATTCAGGAAACACTTATAGAGAATAATATTTATTTTATTTTTGACAATTTGAAACCATACATTTTTCTGCTATTTTATTCATGAATTTAAAATTTAGAATGAAATAAAGATTCTTGTCGTTTCACATTCTTCAATGTATTTTCCAAGGGCTTTGTGATTTTTGTGATTGGTGTTTATTTTTCTTTGTTACAAAAATTGCACAAAGATCTTGTTTTTGGTGGTGCTTCACTGAAGTTAAATTTTACCTGCTAAAGGAAAGGTTTAGAATATTTAAGTTTGAATATATGTGTCGCATGTGTTCTTTTTAATCATTGTTTCATAGTACATGAAATTAACTTATTTTATCATGTAGTGGCTTTGAGATTTTCTTATCTTGAAAGCCATTTTTTATATTGGATAAATGGACATTTCTAGTAAGATCATGTTTTATGAACAGGAAGAATTGACAAAGACATTTATGTTGTAGAGTATACTAGAGGAAGGAGCATTAATAATTGCAAAGAAACAAGTTGGATTAAAATGTACAATGCTTGTAGATGTTCAAGCAATGATTGACGGTGTTGTATAATCTTTGCTTTCAATATTTTTCTATGATCATTGTAGTCTTGCAATATTTATTTAGTTATATTTTTGTTAACCTCTAATAAAATTTGTTTATATTTTTCATGAAGATGCTGGGGAATTTTATGATATTATATTTAAACATAGAATGTGGGGAGAATGAGGGGGAAGTAGATGCAATGATCTTTTGAGCAGTAATAAAGTGTCTGATTCTTGCATCTCATGATTCTCTTCTATAACAATCACTTTTCTAAGTGCATACAATGAATTAAATGTTAATGTTTTGAAATTTTATTGCTTATGAAGGATAATACTATGAAGAATTTTAGATTTTCATTTTGAATCACTTGATTTGGTGTGTTATACACAAAGATATCATGTTTTCTATTAAGATTTCTCAAATGCTCACTAGGAAACTTGTGGATGGAATAATATAGATTTGAATTATATTGCATGTGTAGTATGGCTTGATTTTTGGGCAATAGATACTATGAAGGATGTATCATATTATCTTTCAGGCTATAGGGGTCATGCATACGATGAAAGGTGAAAAGAAACCATGAAAAGGACTTGTTACCAATCATTTTGAAGAAAAACTGCAATCTAAAAATAGAGTTCTGTTATGGGGGTCATACTAAGAAACCAACCATTAGATTGACCTAAATTTTGAATATATTGAACATAAATTTTTTTGGAAGAATCTCAATGGTGCAATTAAGGAAATAATATTTGGTTGAAAAGTTATCAATCCCTATGTAGAGGTCTGTCCAGGAGACATCAAGAATGTATGTTTTTTATTATTTATTTCTAGAGTTGTGTTGATGGATCAAAGGGGTATGTTATGTGTGGGAAGGGCATAAAGAAACTGAATAGAGCCTTAGAATAATTTACAAGATGTCTCAATGCATTAGGTGTGAAGAAAGATAAGGGTAGGGTGCTTTAAGTGACTATCTTACAAGTGTGTTGGTGGCTATCATGTTGACATCATTAGGAGAATGAGTCTCCTCATTTGTTTGGTGACAAAAGGCAAGGTCATTTGTGAATGATTAATTATTTAAGTTAAGTTTGTAAGAAGTCCTTCATTTATTGGATTCTAAGGGAACCATGCATACAACTGATCCAAGGTATAGGATTCAAAGAATGTTGAATGCATGTAAGAATTATGTATGTTGAGGATGCTAGTTTAATTTTTATACTCCAATTACAACCATTTTTTAAATGAAAATATTAAGATATTTTACATCCATCCATTTGGTATTGTGAAGGATCAAATTCTCTTTCTTTTGGATTTTGTGTCATTCAATTCTAGTTAGTTTTGGCTGAGATATTATATTTTTAGTTAAAATTGTTCAATCCCTCATTAGAATAAATTTTGGGTGGCAAAAATGTAAGAATACACTTGATTCACATGTACAAAGACATCATACTTGCTGAAAGGGATGGAAGATAATATTTAATTAATTCTCTATTGTTTAAAAAAACCCTTATAGAGGATGGAACATGCATTAGATTTTGAAAAGACAGTAAGTATTATTTTGGGCATGTGCATAACTATGCATGCATTTATAATTGTAATATATCTGATTTCTTTGGAGTAGGTTATAAGGTTGTTGCTAATTGAGAAATTTTTAATGGTTAGTCTTTGATATTCTCAAGTGGATAGTAGATAAGGGAACTTGGATTAATAATTTTATTGTGGCTATTTTGGTAGGAAGTTACTTCACTGTCATAGTTTGACAATATTGAAGATTAGAATTTTGTAAAGTATCAAAGTGGGTTCTAAGGCCACATAAGGTGACCAATATAGAGTCATAAGGATCTTTCATGTTGAGGGTGGTAAGGTTCATAAGGTGCAAGGGTAAAATTAGGAAAAGGCTTGTTGGGGGATTATTGAAAGAATAGTTAATGTAGTCCATTATTTGTTCAATGAGTTGTTGGAGTTTGGATTGTTTGTAGGTCATTTTCATTTCCTTAAGATTATGAGGGGTATTTTTTTGTCATTTATAAAGGAGATCCTAGTTGTCATTATGAGGTGAAGCTACATAGTGTCATTAGAGGGAATGGATGCAATCAACCAAGAAGAAATGGATTGTCAGTTATGAAAATGAATGCAATTAAAGTTGTTGCTTAGTGATTAGAGTTAGCACATGATTAAGTAAGATGTTTTTTATTGAGTAGACTAGGAGAGTGGAAGTTTATTTGAAAGAAGTTGATGATTGTGGAATGGTGGTGCCCTAACCTTTAGGTTCATTATGAATATAAGAACTGTGTGTTATTTTTTGTGGCCTAAGAACACTATAACCCTTGTCACATTTGAGCATCACAATTTGTTGCACCAATCTTTTTAGGATGACTTCCTAACAACACTAAGTTGCAGTGAAAAATGCAACCTCCTAGACCATCTGTACAAAATGCCCATTCCATGGCATTCATATATTCATTTAGTATATCCTATGACCTCGAGCCCCTATGCCATGTAAAAATATAAATGCACAATGTATATTTAACAAACAAACATATATGCATCCCCTATCTTATAGCCCTCTATATGTTCTCTTCACCCCCTTCAATTCGAACTATTGTTTACAATCTATTCTTTCAACATCTTCTATAATAGTTTGCCAAACAAGTAGTATATAGATCATTTTGATCTAGTTGCACAAGAATATGACTGTACCTTGAAATACTTGGTCATCCACCTACAAAAACTAGAATTTCCACCAGCAAATGAATACTTTAATCTCATTCCATATTTCCACTAAAAAAAGATTGTTAGCCCAGCCTTAAATCCATCTATTCTATGGAAATAGCATTCTTGAACTAAATTATTATACTAAACTTATGTTTTTCATATGTTCCCATACAAGTATATACTATGTTTCCTCACTAAGATTTTTTTTTTTCACAAAATTTTCATGGAGAAGTTAAATTGCAAGGGATGAGTATTATACATGAAATGATGACTTATTTATTCTTACAAAAAGGACCATTTCATTGATGTTATAATGTATTTATAAAAGTATGACTATGATTCGAGGACCTATTATTATCTGCAACATCTACTTCTCTTGATCAATTATAGAGACAATTATGTTTATAACCTACAAGGGATACCATCTAACCTATAAAGTTTGTGAGGCATATTGCACCTTAACATATTGTTTAAGTAAAATTCTTCTTGACTCCACTATACATAAAACATGGACCCAAATGTTTTGCTTCACCAACTATCTAGATTATTTGCTTCTTGGGTTGCTCTGCTAAGTATTTAGGAGAACCACAAATATCTAGTAGAGAAGTATCATATATTTACAATGGTTGACACTAGATTGCTAGTAGTTTTCTCTGTGAGCATCAACATTGATTTAGTTTTCTTTGAAACATGAAACCTTGGTGTTATTCTTGTGCTAGCTCTATTGTTCATATTCACTATGAAATATCTATGTAGTATTTATAGTCATATGCAGTATTTTCAATTTCTCTAGGTTCCCAAATGCTTTCATTAGTGTCATCATATCTCAACCAATTGTTATAGGTTGTACTATTACTGTCTATAGGTATATTCATAGTGACTTTATATCCTACAATCAAATCATTAGATTGTCTTTTGACTGCCTAAATAGTTTCTTCATTGAAACTTTTATGTGTCTTAACAACTTATAATTATTGTATGTCATTTTATTTTTTTCCCTTGATATCTCAAACTCAGATATATTAATCACTACATAGCTTTGTTTGAATATGTAGTTTGTTTGACCTTTCCATCTTGACTCCTTAAGTTATCTTTGTTATGTTCATTACAATCCCGTTGAATGTATGCATTAAAACTTCCATAGCTACATGCTTATAACACATATTTCCTTTTTGTTGATGATGAATGATGCAATGGAGGCTCAAATATTAGAGTCCAATATATTGTTTCCACTTGTCTAATGAAGATATCCATGTGTTGGACTAGGCTTGAGAATTTTATATGTATGTTCCTTAAGGAACTTTAAAAATTGACTTAATATATTTTTTTTGATCATCTTCTTGTCACTGCACACTCAACTCATTTTTTTAACTTAAGAGGAAACATTTAATTGTTTACTTCTATATTGATAGTCTTTTTTTTTCTAGAAGATAACCAAAGTTTGATACCATTTGCAACTCTTTTATCAAATGAATGTGCATTAAAACAATCTTACCTATAATTTAATGAATAACATTAAAATCTCCAAATTACTACACTTTTAAAATGTTGTTTTGTATTAGAGTTACATCTATTATCTAATTAAAATGGAAGCTTGAGTAACATGGTTCACAGAATGCCCAAACCTAAGAATGAAACCTTGAGTAACTTGAAAGGATTATAAATTCTTTTTATGACATAGTGGCTTCCTACATTGATAACAAAATTGATCTAACATGTTACTCTCTACTGGCAGTGTGTATTCAAAAGCATGATGGGCCACACAAAATCCTCTAATTCATTGTGATTTTTATGACCATTGATATAAGAATAGTGAAAAGAAAGATTCTTGTTTCTTAACTTCCTTTCATGTTTTTACTATTTTTTATTTTTTCCTTTTTAGGAACTTTAATAAGCTAGAAGATGGGTGAAATAAGTTACTTTATTCAATTTGTGGTAGGTTACTTGTCATTAAAAATAGGCTAAAAACATTTTTTGTTCAAAATTTATTCCCTTTTAAAAGATGTCATTTTTTATGAAATGCAATAGGTGGTCAAATATTAGGATTGCAATGTGTTACTTTATTATTTCAAGTAGGTAATGTTGGTTAATGATCATGTTAGTTATATTTCACTTCCATTATGTTTGGTTAATTTAAAGGTTTGAATGGAAGTCATATCTTCATTTACTAAATATTCAAAATGTTAATTGCAATTGTTTGAAAAAATAGAAGTGACAAAAACTAATTGCTAGTCAATCAACATCTGCTAAAATATGTATTGTTAGTTTAAGATATAAAACCCCAAATAAGATTGATCCATGTATCCTTCATGTTAGCCATCTTTTCCAACAAGTTATTGAGCTGGTAAAGGTAAACTTATTATCTCTTTGATGTAGATGTATTAATTTTTAAATGCTCTCCTTTCTTCAGCAAGTGTTCATTCTCTAGATACCTTTATGAGAATAACAATTAAAATTTTGTCACCTTGGTTTGAGGATATCCAATAATAAAGTTGTTCATTTTTCCAATAATATCTTATAATGCTTTATTTATTTGGTTAGGTGGCAGATATTCTCAAGGAAATTAAACAAAAATACATGAAGGGTAAATATTACATTTCTTCTAAGTTTGCACTTTAAGATTCTTATCTTTGGAAGGTAAAAATGTTATATATGTCATGCCCAAAATACGTGGGAAAAACACACCAAATTTTTTTTTTAAAAGAGAATAATTAAACTTACTAGGTTCGCTAGGGTACAAGAGATTGATATGATAGTTAAAATAAATCAACTCACTCAAAACATAATTGTCATCTAATTAGAAACATATGAAGACTAACCATATAAAATATTATTGAGCAAAATATTAATGAACGATATATAGTTTAATTCTAAGATTGATCAGGTGCAGTATAAGTCTAATTGTCTCATAACGTAGAAATCAATAACTTATTTCTACTATATCATGTAATATAATAATCCCAACTATAATTAAAATTTATTCTAAAACTAAATCACTTAAAGTTTAAGAATTATTCTAGAATAATAATAACATTAATTATATAACTAAAATTGAATGAATGAATTCTAAACTAAAACATACTAAGACAATTAATATTTAAAATGTTTATACTAAAAAAACTTATACTAACATTACTTATGAATCTAATATTTATTACAACTAAACTTTAACTAAAAATAAATATTAAAACAATCAACCCAAAAACAACTAACTAAATTAGAAACCCACTACAAATCTAATTAATACTACCACAAATTCTAATATCTAACCAGTACTAACACTACATTATAATACTAACAACTTAATTGTTATCACAAACATAACCCTATACTAAACTAAAACTAATCCTAACATTAATACTAATCTAAATTAAATATGACTAAATCTAATATAAACTAACTAAACTTAAACTAAAACTAAATTAATATCAACTAACTAACACATACTAAAACTAATCTAAACTTATTTTAATCCTAACTTAAAAAAACTACCCTACACCCATGTCACATCTCCCTCACTAAACAAAATTTACCTCAACCCTCTATACCTATACTACGCCTGAACTTTCTACCCTAACTTCCCACATGGTGGTGCCCAACTAACATGCTAGTATCCTTCATTCTATGTTTCTAGTGCTTTCCAAGCTATACACTCTGCCTGAGATGATATCATGCACTGACCAAGGTGAATAGGTGGGAGAAGGATTAAAAAAGGTGGTCTCTAAAACAACATTCATAATGTAAATAAAACAAGGGATTAGATAGAGTTGGGAATTCCTATGGAGGGGGGTACCAGGGTGATGTCACCCTAAACATGCTTTATTTGACTTGTTAAAAACTAATCATACCCCTTTAAACAAAAGCTAGCTCCAAGTGGATACAAGGGAGTTAAAGCTTAAAGAAAATTTGGTAAGGTAGATATTGGTTAGCTAGGATATTTAGGTTATTATAAAGTAATGGTTTTATTCATTTATTTATTCTTTATTGAAAATTTTAAAACAAAGCATCAACAGAGAATATTCTCTATTTTCTCATGAGAATTAAATTTATTTGCCCATACAAAATCTAGAGAGTTTTTGTTCTCTTGGGACAATTTTTTTTTTAAAGTCTTTATTTTTCTAAGCATTGAAATTTTAAGAACAAAAGGCATAAAGATAAATTTTTGTGTAAGTATGAATACCAATTTTTTCCATCATTTAAAGGAGGGTATATATATATATATATTTTAATGCTATTGAATTTTGTTAAAACATAGTTAAGCAAAGAATTGAATAACTTCTTTAAACAACATTGTAAGATTGATTTTGTTTTCAATAATCACGAAGAAGAATCTATGTTCATAACATAATTTTCATCTTAACATATATGAAAATTGAATTTTGCCTATAACATCATCATCATTTCTTCTTATTTCTGATATGCACCCATATAACCAAAAAATACAAAAATCTCATGAGAAGTAATAATACTCAATCACCATTTTATTGGCAACCTGATTCAAAGGCTCTGCCTGGAAAGAACCAGGAAGAAAACTCGGTGTCATTTCCATTACAACAAATTTTTTAAAATACAATTGACATAAGATTCCAATTTTGAAATTACCACAATCAAATAAATTTCTTTCATGATCCTTATTAAGGGATCCATATCATTTTCTTCAATACATTGGTAAGATCATGGAGGGAACAAAATCTGACTTGGTGATAAATGAACATAACAAGGAGACAAAAATAAACATTCATATCCATACTAGGTTTTCACAATAGGATTCAACATTGAATCAAAACTAGGGAAAGGTGGATTTTTCCAATAGGAGATGTCAGACACAACACTAAACCAGGTGCCCAATCAGGGCTATAACTCAAGAACTTATGTTCTTCTATACTTACATGCAAAAAATCATATGTGGTTTGTGCTGATAGGTAGGGGCCCATAACACCCTACCCTCTCTCCCTCTTCTCATCCTAAGAAGAGACTCTACACTATTGTAGTCCAACTAAAAAGACCTTTCCCAAAATTGGCCACTTCTGCCCTATCCAAGGGTGAGTAATGCCAAAACACTCATACAGGAAAACTTCAAAATTCAAACAGAAACATGAAAGAAAATCATTCAAGGAAACATGGTTTCAATTCTTCCCAAGAATACCCAACATACACACAAGTATACCAATAAACAACACAATAACATAAGCATGAAACAAGCATGAAACATCATCAAAAAAAACATGAACAACATGAACAAGGAGATGAAGAACTCCTACCTTCACAAGAGGTTATAGTAAAATGAACAAATTGAGAAGAGCTTTTCCTTCCTTGCCTTCAATCTTCCAAGACTTCTCTCTAAAATTAGAGATTGGGTAACAACCAAACATACTCCAAAAAGGGCCTCTAAACAAGATCCAACTCAACCACCAAAAAGGGCAATAACTTCCCCCACTCACCTAAAAATATAGAATTTTATAACTCAACCAAACCCAAGGTTAACCTCTAAGTGGAGTTATGGTTATTCAACTCATGGTAAAAACTTTCAATTTTCGCACAAAGGCAAAAATAGACTTTTTGAGTTATCTCAAAAGTCAACAAAAGGGGCTTAGGGGGTGGAAAATGACCCCAAGCCATACCCATACCCCTTGGGTATAAATATTTTTATGATTTAAGGCCTAGGGAATTGGTTTGGGACCCAACAAATGCTAGGAATATTTAGGACCATCTAACAACTCCAAAATGCAGATTAAGCACTAATCTAAATTAGGGGTCACTAAACTTGATTAAGAAATAAATTAGCAAAAAAAGGTTACTAACTTAGTCTGACTTAGGTCCAAAGGTTACACAGATAACCCTAACTAGCATGCTGAAATTCCTATGCAATTCACGAGTGTCAAGCGACACTATAAGAACATAGTTACGAAACATTAACATTTACTGATCATGGAAAGATACATCCATACATCTCACAATACAATAAGATATGAACAAAATGGTTTTCATGAATGGCACATAGGGATAAGTTTCATTCCTCTATTTGGTCTCTTGGCTAAGATATCCTGCACACTCATTGCACACATCAGTAGCCCCATAAAATCACATGCACATATGTATATACATATCAGGAAATCACATTAATTAACACATACATATTTCAAATCAATTAGGGTTTCCCTTGTCCTACTCATATTCTTAATCATTACAATTTCAAAATCAAAGTGTTAATCCTGCATTTACTTATTTCATCAACATACATGTTCATAAAGCATTAAATGATGAACTCAAATATCTGAAAGTAAACATCACACAACATGAAATAATATAATATGTTCAAATTATCTGATAGTGTCTCAACATCTTGATTCATAAGTATCAAAATAATAAGGTATCAACTATGCTACAAATATACCAGATTTTATTTGTAGGACTTGATATTCTTTCTATATTAGTAGATTTTGTATTTTTTATGAGATATTTAGAATCAACATAACCACCTACAAACTCATCATGATTTTTGAGCAATGGCATCAAAGTTCACAAATTCTTAGATTATTTTGGTTATCCCTACCTTCGTTGTGATTGCAAATATGAAGGAATTTCAACAACACAAAAGACTAGCCTTGCTTCAGATTTTGTGTGGCCGAACAAACCTTTGGAAGTCCTTGGCTTAGTTACTTCCATTTCATTTGAGGATCCACCATTCTCATCCATCAAGGAACATTCATTAACAACTGATGAGGTGGTTCATTTATTCAAACAAACCCATTTTGATTGCTTGTTTTGAATGTGAGGAAATTTGTTGTGTTCTTTGATTGATAGATGCAAATATTTTGATGCAGAATTTTCATTTTCTTTGCTTAATTATTTTTCAAATAAAAGTTTTATGTGACCATTTGTGAGTTCTAGGGGAACAAGACTTTATACATATACTGAAGTATGTTTCTCATTTCATGGTTCTTACTAAAAATTTAACCTCATATTTTTCTTTTCAAGTTTAAACTTTAAAGGTATTAATGCATATATAATAGAAGTAAAGATGACTTTTCCATTTTAACTATGCCATCAATTATGAATAACATTGTATCAAATTTTTTAGTTCAAAATTTAAGGAACATATGCAATATTGCATGGATCATTCAAAAGAGATCAGCAAGCTTGCAAAAATGAAGGCCTAGGTTTTTGAAGTGAAGGGTGTTATGATGGACAATATTAAGAAAGTAAGCCTACTTGGTCAAATGCAATATGGTATAAGTATGAATTTAAAGTTTATTTCTCAACATGTTAGGAAATTATTTTTAGTGTGAGTTGTAATTTTTTCTTCTATAGTTATGTGGTTTTTCTTTTTCTATGTTGATACAATATTTTCAAAGCACATAAACTATGTGTTGGGAGCAATTTTTTTATAGAAGAATCATATTCATAATAACTCCATGGAAGTCACTACTTAAAAACTAGAACTAAATTACCAGTCTAGTAATGGAATTTGGGTATGACTATAAGGTAATTATTTTGGGGGTTCAGGGACATCTATACACCAAACTTGTGAAATATATATAGTCTAGTTATTAATTTTTTTCATTATCCTTATGCCCTCTTTTATCCTGATGATAGATCATGAAATGCTATTTGAAATGTTGATGTAAAAAAATTCACACAATAGCATCCATAAACAATAGCTAGATATTTCATGGATTCTGGAGAATTGTTAGCATTAAGACTACATAAGTTTATATAACTATGTGAGATTTATATAATATAAATAAATCTCAATGCCATAAAAATGTATCCCATGTAGAATACAACATCTTCAACCTTCAACAAGGGGCTAAGGAAAGCCTTTGAATGCAAAATTTTAGATTTTAGATCATGAGCTTTAGTTCTGACAAGGTCCATTTAGGAAGAAATGTTCCAAAGACTTGAAAGGAAGTTAATGTAATTATAAATGCATTGGATGACACAGTGTAAGATGGCTAAGGAAATTGTGTAAGATCAAGCAATGGGATGTGATGTGTATGGGCAAGTTCTTATATAGTACCATTTGAATATTTTAATCTATAATATGTGACTGTAAATCTTCAATATGGCTAGAGAATGGGGTGTTTGAATAATAAAAGGTTAATGAGTTTGTGTTAAAGTAATATGAAAATATCAGCAAAAGATGGATTCATCATTGGTAGGTCTAATTAGGTCTAAAGGTTGTACTTTAGAGAAATGAAAAATGTTATAATCAAGTGTTGATTAAGACTAATTGTGAGTCATGATTAGATGTTTAAACAATTTTTGACAATGGTTGTGTTTAATTAATATGCTGATTGATATTTCTAACTATGTGATGTAGAGCTTAAGGATAAATATACATCATGTAGATAGATGAAATTTAGCTATTTCTAAGTAAAACAATCAATTATACTTCCATCTAAGAAAAAATCAAGATAAAGTTACACTAATTATATATAGAAACTAGGTATAAATCACTATAGAAATGATTGGGATTAACTCAAAAGATAAGAACTAAGACAATGTAGAAAGTTATACATTGCATGATCATTCTTTAGAGGATGCTAGCTCAATGGAAGAGCACCTTCTTTACAAGTAGATGGATGGTGGTTTGATTCCATCGTGCCCTATTATGATTGAATACACTATTAAACATGCTACTAAATATTTGATCAAATATACTACTAGATCTGCTACTAAATATACCACTAAACATCTGATTAAATATACTAAAATGTGACCAAATATATGATTAAATATGCTACTAAATATTCTAATAAATATTTGACTAAATCAACTATCAAATATACAACTAAATATGTGATTAAATATACTACTAAATATGTGACTAGCTACTAAATCAATTATCAAATAAATGACTAAAATTATTTCGTATTAAATTTAGTAGTGTTATAAACGACTGGATATTAACTACTATTAGTCATGTGACCAAGTTTACTTACATATATACAAATTTTAGTGGTGTTTTAAGTCACATACTACTATTTTTATACTAGTGCACTAGGGATCAAGTCTTGCTTAGTGCAAGGCTCCAACATCATAAGGGATGAGGTCAAGATCATGCCCTAGATGATTTTGATGGCATGGATGCCCCTCAATCCTTTACTCTAACTCAAAGAGGTTTTAGGCATGAGTGGGCCCATATCAGATTCCTAAATTATTCTTCGTCGAGCTGCATTGTAGGTCTGAACTCTCCATAAAAAGAAAAACCTTATGGGATGTGTTCATCTTCCATAGCTCCAAAAAACATTCACCACCACATGGATTATTTTGTAAAGAAATGACATGGGGGAAACACAATAGCTAGATTTTATTTTGAATTATTGTAGAAAATTTGTATCCCATGGAAGAACTAGTACATGTTGAGGCACAATTTGGACAATTTGTTCAATTGAATGTTAAAATGGCTAGTTAAAATCAACACTTCTGAGGTTGCAAAGTGCAATGCTTTGCATATTTTTATGAAACTTAGGTTTCCTTCTATTGTTATTTTATGTTTATGAAACTTAGTTTTCCTGCTTATGTTATTTTCCACAAAACAAAATACATGTCTACATAATGATAGAATGATTGAGTGCTAAATGTTTATTCTCAGCATGATTTACTTCATATGTCTTCCCTATCTTATGTTTTCAGCTTTAATCATTCTCATTTGGCATATGTGTAGTCCAAATCCATTTGTGTTAGACTAAAACATTGTTTATTGCATATATTACAACTTAATGGAAATGAAACTTTTCATCATCTTTTTATTTTATTTTATTTTATGTTTCCAACTTTTCAATCACATTCATATTTATCAAAATTATAAAAATAGAATATCTAATATATTTGTGATATATTCAAAAATAATAATATTAATAATAATATTAATAATATTGTTTTCAAATGTATAGAATAAAAACCAGTAAATAAATGCATTAAAATATAATTAAGATGAGATTTTTTTTGGTTTATAATTGTAATAATAGTACAAGTATATAAAAAATATGGAAGCACATAAACTACAATTGAAATATTGTACATTCTTATTCTAATGCTATTTTATACATTAAAATGATTGGACTTTTAAAATCTTTCAATTATTTTATAACTAAAAATTATGTTTTTAAATAAAGTTAAATATAATAATTTTTGTGTAATAATTTACAAAAAGATAATAACATTTGGTTGATGCTTATTTTGATAAAGAAACTATTTTATATTTGAATAGAAGAAGGTCAATTTTTCCACAATATTTGAATTAATCAAAGGTAGGAAAATAAATTTAAACATACAAGTTGGATTCAAACATATGAGTATGTGTAGGATCATGGTCAACCAAACTACACTCTTAAGTGGCAATAAAAAATCAAAAAATTAGGGTTATGTCAACTTGACATGCAATTTTCTACTTGTTAGTAAATTTATATCAAAAAGTTGAGAGAAAAGAATCTTTAGCAAATTGAATATAGTTTCTAAACTACTAGGACTTATCTCAAAAAAAAAATGATTGGTCAAAATTTTGAATTTTAATGCAATATTACAAAAAAATTAGAACAAAAATAAGTTGGTGTATGTATGACCCCCTTAATCAAAATCAAATGATAATAGTTTTTAATAATATTCTAGACATAAGCAGTAGACTCATGCATGGATGTGACACATATTTTTGGATATTTTTATTCTAAATAAATAATAACTAATTAATTTTTCACTTTAGTATTTTTGGAATAAAAAAACTCTCATGTATGACCACCTTAACTAATTCAAAACTCTACAAAATTCAATTTTTCATTTTTTATCCTTATAGTAGAAGAAACATAGAATGTGATGCATCTTGTTGATTTAAAAAATGTTGTACCATTTGAAAGCTATAGTTGTTCTTCAAGTAGTGTGTCAATCAGCACTTTATACATAACTCCATTAGAAAATAAGTAATAATTATTTGCTAAACTCATAATTTGACAAACCTTACATTTATGGAAATATAAGAACATTCTTAAGAAATACTTTTCATGTCATCAAATTTTGGTGGAAAAAAATTCATCAGCTACATGTTTGAAGTAAAAATCACATAAAAATAGCCAAAAGCACATTTTTAGGATGCTTTTAAAGTTGACCATATAGGTTTGGTATCAAAATATATAGTAGATCTTATAAATATATTAATAAAATAACAAAAACTAAAATATATCTTGAAGGGAGAAATACTAATATGAACTTTTTATCCTAACTTGTTTTAAAAAATTATGTATTTGAGATGAATAAGTTGAGTTAGTTGTTCTCTATTAAAATCTATGCATTTGTTTAAATTAAGCAAAATCCACGTCTATGATTTCAATCCTTTTTTCTTCCCTTTATCATGATGTTTAGATCTACAACACGTTGAATTTAGTACATTGGGTAGTGGTTTTCAAGAACAATATTAATACTTTTTCTTGGAGAATAAGGGGACTAGATTCACATCTCTTACCTTGGTCATGTATTTTTTGAACAATTTAGTTTTATAGTGAAGAATATAAATGAAAATTAACTATTAGATAATGTATACAAAATATTCACAATTTAGCAACTACAAAATTATTCATAGTAGTTGAGACACATTTTAACTAACTGCTTGGTTCAAGAACTAGGATTTTGAGACTTATTAATGTGAGTGCTAATGCAAATTATGTGATTTTACAAAACAATAAGTACTAATTATATAATTACTGTTATACTAGGCTAAGTATGCTAGCTAGTGATTACACAATAATCCAGTAGTTACTATCTAGGATAAGTAGGCTAGCTAGGGATTGTTAACAAATTATACTATGGTTGTTATATATTAAAAAGCAATCAAAATGGGTGACTGGTTGAAGGAGAAAACTAGTGATAGAGTCACAATTAGTCAATTTCATTTTGTCCATCCTCATCTCTATTATGAACTTCTTGATTATGGTTTATTTTGAGATTTTTTCTAATAACATGGAGGTAGTGCTCTTAATGATGATGATTGTAAACAAATATAGTTAGGGTTAAGGGTCATTTTGAACATTATAAGCAATGGAAAAGCTAAACATTATGAATAATAGAGAACATTTTATATAGTGTAGTACAAGATTGAGTAATTATGCCTATAAACTCTAATCTTTTGTAAGGTACAACATTGACCAATTGTGCATAAAAGGAAATATATGCATTAGAATACATGTGAGTGCCCATTAAAATTGATTTTCCATGAATGCAGATCTAATATATGTAATGTAACTCTTTCCAAGTGCAAGAAATCACTTAGTGGTATATGATTGTACATTTATATGTGTGGGGATTTATTCTTCAATAAAGGGAGGCAAATCTGTTTTTAGACAAAACAATAAAATAAAAAGGTTGTACAAATGTTAATTGGATACAAACACCTATATCCATTTTTAACCAACAAGATTTATGTGAATGGAATTGAACCACTCATGTTTGTTAGTACAAAACTACGAACGTCCATTTGGTTTGTGTTTTGAACATACACAAAATCTTTGATGCTCATATTTTGGCTTTCAAGTTTGATTTCTTACTACATCTTGTCACAATAGAAAAATTGATCACAATGCATACATAATCTAGAATCTGAATAATAAAATAATAAAACTCACTCAACCTATGCTAAGTGACTTACCTCAAGATCGTACACAAAAATAATGTAGACTAGAAAAAATGAGCAGAGTTTGCAAGAAATTTTACAAAAACATATAATAGAACATATTTTTAGAAAGAAACAAGCCATCACCTAGTTAAATTGGTCTAGATATTGATTAGCTACATTGATTAAAATTCCTATAGAACTGTCATCAGATTAGGTACAATCAAACTTCTCAATATCTGCCTCTACCATATCTAATATCAACTTCACATTGTGTTGTAACTCTGGCATAGGTGTTTCATCCTTGATAGCCTTCATTCTAGCATTTCAACATTCAAGTTTTCAAGTTTCCTCTAGTTCAATTATAATGCATCTCAGGTAGCTACTCCAATGATGCAATCACCCATCAATCTGCGAATTGTGAAAGCACTTGTTGTTTTATAGAATATAGATACATATTGATAGTTCCAAAGCCATAAACTTGAAGACCATCATGTATGTGTCCCACTTTAGGGAAACATTGGATGTCACATCCTTGTGCATATGTTTCAATCACTTCCTTGATAGATTTCATTTCAGCATTCAAATTTTCAAGATTTCTCAAGATCCTGCACAAAAAATAATGTAGACTAGGAAAAATGGGTAGCATTCATAGGAAATTTTACAAAAACATATCATAGAAGATATTTTTGTAAAGAAACAAGACATAACCTAGTTCAATTGGTCTTGTTGCTGATTAGATGCATTGATTACAAAGTCCTATAGAATTGTCATCAAATTAGGTATAATAAAATGAACAATCTATTTTTCCAAGCTAGTAGGATCAAATACAGTTTTTCAAGAAAATTGTATATGTAAATATATGTATGTATGTATTTATGTATGTATGCATGTATGTATATATGTATGTGTATATGTATGTATGTATATATTTATATATCTATATATATGTATGTATGTATGTATGTAGGTACATGTATATGTATGTATGTATGTATGTATGTATAAATAGAGAGAGATCTTATGGATTATAGATTATAAAAAAAACAAAAACAAAAAAACACTAGATTAATCATTCCCCATTTATTTTTATCGATTATGGAGAGTTGTGTGTGAAAGGAGGTGGAGAGCTCTGAATGTTGGTGGAGAGAGTGGAGATCTATGAATTGATTGTTGTTCTCTTGTGATCACTACATTTCATTGTCATGCTCTTGTGATCTATGTATATGTATGTATGTATATATAGATACACAGATACATATGTATATATATATATATATATATATATATATATTCATGCACACACATCTGTGTGTGTCTATGTATGTATGTATGTATATATATAGAGTGGTCTTTTTTAAAGTGCTTATTGATCCAGTTGCATACATATTCTAGAATCCAAATAATAAAATAATAAAACTCACTCAACACGTAGCAAGGCCATAGATGCAATAGAAACTCCTATTGGTAAGTAGATTCCTCTTTTTCTCTCTCATTTTTCATTTGCTTATTTTAGTTGAACTATTATTTGTTATGGGGCATTCTGTAATATTGGATTCATTTTATTTAGAAAGCGATGAGGAAATTCTTGGACATGTACCCATGTTATCTATGTATGGTAACACTAAATAATTTTGATGAATTTCTCATGAGAAATGAAAATGGACTTCCCCTGAGAGTTGCCTAATTTCTAGGTTTTTAAAGATTGATCCTTTCTTAAAGATTTTAGATGTTAATGAGGAATATAGATGTTGTGGGGGTGTGGGCAAGGGGAGGGCAGTGAAATGAGCTTCCACCTTCGTATGGTTGGCCCTAATTAGTAGAGAATACTAAACTATTCACAAAACCAAGTGAATCTCAACATTAACCTATTATTTTATGACAACTACTGTGTGAGTCTCTTGGTTTCAAGTAATGTAGAGAGGCAATAGTTCAATATGAAATCTCAATTCATATGCATAGAACATCAAGTGGAGCTAAAAAATGCAATAGGTTTGCAATTTTGTTAGAGGTCTTTAATTAGACATTTTTAGTTATAGACCATCACCCAAATCCCTCAAATTGTTCTAGAGGCCTAATTGATTTCCTAGTAGCCTTACAACAACACAAAAGTGAACTTTCCTCTCAAACTTTTTGAAACACTCCCCCCAAAAATGGTGCATTTAGATACCCATTAAGCCATAATATAGCATATCAGAAGGGTTTGATGTGTTCCTTTGGATCATATCCTACTGTTACCATATTGTAGCTTAAAAATACATGAAAAGAGGGCAATTTACCAAAGCAACCACAAGTTTCTTGTATTCCCAAGACCCCAAACTCTGGAAAGTCTCTCCTTATTTTGTAAATGTTATAAATCCAAAAGGAATTAGTCCCAAAACTTTTGTAACCCCAAAAGTCCCAAATCTATCTCCTACAAACCCTCAAAGGTAGGGTTTTCTATGTCTATGCAATCCAAGAACCTTCAAAATCAATTGAAGGTTATTTCAACTTGTCTCCAACATACCAAATACCTTCCAATCATTAAATACCAACCTCTAATGGCTATAATTCCTATTGTTTCTCCATAGCCATGAATTTAGTGCCCATTACTTCGCAAACTCTAATGACCTGATCACCAATTCCTAAAAATTCATGTCAAAAGATTATTAGATATGATTTGTACAAATTTTTACAAGATCATTCCATGAGAGTAAGATTCCTACATTCATCGAATGATCAACATTTCAAATATAAACTCAAACTTGCTAATGAAAATAAAGAAACCCTTAAAGTAGCTACAACAAACTTGAAAGGAATGAACTTCACAAATCTTAGTGCATTAGGAATTGATCAAAATATGAAAAAAAAATTATGAGACCATAATACTTGGATTGGCTTCAATTCTTAGTTATGCCTAAATCCCATTAAATCTAATTTTCCCCAAAAATGGAACTAACCGTTCAGATTCAAATATTTGAATTTCCCAACATACAATTTATTGAGTAAAATAATTAATTAACCCACTAAACTTGCCTATCAGGTCCTCAAGGCTAATATAACCAATCCTAAACCTTTATAAATCTCCTAAGGACCCAATTAACTCCAATATGCCATTATGCCCATGTTTCACTATTAAAGATCCTAATGTCCTTAACATGCCCTTTAGGATTCATTATATTTTTATCATCTTTAAAGCCTTCTAAGGCTATGATTAGCTTCAACACATGTGAATTGATTTGTTTAAAATTTTCCTTGCCTCTGATCCATCTTTTTTATTTTTTAGGGATCCTTACATGCCTTAATGCTCCTACATGACATACAATGGCCCAATGTAATGAAAGCCAAATTTGTCACCATGCATGCATTGGCACAATCTCCCTATGAGGATCCCAAGTACCTACTATTGTTGTTCATTTGGGCATCACTGTATGATCTAGAATGTTATGAAGTATTGATTCCATTAGTAACCTATCCCATGTCTCTAGAAAACTATTGGAAATATTCAAGATATGATATGTTACTAAGTGGGGAGGGGTGAATCAGTAACATCAAAACTTTTAAAACAATTCAACACTTTAACCATATATACTATTCTCAATTAATTCATTTAATCTACTGCATTTATGCAAGAAAAAAAATTTATAACAGATGTACACAATGATTTGGTGACCTAGAAACCTTCCAAATAGAAAGTAAAATTGGGGTGGGGATGATACCCAAAAACTTCATTACTGCAGTATGAAGTTGGCCTGTTAAGGCTTACATTGACCACTTTTGGTGATCTGCCCTGTTAGGAGCACAAAGGACTACTAGGTCCACCTTGTTAGAAGATTTATAAACATACACTGAAGTATGCACTCTGTTAGGAGATTTATACAAAGACTGTTAAGCCTACCCTATTAAAGGATTTACAAATCTGATTCACCTATTAGGATGAAATAGTGGATCTACTTACAAACTTGATTTTCTAATTAGATCCTTGAAGTATAGATCACCTCTTGTGACTGATGAAACTTTACTACTCCTTGTAGACCTTGCTGAATATTCTACTCTTCTATTGATTCACATTTACACTTCTCAAAACATTACATGTCTCTCTTGATACTCTCATCCATATATCATACATCTTGCAAATGATATAATATATTACATTTATATCATTCCAATAATTACAATTGCAAGGTTTGCAATAACATAAATGAACAAAACATTACTGAGTCAGCCTAATAGTAAATAGCTCGAGTTCACTAAACTGGCTTGGTGACCTTCTGATACTCGATGCCCACTGCATTACTCGACATCGTCATGCACTCGATAGAAGTGAAGGCTCAGTCCATATGAGTCACTCGACATAGTTCTAAACTCAGTAATCATAGGTGACTTAGTAGATGTAATGTCACTTGATAAAAATTAAATCCTTTGTTTACCATGCTTTCACTTGGTAAACACTACACTTTCATTACTCGGTAAACATTGTGCTTCTATCACTTGGTAAACACTGCTCTTTCATTACTCGATAAATACTACGCTTCCATCACTCGATAAAAACTGCTCTTTCATTACTTGGTAAATACTATGCTTCCATCACTAGGTAAATGTTATACTTCCATCACTCAGTAAATACTATGAAGCTCGATGAATACTAGAATGCTCAGTATGAATTGTGAAGCTCAATATGAACTACTTAAGTGATGAACCTTCAAGGTAACCACTTATTGCTCAGTATACACTATAGACTGAGTGATGCACTCAGTAATAATTTAGAATTGAGTAAGTGTTGTCACTAATGGAAATAATAACTGAATGCCAACAATCTCCCCCTTTGGCATTAGTGACAAAACACTTATGAGCCAAAATATATGTCCATTACCTGACTCAATGAATTTTTTTTTTTTTAAATTGATCTTTGTAGAACTGGTACATATACATTTCTATATACCTTCTTGATGACTAATAATGTATATACAAAGATACTTATGTACTTAGATACTCCCCTTATCACTTATAGTGATAACTCTCCTCATTTGTTATACTGAATCTTTGAATCTCTAAATCTCTCCCCCTTTTTGATAATAATGCCAAAGGACTGCATATATACAATTTATATGGCTGCACCAAAGTGAGATAGAAATTTTTGATGTACCTTAAGGATGGTTGCAAAAGTACTATCCCAAGTCTACTACAAAATTTGATAGGTGGAGAGGGCAATTTGAACTTCTGCTAATAATTGGATCAAGTGATCAGCCACTAAGAAGTTCTGATCCTGGACTAATGTTTTACAATGAACAAGATGTTTTTACATTGTGTCCATGATAGGAAGGATCATGTTCTAGATGTCTATGAGTGTAGACCAGATCCTAGCTTCCTCTCTCAATAGTTTTGCCTATACATCTGCCAAATATCTGATCTTGGTGTGATGGGAGGTTGTGGAGGAGGAGTCCCTCTTTAGCTTGGATTCACTTGATTGCATATCAATGTCAATCTTATTTAACTTATCCTTTATTTCTTTGGTAAAACTAGAAACATCACAAAGTTTAGCAAAAAGTGACGTTGGATTATTAAAAGAATTTTAAAAATTTTCCAAAAATGTTGACAATTCAACTTGCTTTATTGCTATCTTTTGAGCAATATGCTCTAGTACCTTATTATCAAATTTCTTTTCAGCTTTCTTAATAAGTTTCTCTTGTCTGAAAGAATCCTCATTAATTTTTTGTATAGCCTCTTCTAATTGAATCAAAATGTGTTGAGTAGAATCTACTTCAACACCTATGGCATCTACAATTATATTACTATCATTTTCAATTATTCTATATTCCTTATCCCTTTCTAATCTTAACTATTTTTGTGTAGCTTTCATCTCTATTAGTTGACTGGCTAACCTCATCTCTTCAATGGTAGCATTGTCATAGTCAATCTTTGGGATCACTATTTCTATGTCTAAGTCAATATCTTATGCAATTTCCTTTCCAATGATCAAAAGATTTAATGGATGCTTTTGTTTGAATTTTGTGATGACTAGTTTAACCTTAGGAATAGGCACAATAGTGGAGATAGAAGGGCTAGTAGTGAAAACTAGGATAGGACTTGAGGATTGAATGGCAATAGAAGTATTAACTAGATCAAAAACATTTCCCAAAATTGGTGTCATACTTAGTAGAGTACCCATAGTAGTATCTGAACTGATTAGAATTGAGGTGGATGTAGATGATGCTACATGAAAAAAAACTATAGAACTCGCTAGAACTGATGAAAATAAAATTGTGTAACTTACTATTACACTTACTGATGATGAAGGAACTAAGGAGACTGGCTTAGTAGCTAAAGAAGTGATAGACAACTCAGTAGATGAAGTGCTTGGCACATCTATTTTAGATACTTGCAGCTAGTTGGAGGTTGGTGAAGATTGAGCAATTGATGTGATTGTTGTGATCACAATCTCACTTGTAGAGGCTATCTCCATAGTGGATGTAATAGTTTTTGGTGGAGAGTGAGGAAGTGATGCAATCTCTTCTGCTGCAATTTTAACTAGATCATCTTCATCTTTTCCTTCCTCATGTGCTTCTTCCTCTTTTTCTACCATTAGTGCATGTAGCTATCTTGGAGTAACTATGATGGATGGAGTGCTATCAAAATCATCACTGTCATTAATGCCATCATGCTTGATTTCAACTAGATCTTCATTAGGCTTTTGTAGATGATAGACGTTCTTCCACATGTTTGTTGCATCATTTACAACATGCTCAATGTCTTTAATTAAAATCAAACATGTGTAAAATATAATCATCATTTTACCTTCATGTTTCTTCATTGTTGCCTTTAATTATTCTCTAGTAAGACTCGGTAGAAGATTCCTCAGAGATTTCTCATATATGTCTTTAGCCATTTGGGTGGCTGACTCCATCTTGATTGCAATCTCTCCAACAGTTCTTTGGAGATTTGAGAGGCGAGCTAGTCTAGGTAGTATTTCCATTTACCCATCTTATTGAGTATTAGTTCCTCTTATTAGCATAAGTTCTTGTTTCAAATTTAAATGCCTTGAAATTTGTGATGCTAGCTCCCTCTTCCAATTGTTTAAGCCTTTCTTCGAATGTGAGTGGAGGCCTGACCAGTATAGGTTCCTACTTGCCTTTTCTTGTTTTTCTAGAGAATACTGCAATAGGATTCTTCTTAGGTTTTTTAATAATTTCCTTACCTTTCTTCTTTGGTGGTTCCTCTTTAGATTCATGTTCTTCTTTTTCTTCTTCTCCTTCTTCTTCATCAGCATATTCATCCTCACCTTTTCCTTCTGTAGGTATAAGAGGGCGAGTAGTAGTTTTCAACCTAGCTATCTTACTCTTTCCTTTGCTTATAGCTTGGGGTAGCTTGATTTCAAGCTCAATTCTAGCCTTTGCCTCATCATATGTTCCAAAAATTGGTTGCTTTGGGTCTACTGGTTCATTCACCAGTGCTTCAATAATGTCCCTGGCCTCATCAATATTAACCTCATAAGGAAGAGGTTTCACCCATGAAACTCAGGGTTTGACTACCTGAATGTATACCTTATCATAATCCACCATAAAGCATATATCATCTTTGTAGTCTTCAACCAATTTTGGTGGAATTTAGAACCTATTAGTCATCCTTTCCTTGAAATCTTCAAAATAATTATCCATGATGCTATCAAAATTTTTACCCATTTTTCCTACAACTCATTTATCTGATAAAGAATGGGAATATCTTTTCTTCACACTACAGTTCCTTTAAATGGAAAGAATTTTTGAATATAGAAGAATAAACAAGTCAACAAAGAACAAAATTTATAGGGATTATTCTTTGAAGTCCTTATACTATCCATGTTCTTGTTTAATTGTTTCAGTAGTAATTTCTATAGGTCAAATTCAAGGTTCTTCTTTACAATTTTGAAGGCCAAATCCATAGCCTCACAGGGTACACTATTCAGTCAACTAGAGCTATAGATTTTATGGGCAATGACATGAGTGCCAAATCTTAGTTTGGCATCAGATACAGTGCTAACCTTCAAACCTCTACCATCCCACTTGGCTAGGGTTATCTTCTACAACTCATCCCATCCTAGAGTTTTGGTAACCTTCACTTTGTTGAGCATAGAGAGACTTATGATTTTGTGAATCATCTTCTTTGTGATTAACACTAGATTCTCTAATCATAGTTTCCCATTGTCCACTCAACTTAGAATATACCTAATCCACTTGGTTTGGAAGCTTCTTGTCATATGTTAGATATGAGTCAAGCCTTTGGTTTCAAGATGCTTATGCTCAGGTTTTAGAGAGCCATCAACACTCATTTCTCCTAGGGCACTGTCCATCTCTAGGTTTCCAATCTCTTGAAAAAAACATTTAAAATGTGTGTGAATATTGTTTATAAGGAGTGCCTTTGATGGAATTTGAGATTGAGCACCATTAGGGTCAAGTGATTTTGCAATAGTCCAAACAATTTTGAAGTTGGGCGCTTTCCATTTTGTACCCTTTACTAGCATCTCTGAACCTTATTTTTCCTTGGTGCCACTGCTACTCTTGGATGCCATTGATGCTTGGTAAAAGATAGAAATTTTTTGAACAAATCTTTCGCTAGAAAATTTCTTGGAATCTCTCAAAATTGTTAGAATTGCACCTGAAAATTTCTTAGCTCTAAAATTGTGATGAAGAATGAAATCAAAATCTACTGTTTTGATGAAAATTTTGTCATTAATGCTTGGTACAAAGGTAGCTAAGATGACATAGTGTTTGACAAGCTATCATTGACTTGCTCGGTAGAAATTTGCAACTCAGTGATCAAACAAAACTTTTAGTTATTCCTAACCTAGCTCAGTAAGGTGTTTAACCAACTTTTCTCAGTAGACGCAACTTGGCAAAAGATGCACTTTATTTGATCTTTATGTATCTAGAATATTTATTTGATCATTTTTCTTTCTTTTATAATGGAACTACTTGAGATATTATTAGAAGATGCAGTCCCATATCCTCCTTTATGAATCTAATTTGAAATGGTAGAGTCACCCACTTCTTGAGTGACATTGCCATCATTTGAACTATCTTGCTTGATAGATTTTGAAATCCATTATTGCCTCATTTGCTTCTAAATGTTTTTAGCTTTAGCTTTCTTTTCATCTTCAACTCTTCCTATATTCATGTAGTTTTTAGCTATATGACCGACTTCTATACATGTATAACATCTTACTATTGTATCTCTTTTTCTCAAGTGATGCCTTGAGCAGTTTTTGCCAATGTGTCCATATTCTCCACAATAATGACATTTGCACTAGGTATTGTAGTCCCATCTAAAGATTTCCTTAATAAGTTGTTCAGTTGGATTGAATGATTTGGATTTGCATTGGAATGCCTTGTGACCATGCTTCTTGCATTTGTGAAAATTGCCTTCAAATTTTGGTTTCTCCTTGCATTCATTAGCTTTATGACCATGCTGACTGCAATTGTAACATTTACCATTGAATTTACGTTTTCCATTGCTCCAACACTTGTTTGATGTGTGACCTAGCTTACCATAGTGATTGCAAGTAGGTCTTTGATTCCTTTGGGCACCTTGTTTGGAGGTTTCACCTTCTTCCTTGTAACCAAGTCTAGCTTTACCTTTTTGTCTATGAAGATTCTACTCACTATGTTGATTCAATTGAGTCATGTCTGTTTGAGATTTCATCATTCTCTCATTAATTTTCTTTTTAGTGATCAAGTCATTTTCCAAACTTTCATTGATTTGTCTTCTAGATCTTAGGTCACTTTTTAAGCTTTCTTTGATTTGTATTTCAGTGATTAAATCATTCCTTAGGCTTTCATTCTCAGATCTCATATTCATAATTTCTTCATTTGCATTAGATAGTTGATCTACAAGATCTTCATGCTGAAGGGATTGATTATTTATTTCCTCTAAGTCTTCATTTTCCTTGTCTCTTTGTTCAAAAACTTCACATAGCCTGATTGATTGGATTTCTTGTTCTCTTTTAAGCTTTCTTACTTCTTCCTACAAAGAACCATTCTTTGCTAAGAGTTCCTTGATAGCCTCATTAGTTTCATCTGAATTGCTTGATGGTAAAAGGTCTTCTATCTTTTCTTCAACATACTAATGATCATTCATTTGTCTTGCAAGTTCCTTCCTTCTCTTTAGGGATTGAGAAAGATGCTCCTTTGCTTCTTTGAGTTGAGCCATGGCCATTTCCAGATGAGCTTTTCATTCTCAATAGCTTTGTCAAGTCTAAATATCTCCATTGTCCTTGATCTTTGCTCAAGCTATCAAACTTTATCCTGAGAACCACAAAGATCTGATACCAATTGTTGGAAATATTCAAGATATGATATGTTATTGAGAGGGGAGGGATGAATCAGTAACATCAAAAATTTTAAAAGAATTCAACACTTTAACCATATATACTATTCTCAATTCATTCATTTAATCTACTACATATATGAGAGAACAAACATTTATAACACATGTACACAGTGATTTGGTGACCCAAAAACCTTCCAAATAGAAAGTAAAACTAGGGTGGGGATGATGCCCACAAAAATTTTTTACTGCAGTATGAAGTTGGCCTATTAAGGCTTACATTGACCACTTTTGGCGATCTTCCCTATTAGGAGCACAAAGGACTGCTAGGTCCACCTTGTTAGAGGATTTACAAACATACACTAAAAGATGCACTCTATTAGGAGATTTATACAAAGACTATTAAGTCAACCCTATTAAAAGATTTAAAAATCTGATTCACCTATTAGGATAAAACAATGGATCTACTTACAAACTTGATTTGCTGATTATATCCTTGAAGTATAGATCACCTCTTGTGACTGATGAAACTTCACTGCTACTTGTAGACCTTGCTAAATATTCTTCTTTTCTAGCTAATTCACATTTACACTTCTCAAAACATTACATGTATTTCTTGATACTCTCATCCATATATCATACATCTTGCAAATGATATAATACATTACATAAATATCATTCCAATAATTAAAATTGCAAGGTCAGCCATAACACAATCGAAGAAAATATTACTAAGTTAGCCCAATAGTAAATAACTCAGGTTCACTAAACTAACTTAGTGACCTTCTGATACTCGACATCTACTGCAATACTCGACATCATCATGCACTCAATAGAAGTGAAGACTTGGTCCATGCTAATCACTCAATTTAGTTTTGAACTCGATAATCACAGGTGACTCAGTAGATGTAGTGTCACTCGATAAAAATTGAATCCTTTTTTTACCTTGCTTTCGCTCGGTAAACACTTCACTTTCATTACTCAGTAAACATTGCACTTCCATCAATCGATAAACACTTCTCTTTCATTACTCGATAAATATTGTGCTTTCATCACTTGGTAAACACTACTCTTTCATTACTTGATAAGTACTACACTACCATCACTCGATAAATGTTATACTTCCATCACTCAATAAATACTATGAAGCTCAGTGAATACTGGAATGCTCGGTGTGAACTACAAAGCTTAGTATGAACTACTTAAGTGATGAACCTTCAAGGTAACCACTGAATGCTCGATATACACTATAGACTGAGTGATGCACTCAATAATCA